>CM060900.1:274066783-274749283 GCA_030762935.1 Hymenopus coronatus | reverse complement strand
AAAACAAGTACGGATACTACACGTAGACATCATAGACTTCCCGAATGCCAACATCCCGAGGTCCACGTGGGAGGCGGCACGTTAAAAAAAGATGGGTGCACCCTCTGTCCCTTGGAAAACATGCTAGGAATTGTTATGTCGTAGTTCTGAAGAAGCTCTCTAAAAGGAAAGCCTGCAGGTTTTGGACTAAGCTATAATATGGCGATAACAGTCGTCTAACTTAGTAGAATGAAAAACGGGAAACGTTGAATGCGTAGGCGTGCACTTAAGTCCACTACCATAATTCGCTAGCAGGACATCACGCTAAAAGCGAAGGTGTGGTTCCGCCGACTCGGCGTAGAGGCTCACAACTGGGCTAGTTGGAAAAGCCCAACAGCCATACGGATGCCCTGATTCTGGACAGTGTTAAACTCTCTCAGCACAGATGGTCGTGCTGAAGAATAAACAAAACATACATAGTCTAGCTTGGATCGGATCAGTGCGCGATAAAGATGCAGCAGCACTGTCCGAACTGCTCCGCAAGCTTTGCCACTCAGTATCCGTAAAATATTAAGAGAACGGTCACAACACGTCTTAAGCTGTGTTATATATGGTGACCAGCATAGTTTGCAGTCGAATATCAGCCCCAGGAATCTCACTTCATCAGCAAAGGGAAGTTAGTCTGGCCCGAGATGAAGAGTAAGTGTCATTCGCCACCTACGGCGCCAGAAATTAACTGTCTTCTCAGGGGAAAAACGGAAGCCCTTTTTCAAGCTCCAATCATATAAATTGTCCACACCTCTGGAGACGGCGTTCCAAAAAAGGTGTACGCTGAGAAGTACAAAAAATGGCAAAGTCGTTTACGAATAAACAGGAAGGCACACCTGGGGGAACACATTGCGATATGGAATTAATTGCAATAGCAAGCAGCGTTACGCTAAGTACCGAGCCCTGCGGCACTCCGCCTCCAGGGACCTACTACGGTAGGTACGGGTTAGGGGCACCCGGGGTCCCGAGCCACCTTGACTCCCTCTGTGGGCAACCTCAGAGTGGTGAGGGAGTCAGAAGGTCAAAATGCCTACCCACGTGTAGGCCGTACGTGGAGACCCGTGTCGGTGAAAAGGAATATCCTGGTTGGTTGAGGGTTGCGTACCTGAGCCTGGGCTTCTGTCTTTCAGTAACTGGGGAGGGTGCGCAGCCTAATACACCGCTTTGGTTTCTGATTTGCCTAAACGGGAGGCTAGGGACTAACCCACCCCTAGTCAATCGGCCAGGACTAGGTATTACACCGAACTCCAGGGTGAGTGGGACGGCGAGCCCGCTATATCCCCTGTGTAGCCCTGTCACCCCAGTGGGGTGACCCCTCGTTGGGCTCCGTGGTGGGTGGGGAGCACTGGGGGATGAATTTATACCATTTTTTCTATGGCACCAAAATTAAAACCCCTTAATAAAGACGTTGGAAAGGAAGTAGTCGAGTCATGTGGTCCTCGCTACTTGGTTATTCATAGGACAGAGGAAGGTAAGAAGTTCCTTACGGTGAGCCCTTTTACTATCCAAAAGGGTCTCGATGCCATTGCTGGTCCGGTTAAATCCTGCGTTCGAGCTCGCAATGGTACACTTCTTGTCGAAGCCAACTCCGCCTCGCAAGCTGCAAGGATACTTAAAGCCACCATGTTAGCCAGCTATCCAGTGAAGGTCGAGGTGCACAAGTCGCTGAACTCCTCCCGCGGTGTAGTAACAACCCGCGCGTTGGACGATTTATCCATTGAGGAGATCCAAGAAAATCTTGCGACTCAGGGTGTCTCATCTGTTTATCGGGTACAACGTAAGATCAACGGTGAATTCCTGCCTACTCGTACCCTGTTTCTTACTTTTGATCGGGTTGACCTCCCTCAAAGGATTAGGGCAGGGTATGAAGCCATCGAAGTTAGGCCTTATATACCCAATCCGCTGACGTGCTTTAAATGCCAACGTTATGGTCACACTAGTGAGTTGTGTACCGGCAAGTCCACCTGCGTCCACTGCGGTGACATCTCCCACGATGGGGCTTGTGCTTAAGCTCCATCGTGTGTGAACTGTAACGGGGAACACCCATCTAGTTCCCGAGACTGCCCCCGTTTTGCAGAGGAACGAGCGATCCAGGAGATACGGGTGAAAGAGAAGGTGTCCTTCTTGGAAGCCCGGAAGCTCCTGCGACTCCGCCAACCCTCTGCCCCGAGGTCCAGTACCTATAGCTCAGTTGCAGCTAAACCGGTACCGCGTCGGGAAATCGCAACACAGACCGGCGATATGAAGGGGGCTACAATTGCGGAAAAGGTTATTTTAGCCCAAGCGCTGCCAAAGCCTTCGGCACCTACACCCAAGTTGGTATCAACATCTGCCAAATCCGTCAGCTTACAGAATAGTCCTGCACACTTGTCACCCAAAGCCTCGATCTCGGGAACTAAAGCTGGTAAATTCACGACGTCTTCTGCCCCGGAAAAACAGTTTAAGACCAAGTATGTACGACAAGACTTCTTGAAGGAGAATGTGCAATCTATTACCAAGTCATCTAAGGGTAAGAAAAGTACACGCAACTCCACACGTGTATCCTCCTCTGAAGGGTCATCTGGGGAGGAGGGCGTGAATCGGCGACGGCCGTCTTCGCCGATCAGCACATCCAATCGGTTCGAACTTCTCGGACCGAAATTTGCTCTTGAAAAAGGGACCTCTCTTGTGGAGGAGATGGACCAGGAGGATTCTGCCGCCACTGCCAGAGGGACAGTGCGGAAACGGCAGGATCGTGCTCCTGAAAATAGTACTAGCCCAACGCCTAAGAAGAACAAATTGAACCGACCAGCTAACCCCAATCTGCAGAAGCGTCTTTCGATTTGAAACTTATCCCATAATATACCCAATGGCTATCCTCCATTGGAACATACGCGGAATTCGACCACATCGACCAGAGCGTGACTTGTTGCTACGCCAGCATGAACCCTTGGCGGTATGCTTACAAGAGACGAAGCTCCGTCCACAGGACACCGTTACCATCAGACAGTACTCCTCCGTACGATGTGATTTATCCCCGGAGGACGGTGTCCCGGCACATGGGGGCACTATGATGCTTATTCGAGATGATATTTTTGCCAACTCCGTACCCATACAATCTGCAATCCAGTCCGTTGTTGTCAGCATTAAGCTACCCTCCGCTTTATTCACCATTTGCAGTATCTATTTGCCTCCATCTGAAGACCTCTCGCAGAGCGACTTAGAACACCTCATTTCGCAGTTGCCACCACCCTTTTTATTGGTAGGCGACGTGAATGCCCATCACCCTCTTTGGGGCTCTCCTCGGGCTTGTGCGAGAGGTACGCTACTTAAAGACTTCTTGGATAGTCAGAATCTTGCTCTCTTGAACACCGGAGAGCCCACCTTTCTTTCTGAAGCATTTCATAGTTTTTCACACATTGACATTGCAATTTGTTCCCCTCAGCTAGCAGTCACCTTATGCTGGAATATCATCTCGGATTTGCATTCTAGTGACCACTTTCCTTGTCGTATTAGTGTCTTGACACCCGTTGTATGTTCCACCCGTTTACCTAGTTGGCGCCTAGACCACGCCAGCTGGGAACTGTACTCCCACTTGGCTGAATTTAGCTACGAAGAGCACGACTCTGTGAACCACTTTGTCGAACATCTTACAGGGACCATTCTTTCTGCTGCTGAGCAATCCATTCCGCGTTCGACTGGCTACAGCCGTCGATTTCCGGTACCTTGGTGGACCGATGGCTGTCGGGATGCTATTCGCGCTCGCAGACGAGCTCTACGGGTTTTCCAGCGTTTTCCTACACTGGATAACCTGATACACTATAAACGGATGCGTGCACATTCTAGGCGGGTTATTAAGGATAGCAAAAAGATGTCATGGAATAAATTCGTGGGTTCCTTTAATCGACATACACCTTCCTCTGTCGTATGGGATAAGTTAAGAAGTGTGGCTGGGAAACCGAACCATATGCCCATCGCCGGTCTCAAAACAGCTACCGGAGCTGTTGTTGATACATTTGACGTGGCGAATACTTTAGGCAGTGCTTTCGCTCAGGTGTCTAGCTCAGGCAATTATTCCCCCGAGTTTCTTACAGTAAAGAATCAGGTGGAATCTCAAGAATTCTCGTTTCTTTCGGGCAACCTTGAGGATCATAATCGCCTTTTCACCCTGGCAGAGCTAGACAATGCACTCTCCTCTTCACGACACTCAGCACCAGGTCCAGATGGTATCCACGTCCAAATGTTGCAACATCTCTCTCCTGATGGCAAAGATTTCCTACTCGAGGTCTATAATCGTGTCTGGGTTGATGGCATTTTTCCAGACAAGTGGCGGGAGGCCACCATCATACCCATTCTTAAACCTGGAAAGGACCGCCATCTTCCTTCCAGTTACCGTCCTATTTCCCTCACCAGTTGCGTGTGCAAGGTGATGGAACCCATGATCAATGGACGGTTGGTGTGGTGGCTGGAATCCCACAATCTTCTGACAAACATCCAGTGTGGCTTTCGACGACGACGTTCAACTGCTGACCACCTTGTCTCTCTGTCAACTCAGATTATGGACGGGTTTCTTAAGAACAGCCCCACAGTTGGTATATTTTTTGACCTCGAGAAGGCCTACGACACGTGTTGGCGGGCGGGAATATTGCGTTCTCTGCACAACTGGAACATACGTGGACGCCTACCGTTGGTCATTCAGGAGTTTATGCGGGACCGCGTTCTTCGATTGAGGGTGGGCTCGGTTTTTTCTAACCATTTTATTCAAGAGAATGGAGTGCCGCAGGGCTCGGTACTCAGCGTGACTCTATTTGCTATTGCGATAAATTCCATATCACTATGTGTGCCTCAAGGTGTCTCTTCCTGTTTATTCGTGGACGACTTTGCCATCTTCTGTACTTCTCAACGTACACCGTTTTTGGAACGCCGTCTCCAGCGGTGTTTGGACAATCTCTATGCTTGGAGCTCGAAACACGGTTTTCGTTTCTCCGCTGAGAAGACAGTCTGCGTTAACTTCTGGCGCCGTAAATGGCAAATGCCGCCGTCTCTTCGACTCGGGCCAGATTTACTTCCTTTCGCAGACGAGGCGAGATTCCTTGGTTTGATCTTCGATCGGAAACTTTGTTGGGCACCACAAATAGCACAGCTTAGATCACGATGTGACCGTTCTCTAAATCTTTTACGGATACTAAGTGGCAAATCTTGGGGTGCGGATCGGACGGCATTGCTCCGTCTTTATCGTGCTGTGATTCGTTCGAAGTTGGACTATGGCAGCATTGTGTATTCTTCAGCTCGACCTTCAGTGCTGAGAAGGTTAGACACAGTCCATAACCAGGGCATCCGTGTGGCCGTTGGAGCTTTTCCAACGAGCCCAGTTGTTAGCCTCTACGCCGAAGCGGGAGAACCTCCTCTGCGTTGTCGGCGTGATGTCCTGCTTGCTAATTATGGCTGTGGGCTGAAGTGTATGCCTGGGCATCCAAATTATCACGCGTTTTTTTCCCCTGAGCTGCACGAACGATACTGCCTCCGCTCTCTGAGCCCCAGGCCAGCAGGTTTTCGTTTCCGTGAGCTTCTACGCCAGCACCATGTTGACATTCCTCGGCTGTTATCCAAGGGAGAGAGTATACACCTCCCCTTGGTTACGCGCTACCTCCCATGTCGATCTCGGGATGACGCTCTACGGGAAATCTGTTACGCCTCTTGATAGTATTCGTCGTTGTTTTTTAGAATTTTTATCCAAATACAGTGGCCGTATTTGTATTTACACCGATGGTAGTAAGAGCCCCGACGGTGTTGGATGTGCCTTTGTCACTGGCACCGCAACTTCTACTTACGGTTTGCCTAGTTGCACATCTATATATTCTGCCGAGCTATATGCTATTTATCAAGCCCTTCTGTATATTCGACGTCGAAAATTAGGTGACTGCCTTATTCTTAGTGATTCCCTTAGTGCCCTTCAGAGCATTCGTGAGCTGTACAATTACCATCCTTTGGTGCAGCGCATCCAGGACGTGCTCCACATTTTGCACGCTTCTGGTTTTAATGTGGAGTGCGCATGGATTCCTGGACACGTTGGCTTGCCAGGGAATGACACGGCGGATTTGGCAGCGAAATCTGCAGTCACAGCGCCCAATGTTACGATTATCCATTCAACAGCAGAAGATTTTAGAGTGGCTGTACGGAGAGCCGTTTTTTCGACTTGGCATGCGGAGTGGTCGGCTCTCCGTGGTAATAAACTGCGAGAGGTGAAGGACCTCCCTGTCAACTGGGTAACCTCCTCTCGTTTATTCCGCCGGGAGGAGTTAGTACTAGCTCGGCTAAGAATTGGCCACTGTATTTTTACTCACAGTTACCTTTTTAAACGTGAACCTGCTCCTGTCTGTGCGCTCTGTGGGGAGGCACAGACAGTTCTTCATGTGTTGCTGGAGTGTGGTCACCTGGCACACATTCGGTCATCTATGGGCATGCCGGCCTCTCTTGCTGAGGTCCTGGCAGATGACCCAAGAGCAGTGGACAGGGTTTTTAAATTTTTAGCAAAAGTTTCTTTTACCTTGACGTTTTAGTGTGATAGCGGTTTTTTAAACTCTTTTGGTTTTAATGTGTTGATTTTAGATGGAGTTTTATATCCAGCTCTGGTTAGAGGGCTGGACGTTTCTGTTACTTCCGTTTCAACTGTGTTAGCTATTTTACTTGTGTTTACTTTTTTGTTTGGTATTTTCTTACTGCCTATTGCCAAGTTTTAATCATAAGGGCGCTTATGACCTCGGCAATTGAGCGCCCTTAAACACCATTATCATCATCATCATCATCATGCGGCACTCCGTTCTCTTGAGTAAAAAGATTTGAAGAAACCGAGCCGACCCTTACCCAGAAAATGCGGTCCCGCATAAACTCCTGGATGAACAACGGTAGACAGCCACGTATGTTCCAACTGTGTACGGAGCGCTAAATCCCTGCCCGCCAACACATATCCTAAGCCTTTTCGAGGTTAAAGAATATCCCAACCGTCTGACAATTCCGAAGAAAGCCGTTCAGAGTCTTCGTCGATAGTGAGACAAGGTGGTCAACCGCAGATCGACGTCTTCGAAAACCACATTGGATATTGGTCAGAAGATTGTGGGATTCCAACCACCACACCATCCACCTATTTATCATGCTTTCCTCATGTTACAGACACAGCCGTTGATGAAAATTAGACGGCAACTGGAACCTTTCCCGGTTTCAAAATAGGTGTGATGCAGGCATTCCGCCACTGAGTTGGAAAAGTGGCATCTACACAGACACGATTATGGACGTCGAGGAGGAAGGCCTTACCCGCAGAAGAGAGATTTTGCAACATTAGAACTAGATGTCATCTGGACCTGGCGCAGAGTTTCGAGAATATGAGTGGGCATGGTCTAGCTCCACCATGGTGAAAAGGTGGTTGTAGTCTTCAAGGTTTCTAGAGCGGAAGGCAAAACTTTGAGATTCAACCTGGGCCTTAACTGGAAGAAACTCAGGCGAATAATTGTGTGAGGTAGACACCTGAGCGAAAGCACTGCCCAGAGTGTTTGCAACGTCAAACGGGTCAACCGCACCGCCTGCTGCTGTTTTAGACCGGCAATCGGCTTATGGGTCGGTTTTCCGGCAACACGTCTTAACTTATCCCATACGACAGGGGAAGATGTATGTCGTTTAAAGGAGCCTACAAACTGCCTCCATGATTGTTTTTGCTATCCTTAATGGCTTGTCTAGATTTGGAGCGCATGTTTTTATATTGTATTAGGTTATCCAGCGTATGGCGACGCTGAAAAGTACGTAAAGCACGTTTGCGAGCACGAATGGCATCCCGACATTCATTTGTCCACCAAGGAACAGGAAATCGACGAGTGAGGCCAGTGGACCACAGGATTGACTGCTCAGCCGCGAAAAGAATGGTGGCTGTGAGGTGTTCCAACAAGATATCCACCGGGTCGTATACGCTACGGTCAAAAACCGCCAAACGGGAGAAAAAGTTCCAGTCGGCTTTATCTAAGCGCCATATACGTAAATATGTAGAACATAAAGGGGATACTAAGAGACTTATAAGAGCTGGAAAGTGATCACTAGAATATAAATCAGAGATGACATTTCATTGTAAGGAAAATGCTAACTGTGGAGAACAAACATCTATGTCAAGTTGGGAGAAACTGTGGAATCCATCAGAAAGAAAGTTAGGTTCACCGGTGTTCAGGGGAGAGAGGTGATTACTGTTCAAGAAATCGGCATTTAGATGGCCTCTCGCACAAGCCCGAGGTGAGCCCATTGTGGGTGGTGGGCATTCACGTCACCAACTAACAGAAATGGTGAAACTAGGTCGTCTAGATCAATGTGCGAGAGGTCAGCAGATGAAGGCACATAAATGCTACAATTTGTGAATTTGATAGATGCCAGCGTGATGCTGACAGCAGCGGACTGGATGCCAGACTGTAAGGGCAAGGATTCGGCATAAAGGTCATCTCTGACGAGCATCATAGTGCCCCCATGTGCAGGAACACCCTCCTGCGGTGATAAATCATACCGTACGGCAGAGTAGTTCCTGAATGTGACGTTGTCATGAGGACGGAGCTTGTTCACTTGTAAGCAGGCGACCAAAGGTTGACACTGGCTGAGCAACAGTGCAAGCTCTGGACGGCGTGGTTTAATTCCGCGTATGTTCCACTGTAGGATTAGCCATTTTCAGTATTATGGGATAAGTTTTAAATCGAGAGACGCTTCTACAAGTTGGGTGTGCTGGTCGGTTCAATTTGTTTTTTTAGGTGTATGGCTTGTACTGTTTTCAGGAGCATGATCTTACCTTTTCCGTACTGTCCGTTTGGTAGTGGGGACAGAATCCTCCTGGATCATCTCCTCCCTTTCCAATTGAAAATTTCGTTTCGAGAACCTCGAACCGATTTGAGGTACTGATCGACGCAGTTCGACATCGCCGATCTACACTGCCCCCAGATGATTCCTCCAAAGAGGATCTACGTGGAGATTGCCATTGACTTTTCCGTCCCTTGGATGGTGTGTGAGGTGACTTTACGTTGTCTTTAAGGAAATCAGTCCTGACGTACCTGGTCTTAAATGATTTAGCTGGATTAAAATTTGCAACAGGTAAGTCGGTCTTGCCGCCCGAGGTCGACGGTTTTGGTGATTCGTTTGCTGAAACATTCCTTACAATGGCCTATTTGGCAGATGTGGATGCCGATGTAGAAGTAGATGTTGACGACTTTGGGTGAAATCTAGCTGTGAGAGTCTTTTCAGATATTGTAGGCCCGTTAATATCGCCGGTCTGAGTGGCGATATCCCGGCTCGGTATCGGCTTAGCTACAACAAAGCTATAGGTGCCAGAGCGCGGGACAGAGGTTTGGAGGATACGGAGGAGCTTCCGGGCTTCAGAGAAGTACACCTTCTCTTTCACCCGCATCTCCAGGATGGCTTTCTCCTCTGCGTAACGGGGACAATCGCGGGAAATAGATAGGTAATCGCCGCCGCAGTAAACGCGCGATGGAGTGGACGCACAGGCTCTATCGTGCTCTGCGTCTCCACAAATGGCAGAGCGAGATTAACCTGCACAGAATTCACTTGTGTGCCCAAAGTGCTGGCACTTGTAGCGTCTGAGTGGGTTCGGAATGTAAGGCCCAACCACGATGGCTTCGTATCCTGCCTTAATCATTTGCGGGAGATCTACACGATCAAAGGTAAGGAACAGCGTATGGGTAGGCACAAATTCGCCATTCATTTTCCTTTGAATCCTGTAAACAGATGTGACACCTTGTTCTGCCAAATTTTCCTGAATTTCCTCAGCTGACAATCCGTCCAGTGCGCGGGTGGTGACAACTCCACGAGAGGAATTCAAGGTTTTATGAGTAACGAATGACCTTAACAGGGTAACTGCCTAACAGGTTGGCTCTAGTAGATTGGCTGCCTGGGAGGTAGATTTTGCCTCGACCAGAAGTGTACCGTTGCGAGCTTTAACACAAGATTGAACCGGACCAGGGATTGTATCTAGGCCCATTTGGATGCCAAAAGGTCAAACCATCGTGAACTTTCTTCCTTCCTCTGTCCGAGATACAACTAAGTAGCGAGGACCACTGGACTCAACTACTTCTTTTCCTTCTACAGTTGGAGTAGTTTGTATATTCTTTTCCACCGACACGGGTCTCCAAGCACGGCCTACACCTGGGTGGGCATGTTAACCCACTGACTCCCTCATCACGCTGAGGTTGCCCACAGAGGTAGTCAAGTTTGGCTCGGGACCCCAGGTGCGTCTAACCCATACCCACCGTAGTAGGCCCCTGGGGGTGCAGCAGCAGGAGCAGGAGCAGCAGCAGCAGCAGCAGCAGCAGGAGCAGGAGCAGGAGCAGCAGCAGTAGCAGTAGCAGTAGCAGTAGCAGTAGCAGCAGCAGTAGTAGTAGTAGTAGTAGTAGTAGTAGTAGTAGTAGTAGTAGTAGTAGTAGTAGTAGTAGTAGTGGTAGTAGTAGTAGTAGTAGTAGCAGCAGCAGGTTTTTTTTATAAGGGAAAAAGTCTTTCAAAGATGTCACTTCACGTGACGAATTCGATTTCCACCAGCTAAAAACAACCCTTACTCTCACAGCACACCATCTGAAACTGCAATAAGGCGTCACGACAGCATGGTAGCTCTATCAATAGAACCCTTCTGTAACAATACTATTTAGGCCATTCATGCGTCATGCTCCTTTATTTCCAGAATATTCCTCGCTAATTGTTTAACAATACTCCGATCTCCGACGCTCTCTATCAGGGTGGGTACCGGGTTATCTACAGACAACACTACGCCTGATTCCGTGTTTGCTGCTTCTCTAATTCCACACCAGCGCCGACATCGAAAGAAAGTATGCTCCACCGTATCCTCCTCAGTATAATAGGGACAACTGGTGGTGTAAGTTTTCCCCATCTTATGTGCATAGTGTTAAATCGTTCTTGGCAGGACAATACCTGGGCCAGGAAGTACTCAATTTGTCGGTGTTTACACTTCAAACCAAACCTTCACCTCCGGAAGTAATCTCTTCGTCCATTATCCTACTCCAGTTGCTTACTATTGATTAATGGTTTGGTCTCTAATCTCTCGTCTATCTAAAAGAGAATTATAGGCATTGGTAGCACTAAGGAGTTTTCACCAATAAATCAATGGGGACGGATCCCGCTAATACTTGCAGTGCCCTATTTGAAACAGTTTGATAAGCACAAATAGATTGCAACAGTACTTTCCGTTGCACTTTCTCCAACGCTTTGGCATATTTCTTTATGTCCATAGCGGTGCGCCATATCTGTGCAGCATATAACAAGATGGAATAAACTACGCCACAAAACAACCGTCGTTTCAGGGATCGGGGGTTACCAATATTCGGCATTAACCTAGCCAGTTCGGATGCCTTTACGTCCGCCTTTTGTGACACAGTCATATGTTCTCTAAAGCTACTGCTTTCATCCATCATTACTCCTAAGCATCTGATGGACTTTTCTGGAATTATCTGGGCATCCCGTAACATAAAATAGATATTCGTGCGCTCCCTAGAGCCTTTCAGAAGAACTGCTTCAGTTTTCTGCGCTCCCAACTCCAACTTGGTGAACACCATCCATCTGTCAATACGTCGTAAAGATTCATTAGCCTTATGAGTCAGCTCTTCTTCATCATCAGCATTAACAATAAGGGCAAGATCGTCCGCGAAGGCGATTTGCAATACACCTTCCGTTAGTTTCAATCGCAGAACTCCATCATATAAGATTGAACTGAACATTCCATAAGATTAGCCCAAGTATGGAGCCCTGAGGAACTCGCACCGTAATTTTCATCTCCTCTTTGTCAATCCTTATTTTCCTACCTTGAAAGTAGGAAATGAGCACATTAATTATATACGTCGAGATGTTTCTGTGCCTCAAAGAATCTGGTATTATACTCCACGTAGCAGTAGTAAACGCATTTTGCACATGTAACGTGATTAATGCAGTCCACTTCCCGCTTGATTCATTCTTGATTCGAAGCAGAGCAGCGATAGCTTGTACCGTAGATTTGCCTTGTTGAAATCCATACTTCGCTCGGAGAATCCTCCATTCTCTATGATTTCCCTTTCCAAACGCAGTTTTATCAGTCCTTTGCACAGCTTGCTGAGCGTAGTCAATAGGCACAATGGTTGATATGCTGACGGCTCCAATGGCGATTTGCCGCCTTTCAAAAGGAATACTACCTTAGAAATGTTCCATATATCTGGGAACTCCTGCTTCATTAACAAACCATTGAATATTCCTAAATCAAAGCTGGTGCAACTGTAACAGCAGTTTGAACCACCGCCGGGTGTATGTCATCAATTCCAGGGGCCTTGCCCTTCTTCATACGATTCGCCACCTCATGTAACTCCGCAACAGTGAAGACCTCCACGTCAGATGATGTAAATTCTACTCGCAAGATATCGTCTCTAAGAGGAAGCAATACCTTTGCTATCTCCTTTCTTCCTGTAGTACTCAGATCGATTGGTGAGCGATTTGTCAATCGGTCAGTAACTATTTTATATCCGGCACTCCATATGCCGTTCTCCAACTCATCGCAAATATGTTTCCAGGTGTCACATTTAGATTGATATATCGGTGTAGACAATGCTTTTCTACTTCGTTTGTAACCATTGACTGCTACTTCCATATCGTCAGCACTCGGGTAACGTTTGCGAAGTCTAGTCATAATTCTACGCATCTGAATGCATTTGCTCCTTAGCTCGCATATTTCACTGTTCTGCCAGTATGGTACTCGACTTTAAGGGGTTCCTGAGTGCTTTATCTGGCTCACCGCACATGCCTCTTGTAGGACCCTAGTCAAATGTGCAGGAGTGCTGTCTACTATGTTATCGTCAACACCTTTTATGCGCCATTCAAGTACGGGTGCCAGTACCTCCCAACCATATTCCATTTTTCTTTTTTCTTTTTTTTTTCACGGGTTTTGTCACTTTGCGATACTTTATCCCTATGATCTCAAAATAAATAAAGCAATGGTCGCTAAGACTTTCCGCCTCCAATACCTGGCAACAAGTAATAAATAGTGGTGGTGGTGGTGGTGGTGGTGGTGGTGGTGGTGGTGGTGGTGGTGGTGGTGTTTTTTACTTGGATGAGAAATGTCATGGCAAGTGTGGACATTCACTGAAACCCCTCCAATATAGCTCGCAGCACTACGGAACCACCTCTCGGTATTACTTCGTAGTGCTGCTACCTTTATTCATTAGTATTATTCTTAATGCCTTTTCTTACCCTTTAGACTGCCTGCAACCATTTCTGGTAATATACACAAGTGTGGTTTACTTTGCATCATTATTTGGATTATATTATCCGTATATAAGGCTTGGTTGACCTTTCCAGTAGTCCTTTCTCTAATGTCTGCGCATTGCAGGCATTTTAATATTGTATGTTCTGGAGTATCACTTTCTCCAAAATATCGGCAGTTTGAGCTGGTTATTTACGCACCAGCTTGAAAATTTCCGCGTCCTGTCAGGAATTGTGTCAAAAAGGACAACTACTGCATGGTTTCTTGATACCCATAGTTTAATCTGTGTTACAAGTCTTTTTGTCCACTGGGCTAACGTGCTTTCTGTTTCCCTTCATTTTGCCACTTTTCCATGGCACTTTCCTTTTTGAGTGTTCTTTCAGTTATGTTGGAATTCTTGGAATATGTGACCTCACTTGCCAATGAATGTATAGGTATAGCACCTGCTATAACTCGTAGCGCTCTAGTAGAAATGGTTTTATGTGCACTAATCACTCTAATAAGAATCTTCCGCTGAGGTCGTTCAGCAATTCTTCTGCAGGTTAATTTCTCTAAAGAGGTGTTCCAAAAAGCCGCACAGTATAATATTATAGAGTTTGCCACACTTGCGAGTACTTTCCTTTTTCCAGGTTTTAGTCCGCCAATATTAGGCATAAGCCGTCCCAGAGCCGCAGCTGCCTTTTCCGCCGTTCCTGTTACATATTTAATATGTGTATACATATTTATGCTATGTCCAATTTGGATACCCAAATACTTCGCCAGATTTTAGATCTTATTATTTGGTCACAGAAGGTTATACTTATTTGTTTAATTGTTCTTCTCCCCTCGAGTTCTCATTTTTTTTCAGGAGCTAATATCATCCATCTCCCTTTTCCATCATCCAATTTTTTTTTGGTAGTGTTTAACGCCCGCTTTAACTACTAATGGCACCGCAGGTGGTACAGTCATCATCCAAATATCAATTTATTCATGTACCATGTTATTTTTTCCTCTAGTTCGTATTTTGTATTGCCAAATACTATTAGTGCCAGATCGTCTGCATAACCAATAGTTTGAAACGCCTAGTGGCAATTCTAGCTTTAACTCACCATCATAATAAAAGTTCCACAGAGTAGGGCGTAAGACAGATCTTTGTGGTATGTCGCAAATCATGTCCACCCGTATTCTTTCTCCTATCAATATCTGCCTATCTTCAAGATAGCTACATATAAGCTTTGTACGGTGCTACCGCATTTTTTTTAATTCGCTTATTATTCCTTTCCATTGAACAGCATTAAATGCATTTTTAACATTTAAAGTAACCATCGCATCAAATGCTTTATTCATATCTGTGATTTCTAATTTTAACATTATATTTATAGTATTTAAAGCATTAAGTATTGATAGGCCTTTCCTGAAGCCAAATTGTGTTTGTGCTAATCCCTCCCTTTTTTCAATCTCATCTACGAGTCTTTTATTTATAATTTGCTCAAAGAGCTTCCCTATAACATTTATTAGGCAGAGTAGTCTATATGTAGTACTTCCATTCCTCTTCTTTGGTGTTTCAATTAACACCAGCTTTGCTGTTTTCCACTCTTTTGGGAAAATTCCGCTGAAAATAAGTCGGTTTAATCTATTTTCAAATATATCAGGTTTTACTTCTGTAATAGCCTGTATAACTTCTGCAGGGATTCCATCGGGCCCCGCTGCTTTTCCGACTTTAATTCGTTGTGCAGCGTCTAATACTTCCTTTCTTTGGCACATTGATATCTCTTCTCTATTAACTGGTCATATATTTATTTGACGCTGTGGACACAATGTTTTTGCAACTTTTAATTGTTCTTCAACTGTAATTTGTATTGGTGATCTAGTATCTATCTTCCAGGTTACTGTTTTATATCCTGTACCCCAGGTGTCATCGATATTGGTACATAGTTGGTCCCATGCGTTCTTTTTAATAGAAGCAGTAGCAGTTGCCGTAGCCGTAGCTGTTGCCGTACTAGTGGTAGGAGTGGTGCTGGATGGGGGTGGTAGTGGTATTGGTGGTAGTAGTAGTAGCAGCAGCAGGGGGAAATCTTTCAAAGACACCACTCTGTGTGGGAGTTGGATTTACACCAACTAAAAACCCCTATTGCGGGGCAAATATGATTACGTCTCTTGGAACTGCTGGAGGCATTACTTCGAGAGACGATGACTTCATAGTGTTCATTTTTCATGTTCAATTACTTGAGTTAAAGTTATCTTCAAATTGAGTTTTCTCTATTTTGATTTTCCATTATTATTTTTTATCACTCTCATGTTTTTGCCTGTAGAATTTTCTTAATAAATGTTGCAATAGCTTTCCAGGTGCTCTCTTTCTTCAACCAAAAACTTCCTCTTTCCTTTACAATGTTTACATTTAAATATGTTGTGTTCTGGTGTATCCTTTTCTCCATAGCGGAGACATGTGTCTCTTGAAGCCAGACCAAACGGAAAAAATAGCTTCTAAAATATTCGTGTCCGGTCAAAGCGGAGTTAAATAGTCTCTCCGTGCTTTCTATCTATCCATTTTTTTGGTATCAGGTATTAGTCTTTTGGTCCACTGGCCCGTTTTTTCTTCTCTGTCCACTCGAGCTGCCATTCCTTTAATATGTTTTCTTTTTCTATCGTTTTATTATTACTACTCTGTTCTAATCAACTCATATACTTTCTTTAACTATTAGATGTATTGGCATCATTACCGCTATAGCCTGCTTTGCCTTTGTTGAGACTGTTCTATATTCACCAACTATTCAGATTAAGATTTTTCTTTTCGGTTTTTCTATGAGCTTTCTATATGTAGTTTCATCCACCCAATCTCCCCAGAATGACGCTCCATATAAAAGGAGGAGTTAAGTACACTGCCTAGCATACGCCTTTTATTAGCTCTAGGCCCTCCCACATTTGGCATTAGTCGGCATGCCACGATCTTTTCTTCTTTTCCTGTTGCGGTTTGAATATGCGCCGACATCCTTAAGTTGTGGCCCACCTGCACACACATTTCTCTTAAATGCTATAAAAATACCTTCAACATTGATTATACCTTCTCTAATGGGTTTCCTGCCTACCATGATTACATTCTCAGCTTTTGTGGCGCTAGTTTTACCCATATTTTGGTCTATACGAATTTACCCTTTATTTTTGCTTTAGGACCAGCTTGCCTGATTTCAATGCTTTTGGAAACACTCCGGATTTAATGAGCTTGTTTATTGGATCTACTAGTATCTCTGATTTTTGCGTCATTATAGCCTTTATCACCTCTGGTGGTGTTACATCGGATCCAGTTGCTTTCTTAGATGCAATTCTTTGTCCAGCAATTATGCTTTCCTCCTTTGTAATTACCGGGATATTTTCTGTCTCCAGGGAATTTCTTTTTTACCATCTTACTCTTACATGTGAGACCGTTAAACAGCCTCGTCGTAATAATGACAATCATTCTATTAATTATATAGATGTATATAAGTAAAGAAAGTTAACATTTATTATTTGTATACATAGGAACCAAAAAGTCAGTTGCTGACTTGAAAGCTACACAGAATCCTGACGCCAGACTGCAGAGAGGGGTGAGAGCTGCTTCTTTTGTGTAAGTCACGTACGCTTCCCTTATAAAGGGGCAGTCCAGTTTAAAACCCACGAGGGGACTTCTGCTTTACATTCGCAGGATCACGCGGTTATTATGACATATTCTGGGAGATTCGCAATGATTTTTCGGTCACGATGGTGTCATTTTGGTGGACTTTCTAACCAATCAGGAAGAAGCCACCATGACACCGCTTTTGGTATAAAAGAAGTAGGGTTTGACACATCTGGTCGTTTGTCAAGAATCTGCCCACGAGGGGCAACGTCGTTTTGCCAAGAATCTGTCCACGAAATGCGGTAGGTCGTCGTTCTGTAAAAACACTCTCTTCCCGAAGTAATGACGTGCAACTGTAAAACTCTGTCCGCGAAGTAAGATTGTTATGAAAAGAAACAGTTAGTGAATTAAAGTAGCATCGCTCATCTATTTAATAGTCGGCTCGTGATTACTTGAGAGTGAATTGTGCCATGTACTTAACGTAGAAAGAGTGTAATTGAGAGTACGTGTGAGTGAGTGGTAAGAGTACCAGTCAGCAGGATAACAGTGTACAGCAAGATGCTTGTTTTGGAATCTCCTTATAGAATAAATAACAGTAAAAGTTCACAAGTGTTTTCTTCACAATTAAAAGATCACTCCTACAACTCCTCCCACTTGCCAAATCCACGCCAGAGAGAGTCAATGATCGTGCAAGACTGAGCAACGCTGTGGCAACCCATCCAAGAAGAGCTTAGTACCAGGTACGTGAGTGTAGTGGAGTTGATTTGAAGTGACACTTCGGTACGCCGCACATAAGCACCCACGTTGAGGCGTAAAACTTAACAACGTAAAATTCCTATTGCGTATGACTGTCCGACGTGCGGTGTAAACTACAAACCACCACCATATAAAGTCTCGTTCTAAATAACCTCACAACCTATAAAAAAATCCCGTTACCCATGTCTAGGAAACAATTCTACTGCTATCTTTATTTGTTCTATATGTGACCTCCGGCCCAATTTATCTGTCACTATTTTATACACTTTATCCTATATATCATTATCTACTTCTGCACATAAAAGTTTCCAATTTTCAATTTTGGCTTTTTTTATTTCTCTTTTTAGTTCGTTTTGACATTGCCTATAATTATTCCTTGCTTCCTCTTTTTGATCATTTGTAACATTTATGTTGTTTAACTTCGTTGTTTTCCTTTTTGTTTTGATACAAGCTACTCTTAATTTTACAATGTCCTGATTCCACCATTAAATACTGTATTGATACCTATAAGTCTGCTTCCTTCTTAAGGTTGAGCTACATGCCTTTTTATAGCCAAATCTAAATACTACGCCTCCCAGTTCTGATAGTTTACATTTTTCGTATTTTCTACAATTTTTTCTATTATTTCTTCTTTTTTCTCATTCTTATTTTTTCGATTCGTATGTTGTTTATCTATTGGAACAGCTTCCAGCTCTCTTTCTGTCTCTTTCTCTCTCTCTCTCTCTCTCTCTCTCTATATATATATATATATATATATATATACACACACTTTTGTGTTAACTTAGGTTTTCTTCGTCACTAATATACCAATTTTTAACTACGTTTCCAACTTTTTGTGTACACATCTATGTACGATGACCCTCCATTCCTCTCGAATGTAGGCACTTTTCCATCATTTGTATTATAAAATCGTTTTCGCAGGCCCAGTCTGCCAAGGGGCTTTCTTTATAGTCTTCCCTTGCTGACCCCTAATATTATTCTTTTTTTTTTATGTGCTATTGCATAGCATGGTGTATTGCAAACAGAGATTCCTGAAAATCTTCTAGATTTCGTGCTAGGGATATGTAACAGGAATGTATTGTGAGATTATTAGCTTCTATCCACACAAATCCATTACCACTTCCGATTCTCCGGGGTTTAAATCATTTTTGATATATAGATAGCTGCGTCCCTTCTTCTATCAGCAACCCATTTTGTGCTATTCTTTGTCATATTTTTATTAGGTTCAGTAACCAGAGCAATATCTATGAGCTCTGAATCAAATTTATTCCTTAGAAGGTCAATTGCCCTTTTACATCTATCGGTATTTATTTGAACCAGCATCATCATAGCTGTTTGTCCTCTGCTTGAATAAGCGCCCTATATATGGGACACTTCATAGACTCAGCTTTGTGACTTTCTATTTTGCACAAATAGCAGAACTGTGTATTTGTGCATTCCTTCTTCTGGTGGCCAGTTTTCCCACAGTTATAACAATTACCTCTAATTTGCGCTGCTCTGTATTCTCTGGCTATATGACTTATTTTGCTACAATTATAGCGTCTGGGTAGGGTGATAACTTCCTTCCCTCTCCATCTTTCCCAACCTTTACATATTCTCTTCTTAGTCAGTAAAAGGTATCCCGAATCCAAGTGTACTGTTATAAATGCATAATTTACCCCGTTTCTATTTGCTTTCTTGGCAGTTCTTACTTGCAGAGTATCCACCCTTCAGTTGATTTCATTTTGTATTACTTCACTAATTTTATCCTCTTCTACAGTTTCATCTATATCTAACAACACTACTGTTTGCGTTTCTGGCTTAAAATTAACATTTGCCTTATTATTCGGTTTACTTTTCAGCATTTCTCGAAATGCCTACTTGTTGTTTTTCCCTTTTCTTTTAATCTTCAGCTGTATGTTTCCATTGCTTTTTGTATTTATGCGTTATATTGTTGTCCCTTCTGTGCTTACTTCTTTCTTCATATTCTTAATAATATCCGCAAATGATATTCCTGCCCGAAGCTCAACCATTATAGTGTCTTCGTTTTTCCTTCTTCCCCTCTTGATAGTCTCTACTCCATACCCTTCCAGTTTCTCTGTCCTACTGTTTCTCCCCGCCTGTTTTAGTCTCATCGGAATGGTAATTTTATTCTTTCTGCAAACATATTCCATTACTTTCCTGATTCCAGGTTCATCTGCGTGGTTTATCACTTTACAAAATAAATTTTCTCTTTTTCTTTGTTTTGCTATTTCCAATGCCTTTACAAGATTAGTTTTTAATTTACTTTTCTCTACTGCTATCTGTTACAATTAGGAAACTATAGCTTAAATGCTATCTTTCGTAGTATTTTCGTTCTCTCCTATATAGCTATTTTTTGTTATACTGCAAATAATTTTTCCTGGTTCTATAGTCTCTTCGTCCAGCATTTTTCTTAGACATAGATTAATAGTTAAAACATTTACAAAACCCTTTTCATTCCTATCCATTAGAGTTGTTATAATAATTTGATCTTCTTCCTTACTCGCTCTTTCTGCATTAAACATACTGCAATTTTATATATACCTTCTGGCCAATCTTGGCCAATCACATCTAAAAATTCTTTCTCATCTAAGTATTTTTCTAGCAGAGCTTCTATTTTGCCCTTATTCTTTCATTTGCAACCTCTTAATTACTTACAGTCTGTGTGCTTACCATCACCATATCGATTGGTAATACACTCGCTCCAACCTTTACTTTGAATTCACCTAGCAGTTCTGTAGCCATACTATTGGCTATTGGTAACCTGTTTGTATATTCTACAAGGTTACTAATTGCTTTCTTTGTTTTCTTTTGTATTAGGGATGTTCAATATTGTTTTGCGTAATATCTCTATTTCATATGCAATTTTCTCTGTCAGCATCTTTTGCTCTATTTCCAGTTTGGCTATAAACTGATTATTTTCCTGGGTATTCTCTTGAATGATCTACATATATTTTTTAAGGAATCTCGACTCTTTATCTCTTGGTTTCCCTGGTCATTTATTCCTTCTTTCGCTCAGGTTTAATTAATGTTATTGGATCACTGGACAATACAGAAATCGCCTCGAGATTAAGGCTACTTGTTGAACCTCGTCTCACTTGAGTGGGTGAGCAGGCAATCAATGGTCTTTTCTTAAAAAAGTCCAACTCTTCCTCTTTACCACCTTTCCCAACATCAAGACCGGCTCCCCTACCGCTGATGCAGAGCAGTCGTCTTGTTGAAGGTCGGGTTGGGCCCGCTCGCTAACCCAAAACACCGACCGGAACTGCTCCGTAGCATTTCTATCCTTAAAAACCTATCCATAATATTGAGATTAAATAAATTGTACAGTTCCATAACCAAGTCGACAAATTCAGACATTCAGCAAAGAAGAAAATAAGATAAACAGGATAGCGGAAAGGAAATACGGAGAGGGGACAGAGCCCGCACCCAAGAACAGGTGGGGAGAGTTTTGGGCCAGCTCGGGTTCGCCAAACCCGTACTTATTAGACATGGGCCCCTGAGTGGCAGCAGTTGCGGTGGGGGTGGTGTATGCAATGTGGTCCCCTGATAATACTACTATAATTAAATTTGTTTCTACATTGAAGACCGTTAAGGAATACTCTATTTTAAGCTTCCGTGATATTAAACAACCAAACATTAAAATGTGAATTTTAATTATAG
This sequence comes from Hymenopus coronatus, assembly GCA_030762935.1. Taxonomy (NCBI): domain Eukaryota; kingdom Metazoa; phylum Arthropoda; class Insecta; order Mantodea; family Hymenopodidae; genus Hymenopus; species Hymenopus coronatus. The sequence continues at coordinate 274,728,020 of CM060900.1, read as the reverse complement.
ACTGATTCTATGCTTACAAACAAATTGCAACAAACAGAACCGATTAAATGTGGTGTGGGCATGCTATATCTAAAGAGAATTTTGCGATTTTGAAACGCAAAACTTACTAACTACAACAAGCATTATACTGAGAGCAAGGAACATGTTTAGTATTACGTTCATATGGAAATACATTAATCCTCTCTTTCCCCCTCACGTAATAATTAACGTAATCTAGAAGAGACTGCAGACCTAGCAGGCGACGGTCTCCCTCTTGACATGTCTGACAGAGGGCCGGCAACGAAAATAAATCAATGACCCATGATTTACACGAGAAAAAATTATTTGTTAAACCTAAAGTAAAAACCATGATCTTCTGCCAAAATAATGACCATATGATACGCCCCTCCCTTTGACAACATCCTATAGTCAAACCGATGACCATGTGTCACGGCCCCCAGCTACCGGATTGTTCCTTTTATATGATAATTAAAGTAAAACAATATAAACATACTACTACCTAATCGATTCTATTTAAATTCAGTACTGTTCCATAGTCCTTTCCACTCTAATTTTATACACATTCGTTATATAGCTCGTAATACAAGAAAACTGAATCCCCTTATACCAAGTCCTGTAATTCTTGGTTTTTATAATAATAATAATAATAATAATAATAATAATAATAATAATAATTATTATTATTATTATTATTGTTATTATTACTGTTATTATCATCATCATAACTATTATTATTATTATTACTATTATTATAATTATAATTATTATTATTATTATTATTATGATAATGATTATTATAGTATTATTATCATATACCACTACTACTACTAAAACCACCACCACCGCCAGTACCGCTACTGCTACTGCTACTGCTACTATTAGCAATAGCAGCAATAGCATCTGTTACTGTTATTATTATTATTATTATTATTATCATTATTATTATTATTATTATTATAATCATTAATATTGTAATCATTATGATTATTATGTTTTTATTATTTTATTATTAATATTATAATTATTATTATTATTATTATCATTAAATCATTAATATTATTATTATCATCAACATCATTATTATTATCATTATTATTACATGTATAATTATTATTATTATTCTTTCTATTATTATTATTATTATTATTATTATTATTATTATTATTATTATTATTATTGTTTTTATCATATTATTATCATTATGATTATTATAATATTACTACTACTGCTATTACTACTACTACTGCTGCTATTATTATTATTATAGTTATTATTATTAATAATAATAATAATAATAATAATAGCAGTAGCAGCAGCAGTAGTAGTAGTAGTAGTAGTAGTAGTAGTAGTAGTAGTAGTAGTAGTAGTAGTAGTAGTAGTAGTAGTAGTAGTAGTAGTAGTAGTAGTAGCAGTAGCAGCAGCAGCAGTAGTAGTAGTAGTAGTAGTAGTAGTAGTAGTAGTAGTAGCAGCAGTAGTAGTAGTAGTAGTAGCAGTAGTAGTAGTAGTAGCAGTAGTAGTAGTAGTAGTAGTAGTAGTAGCAGTAGCAGTAGTAGTAGTAGTAGCAGTAATAGTAGTAGTAGTAGTAGTAGTAGTAGTAGTAGTAGTAGTAGTAGTAGTAGTAGTAGTAGTAGTAGCAGCAGAAGCAGTAGCAGTAGCAGTATTTAGTAGTATTGTTATATTATTGTTACTATTTTATTATTAACATTAACATTATTATTATTATTATTTTTATTTCTATTATTATTATTTTTGTTATTATTATTACTATTATTATTATTATTATTATTATTATAATTATAGAAGGCCAATGGTTATGTAGCAGGACGCAGGACAACTAAATGATCGCATCTAAAAGTCTCTTTGAGTATATTTTAGCAATCATGGGTTGCGGGAAGGACACGTAACACCAAATAGGTATTTCATAAGAATAATTTTTATTATGTGTACTTGGAATTCTAGTAAATGTCTAATTGCTCGAAAAAGTGTGGTGCGGAGGGTATCTGAATCGGTAGAATTCATATGCTAGAGTCCATAGTTATTGCCGAGGAAATGCTCACAAATTCCCCTGTCATTCTTAAACGAAAATCTTTAATACACCTGGTTGTTTTGCCAATGTGTTTCTGATAGTTCCAACTAATTTGGACAAACTCATTCCCACTACTATGCTATTTCACTGCCTACCAGTATCCACGGACATTATTCAACCAGCTTAGTATTTTTTCTCCCCTTGTGACAAGTAAATCCAACAACACTGAAATACTGTTTGGTCTTGCATATTACTCCTGTCACAGTGTCTGTCAAATACTTAAATTATCATATATTCTGTGAAACATTTAACATTATTTTTTGAATGTATATCTAATAAATTCCAGATTCAATTTTTAGGCTCCCGCTTAGACCTATTTTCTTGTGGCTCTACCTTTGTTGGGCAGATGATCACAGATTAACTGTGAAACAGCCACAATTAATAACTATAGCTGTTTCTACTAACGTGTCATGCTTGCCAACTCAAGACATGTCTTATATATCAACTTGTAACAAAATGTTGATGATAATGTAGTAATCTGTATGTTTCTGACAGAGCTCAACCCTTTGTTCCTTTATAATGAATAAACTTGTTAATGCATAAGTAAGCTAAAACCAGTTGAAAAGCTTGAATCCAACAGTTAAATCCAAAATTTACGTCAAGGGTAACGTTTAAAAGTTAAATATCTGTAAACGCTTATATTTCGTGACTGTGCTCAAACAGTTTTAGTAATTTTCTTCCATCAAGTATGTGCTGCCACAGAACATTTACGAGTTTCTTCGTATATTTAAACAGAACAGGATATTGTAATATTCGTCTCACTGAAAAGGGTATAAAGAGACAACGAAAGTGTGACAGTTTGTAAAATTATTTTGTCAAATATACCAGCGTTGAAAGCTTATAGGGCATTTATAAAACCATAGTGCACTCCAATCAAACTATTTTTTGAAACTCAAGCACCATTCATTGATATTTTGCACGAGAATGGAGCTACAGTATGTTCGTTTTATCATGCGGTGGTTTGTAAAATTTTAGATAAATACTGTTAAATGTTACTTTGGTAATCATTTCATAGACGATTACAAAAATGGCCTAAGAGCACAGTTGTTTGTTTCGAAAGGTATTAATTCTCGGTTGATCGGGCAAGAAACGATTAATAGTCAACGCCGAGAAATGTTCCGTTGTAAATAAAGTCAAGATTATTCCTCGATATATATTTCATTGTATCAAACAGTCCTTGTCACTTGTTCTTTATGGGTGGTGAATATTAATTACAGAGTGGTGATTATTACATAAAGTTTAAGCAAGAAATGAGAGAAAATATATACCACATTTCACAAACACTGCACAGTGTTCTACCAAAGCCAGAATGTTAATTCTGTTTGGCGGAAGCATATGTATTTGTAGTTTTCAATATTGTTACATTAACAAGAACACAAACATTAACTGGTTGATATATTATCTTACCAGGCATAAGCAATAGCAGTCAGTGCATACATGGTTTAGGTCCCTAAGTCCCACCCCACACTGCTACAGGTGTACTGAACCAATTTTATAATGCGTCCTACCAGTAATATTTAACACATCACAGTGATGCAAAGGAAATCATAATAGATAATATATTATACAACGAGAGTATAATGGTAGTAGCTAGATGCGAGTGTGTTTATGTAACGCAGTTCCGCTCCTTTAATAATTTTCATACCTGTATCTTATTTGGCACTATGGTCAAGTTTCATGGACTATTTATGCTCGACCATGGTGAAGTTTAAAGCTTTTATATGTTGCTTTTAATATTCTGTGCTTGATTTCAAAATAGAGTAGTGAGTTCACAAGTTGGATGGTTTCATACTTTCTGACAATACTTCGAGATACACCAGAAATACATTTTCTGAAAATGAGATTATGCATTTTTACTTTCTCCATTTCATGAACTGTACATAGAATTTTTCGTACAGTATGTTTGGTGCTTCTTGATTTTTTTTGGCAATAAATTATCTGCCACATCGCGTGGCTTTGTAGAAATTTCCGGTGATGTAAGATGCATTTCACTGTCACTCGTGTTCACTGTTTCTAAACTCGCGCTAGTTGTTCTTCTTTGGAACATACAGGAATAATCGATAGTTGCGCTTTTGAACAGTAGGTGTCTGGTAGTGTTACGAGAAGTGCTCATTGCTACATGCGGATCTTCTGAATGGGGGAAACCTGCACTTTAATGAATAGCCATCGGACGTATATAAAAATCTAATTCTGTGACAATCCTATGCCAGTAAATTATTGCGAAGCAATGAACCTTTGTCACAAAATTGTCTCTATCCATAACAACTTCATTTGATCCCGTATGCAGTTTTGTATTTATATTAAAAATGAAACTTTTGTTTGCGTTACCTTAGGGTTAGAATGAAGACAGCGCTAAGGCTACTAAATCTCCGTATGGCAAGAGGGCACGACGGATGGCCAGCACAACACAGCAGGGTAACTAACGTCTCCAGTTTGCGTATCTCGAACGTCCTTTCGATTTCCCCAATTCATGTTTGGGGAGAAGATTCTCGACGTGGAAGGAACAATACTCTTCTTAAACGTTCATTTAATGCGCCACACACCACAAAGCATGTGCTACGCCCTGTAATCCGAAAGATAATGAAACGAGAGACAGTACAATTCGTAGTAGTATATAAGAGCATCTCTCTCGGTTGACGTTATGTTATTTATTATAAATATTTTACTAGAAATAAAAGGAAAAATCCACTACGGCTGTTCGCATACCGTAAGTCAGTTTTTGTTGCTAACGAACTCGCGCGGGGGTGAAAGAGTCGTATAGAATGTTTTATAGACGCATGACAGGTCAATGGAAAACTTAAAGCTGTAATCAAAAGTTTTTCGAAATCATCTACAGCTGCAGAACAGACGCGTGTAGTAGGTATTTGTACAACATTTATTGTTTACCAGTTATACAAAATATATTGATACAATTCATTCAGAATGAAGACGACTATCAGTCTACCCTCCGAGCGAGGTGAGTCAAAGTTACGCCTATGATTTGCATTCGGAAGGTTCCTGGTTTATTCCCAGCGGTCGCTCAGTTTTATTCATGATTTTTCCTGGTCATCAGATGAATTCAGGAATAGTTTCTCTCTACCCAAGAATGTCCTGTTTCTCCATATTGCGTATTAATAGTTGCATTCCTTACCCCATTTTGTCTGTTTTAGGGTTGGAAGTGTGGCTATGGTGTTTCGTGCAGAGTGGCATGGACAAAGCAAACACGCTGTAGAAAGTTTTCCGTCACACGGCCTTCAGCTGGTTTATGGCGCGGGGGTTGTTAATCTGCCTGTCTGACTCCCGACTCATCTCAATCTGGAAACTTTAGCGATCCTATCATTGCTGAGTTCCCGGCGCCCGGTGTGTCCTCTCAGCTCATCCCTTCCTACCGGGGCGTCCCTTCGAGTGCGTAGGTAACATAATCTCCCGGATCTGTGCCTAGTTTCATTCGAAAGCCCCCTATTCCCACATAGTGTACTCACAGAAAGTACAAGATATAATTTTATTAGATGTGACAGCATTTTAAGCATGCGGTATTTTAATCAAAATCAAGAGACATTTTGAGGAAATGAAACAATAACGTTTTCCCATGTAAAGAGTCGTCTTTTAGTGAGGATTATCGTGAAAATTTTCGTTTGACATATGACCTTAAGTATTCCTTGACTTTTCAACTATTCGGTTTATTTGTTATTTGCTTTGTTATTTTCACAAACAGATGTGGCCACCGGTCTTTTCCTAAATATGCCTTTCTTCTTTTCTGTTCATCGGTACTTCAGAAGTATAATTCCAGTAAAATCTCGATGTGCTATTTTTGGATTGGCTGCAATAGTGGTATAGAAGTTAGGAAAGAGAAACCTAGATAGAGAATCAATAAAAAGGATGTCCTGTGTAACAGGATATACCTGGCTACGTTAGTCGTAATGCGAATAAATAAATGAACTTCCATCTCAAGAAGAATGGGAAACTTGACCTTAGGATACTCAAGCAATGTAGTGGGGAGATTCACGTTCCAGCAAGATAGGAAACAGACCTTAATCGGCACGTTACATAACACCACGCTTGTACACATCACACAGCTAAATAGTTGTGGTGTCAGTCATTAAGAGAAAGTGAGATAGCGTACACACAAACACACACATACGCTTGTGTTAGCTCATTCAAGTTATAATGTTGCGGAGGGCTTTCTTTTTCATTGCACTAACACACTTTTGTTATGGAATATACTATGACCGAAGATATGTGAATCCTCCAATATTTTCCAGAGGCGGGTTTTACGACTACGTTGGCAAATGGAAATTCCTCACCATTTGGAATATGGTATGTAAACAGTTAATTAATTTTATTAGGTTATTTATTAAGTTATAACAGCAGACAAACATTAACATTGAAATACTTTCGTTTATTGGCAGTACGCAATATCTTGCGTTGTTACCCTTGATAATAAACTCCTAACCTGAATTAACACTTATTATTCACAAGTAACGGCTGATTGAAACACGGCGAGTGTGCTTTAATGCAGAAGATAAACTCTTGATGACCCTCAAAGGACAGCATATTGCATTAAATCTGTTGTTGCTCCTATAAAAGAACTGTAGAATGCGATTAAATAATCTGCTGGTATTTATGTAATGAAACCTGACACCAGGTTCTTAAAGCCCTTTAAGAAAAGCAATGGCAACAAAGCTTACTGGAAGGAGCGTTACCAGCAAGGTGAGCTGTAGCTTAATCAAGATCAAGACCAACTTGACCTCACCTTATTCAAACAAATACCAAATGAATAATTCTGTATTGTTCTAAACGGTGTGACAAAATAACTGTTAAGATAATGATTAGTAATAATTGTCTTTTGGTAGCCCTCTATTAACTATCCAGTCTTAAAGAAAAAATCGTTGTACTTTCTTTTGGTATTGCCTGAATTGCTCAAAATTGCAGTAATGGATTAGCTATTCCCGCAACAAGTGCAAGGTGTGAAATAGCGTTTTTATTTATAAGGTGGTTAACTACGTTCCGGAGCAATGAAGTGATAGTTTATCGTATAGCAATCCCTTGTTGCGATGGAGAGTCACTGAACGACCATACCTTAATACGTTGAGTTGTATGTCAGTAGGAAAACTAATGTTATTTGCAATATTGCTCCGCCGACATCGATCCCCTTACTTTCCTTGTATCCATGTGAGAATTCCTACCACAATTGGGAACTTTTGGCTGCCATTGTTCTCTGTGTAACAATACTTATTGCCTTTCTTCTGTATACTTCTACTCAGTATTTAACGTCCACATTTCTTGAGTTTGTAAAGTTAATCCTCACGTTCTTGCGATTCTAATGACTTAAACATAAAAAATAATGTTTTAGTCATTAGAGCTGCAAGTAGGGAAAAGCCAGTCTTATAACCTCATGGCATGTGGACATTAAAGCCTGAATACAAGTACATATTGTATTGTATTATCCATGATCAAAATGGAATGCAATGCTGCCCAATTTCAAGATTCGACAGTTAAAACTGAAAAACAAACTACTTTTACACGTAAATTTACATTCTCTATGCGTTTTAATTGAAGTAATAAGTTATCTGGCAAACATATTCAAGTATAAGTACCTATGTGTATTTATCTTTACAGGCGCATTAATGTAAATGTACTAGATTTTCCAACAATTAATGTACTGTTAAACCAGCTGAAAAACGTACTACCACAGTCGGGATTTGAACACGGTTCTCCGGCTCTCCGTGCGATTGCTCCAACCATCGAACTAATATGACAACATGCAGCTATGATATTCAATTTGATTTGTCCGGTTTACCTGGTCAACTAACCCGGCAAGTCTCCTTTTAAAAACACCTTAATTGCGAATAATTATTTTTCTGTTCTTCCGTCCGTTTCCGTGGTTTTCCTTTTTGTTCGCTGTTTTTACTTACAGACACACATTTATAAGCAAACATGCCTAAGGCGGGTCTCGAAGTCTCGAATTCCCGCGCCACGACGCACCAAAGTTAGACACTTGCACGAGCGCGGCCATGGGGACCGGCAGAGCCCGATTAATATTAACGTAGTTCTTTTCCACTATTTGCCAATTTTATGATTCAATTGATAATGTTGCTATATTTGTGTTACCCCGAAACGCAACAGGACATAAAAGTAACAAACTACACCAATTAATATCTTGTTTGGTAAAACTGCTAGAAAGCTGGTGATTTCCTACTATTATTAGGTGCATAGTTCGGGGTATTATTTCCATTTCATTAATAGTAAGGGTTAGAAACCATCACATACATTGAGCGTGTTATTCAAGCGTTTTATCTTATCAGCACAATTTCACAAAATAGCACATGCATGGCATCATCACAATCCACTTTTCTGTAGCTAACTTGTCAACGCAAGAGTTACGCAACACATCCATGCGTTGAATTCCACATTTTACACAGATACGATGAAGCAAGAAAAAAATCAGACTTAGAGTTGCAAGGGCATCAGAAAGAACATGTCTTCTTTTCTTTCTTTCTTTTTTCTTTTTAGCCTAAGCTAGAAATTAAACCACGGCCGATAGTGGTAATTTTAAGTACATACCCATCGCATTAATGGTTTGTTTCGGGTTTGCTGATTAAAGAAACACATTGAAGAATAAAACAGTGCTACGTGTATGAACTGTTGTCTCAAACTACCCTACGTAATTTACATTAAATGTTGTTTTATTAAGGAGCAGTGGCACTATTGCCATTTGTCGAAAGTGAACACATGTTATTTTTGCCTACGACTTTGGTTAATGTGAGGTCCTAATCAAAACAGCCGACTTGTCACGTTATATCTGTTAATCATAGCTCACCCACCGTGCAGTTCTGGACTGCAACGTTACGGTAACCAAGAAATTGAATTAACAAGAACTAAACAAAATTGTATTTAAAAACGACAATCTTTTCCCTCAGATATGATGGTAGACAAAAACCATACACTATACAGTACCCCAATTATACGCCTAATGCGTGTTAGTCGCTTTAAATTTAGGCTTTTCCTATTGTCATCTGTTGAGCGGGAATAAATATCAAAATGACCACTATAAGTGGACAGCATTTTCATATTGTCAGGAAGTGGTGTAGTATAGACACACAAACCGTTTAATGCTTTGAAAACCAAATATGGCTTAAATATTATGGACACCTTTCTGCCATAATGCATCCTCTTAGAAAACAAACAAAGAAAGGACAACAAGAGGAGACCGAGCGAGGGTAACGTTCATATTTCGCTCGATTAATGGCCTCCAATTTGAGAAAACCTTTCAAAATGCAGCTTCCTCGTATCTAGATAAAGATAATATGTAGCTAGACAAAAATGTTAAGTACATACATTGAAAAAGCGCACAGATAACTGCAATTTATATTGTTAAGTTAACCCATGGAAAGGTACTTATAGTACATAAGTATTAGACAACCCTTAGTCTAATTCCAGGCATTTACCTAATGCGATTTGCTGAATCATGTGCCAGCAGCAGCACAAAATAAAGAACGAAAAAAAGCAAATGTAAAACTGTTGGTCGAGGAAGTAGTGTGGGTTTATTTGTAGGAACTGTTTACTTTTACACTTACATGTACGAAATGCTATATAATCTGCGGTATCACAAAACAGTTGTGTAATACTGCAGCATTATTTATATCCCAAGCAAGAATAAAATACTAAAAATGTAAAATGTTAAACAATGTTTAAACATCTGATGCGTTCCATTAAGAATACTCTACCTATTCTTACAAACGTCTATTCTTCTATCTACTTCACGCTAATCAAGATAAGTATAAGCAGAACTGGTCTCATTACTTAGTTCTTTAAAAGTAGAAGGGAAATAAGGGAATGCACTAGGCTAAAGTGACAGTCAAATCTTTTAAAAGCTGTCGCTATGGGATTGTCATTGCCATTCGGGTCTCTTTCCAAGGCCAGGAGTAAAAGAAAAGAGAGATGAGACGGACGAGAACTTTCCGTTTGAGAATTGAAGCCAATAACAGGGAATGTTGGCTTAAATTGTGTGTTTTAAAAATGTGGTGTGTTCCATTCACATGACTTTCTCTACCTGTTCTGCAAACAAACTATTCTTTATCTACATCATGCTAATCGTGGTAAACATAGGCAGAAACTTTCTAATTACTTGCTTCCTTCTAAGCAAAAAGGAAATAAGAGAATACACTACGCTAAAGCGATAGACAAATCTTTTATAAGCTGTCCGCTATGAACAATTGAACTTCGGTCTCTTTGCAGGGCCAGGAGCAAAACAAAGGTGAGTTTAAACGAAAAATAACTTCCCGGTTTAGAAAAGTTTAAGTAGTTTAAAATTGAAACCACAAACAATGAATATCTCGAAAGCGGTTACATCTACAGAAAAAAATTTAATACATAAGTTATGTGTTTTAACGAGATCTACATTTTTTGTATAGTAAGCTTTTGTTTATCTCTTAGCGTTTAGCAGTTATGCAAAATCAATCCCAAATGAAGAGGTCTTCAGAGGCTATTCTCAGCAATGCCAAGATATGTATTTTTATTGCCGTGTAAATATTCCTAATATATAGTATTTTAATCATAATAGTTTGAGCGATTTTTGAGTAGTTTAGAATGGAGGGATTTTCTTAAAAATCTTCATATCGCATCCTTGGAAGAAACTATACTTAAATAACAAGTTTGATAATTAACGGTATTTCGCTTTTGAGCTTTGCTGTCCACAGATAGACAGACAGACAGACACACACACACACACACACACACACACACACACACACACTGATCTTTTTCTAGAAATGCTTTTCTTGGAATCAGGGGGTCCCAAAACACGTGTTTCCGGTGAAATCTTGGTATCGAAGTTTTTGGTGTAATATCTATCTATCTCTATCTGCCTGTCTGTCTCTCTATATGCCTGCCTGCATGCCTGTCTGACTATTATGTGTATTTTATATGAATAACTGCTAGAGAAAGCAAAGAGATCTACATTTTTTGTCCAGTAACATTTTGTCTATCTCTTGTGGTTTACCAGTTAAGCAAAGTTCATTCAGAATGAAGAGGACTTCGGGGACTATTCCCAAAAGATTCAGCATATACATTTTATTTTCTTTATAAGTAAGTTTAAAATATGACACTTTAATTAAAATCGTTAGAGACATTTTTTTAGAAAATCGAAAATGAAAGGTAGTTTGATGCTGGGGGGGGGGCTCTAAAAAGTTGCATCCTCAAACATACTAAATTTAAAAAAGTTAGTTCAAAAACTTAGAACTTAAATAATACTTTTGGCATTTAACGGACTTTTCGTTTTTAAGTTTTGCTGTCCACACACACACACCCACCCCCCACCCATACCCACCCACATACACACCCACCCACACACACGCCCACACACCCACACACGCCCACCCACCCACACGCACCCACCCCCACCCATACCCACCCACACACCCACCCACACACCCACACACCCACCCACACACACCTGCCCACACACGCACCCACCCCACCCACACACACACCCACACACACCCACACACACACCCACCCACACACATACACACACACCCCCCTCTTTCGAAAAATGTATTCTTGGATTCGGGGGTCCTCAAAGCATATGTTTCTTGTGAAATATCAATATGGGAATTTTTGTTAGAATATAAATATTTTCTACCTACTGTGTACATATACGTGCTAGAGAAGATATAAATGCACCCTTTTACATTTTCATTCAAACAAAATTATGAAAATGCAAGAGAATAGATGTTTTACTGTAGAAAATAGATGACATTTGTATAAGTGAAGCTCCAAAAGTAACTGTGTGCATTATAATTTCTACATCCCTTTCAGTGAACGTGTTTCACAATAGTATAGAAATACCAAGTAAGCAGTTTGAATGGTGTTTTGGTGGTAAGCTACTAAGTGATAAGTGGATGAAGTTTGACTATCTTTTGAGCCACGTAGCAGTATTTGATGACCAAACTGATTAATTGGTTTGGAAGTATTGCCCTATCCAGCTTGGATAATAAATCAAGCAGCAGATTAACATTGTTAAAGAACAACTGCAGCTTACAGTATCCTCACAGTCTAGATATTTGGCTAATATATTGCTGTGGGTAGCAACATTGGATTGCTCTTTTCCTGGAGCTTATTGTTTCATTCACAAAAGTAAGAAAATTATTGCTCCACATCCAACATATTTAGGGAGGCTGCTCTGCAAGCTAGGGATAAATAATATTGGTATAAACCCTGTTCAAGTAGCATACCTTACTGAAAAGTGAAAACTGATTCAGGAGCATGAGAAAATAGTGTGTATCTTATTAAATGAAATTTATGTTACACCCAAAATGAGCTACAAGAGTGGAAAAATAGAAGGGATTTCCACAAATAAAGGGAAGGAACTTGATGCTGCTACTACAATTCAAGTATTCATAATTTATTTCCCTTTGTCTTCAAATTCAGATATAGTTTCCCTCTTTCCAGTAAGAAATCTAAATACGGCTACATTGCATCAAATGAAAATTGAAGTACTACACGCTTTAGAAACATTGGAATACAACATTCTTTGCCTCATATCAGAAAACAAAAGGGTGAATAAAAGAATGTTTTAAAATCTATGTGATGGGTCCTTGAAATTAAGCATTAAAAACCTAGCTAATAATGAGACAGGCCTATTCTTACTTTTTGATTCTGTACACTTATTAAAATCTATTAGAAATAATTGGTTGAATGTAGACAATCAGATTTTCAATATTCCAAACTATGATGAATTTTTCTCTGCAATTCCAGCAGACAGGCTTAACAGCAGCTCAAACGTTGATGGCAATGGTTTCATTACCTGTACATATTTTAATGAAGATGACAAGTTCAGTCACTTAAAATGTCTCCATGAATCAGAGCAAAGCTCATTAATTAAGGAAGCTCTACACTTACTAGAAAGGCAATTTATCCATCTTCTTTTGAAAGGCAAAATATTACTCTAACACTAAAAGTGTTTGACGACAGAAACATTCTGGCCTTACAAAGGAAGATAGCTGAAAATCACAATGAATTTTCTATAGGAATTATACAATTCTTGTAACTTATTGTAAAATGGTGGAAAATTTCAATGTTAAATATCCATTTAAGGGAAAATACCAAAGAGATGCTGACTGCCATCCAATCCAGGGACCTGAAGATCCAATATTAAAGTTTTTAGAAGAATTTTCTCTGTTTTTGAAAATGTGACATTCTTTATCAGCTATTGGCAAATTCACCAATGAAACACATTCTGTGCTTTCTCATACCCTGGATAGTTTTGTAAATATTATATTTGTTGTAAACTTAATTGGAAGTATATTCTGCCAGGAAAATCCCATACTGACAAACTAAAAGGTAGATTTGAGCAGTACAGGTAAATGAGTGGTGGGAATTATCATTTGTCAGTGGAGCAAGTGTTAGAACCACAAAGAAAATTGAAGATTTGCAGTGTAATTAAATTAAAAATGTTCAATAACATCGTTTGTATCAATATGTTCCAGCAAAAGTCACCGTATTTCTGAAAATATGTCTGTCACTGTTTTGGAAAGGTTTGAACCTGTATTAGAGCATTTAGACACAGTTGAAATTGCTGACAGTAATCTGGATGTAATAATTTTTATTAGTTGTTATGTTGCACAGTGTCCTAAACACACTGAAAACAAAAACTGAGAGTTGTGTCGCATATAAAGATACATTGTCTACCAACAGAAACTTAATCATTGAGTGTGACTCAGAGTTCTCCTATTTTGATGTCATTAATCGTGGTAGTCTCAAGAGCCCTTCATGTTTAGTGGTTAACTTGTGTGAATTGGTATTCAACATATTTAGTGTATTAATTAGTGAAGACTATGAAAAAAAATTTCTGCAGCTAAATTATCAGAGGAAACTTGTACAACTATCTCTACTTTATTTTGAATTGCTCACTGCAAATGCAAGTTTGTAAATGTGGAGTTCCCCTGCAAAAATTGGTTAAGAAGTGCTGTAATGTGTTAAGCAATATATTTCTAAATAACCATTGAAAAATGAGAAGCCTTCCCTAAAAACAAAAGGGAAGGTGCACCATAAAGATACCAAATATAGCAACTAACAGTTACATATACTAAAAAATTGAGTGGGTTACTGCTGTTTTATATTATATTGTGCTCAGTGGTGTAAATAGTGACAATTTTAAGTAAAATGCACTTAAGTGTTTCCAGCAACATAGCTGTATTTTCTGTATGTAATATTTGGCACTAACGTATATTACTTATGCATGCTTTGTATAAAAAAATGCATTTAGTTTACAGCAATAGTTAGAAATGTTATTTGTGCAGTGTTAGCTGCTGACAATGGTTTAGTTTGTGGATTAGATTAGATTAGATAGCATTCTGTAGGTTTGTTTAGGTCAGGAAGCCACTGAACATAGAACTTGTGAAGGGATATACATGTATACATATGTTTACATACTACGGAAGAAAAAAAAGCAATGTATAAAGCTCTAGTGCTATAAGCATCGGCTACAAAAACAGCAGAATAGACATATATAATCACACCATTTGCTTTTGAGGCCTGTAGGCCACTGCACTATACTTAATGTCCTCTATAAAAGCATATGTACTTCCTTTTTTTTTTTTTTTTTTTTTTTTTTTTTTTTTGTGCACATAAAAACAAAGAGTATAAAAAATTACTGCCAAAATGTATGACTATAATTTCATTATATGTAACACTGGTGTAATGTCAGATGATAGTTTTCTAATTATCAACATAATAGTTACTACTAGTAATTATATAAAACTAAAATATGATTATTGTATTATGTACTCTTCATAAATGTCAACAAATTACAATACATATTTACAAATATGCTATAGAATTTACAATGCAAAAATTTACAAATATGTACTAGAGTGTAAAATATCAAAGCATTAGGTTTTACAGACCTTGTGTCTTTGCTAAATACTAAAATATTCGTTTGACACATTCATGCAAGTCAAAGTATACATCAGTTTAATTTGGATATAAAACACACACACACACACTAATATACACAAAATGCAATTCATTATAATACTTATAAATACAATGACTATTACGGTATTGTCAGACAGATTTGTCACTTCAATATTCATCTACAGAGTAAAATGATTTATTGGATTTATTGCAAAGGTACTCCTTAAGAGAAACCTTAAAAGCCCTGAAATTCCCAACATTTTCTTTGAGATTACTGGGGAGAGCATTAAATATCTTGATTGTTTCAAAATATACACCTTCCTGATAGCAACGAAATTTGGCATTGGGACGATTAATATATCCCTTTTGTCTAATATTAATGTTATGATTTCCATGTTTGATATACAACTATGTCGATTAACTGCATAGAATTTTAAAATGGATAGTATATAAACACAAGGTAAGGTGAGTATGCCCAATTTTTTAAATAGTTCTTTGCATGACTGTCTGCTATAAGCATTACAGACTATTCGAATAACATTCTTCTGTATCCGAAATATGCATTTACTATCCAATGAATTACCCCAGAATGTTATTCCATACTCGTAAATGTGAGGCAGCTTGCATACCTAGACAAAATTACTGTGCAGAGTTATGTAATAGTTTGTTAATCATTGCAACTCAAAAAACTGTAGATTTCTTTCAGAGTTAAATTATAGGTGTGCTGTATCGCTCAAAAACAGCAGCTCACTGTTGTAAATATTTGTATTTTGAAATTACTATCTTTTACAATACACCTGCATATCTGTGTGTTATGTAATTAAGTCGTCACATGCAATTGTTTTAATTGTACGAGGGCCGTCTTTTTTTCAACCTCCGATAGGGTATAAATAAAAGACGAGTTCATAGAAAACAATTATTTTATTACTAAAAGTTTTATACACTTATGGTTACTTTTCAACATAATCGCCGAAAAGATTGAAACATTTATCGTACCTGTGCAACCCCTGTGCAATACTCGCTTCAAAAATGTTACCGCCAGTGGTTTCAAATGAGCATTGACGATTTAGAGTCATTTGCCCATCAAGATTGACTAGCACCACGAATACATTACAGCATGTCTTAGTATACATAACCAAGCCTGTCTAAATAAATAAATCAATAATTGACAATCATGGTCGAAAAACAAGTTGTTGGGGCGAAACCAATTTTCTTTCTTGCTCTCATGTTTTCATCGTTTGTTAATTATATGGTTCTTGAATTTTACGAATACACAAGTAGATAATTAAGACTATAGAACTAGGTTTTGCATAGCTGCCTAAGCTTTACAGGATTAATGGTACGACTTTATATTTATTTGGAAAATCACTGGTAATCATGATGATGTGGATATAATTAGTAAGTAGCTCTGGCTTACGGATTATGAGAATCTTAATGGCCTCTAAGGAACTCAATCTGGGTCTACTGTCCTCTCGATTTTAATCCGGTAGTCGGAATATCCAATCTCTTCAACCGTACAAGAGGCGATATCCTCTATATCAATGCATATCTGCGACAAGGTTTGCCTGTGAGATGCGGGATACAGGTTTCTAGCTACATGTGCCTGCTATTCGGCATGAACTGTTGTCATCGGAATCCGATCTATCCAGTTACGATTTTATAGCGACGGGATATACCTGTTAATGAACCATACCGAAATATTTTCACAGAATATGTAGATTACTTAATAAGCAATTTGTGATAGAAATGTAAATGACGTGTTATTTATGGACGCTCTTTAACTGCTGTGGTTCTCAGCGTCCCATTCTAAATTGGGCGTTAAAGACCGCTTAATTATGCTCAGAGGCCTCTCAATCAGGCTTGAGGTTCTTTTACGTGCCGTAAATCTACGCCACGGGACCAACGGCTTTTCTTCCCTTCCGAAGGAAGCCATGCTAAGGATTTTTACGCCCGAAAAAAACCATCGTCCTCCGCCGGTTTGAACCGTGGGCATATGAAGTCAGCATGGTAACCATTACACCACGGAGGGCGACTTGAGATAGAAGACTTATGGTCTGTTTATTGAAATTTCTAAGTAACGTCTATTAGTTTCTGAAGTGTCAGTGTGCCACGTATCGCGGCACCTCGTCTGGAATGAAAAAATTATAATAAAAAACGTTTATTCTGCGACATGAATCGAACTCATGACCTTTGGGACAGCAGTTTCCCGCGTTACACATTAAACCATCACAGCAGTTGAAAAAACGCCTCCAGAGTAGCCTACGTAATTCAAGAACGTTGTTAATGAATGCTCAGTGTCGCACTGTCAAGTGATTAGTTCGACATTTTACAGATTTTTGCAACATTAAATCTTGAGAACGCTAGTAACGAAGATAAAGATCAATATTTCTATACTCGGGCAGCAGTTTTAAAGATATTCTAAGCCAGTTTTTCAACCCGCTTTGCTTTAAGACCGACTTATCAACACCTGATACCCACACGTTTAACCCTATGTAGTTGCGTTATGTTTATCCGGGAGCCATGCATCGCCGATCTCAAGTTACTTATTATATCAGTCACGTGCACAATCTCCTAAATTACTTCGGTGTAGTTCATTAACATCCTGTATATCCTCATCTACTTCTGCACATAACGCGTTCTAAACGTCTCGTTTGGCTGCTACTATCGCGATTTTAAAAACGTTAAGACAGTACCGGTAGGCGTTTAACACACTCTGTTTATCCGTATCACTGCAGTGCGCCTATTAATTCTGGTGACGATGCGTTTGCCTTAATGCACCTCTTCTTCACATTTGCAGGTGCATCATTCCACCAATAAGTACCATTATGTTGTCAGTTTTACTTGAAAATTAGGACTTAATGCCACTTCCTATTGCTCGGGCTATGTCATACAAGGGAACAAACCTTTCGCATGTTTGTTCTTCAAAATGTCCAATTATCGGTTTTGTTTACTCTCTTGTAAGTTCAAACACGTTGATAATATTAACTCAACATTGAATACTTTTGTGATAGCTACTCTCTGGAAGCATTCGAGGGATTCTCCGTTGTTCACAATACAATTAGGCGTAAGCGAAATATAATGCGACTGTAATTGTAAACCCGAATATTTTTCTGATCATCCATGTACACCGCGTTTCTTAGTCAGTCGAATTGAGAATCCGTCGTTTCAGACTGTCAACTGTTTTGTTATACAATTAATGAATAAAAAGGATTTAGACAAATTAGCTGGCCGAGGAAATCTTGCACGAAATTGCTGTCTATAAGTAGAGACCCTAACTGCAGCTCAATCCATTCCTTTACTTAAGGCTTCGTTTCTGCACAGTTACGTCATTTACATTAAGCCCCATCGCACCGTAGAACCATCAACTTCTCAAGGGGAGTTATCACTACCAAAGAGTTAGATGGCATCACTGATGAAGAACTTTTAGGATATGTTGCAGAACGGGAGTAACATTGGTTCGTCAAAGCGAGGGGGCCTATAGGTGCCTCGCCGATCCTTTTTCTTTTTTTCTTCTTTCCTTTTTACGTCTGTCTTCCACAACGCTAAAGGTTGGGTACGAAGGTATCCGCATTTTCCCTTATATCCCTATGCCTATATATTGTTTTCAGTATCAACCTTCTGGGCACTAAACTAGGTTGTAAGAGCATGGTTCCCATCTACGTTAATTGCGAGCTACCAGCTCACTTGAGAGAACTGGTTCACCCCTTCGGGTTGTGTTGATTGCCATGGTTCCTATGCATCGACTTTGCGCAATTGTCCCAATTTCCTGAATAAGTGTGTCATTCAGGAGAGTGTTATACGGTATGACTGATGAAAAACGTTTATGTTATCGTGCAGAACAGGGAGTAATCGGTTCGTCAAGGCGAGTTGCCTACTGCGGCCTACCCGAACCTTTTTTTTTTTCTTTCTTTTTCTTTAGACGGTGTCTACTTTCCGCTAAGGCTCAAGGCTGGGAACGAAGGTATCCCCATTTATCCTTATATCCCTAGGCTTGTGCATTGTTTTCAGTGTCAATGATCTTAGCACTAAACTGGATTGTAAGAGCATGGTCCCTATCTACGTTAATTGCGGGCTGCCAACACCTGAGGGAGCTTGTTCAACCCCTGTGGCTTGTGTTGATTGCCATGGTTCTTATGCATCGAATTTGAGCGATTGTCCCAATTACCTGAATGGGTGTGCCATTCAGGAGATCCGAGACAAAGAACAATTTTCCTTTTCTGAGGCCCATAAGAGTCATCTGGTTCGCTAGTCCTTCTATTTACTTCTCCCCCCCCCCCTCTACAAGAATAACCGATTTATGTTGCTGGAATCCCTACCCGCTTGCTCGTCAGATGCTCGTCCCTCAGCGAAGGCTATGGAGCACGATCAATGTGTAGCCCCGACACAAAACCCGAGCAACAAGTGCAGACCTAGGAAGGTGAACTATCTCTTATGGCTATCCTTCAATGGAATGTACGAAGTTTTCGAACGCAAAGAAGTGACTTGCAGCTTTTGCTCCGTTCGCATGATCCTTTGTTGACCTGCTTCCAGGAAATCAAGCTCCGACGTAAGGACGCGGTGGATTTTTCGCGTTATTTCCCGTCGCCTTTGAACTCACCCTAGCTGCCAGCACTCCTGCTCATGGTGGTGTATTGATTCTTATACCGGATAATGTTCATTAGAGCTCGTTCATTTCTTTACCTCTTTGGAAGTTATCAGCTTCCAGGTTACTGTTCCCCATTTCGTTTTTATCTTTGTATTTATTACATTTTATCTACTTCGGTCATTCCAGAGGCCTACTACGGTAGGTACTCGTTTGGCGCACCCGGGGTCACGAGACAAACTTGACTCCCTCAGTGGGCAACCTCTCAGTGGTGAAGGAGTCAGTAGGTCAAAATGCCCACCCACGTATAGGCTGTGCGTGGAGATCGGTGTCGGTGGAAATGAATATGCTGGTTGGTTGAGGCTGCGTATCTGAGCATGGGTTTCTGATTTTCAGTAACTGGAGAAGGTGCGCAGCCTAATACACCACATTGGTTTCTGCTTCGCCTAAATGGTAGGCTAGGGACTAACCCACTCCTAGTCAATCGGCCAAGCCTAGGTATAATACCGAACTCCAGGCAGAGTGGCATGCCTGCTATATCCCTTGTGTAGCCCTGTCACACCAGTGGGGTGGCCCCTTGTTGGGCTCCGTGTTGGGTGGGGAGCACTGGGGGATGAATCTATAAACTATTTTATGGCACCAAAACAAAATCCCCTTACTTCGGGTAAACACGTTGGAAAGGAAGTAGTCGAGTCATGTGGTCCTCGCTAGTTGGCTATTCATAAAACAGAGGAAGGTAAGAAGTTCTTAACGGTAAGCTCTTTTATTATTCAAAAGGGTCTCGATAACATTGCTGGTGCAGTGAAATCCTGCGTTAGAGCTCGCAACGGTACACTCCTTGTCGAAGTCAAGTTCGCATTCCAGGCTGCAAGGATACTCACAATGTTAGCCAGCTACCCAGTGAAAGTGGAGGTGTACAAATCGTTGAATTCCTCATGCGTTGTGGTCACAACCCGCGCATTGGACGGTTTGTCCATTGAGGATATCAAAGAAAATATTGCGGCTCAAGGTGTCAAATCGGTTTATCGGGTGCAGCGTAAGATCAATAGTGAATTTATGTCTACCCGTACCCTGCTTCTTACTTTTGATCGGGTTGACCTACCTCAAAAGATTATGGCAGGATATGAAGCCATGGAGGTTAGGCCTTATCTACCAAACCCGGTCTGGTGTAATAAATGCTAATGCTTTGGTTACACTAGCAAGTTGTGCACCGGAAAATCAACCTGCGTCCACTGTTGGACATCTACTATGGGGCTTGTGCTTCAGCCCTGTCGTATGTGAACTGCAACGGGGAACACCCATCTAGTTCCCGAGACTGCCCCCGTTCTGCAGAGGAATGAGCGATCCGGGAGATACGAGTTAAAGTGAAGGTGTCCTTCTTGGAAGCCCAGAAGCTCCTGCGACTCCACCAACTCTCTTACCCGAGGTCTGGTACCTATAGCTCAGTTGCAGCTAAACCGGTGCCTCGTTGGGAAATCGCAACATAGACGAGCGATATAAACTGCGCTACTATTGCGGAGAAAGTTCTTTTATCCAGAGCGCTGCCACAGACTTCGACATCTACATCAAAGTCGGTATTAACATCTGCCTAATCCACCAACTTACACAGCAGTCCTGCATACTTGTCACCGAAACCCTCGACCTCGGGAACTAAGAAACATTGAACTCTGCACCTGAGAAACAGTCTAAGACCAACTATGTCCGACAAGACTTCTTGAAAGAGAGTGTCAAATCTCCTGCCAAGGCATCTAAGGGTAAGAAAAGTTCACGCCACTCTTCATGTAGATCCTCTTCTGGGGAGGTGAGCATAGATCGACGACGGCCATTTTCGCCGATCAGTACCTCTTCGAAATTTTCGGACCAAAATTTGCTTATGGAAAGAGGTCCTCCCCCTGGAGGAGATGAACCAAGAGGATTCTGCCCCCACTGCCAGAGGGACAGTGCGGATCGTGCTGCTGAAAATAGTACTAGCCCAAAGCCTAAAAAGTACAAATTGAACCGACCAGCAAGGCCCAATCTGCAGAAGTGTCTTTCGATTGGAAACTTGTCCCCTAATACACCAATGGCTATCCTACAATGGAACATACTCGGAATTAGATCACATCGAACAGGGCCTGATTTGTTGCAGCTACATCATCAACCTTTGGTTGTATGCTTGCAAGAGACAAAGCTCCGTCCACAGGACACCCTTACCATCAGGCAGTACTCCTCCGTGACTTATCCCCGGAGCAGGGTGTTTCGTCTCATGGGGGAACCATGATGATGATCCTTGATGGTATATTCAGAAAATGTGAGACTTTAGTATTTGATATTCAGTCCATTGATGTACAGATTAAGCTGCCTTCCGTCATATTCAGCATTTGTAACATCTACCTGCCTCCATTTGCTGACCTCTCGCTCACTGACTTAGAAGAATTAGTTCCGCAGTTGCCACAACCTTTTCTATTGATAGGCGACGTTAATGCTCGTTGCCCACTTTGGGGCTCACATCGGGCTTGTGCGAGAAGTCGGCTAATTGCAGACTTCTTGAATAATAGGAACCTTACTCTCCTGAACACCGGAGAGCCCATCTTTCATTCTGACGCCTTTCATAGTCTTTCGCACATTGATATCTCAATTTTTTCCCCTCAATTATCAGTCTCGTTATGCTGGAATATCATCTCAGATTTGCGTTCTAGTGACCACTTTCCTTGACTTATTAGTCTCTTGACACACGCTGTATGTTCCACCCATTTACTAGCTGGCATCTAGATCATGCCAGCTTGGCAGATTTTAACTACGACGAGTACGACTCCGTGAACCAATTTGTCAAACATCTCACAAGGAACATTCTTTCAGCTGCTGAGTAATCCATTTCACGTTCGACTGGCCAAACCCGTCGATTTCCGGCACCTTAGTGGACTGATGAATGTCGGGATGCTATTCCTGCTCGCAGGTGTGCTCTAAGGGATTTTCGGCGTCTCCCTACACTGGATAACCTGACACACTATAAGCAGATTGTCGTACATTCTAGACGAGTTCTTAAGGATAGCAAAAATATGTCATGGACTACACTCGTAGGTTCCTTTAATCGGCATACACCTTCCTCTGTTGTATGGGGTAAGTGAAGACATGTGGCTGGAAAATCGACCCATATGCCCATCGCCGATCTCACAACACCTGCCGGAGCTGATGTTGATACGTTTGACGTGGTGAACAGTTTAGGCAGTGCTTTCGCTCAAGTATCTAGCTCAGACCACTATTCCTCTGAGTTGCTTACAGTTAAGACTCAGGTGGAATCTCAAATGCTCTCCTTTCGTTTTAGAAACCTTGAAGATTATAATCGTCTTTTCACCTTGGCAGAGCTAAACAATGCACTTTCATCTTCGCAACACTCTGCACCAGGATCAGATGGTATCCACGTCCAAATGTTGCAACATCTCCCTCCTGATGTTAAAACTTTCCTACTCAAGGTCTATAATCGTGTTTGTGTTGACGGCACTTTTACAGACAATTGGTGGGAGGCCACCTTCATACCCATTCCTAAACCTGGAAAGGACCGCCATCTTCCTTCCAGTTACCGTTCTATTTCCCTCACCAGTTGCGTATGCAAGGTGATGGAACACATGATCAATGGACGGTTGGCGTGGTGGCTGGAATCCCACAATCTTCTAACATCCAATGTGATTTTCGACGACGTCGTACACCAACTGACCACCTTGTCTCGCTGTCAATTCAGATCATGGACGGGTTTCTTGAGAGCAGCCCAAAAATTAGGATATTTTTTTACCTCGAGAAGGACTATGACACATGTTGGCTAGCGGGGATATTACGTTCTCTCCACAACTGGAGCACACGTGGACACCTACGGTTGTTCATTCAGGAGTTTATGCGGGACCGCATTTTCCGAGTGAGGGTTGGCTCCCTTTTCTCTAACCATTTTATTTAAGAGAACGGACTGCCGCAGGGCTCAGTATTCAGCGTGACGCTGTTTGCTATAGCGATTAATTACATATCGCAAAGTGTTTCCCCAGGTTTCTCATCCTGTCTATTTGTGGATGACTTTGCCATCTTCTGTACTTCTCAACGTACACCGTTTATAGAACGCCGTCTCCAGCGGTGTTTGGACAGTGTCTATGATTGGAGCTCGAAACACGGCTTTCGTTTCTCCGCAGAGAAGACAGTCTGTATTAACTTCTGGTGCCGTAGGTGGCGGTACCCAGCGTCTCTTCGACTCGGGCCAGATTTACTTCCTTTCGCAGATGAGACGAGATTCCTTGGGTTAATCTTCAATCGGAAACTATTGGTCACCACATATAGCACAGCTGAAATCGCGATGTGACCGTTCTCTAAATATTTTACGGATACTAAGTGGCAAATCCTGGGGCGCGGATAGGACAGTATTGCTTCGTCTTTATGTGCACTGATTCGATCGAAGTTGGACTATAGCTGCATTGTTTATTCTTCAGCGCGATCTTCTGTACTCAGAAAATTAGACACAGTTCATAATTAGGGCATCCGTGTGGCCGTTGGAGCTTTTCCAACGAGCCCAGTTGTTTTCCTCTTCGTCGAATCGGGAGAACCCCTTTTGCAATGTCGATGTGATGTCCTGCCAGCTAAGTATGTCTGTGGGCTTTAGTGCATGCCTGGGCATTCACGCGTTTTTCTCCCCCGAGCTGGACGAACGATATTTCCACCACCCTCTGAGTCCAAGGCGAGCCGGTTTTCGTTTCCGTGAGCTTCTTCGGCACCACCATCTTGCCATGCCTAAGTTGTTTTTCAACCGGAGGGGGGGGGTATGTTTCTTGGTTACGTGCTACCTCCCATGTCGAGCTCGGGATGACGGGTTTTGAGAAATCTGCTACGCCTGTTTATAGTATTCGTAGCTGTTTTGTTTACAATTTCTATCAAAATACAGTGGCCAGATATGTATATACATACCGATGGTAAAAAGTGCCCCGATGGTTGGTTGTGCCTTTGTCACTGGTACCGCAACTTCTACTTATGGTGTGCCTAGTAGTACATCTATTTATTCCGCCGAGCTATGTGCTATTTATCAAGCCCTTCTATATTTTCGCCGCCGAAAATTAGGTGACTACCTTAGTATTAGTGATTCCCTTAGTGCCCTTCAGAGCATTCGTGAGCTGTACAGTTATCATCCTTTGGTGCAGCACATTCAGGATGTTCTCTATATTTGGCACGCTTCTGGTGTTAATGTGGAATGTGCATGGATTCCTGGACACATTGGCTTGCCAAGGAATGAATTGGCAGATTTGGCAGTGAAATCGGCAGTCACACAGCCCAATGTTACTATTACCAGTTAGACAGAAGAACATTTTACGGTGGTTGTACGGAGAGCCGTATTTTCGGGTTAACATACGGAGTGGTCGGCTCTCCGCGGTATCAAGCTGAGTGAGGCGAAGGACTTCCCTGTCAGCTGGATGATATCCTTTCAATTACCCCCCCCCCCCGGGAGGAGGTAGTATTAGTTCGGCTACGACTTGGCCGCTGTATTTTTACCCACAGCTACATTTATAAGCGTGAACCTGCTCCTGTCTGTGAACTCTGTAAGGAGGCACGGTAAGTTTGTCATGTGTTGCTGGAGTGTGGTCACCTGGCACACATTCGATCTTCTATGGGCATGCCGGCCTCTCTTGCCGAGGTCCTGGCAAATGATCCTAGTGCAGTGGACAGGGTTTATAAATGTTTAGCACAAGTTCCTTTTTACCTTGAGGTTTTAGTATGTTAGCGGATTTTTTAACTTTTAAATAGTTCGTTTTTAATCTTTCAGTTTTAATGTTTCAGTTTTAGCAGGAGTTTTATCGCCAGCTCTGTACGGTTGTTTTACTATGGTTTAAACTGTTTTAGCTCTACATTTAACTGTGTTTTATTTTTAATTTGTGTTTTATTCCTGATTATTGCCAAGTTGTTATCATAAGGGGGCTAATGACCTCGGCAGTTGAGCGACGTTAAACATCATTATCTTCACTTTATACTTCTTCGGTTATGAATGCTGATTTAGCCCACCTTGTTTCCCAACTCCCCATGCCCTATTTACTTTAGGAAGATTTAACACACATCATTCACGTTGGGGATCGCCCAATGTATCCCCCACGGGGGACATTAATCACTTTTTTATAGACCATTTTCTACTTTGTCTTCTAAACACCGGTGAGCCCGCTTAAATTCCTGATTCCACTGCTTCCTTTTCTCACCTGCAACTTCATTCTACACGCCAAAGGTTTTTCATTGCCTGGAGTGGACTGTACCCTCTGACTACCGTTTCAGCGATCACTTTTTGTGTGTTTTATGTTTTATGTCTCACCATAAAGTTCCATGTGCCAGTTCTTTTGAACTAAATGGATGCGTTTTGCCAGTTTTATTTTTTCTTCTTCTTTTCACACAACTACTTTTGTAGCGCTAATGAGATGTATGGGCACCTTACCTCCGTTATTCTTAAGGCGGCACCCAAGCCGTCAACCCGTCCTAACCACCTACCGAATCCCTAGTAGACCGCGGAATGCAGAGTAGTTCTTCGTGCACGGATACGATTTCTTCGGTCTTTTCGTAGCTTTTCAATGCTTCATAAGCTTTTCACTTACAAACAAATGCACTATAGAGGCGGAAGAGCTTTTTAAGGAAAGCAGGAGGTTATATTGGGTGCGATTTGTGTCATATTTCACTCACAAATCATTTACACCATCTGTTTGATTTCAGCTCCGGTGAATGGACCGTGAGGTCGTCTCCTTATTGTGGTGGTAACACGGCTGTTTACCAAGAAGGGTACCTGAAGTCGATTCCGTGTACCGACGTGGGGTTTTTCTCCCGTTGGGAGACCTTGTCCGTGGATACACTCAGCCTCATGAGGTCCCTGGGGAGCCAATTGAGGAGCTACTTGAGAAAAACGTAGCGGCTACAGGTTCCGTAGACCGCTTTAGCCAACCGGGAGAGACTCGAGCGCTAACCACGTCCCACCTTCCAGTATTGCACACCATCAATGACGCCTGTAATGGGCAGAAATGATTGTCGCAACGGTCGAGCGGTAAGCTTTGGCCTGACTTTGTGCTGTTTTGCCACACATGTTTTGAATAGATGGCAACTGGCACCATTTTGGGGATCAGGTTAGGCAATGGTATCTTTGTAGCAACATTCGGCACTGCCAATGCCCTAGGTCGGACGTTTGATGCAGTCTCTATCACTGACAATAAAATTGCCACCCGAAGTATCTCAATACCAAGACCTCTGTGGATGTCCAACGTGTTGCGTTTTATTCCGATAGTTCTGAATGTTTTATTTTTTTATTTATACAAGGATGTATACAGGTGAATATGACAGATGTTAAGCCCTGGCTCCTTACCGGTCATACCCATATTTTACAATAGTTTCTTAATTCTAGTTTGTTACACCATTTTTGACTCAATTTACTGTCCTTACCCATTTATTTTTCACCTTTATATATGAATTGTCCAAACTTCTTACTTTTTTTTTTTTTCTTTTTTTTTTAACATTTCAACTACCGCTACACTTCTATTTATCTTAAATCACTTCTTATTAATATACTCTTTTCTCCAAATTTCAGACCATTTATATTTAAATAACATATGTTTCATGTTTCCATTTCCGCCATATATAGGGCATTTGATTGTGTAGAGTACCCTACCTTAAACCTTTTAACCTCCTTACTCCTGCTTTTACTCTTGCAATACCTTCTCGCTCCTCTTTATTTGTCACATCTACATACTTTTCCCTTCCCCACGAGTCTTTCATTGGTATATAAAAAGTAAAGATCACTTTTCAGCAATGTCACAAAATATTTTTTGTATTTCTATATGCTCAAAACTTTTCATTGCACATATCCAGAAATTAGTCATATTATTTTCTCTTCTTCTCTACACATCCCCTAACCCATACTTTCCAAGTTATTTCTGAGACAGTCTACCCATACCTTGTTCTTTAAGCTTTTCTTTTGATATACTAAATACTATTTTAACAAATTCCTTCCTTCCCAATTCAATATTCTACACCAAAATGTCAATGCCTTTTCTACAATTGTTCCCTTACATGCAGCCCTGCCCAGCTCCGTTTGTGCTACCTGCCTTATATATATATATATATATATATATATATATATATATATATATAAATTAAATAGGAACGGAAGTTTATTTACATACTTGGCTAAGGTTTCTCTGTTGCCAAATTTCTCTTGTTACAACCCCTTCCTCCACTCTTATATAAAAGGTATTCTCCTTATATAATGTTTTAAGGGTAGATACCATTAGTTTACTCACTCCTGTGCTCAACAATTTATGGTACGACAGTTATAGCTCTATTCGATCGTATGCTTTCTCTAAATTTACATATGCCATGTATAACTTTATTCTCGTGTCTTTCAAGTATTTATCTACCAATGTTTTATAATAAATAAACTATTAGACGTTCTTCTCCCTTTACTAAAGCCCATTCTGAAATTCCGAGGAAATATTATACTTGTTTGCATCCTACTTGCCATAATAGAAGCAAAAATTTTGCCTACGTTTGATAGTACTGCAATGCCAATATAGTTGTTTGGCTTGTCAACACTACCCTTGCCTTTGAATATTGGATGTATAATTGCTTTCCTCCACTTTACCGGTAAATAACCCTTCACTTTAATTGTATTAAATAAGTCTAATAGAGCCTTGACTTTATTTACCTCAGTTCACCATTCCTTAAGGAATTCTGCCGGGATACCATTTATGCCACTTGATTTATTTCTATTCATTTATTTCGGCTGCTGAATTACTTATTCATTTCCTAGTACATCCTTCAGTACATCTCCAGAGTTATTATCTATTTCCCAATTTCCTATCTCAGTTTTACTCCCCCCCCCCCTCCATTCGTTCTTTAAAATATTCCTTCCATTCTCCTGGTTGTACACTGGGTTTTGTTACATATTTATTATACATTGATTTTATAGCTTTGCATACCTCATTCAATTTTTTTATTTAGGACCCTATCAAATTACTATAATGTTTTTTCATCCAGCTTATTTTCTTTTGTGCTAGTAATGAATTATATAAATCCCTCCCTTACATATACTCTTCCTTTAATTCTATGTATCCTAATTCCCTACACTTTATGAGCAACTGTTTGATGTGTCATTTAGCTACTCTACATTCTTGAACAAACCAGCTCTCAACTCTTTTGTAGACCCTCTTTTTCATTTTCATTTCCTCCCCATTTTTTATCAGAATCATATTTAGAATATTCATGGCACTTTCAATTTCTTCTTCATTTCCAATAAAACTTATTCCACACTGACATGTGTAAATTAGAAGTTAATGTCCGCCTAAATTTAATGCAATACAATTCCTTCCATTGTATCTGCTGTATTTTTTTATGTTTGGGGTGACCAGATACATGTCGCTAAAAATGAGGACGAACGACTGTAAAAAGTAGTACATTTACAAAAAAAAAAAAAAAAAAAAAAAAAAAAAAAAAAGAGGACCAATGAGAACCGTTAATTTTAAGCTTATATTATACACACAGGCTTATACACGCATTAAATGAAACATACATAACACTCTTTAGCATTTACATACGTTGCTGATATTTTTCTGTTGACCCGATTTGTTTCAGTAACTATAGTTTGCCCAGTAGATATCTATAAAGTGACACGCAAGAAAATTCTTTTAAATTATACTGAACCATCAGTAATCCTTTTATTGATTCAATTAAATACTTATTTCTATCATCAGGCCCTGTGTTGTAATTAGGAAAAACACTCTTTCTGTGTTTGCATTAAGGCCTGGTATATAGAAAAAATACTCCGCCAGCTTTAACAATTCAGAATAAGAGTCTACTGGTTGACCAGCATTGAAATACTTAGCCAATTTTTTACTATAAGGTAACTAGCTGAAATCAGAATCATTAATATTCTCAGATAGGAATTTTTTGAAAATACTGGACTGGTCGAAACATTTTACATCATCAATCTCTAGAGCAACGGTTTCCAACCGGTGTGCCCCGGCACCCTAGGGTGCCGTGTGATTGGCTAAGGGGTGCCGCGAGATATTGAGATAAACAAAAAAAATACCTTCTACTGAAGCCTTAAGTCTTGTAAGGTCTTGAAATAAAATAAGTCAAACCAATTACTCTCATGCACGGCGGTGATAGTGGTCGATTCATTTCAATAATTCAGTTATACTAGTATCCCACAGATGGCATTACAGCTATACCCTGCCGAACATTCCCGAGACTACTCGCTTCCTCACGAACATTCCCGAGACTTCGCCAGATGAATTTATAAAAGTGTACGCCGTTTGGCGCTTTCAGTTGTCTTCCTCACGCTGATTCACAGTGTTTAGCTATGGATAAGTTCATTGTTAAACGTAAACGCCAGGACAGTGAAAGTGAACAGTCGGCTCCTACTGCTTGCTTTAAGGAGCCAAATCTTACAGTTTCTCCCGGACCGTCGAATTCACCACATAAAGAAGACAAACGAAAGAAAAGAACATACCAGGACAGTTACTTAGCGTATGGATTTAAGTGGAATAACAACGAGGAAAACCCTATCCCTGTGTGTTTAGTTTGTGGCGAAACACTTAGCAACGAGGCCATGGTACCTAGCAAACTGAAGCGGCATCTTGCAACAAAGCATCCTAGTGTGTCACAGAAAAGTGTAATGTATTTTTCACATATATTAGAAGGGGAGAAGAAAACAGCTGTGCGAATGGTAAAGAGAATGACAATAGGTGATACTGCTCTTGAAGCCTCATTTAAAATACTAGAACTGATAGCTAAAAAAAGGAAACCTCATACTCTTGGAGAGGAAACCATTGGCCCTGCATGTCAATTTATAGTTTCAACAATACTTGGCGAAGGAGCAGCTAATCAAATTTCGAAAGTTCCTCTGTCCAACAACACAATCAGCCGCAGGATATCTGAAATGTCATGCAATATCAACGAACAAGTCACGGAGAAAATAAAAACTTATAGAACATTTGCTTTGCAAGTAGATGAGAGTCTCGATATTCGTGACAAACCGCAACTCTTTGGTTTTATCAGATATATTGATGAAAAAGATATTAGTGAACAGTTTCTGTTCTGTAAACCGCTGGAGACTACAACCACAGGCCATGATATTTTCGTTTCTATTAATTCCTATCTCAATGACCATGATCTTTCATGGAAAGACAGTTGTGGTATATGTACAGATGGTGCACCATCTATGTCTGGGAAAATTAAAGGTTTTACTGCCAGAGCTCAATGAAAATCCATCCATTATAACTCACTGTCTTCTGCATAGAGAGGCATTAGTCGTGAAAGCGTGTAATGAAGATTTTGCTGAAGTGTTTAACCAAGTTGTGAAAATGGTGAACTATATGAAGTCTCGACCTTTAAAGTGCAGAATTTTTGAACAGTTATGTCGCGCAACGGATGCGCCTCATACCTCTTTGTTACTTCACACAGAAGTAAGGTGGTTGTTGCGGGGTCGTGTATTGAACCGGTTTCTCGAACTTAAAGAACAGCTAAAAACTTTTTTTAAGGATGAAAATCAAGACACATTTCATGAGCTCTTACTAAGTGATTCTTGGTGTTTTGAACTGTCGTATCTGGCAGATATTTTTCATAATCTGAATGAACTGAATGTTTCGATGCAGGGTCGACATGAAACAATAATTTCCTCAACCAATAAAATGAAAGGTTTTAAAATAAAACTTAGTTCTTGGAAGTCTGCAGTTAAAAAAGGAGATTTGTCGAACTTTCCATCTCTTTTTAATGTGGCAGGAGATAAAAATCTGGGTAAGCTGAAAGACCGCATTTGTGATCACTTATCAAGATTGCAAGATGCAATAGATGCGTACTTTCCAACTATTTCCACTACGAATTTCGACTGGGTTGTCTCACCATTTGATTTCGTAGATAGTGCAGAGGAAATAGATTTCACTGCTTGCGAACGAGATGAATTTATTGATCTTTGCGCTGATTCCACACACAAAGGTAAGTTCACCAAGAATGAGGCGTCGGTGGCTAGTTTTTGGCTTCAACGGAGAGAGGAGTACCCTAACCTAATGAAGAAAGCAATTAACGCACTTTTGCCCTTTTCAACATCCTATCTTTGCGAGCAAGCCTTTTCTGCTATGGTGACAATAAAATGCAAAGCAAGAAATAGACTGAATAACCTTGAGGATGATTTGCGTGTTTCACTGTCAACTGTAAGACCCGACATCACATATCTGTGCTCTAAGCATCAATCACAAGTTTCACATTAATCATTAATCGAACAAAATTTATTGATGTATTTTTACTCAGTGATTGTAGTAAAGTTTACTGTATTATGTTATGGTGTACGTTATTATTACATATTTCAATAAATTAATATATTAAGCATAATTTTCTTTTAATTCAAGGAAGGGTGCCCCTAGTGTTTAATGCTATTCCCAAGGGTGCCGTGAACTTCAAAAGGTTGGGAAACACTGCTCTAGAGAACTAAATTTTCTTTGCAAATACACAATACACTTTTCAACATCACTGTATTCAATATTATAATCAGAGATTTTTGGTGGACAAAGCGGCACAGGGGTGCGTTTTCTCCGGGTTCTCCGGTTTCCCCCACCGTCACATTCCACCGGTGCTCCATCTTCATTCCATGTATCACCAGTGTCATCGCCTGCGGTGCTTTGGTAATAAAAGTGGGCCTTAAATACTCCAAAAAAGTCAGAGACATTCACTTTAAAACATGCAAATTCATCAAACATTTGGATTCATCGTTTCAAATATTGTTAGCAAGATTCATACCACAAGTTCTATCCATGAAAGCATCAGACTCCTCATCAAACCTTTCTGGCCTAACAGTGTCTAAAATGGCTCTTACTTTCATGAAAATGAATTACCCTAACAGTCTGATCTCCAGGACCTTGCACACTGTTTCTACAATCTCCATTATTTCAACGACGGAAATTTCTTCCTTCTATTTCCAGTATGTTTGACTGGAACACAGCCTCTATTAATGTATATGCCATAAATATGCTTCTCCTAATTTGTTTTCAGAGAAATGATTGATAAATTTAGGTGGCTTATTTTCAGATAAGAAATAAGATTCCAAACCTGAATACATTTCTAACACACTTTTTACAGCTGGAAAAAGAAACAACCATCTACAATTTGCTGTGAGATAACTGCTTATAATTAATTTGAACTAACTCACAAAAAGATTTCAGTTGTTCCGTTTTCACAGTATAAACTCAGAAGTAATTACCATTTTAATTATTAAACAATCAATATATACACATGAAAGGGCAGCCCATGCTGTATTGCATTATGCAAAATATGAGCAGGGTAGCCAATAGCTATTACTTTAATTTGCTGTAAATATTGCTTCCCTCTTTTCGATTAATACCACCAAAATTTGTATTAGCACTGACCCCAGTAAATACAACACACTAATGGGCAATACCAAAGCTATGGAAGATTTCAGTCACATAGCCAGAAAGAGTCTCAGATTTCTCATTTGGAGTAGACTGGTGTGCTACTACTTTTGTTGTAATGCCACCTTGCTTATAATCAAAACATTGGATCAGAATTAGAAACATTTTATGTAACCACGATTGCTAGCATCAGTAGAAACACCAAAATAAGATATCCCCTTTAAACATTCAATAGTGATATCTGCAGCATGAGGAGGAATCACATTATTAATAATGCACTCTGTTTTTTATTCTGGCTAATGAAATCTTCTTTGCTACATCAAAATCGAAGAATGTGGCTTCATTTAATTTTGGTATACAGTTCATAGATCTATAACTGAAATTATGTTTAACAGTATGGAAAGCTTCTCGAGCAAGAATCCTATGAGCTAATGCAGAACTTGCTTGCTGTTGCTGCTTATTAAATAAATTGTCCATCTTGGATGTTGAAGCACAGTCTTGGAGATTTTTCTTGTGTTTCTGGGCCGCAATGTGGTATTCCAAATCATGTGCACCTATTTCAAAATATATGCGACATGTGACTTCATATTATTACCGAAAGTTATTAATTAAGAATTTTTAATTTATAGCTAGATGTCAAGAAATAGTGAAAGCCTGTGATTTTCGTCTTACATGTGCATATACGTACTCAATATACAGGGAATACAACATACTGTTAACTACAATAATAAATACATAGGCAAATAAACAAATAAATAAGTAAATAAATAATGAAAAGTCTAGAATCTGAACCGATGCATAAAATAAATACATACCTTTATTTTTAATTGAGGCGTATGTTCCACAAATTTTGCTTTCAGCTTCGAAGTCGTTTCTTCCTTTCTAGAAAGCAGGGTATTTGCTCCCTAGAGAATGGGAAAATGTATACTGCTATTTTGGCATCTTCTTGAATGCACAAATATTAATCAAGTTTCAAGTAATTATAGGAACCACATGGTCTAGAGAATAAAAATATAACACCCCACGCAAAACAGTCCAACTCACATGGTGATCAACTGATCGGACAATGGACACATCCTAGCAGCAACGCGAAATAGCAGAAATGGATCTATCAATTGGATATATCGATTTTATTTGCGAAGCGAAAGACTATACTCTAAGTGCATACTCTTTGGACTCTGCCGCCATCTGTTGATAGTAACTACAAACAGAGGCGGAAAAAATTTAAATTGATTTGCTCTGTATGTGTTTTATGTCTACTGTCAATGTAAAATGCCTACTGTTAGAATTTAAATTTAGCACCTTAAAATTATTTAAAATATACCTCATATTAATCGACCATGATATAATCAATCACACTTTGCCCATTTTAACTAACTAATGTATGTTCCCCATTCACATCTTAAGCATATTTTCTATTGAAAATATCAAAAGTATTCAATTCACAGAATTCCATAAATTTCTCATCCCCCTTTATCAGGTATTTTGTCTTTGTTGTATCTAATCTTCCCATTAATATAACCTCAGAATCAACAGTGTTTTCCTCTACATTTTCTATATCTATCACTAGATGTTTAAGGAGGACCACAATATGAAAGCGCGAGGGAAGAGGGGGGACTATATACTATCCCTATATTTACACACAAAATTTTAGCTGTTTGTTTATCCTCTAATACAGCCCATAGTATCTCTTTAATCATCGATCAGGTTTCTTTAACTCCTTTAATTAACGTCTTCCTTACAAAAAAGCCTATATCTCCAGATGCCGTCCCCTTTCTTACTACCGTATCTCCTTTAATCCCTATGTGATGAAATTCCTTTAGTAAACCTGATCCTCTTTTAGCCATGTTTCAACTACCATGAGGTAGTCAAGTTTCGTCAACAACTGGTTTAAACTCCACGCAAATATTTTGTTTTTAACTCCCTCACAATTCCAGAATCCAAACCTCCTTATATTCTCCCTTCCCTATTGTGAGCCTGATTTAAATCTGAATGATACCAGAGCTTGTTCTCATTAATTGCATCCCTTCTGTTGAAGAAGCCTGTTTATTTCTGTATAAAACTGAAATACTGCCATGTTCGGATGATACAATGCTATTTTATTCCCCATCTGTATTCTCCCTACTTCTCTGTTGCCACGCCATAGTGGCTAGAACTTATAAGTGTGTCGAGTTATTCCCGGTCGCATGTCAATAGCTAAGCCAATTATGTTCTTGGTCGCTTGCAGCGCCACTGTTCTAATGGAGTGTCTCGTATGTAAACGACAGCACGTCGACATTAGTGTTTCAAATTTGTTTGTTTTGTGAAGTTCGCAAACTGTTATTTAGTTTAAACTCGAGTTGAATAGGTATATCGGAATTAGAAATACCGAGTAAATTTTGTGTCACAAAGTCAATGTTATGCGGGCACATGTTTCATTCCGGGATGCAGATCAGTATATGATAAAGACAAAAATGATACAAGACATTTCTTTTCGCCGCCAAATGACAAACAGTTATTCCATAAGTGATCCATAGCTATTCCAGGAAAAGATTTGGCGTTAGCCATCAAAAGCCGTATCTGCGACTTATACTTTGCGGCTGATTTAATAAAAAATAATCTGATAAGTTTTGCATTCGAGGTGAAATTTTTAAATTCCCACGTGTGCACTGGGAACTGGAGCAGTACCACAACTTTTTCAAAATCTTCCGAAATATCTGACAAAAAGAATCCAACAAAAAAGCTTATAGGTTTCTTGACTGTTTTAAATACCATTTTGTGTACCTTTATATAACGGCAGCATGCAATCATGTGCTATAATCTTGCCTTAAGCTTACACGGATTACTTTGTAATATATACTTAAAATGCAAACAATTAACATGGCAGTACACTTTTGAAGAATATTTTATTCGTCATTTTACCTGCATAGTGATATTTTGGAGACAATTTTTCTTAGATTTTATTAACTGATAACAATAAAAGCATAGATGAGTAACTTCTAGGTCTATAGTTAATCATCGCTTGTATGAAGACGTTTGTGTGGCATATTGTGCTAAACAATCTATGACTGATACTGAGTTTAATATAGATATAATTTTCCGCATCTGTTTAACATGCATTTTTCCTAATGTGATTGCAGTTACAGCACAATGCATGAAGTATTCCACCTAGATGGCCTGGGTTCCATCCCAAGTGACCGCATGTGAGATTTTTGGTGAAAAGTGGCGCAGGGGCGGGTTTTCTCCTGGTTCTCCGGTTTCCCCCGCCACCGGGCCCCATATTCATTTATCATCAGTGTCATCACCTGCGGTGCAAGAGCAGTAAAAGCGGGCGTTAAACACGTTACAAAAAATGAAGTATTCCTACCAGTGTTGATTTCACAAATTAAATTGGAGTGTGGGCATCACTGCATTGTTAAAAAGGAAGATATA
Source organism: Hymenopus coronatus (assembly GCA_030762935.1). Taxonomy (NCBI): domain Eukaryota; kingdom Metazoa; phylum Arthropoda; class Insecta; order Mantodea; family Hymenopodidae; genus Hymenopus; species Hymenopus coronatus. Next base: position 274,691,653 of record CM060900.1, on the reverse strand, counting down.
CTTCAAGTAACTATATAAGTACAGTGGTTAACATATAAATGGAAAATTTCTTATCTAGGTTTATAACAGAGGGGTCCATTAGGTAGCTCCTGGTCCGAATAAAAACTAGTAGGTTATGGTTATAAATATCAATGCAAATTATAACTACACTTCATCAGACTACATTTTTATCTCATTATTAATTAAATGATGTTGAAAATCAAAAAGTAACTCTTGTTAAAATGCACAACCTCAGTCCATGAATTGTTGCTTTCAGAGCAGCACGAGTTTATTTTACTTTCGTTATTTACGGGAATTTATAAGCACAAACTGTATGCCTAGAGACAACATTTACAAGAAAATTGCACCACTTTAATGCACTTTTATCTTGATTGGTCTATAAATGGTGTTGAGAAGCAAAAAATAACATTAAACTAAGGTAAAATAACAGTTATTTCAGTAAAATTTAAAACGAATCCATGAATTGCTGATTTCACAAAAGCACATCCATTTATTATAGACTAGTTATTTATGCCAATACATGAGCACGAACTGCATCTTTAGAGAGAGCATACACAGCAAAACCATGCACCATTTACGATTAAAACGCTGCAAAACATTATTTTAGGACCTTCGTATTTATAACCAGCCATAGCAGATAGGAATCAGCTGTTGGGGAACCGACGAACTAGGCCACAACGTGATATTAGCGCTGCGTAGGGAAAGGAACATCGTCACACTATTTTATTCTATCCGCTATGGCCATTATTTTTTTTTTTTTTGGTAGTGTTTAACGCCCGCTTTAACTACTAATGGCATCGCAGGCGGTGCTATGGCCATTACGTGCTACTATAACTTCCACTCTTCTGGGAGACACTACTTTCCTGAGTGATGTCACTTCATTAGCTCCTCCTCCTGCCCTTATCATTGCTTTTCCCTCTGTTGACGTCATTACTTCATCAGCTGTTGCTTCTCTTCTAAGGATACTCTATGACGGCTTATCTGCGAACGCTGTTCTCACATCCGTGCTGACAGATGAATTTCGGTTCAAACACACTCTTTTTAGATCTTCGCCTATATACATTGCTTTTTTCTTGGACTTTGATGATTCTGTTCTGCTTCCTAAGTTTGGCGCTAACATTTACTAAGTAATCTCCTCTGTGCCTAGTTGGACCCCCCTTAGCTCCTATTTGTCCAGATGCGGCGACCTGTCACCACCAATTCACAACTGAATATGTCTAATATAAGCTCCTCTTTTCTGAGCTCCTGCTCCTTTCCTCTTCTTAATTAAGCCCCTTTTCACATCTCTCTGTGCTATTGTCAGGTCCTAGTTGATGAATATGTTGCTCCCTTTTAACATTTTTGCTCTTCTTAAAATTCTAAATTAGACCAGCAGTAGGAAACTTTACTATAATTGGCCTTTTCTTGCTTTGTCTTCCTGCTCGGTATGCCTCCACAAACTCCCATCCAGCTAACTCCAATTCAAGCTTGTCTGTAAGGGTTTGTTCTTATTTCTTCTGCAAGTACCTCTTCTTTCCTGTACATCTGTGAATACTAGATTTAGTCTTCTCGTCCTCTCATCTACGTTCACCATTTTCCCTTGATTCCATCTATTTCCCTCCTTATTCCTTGCACATATTTTCTAATATCCTCCTTTATTTCACTGTCTGCATGCTTCAAGTTGTTTCTTATGCGTTCTTCCCTCCATCCATTTTATTAATTTTTCTTCTAGTTTCTCTAACGTTCTTTCAATTCCATCATGTCCTGGGCTTAATTCAATCCCTCCAATCATTAGTAACATAACTATTGTGCTTCCTATTATTAACATGCTCATCATTATATTTTGTTCACTTTTACCTTTCCTTACTTTATTCGGAATGTTACAATGTTTTTTTTCTGTTCGCAAGAATTTGACTGCATCCTTGATGATTCTCGTCCATTTGCTTCTAGTCCTGATGGTATCTATGTATTTATGTTACAAACGAGTCCGCAGGAATGTTTTTATACACTTAAAGTTCTTAATCGTATACTTGGTGTGAGAGCGCATTGGTTTTCTACTGGCTCGATGCCACCAGTGTTTTTTATTTTTCCTCTCTTTTTTTGTGCAAAAAAATTGTAAGGAAAGCAGTCTGCATTCCAGTTATCGTCCGATTTCCGCTATGAGTTAGGTGGTGCTACGGATGTTCAATGAGTGATGGGTCTAGTGGTTACATTTCAGAATCTCCTCTCTAACGTCCAGTGCAGCTTTCGTCGTCATTTATTTGTAGTTGACCAACATGTATTGGTCTCTATGGCCGTCCTGGGCGGAGTGTAAAGTCGTTGCCGTATTTGTTCACACTGAAAAAACTTATGTTACCTAATGCAGGGTCAGCATTATGCACAGTATTCAAATCATTCATCTAGGTGATCTTAGGCACCAATGTCGAAGAATAAGGGTTTCATATTCTTAATATTTGCTGTCTCAAAACCTGGAATCCATTTGAAGGGTATTAATTGTAAGCATCGTGTGCCAGATAGCTCTCTCAGAAAGACTCCAAGGCTGCTGTTATCTTGTAAGATTTTAAGGTTTTCTGTAATCCGAACCTATGATCCTAGCTGCAACGGCCTAAGAGTTCAGTCGCCCTTGCTTTTCAGTTTGTGTCAAGTTTATGGTTCAGTGAGTCGCGGTAAATCCTAAGCTTCTTGAAAGATACAACCCATCAAAGCAGACAAAAACTGAACTGAATTGCTGTCCACAAACGTACCACACTCGATGAGTGTAGTATATTTATGGAACATTCTTGGACACTTGGTAGTATTTATTCGGGATTTCATGCAGCTTATCCATTTCAGGTTTCTGGCGTGATCGGTTTTATCGGATCGTTTTATTCGGGAGAATGGGGTTCTGTAGGATTCCGTCCTCAGAGTAACTTTGTTTGCTATTGTCATAAATGGAATTGATGACTGCGTTTCGCCTGAAATATCCGGAATACCCTAGTTTGTTTGCTGGTGATTTTGCACTATATTATGGTTCTCGGAGCACCGATTTGCAGGAACGTCGAATTCAGTGCTCCCTTGATCGCCTATATGCTTGGAGTATTGTCAAATGTTTTCGTTTCTCGGTTAACAGAACTGTTTGCATCAACAGTTTATTTCGCTCTCACTACACATTGAATTTACCATTCCCCTTTCCACTGAGGAGGCGACATTCCTGGGGAAAATATGTGATAGGAAGCTCAGCTGGTTTTCTTATATCATAAGAGCGCTCCTTAAATACTTTACGGAATTTAAGTGGTACCTCCGGGGAAGTGGATCACACGGTGCTCCTTAGTCTCTATCAGCACTAGTTCACTCCAATCTCTACAAAGAATACACTGTCTATTCCTCTCCACGCTCGTCTATTTTGCGCCGCTTGGATATCGTACATCATCGGAATATTAGATTGTCAATGTGCGTTCCCCACTAGCCTGATAATCAGTATATTTTCGGAAGCTGCTGAACCTATTTGCGTGACTTTCTGCTTTGCGATTACGCTGTCGTTTATCCTCCTCTACTCAGCTTCCTTCCTTTGCATTCTGTTTTATTTGTACTTCGCTGGACCATCAATAAGAGGCGCACTCTCAAGCGTTACGTCCCTTAGGCCGGTTTTAATGAACTGTATCTCTCTACCGTTCATTCAACCTGTGATTAAAATTTGGAAACCACACTCATCTTGGGCTAGCTTCGTTTCCAAGGTTCTCTCAAGTTAGCATTCCCCACGTCATCTACCGACGCCTTCAAAGATGATGTGACGATGTGAGAATTGCCTTCGTATCAAATTCCAGCCAGCTTATGTTTGTTCTCTTGTTGCAGTTTTCATTGCTGGTGTTTACGCTAATTGGCAGTCCCTTTTATATATTTAACGCTACAATTTCGTGCTAGCGCTGTCTTCTCAGATTCTCTGTTCCAGGAAATTCCAGGGACTGAGAAAGCTGATGCTGCTGACCAGTCTGCGACTACATTATCCAGATGTTCCACTGTTAAGATTTTTTCAGATGATTGTATTGTATTTTAATGCCGTTGGGTGCAAACTAGAACCCTCTTTAAGGAAATGAGCTGTGGGAGAACAAAGCCTCGCGCACTATCTGGATTTCCTCTTCTTCTGCCTGCTGTCGCGAGGAAGTGGTTTTAGGGTGTTTTCAAATTGTCCATTGCAGTTTACCCACAGCTAGCTTTCAAACGTTGAATCTTCCTGTCGTGCGCTGCTTGCGGCCAGCAAGTGTTTGCTATATCTTAGTTGACCTCCGTATTTAACAGCAGCGCGCCATTTTCGTGGGTTCGCGGATACCCTTTGAAGTGTTTAACGCATACTTTCGTGGCAGTTATGCGTCTTTAATCTTCTCTTTGGAGCTCCTCCTTTTGAGCCTGAAATACGTTTTAACTGGTAGCTATTTTTCTTGTATATTTTTTCCTCTTTGTTCTTGGTGTTTGCGTTTAGTATGTCTGTTCCTAATGACACATCGACTTACGGTTTTCCTCGTTTAACTTTTCTCATTTAAGATATGTTTGGGCGCTGCTGACCGTTGTTGTGCGCCTTAAATCACTATTAAACTAAATTAAAATGTTCGTCGCCCACTGGCAAATTTCATACCAGGTTTTCAAGATCCGAACTGTATAGCTTTTCATCACTAAATGATCATCCGAAATTTCGTTCGAAAGTACGTAATGTCCTTTCATTTGAAATGACGAGAACTGACTCTTTCAAGCTATCCACCAGTGCTATCATTTTTAGTCTATCCGCAACAGAGCGATATGGAGTTAATGTGGGCACTAGTTCACATGTTCATATTGTGTTACTGCATGATTGTATCTAGGACAATCGAGTAATTTTGCAAACTGTCTGAATTACATAACAGAAAGACTAAAAGGTGTATACTAACAGATAGTCAGTGTCTACCCACAAAATACTCGTAGCTTCTTTTATTTTTCTCAGCTACAACATATGACGGTACAGAAATGGTGTTTTATAATGGTTAACACTCGATTTTACTACAATGCCTGCGATGACACGTGTAATACAGGAATGAAGACGGAGCAGCGGTGGAATGCAATGGCAGGGGAAACCAGAGAACCCGGAGAAAACGCGCCCCTGTGCCGCTTTGTCCACCAAAATCCCACACAGTCGCCCTACGTGGTGTAATGGTTACCATGCTAACTTCATATACTCAATGTCGCGGGTTCAAACCCGGCGGAGGACGACGCATTTTTTTCGGGCGTAAGAATCCTTAGCATGGCTTCCTTCGGAAGGGAAGCAAAACCTTGGGTCCCATGTCGTAGATTTACGGCACGTAAAAGATTTCATTTCATAAATCCCACATACGGTGGACTAAGATCAAACCTGGGACATAAATGGCAGCTTCGAGTCTACTGCCTACCATCTATCTGAAAATAATTATTTAGTCAAATGCATATACGTTAGGAGCATAATCACAATATTCATGTGTTCCTTGGCAAATGTCTGTCGTAATAGGTATTTACTCCATTTATTCCTATCAGTAGTGATTTGGATATATTTCACTGCACACGGCACAGCCTATCATATTTCTTCTTCATCTGGCGTATTAATGCCCAATATATGAGGCACCGCATCCACTGTTTTTGCGAACGAATTGTTTTATATAAATAAATAAATGCACTCCCTTTTGTGTTGATTAGTACCCCCAAGATTAGGCAGATCTCTGAAACTTTTGTCATTTGCCACTTTCTTGCTACATAATCCATTTTGTTATGATATAATATCTGGGACTACTGGTAGTTTTGCACACACTCTATTTTTTATAGTTATGTTTAACGCCCGCTTTTACTACAAATGGCACCGCGGCCGATTACGCAGATAATACATGGAATGAAGATGGAGCACTGGTGGAATGAGATGGTGGGGGAAACTGGAGAATCCAGAGAAAACCCGCCCCTGCGCAGCTTGTCTACAACACACTCCATCGTACCCATTCTTGCCCCATCCTGGTCTTTGGTACAACTGCTGAGCAGAATCCTTATCTTTCGCGATAAAGACATATTTAATGCTATTTCCATGAGATTTTACTGATATGTTCATTTCAACCTCACCAACATCTTATGTATGTTATAGTAGAACGCTCATTTGAAGTCAATGTCGACTTCGGTTTCATTTAGTATAATAGCATCATCATTGTACTTGTCTGTAGCCTAGATAATTCCGTAGTTAATTCTTCTCGGAAAACCTGTATTTTGTTTACCTCTTTCCATTTTTATTTTAAATAACAAAATAGTCTCCATTAGTTTCATTAATTGGATCTATTGTAATACGCAAAGCTTGTTTCATGTTTGAATTACATAAACATAAGAAGACGCATGCCATGGTCCTGCCTTAGGAGTATCCTTATTGTCAATCCCTTTAGACTTAACTACCTATAAGTTGCCTGCGCCTATTTTGCCTGTTTCACGGACTGGCCTTGTAGGATGTACTTCGATCAGAGTAAGTAGACCTGGAGTGATGTACACACTCCAGTAGCTTCCTAATGATTTGTGACAACACGTACTGCAAAGTCCTTCTCCTTCTTCCAAACTAGATCTATAACTTTTTGAAGTTCCGCATTAAAACAAGATTATGTATTATAGTCATTGTTCGTCTCCATCACTTTCAGGTACACCTTAGTGATATTTACAACAGATTCGTCTTCATAAAACCCGACGGAGGACAATGGATTTTTTTCACACGTAAAAATCCTTAGTATTGCTTCCTTCGGAAGGGAAGTAAAGCCGCTGGTCCCATGTCGTAGATTTATGTCATGTAAAAGAACCTCAAACCTGATAAATAGGCCTCTGAGAAAAATTAAGTGGTATTAGACGCTCAATATAGAATGGGTCGTTGAGAGCCACTGTAGCAAAAGAGCCACTTCATTTTCATTTCATCGCTGTAACCGTTTCTGATGACGCTGATGATTATATTCTTTGACTCTTATTTGTATTCATCCAGTAATTTCCGCAACAAGGGATTCAAATGTTAAACCTTTCAAATAAGGTAGTATCACCCACCAGCTTAATAATAATAATACTAATAATAATAACAATAATAATAACAATTACAATAATAATAACAATGATGATAATAATAATAATAATAATGATAATAATAATAATAATAATAATAATAATGATAATAATAATAATCATAATAATTTGAGCATTCTCTTCTGAATATCTACCTCACTTTATTGCAATACATTACCGGCACACCTGCTTAGGCTTTTATAATGTTATCAAATCTAGAAATTCATGATCAATAAGATATTTTTGAAATTCAGTTTCAAGCTCTACCGTCAGATTTTCAGCACTTAAATGTTTGATACTAACAGTTTGCGTAACTAGAAGTAATGGAAATCAGTATAAAGACACTGTATTTCCTACTGAAAGTAATAGCTACAGTCAAAGATATCAAAACTACGCCTGGCGCTGAGATGTTACTGAAAATGTGAACGTTTGTCGAGAACTCGGGGCCTTCCACGATTTTCATTGGTGTCAATCTGGTACAACATACCAAACGAGTAAGAAAATGCAAAACCGATCCACCACATCACCCCTCAGCCGAGCTGGACACTCCCTAGGAAAAGGACGACTTTTATAAGTAGTGTATTAATTTAGTCTACTACATGCACACATTACCCTGGCATTAAAACTTCAGTATTTAGCTCAGAGAAAAGTTTAACCTCATATTGTAACACCCGGTGACAGGGGTAGAGTATTGTCCAACCAGAAAGCTTAAGGATCACCAGTTCGCATCACAGAATTTCATTTATCGCAAGTTACGTTTCATATTCAACCCCTTCGCTTAGGTAACGTGGCCGGTTCAATACGCTTTTAAGATCAAACAGATAGAAGAAATTGGTGGAGTCAGTAAAAACGAAAACATCAGACAGAGCTGACTGCCTTTATAGCGATTTTCAGCCACTACCACCTAAACTGTTGTTATCTTGCTGTGTAATGTACTACTCACATCAAACGCGATACCGTTTGAATGCATTTGTCAGTATACTGGATGTCCTACTATTGCATATACACTGTGAACAACTATTCCAACAGAACACGTTAAATTCCCTACAAACATCCATGCCTGTATAATACAGATTTCCACTACTGTATCTCTGCAACTAGTGAAGCCATTAGTTTGCCACCAAGATTAGAAATATTGCGGATTCACCCTACATTTCTGTTCTTAAAAATTGTGGTTTTCGGCCTGCCTTTGGAATTCTTCACCCAACGAGACTACAAACTGTTAATCTGTCTCTCTCTTTTCTTTCCCCCCGTTTTTGTATTGGGTAAATCTACTATCGTTTTTTGATATCACTGCCGGACGTGTCACTCTTTTGGTTCCCTTTAGGAATGAGCTACTCTTTGGAGGCAGATATTTCAGACCCACTAGCACTTCTGTGACTACCAGTCAATTCTTGGTTCTGGGTGAATGGCAAGGAGCTACGCAAATATTTTTGACATGATGATGATGATGATGATCATGATGATGATTACATTTTAGGGCGCTCATCTGATTGGTAATCAGCGCCTACCAGAAACATTCGTTACCAAAACCAAGCGATTTGGTCAAAAGGTTAAATAGATAAGTATGGAATGGAATCTTAAAAAGGCCTAAAAAGCCAATTAAAATTCAAAACAAATAAAACTTCCCATGGTAGAAACTAAAGGAAGCTAAAAACAATAAAAACAAGGGAGCTAAAAGACGCGATTAAACGCAAGATCCTAAAGAAATAGGCAGCTAAAATGTGTAACTAAAACAACTGCCTAAAGCATTAGGTACACGTAGTTAAAATGGAAAAGCTTAAAAGAACTGCAGCTACCACACCAGTAGCGTACCAGAAGAAATAAAAGGCAAAATAAATAAAACTATATTACAGTTCTTAAAGGTAGGAATGATAAAAATTTAAAACGTCGATCTACCGCTCCGGTATCATCCGCCAGAATCTCTTTAGTACTCGCCGGTAGTTTCGCAGTGGCTCGTAAACGTGCTAGACGGGCACTCTCTGCCAGGACATGGCGGACCGTTAATTCTTGTGCAATTCTGGATAGATATGAATGGGATCCCTCCAAAACAGATAGCTGTGGCTGAATAAGCAGTGACCGATGCGTAAGCGCGCCATTACCACCTACTCCCGACGAGAAATGCGGGACGAGGAGATCCAGCTGACAAAAATGTCCTTCAGCTCGCTTAAGTTTGTTATTGCACAGAGCTTTCCATTCTGTATGTCAGGACGAAAGCACCGCTCTCCTCACAAAGAGCCTGAAGTCTGGAGATGTTACAAAGCGAAGTATATTTCTCGGTGCCGTGGTTGCCGTCTTGGTCGGCGAATCCGTCTGCTCATTCCCAGACAAGCCAACGTGACCAGGAATCCAGGCAAACTCGACATTAAGCCCGTAGCGTGCAAAACATGGAATGTATCCTGAATGCGCTGTACAATAGAATGGTGGATGTACAGCACACGAAGGTTCCTCTATATAGGGCACTGAGGGAGTCACTCATAAGAAGGCATTCACTTAAGATTCAACAGCAAACATAGAATGGTATGGTAGAGAGCATAGAGCTCTGCAGTATAAACGGTGGTGCTACTGGGCAAACCAAAGGCATGGGTGTCGGTTTCAGCAGCAAATGCACACCTTACACTATCGGTGCGCTTACCTCCATCGGTGTAGATAAAAATTCGGTCACTGTAGCGAGATAAGAGCTCTAAAAAACAAGTACGGATACAAGACAGAGGCAGCACAGACTTTCCGTCATCCCGAGATCTACATGGGAATTAGCACGTAACTAGGGCGGGTACACAATCCCCCCCCCCTCACTGGGAAGCATGTTAGGCATTTCAATGTCGTGCTTAAGAAGGAGCTCCCGAAAAACGAAAACCTGCAGGCCTTGCACTAAGTGACAGGTTTCGATAATATACGTCCAGCTCAGTAGAGGTAGAATACGTAAACGTTGGATGTGAAAATGTGCAGTAAAGACCACAGTCATAATTTGCCAGAAGCACATCACGCCTGCATCGCAGAGAAATTTCTGCGAATTCAGCGTAGAGGCTAACAACCGGGCTAGTTGGAAACACTCCAATAGCCATGCGGATGCCCTGATTGTGGACAGGTTTAGCCTTCTCAGCTCAGATGGCCGTGCTGAAAAATAAACAACGCATCCGTAGCCTAACTTGGACCGGATCAGTGTACGATAAAGACGCACCAGCACTGTCCGATACGCTCCCAAAGATTTAGCACTTTACCACTTAGTATCCGTAAAATATTAAGAGAACGGCTACATTGGGCTTTCAGCTGTACTTCATATGGTGACCACAAGATCGAATACCAGTCCTAGGAATCTTGCATCATCTGCGAAGGGAAGGTAATCTGGCCCAAGGTGAAGGGTAGGTGCCATTCGCCACCTACGGTGCCAGTAGTTAACGCAGATTGTCTTCTCAGTGGAGAAACGAAAACCGTTTTTCAAGCTCCAATCATGGATATTGTCTAAACACCGCTGGAGACGGCGTACCGAGAACGGCGTACGCTGAGAAGTACAAAAGATCGCAAAGTCGTGTACGAATAAGCAAGCCGAGACACCTGGAAGAACACATTGAGATATAGAGTTAATCGCTCTAGCAAAAAGCGGTACGCTCAGAACTGAGCCCTACGGTACACCGTTTTCTTGAATAAAAATGTTAAAGAAAACCGAGCCAACCCTTACTCGGAAAACGCGGTCTCTCATAAACTCCTGAATAAACAGCAGTAGGCGTCCACGTAGATTCTAGCTTAGGAGGGAATTACGATCTCTGCTCGACAACATTTATCATAAGCCTTCTGCAGGTCAAAGAATATTACAACAGTTTGTAAGCTGTCAAGAAATCTGTCCATGATCTGCGTCGACCGCGATACAAGATGGTCAGCTGGTGAACAACGTCTGCAAAAACCGCACTGGATGTTGGTGAAAAAGTTGGGAGCTTCAAGCCTCCATACATGCGATCCATCACCTTGAAGACGCAAATAGTTGGGGAATAGGACGTTAGCTTGAATGAAGGTGGCGGTTATTTCCAGGTTTCAAAAGTAGAATGATGGTGGCCTACCGCTACTTCTTCGGAAAACTGGTGTACACCCAGACACTATTATACACCTGGAGTAGGAAAGCCTTACCCTCAGGAGAGAGATGTTGCAACATTTCGACGTGGATGCCATCTCAATTGGGTGCAGAGTTTCGCGAAGAAGAAAGATAATTATGATGAATGGGACTTAAGGGCGCTCAACTATGAGGTTATTAGCGCCCTAAAAAACAATGTGTGTAAGTAACAAAGGGGAAAACGAAGTTGAAAATTAAATATGGCCAACGGCACAATTAAAATCTGAGAATATATAAAAACATAACAATGGCCATAGAAGGACATAAAACTGGGTCGCACATGAATACGAAAAGGAAAAGCCCTCTAAAAGTAAACCCACAGCGCTGAATATTACTAATACAATAAAGATCAATGAGCTGAAAAGGATTTAAAAACTGGGTCAAACATGACAACTAAAAAGCAAAGCTCCGTAAAAAGCAAACCCCCAGTGTTAAAGTGTGAGATAAAGTCACTAACAGTAAAATCTTCAAAACACTAAAACGATTTCAAAAACGGCACTTGGCGTAAAAAGCTAAAAACCCTATCTATCGCGTCGTTGTCATTCCCGAAAACCTCAGAAAGGGAAACTGAAAGCTGGTGTGTTGCTCGAAGAGCGGATAGAGCAACACACTTCAGCAGCACATGCTGAACAAATAAATGTACCTCGTACAGCGGACAGATAGGAACAGGTTCCCCGTTAACTAAATAACTGTGTGTAAAATTAGTGTCCGATGCGCAGACGAGCCAATACCACTTCCTCATGACGAGATGCACGAGAGGAAGTTGTCCAATGTACCGGAAGATCCTTTACTGATCTGAGCTTGTTGCCGCGGAGAGTCGACCCCTCTGTATGCCAGCCCGAAAGCCCTTCTCTGCGCACAAGCCTAAAATCTTCGGCGGTGGAAAAATTAACTATAACACTGGGCGCCGTAGTTGCCGACTTTGCCGCCACATCCGCCAGTTCATTACCCGACAACCCAACATGTCCGGGAAGCCATACGCAATCTACAGTAACGCCAGAGGTATGTAAAAGGTGGAGGATATCCTGAATGTGCTGCACTAAATGATGGTAGCTGTACAGCTGACGAACGCTCTGGAGTGCGCTAAGGGAGTCACTAAGAATGAGGCGGTCACCCAAATTACGACGGCGAACATAAAGAATGGCTTGGTAAATAGCATACAGCACTGCAGTATAGATGGATGTGAAACTAAGGAAACCGAAAGCACGTTGCTCGGTTCCGGTAACAAATGCACATCCAACGCCATCGGTGCACTTACTGCCGTCGGTGTATATATAAAGTCGGTGACTGTAAGGGGATAAAAATTCTAAAAACAAAGTACGGATACTACACGCAGGCATCGTACGGTTCCCGAATGATATCATCCATAGATCGACGTGGGATGTAGCACGTAACCAAGGTGGGAACATCCTCTCTCCCTTGGGGAACATACTAGGTAGTGCAATATGGTAGTTCCAAAGAAGCTCTCGAAAACGAACACCTGCGGGCTTTAGACAAAGGGATAGGTGGTGATAACGTTCGTCCAGTTCAGCACAATTAAAAGGGGTAAAAGCAGGATGCGTAGGCAGGCACTGAAGTCCACAACCATAATTTGCCAGCAGGGCATCACGCCGACACCGCAGAGGGGGTTCTGCTGATTCGGCGTAGAGGCTCACAACTAGGCTGGTTGGAAACGCTCCAACAGCCACACGGATGCCCTGATTATGGAGTCCGTCTAACCCTTTCAGTACCGATGGCCGTGTGGAAGAATATACAATGCATCCATAGTCTAACTTGGATTGGATCAGCGCACGATAAAGGCACAGTAACACTGTGCGATCTGCTCCCCAAGATTTGCCACTGAGTATCCGTAAAATATTAAGAGAACGCTGACATCGCGCTTTAAGCTGTGCTACATGTGTTGACCAGTATATCTTCCGATCGAAAACCAACTCCAGGAATCTCACCTCATCTGCGGCGGAAGTAAATCAGACCCAAGTTGAAGAGTAGGTGCCATTCGCCACCTACGACCAAGAAATTACCGCAGACAGTCTTCTCAGGTGAAAAGCGAAAGCAGTTTTTTGAGCTCCAATCATAGAGTTTGTTCAAACACCACTGGAGGCGGCGTTCCAAAAACGCTGTACGCTGAGAAATACAGAAGACGGCAAAGTAGTCCACGAATAAACAGGACGAGATTCCTGGGGGAAACATTGCGAAATGGAATTGATCGCTATAGCAAATAGCGTCACGCTTAGTACCGAGCCCTGCGGCACTCCGTTTTCTTGAGCAAAATGGTTAGAAAAAACCGAGCCGACCCTTACACGGAAAACGCGGTCCCTCATAAAGTCCTGAATGAATAACGGTAGGCGTCCACGTATATTCCAGTTGTGGAGGGAACGTAAAACCCCCGCCCGCCAACAGGCATCATAAGCCTTCTTGAGGTCAAAAAATATCCCAACCGTCTGACAATGCTGAAGAAAGCCGTTCATGATCTGCGTCGATAATGACACAAGGTGGTCAACCGCTGAACGACGTCTTCGAAATCCACATTGGATGTTGGTCAGAAGATTGTGGGATTCCAACCACCACACCAACCGTCCGTTGATCATGCGTTCCATCACCTTGCAAGCAGAGCTGATGAAGGAAATTGGACGAAAGCTGGAAGGAAGATGACGGTCCGTTCCAGGCTTCAAAATAGGTATGATGGTGGCCTCCCGCCACTGAGTTGGAAAAGTGGCATATACCCAGACCCGATTATAGACCTCCAGGAGGAAAGCCCTACCCTCAGAAGACAGATGTTGTAACATTTGGATATGGATATCATCTGGACCTGGCGCAGAGTTTCTAGAAGTTGAGAGGGCAGTGTCTAGCTCCGACATGGTGAAAAGGCGGTTGTAGTCTTCAAGGTTTCCAGAGTGGAAACCGAAACCGTGAGATTCAACCTGAGCCTTAACTGGAAGAAACTCAGGGAAATAGTACTCCGAGCTAGACACTTGAGCGAAAGCACTGCCTTGAGAGTTAGCCACGTCAAATGCATCAACCACAGCGCCTGCCGCTGTTTTAGGCCAGAATCGGCAAATGGGTCACCTTCCCAGATATACGCCTGAACTTATCCCATTCGACAGACGAAGGAGTATGTCGATTGAAGGAGCCCACAATTTGCCTCCATAATTGCTTTTTGCTATCCTTAACAATTTGTCTAGATTTGGCACGCACTTCTTATATTGTATGAGGTTATCCAGCGTAGGCCGACGCTGGAAAATCTGAAGAGCACGTTTTTGAGCACGAATGGCATTCCGGCATTCACCTGTCCACCAAGGGACAGGGAAGCGACGGGGATGTGCAGCCGACCGCGGAATTGAAACCTCAGCAGCAGAAATAATTGTTTGGATGAGGTGGTGGACTAAACAATCCACCGAGTCGTACTCGGTATGTTGATAAACAGCCAAATCAGAATAAGGGCTCCAGTTGGCGCGATCTTTGTGCCATCTAGGTAAACGGGTGGAACATACATCCTGTGCTAAGAGAGATGTAAGAATAGGAAAGTGGTCACTTGAATGTAAGTCAGAGATGATATCCCATTGTAGAGAGACTTCCAACTGTGGAAAACAAACTGCTATATCCAGGTGAGAAAAACTATTAAAGGCGTCGGAAAGAAATGTAGGCTCTCCGGTGTTCAGGAGAGAAAGATTAAAAAAAAGTCCAAGAAATCGATGAGCAATTGACCTCTCGCAAAAGCCCGAGTGGAGCCCCAAAGGGGTGGTGGGCATTCACGTCCCTCACCAACAGAAAAGGTGGTGGGAGCTGGGAGGCTAGGTCTACTAAATCAGTGCGCGAGAGGCCGCCAGAGAGAGGTACAAAAATACAACAAATGGTGAAGCAAATGGTGGGTAGCTTAATTCCGACAGCAATGGACTGTATGTCAGATGGAATGGGTACAGAGTCTGCGAAGATATCATCTCTGATAAGAATCATGGTGCTCCCATGTGCAGGAGCTCAACCCGCCGGTGATACATCACACCGGACGGAAGGGTGCTGCTTTGGCGTAAGGTGGTCTTGGGGATGGAGCTTGGCAGATATTGGTGTAGCAACAATTAAAGCTCTGGGCGATGTGACCTAATGCCACGTATGTTCCATTGTAGGATAGTCATGGACAATGTTGTGGGATATTTAGATATGGAAAGGCGTTTCTGCGAATTCGGTTGTGCTGGTCGGTTTATTTTATTTTCCTTTGCCGTCGGACTAACACTTTTCCGGAGCACGAGCCTGCCTCTTACGCACTGGCCGTCTTCCTGGTCCATCTCCTCCACGGGGGAGCTCTTCTTTCCAATAGAGAATTTCGGTTCGAGAACCTCGAACCGATTCGAGGTACTTATCGACGAAGTTGGAGGTTGCCGATCTGTGCTCTCTCCAGAAGAGTTGTCGGAAGAGGATCTACGCGGCAAGTGGCGTGGACTATTCCTACCCTTAGATGATTTGGGAGGTGTTTTCACATTGTCTTTCAGGAAGTCGGTCCGGACATATTCGGTGTTAAAAAGTTTTTGCAGGACCAGAATGCTCGATGCTTACGGCAGATTGAGTTCCAGAAATCAAAGGCTTGGGTGACACAGTCCCTGCAGTATGTCTTCCAGAGGTGGCGTTGGCAGATCGAGAGGCCGACGAAAAAGTGCAGGTTGGAGGCCTTTTAAATGGTCTGGCTACGAGGGTCTTTTTTCAATGGTGGCCCGTTAATATCGCAGGTCTGCGTAGCGATTTCCCGCTTCAGTACTGGTTTAGCTAAAACTGAGCTGTAGGTACCAGACAGCGGAACTGAGTGTTGGTGGATTCGTAGGAGCTTCCGAGAAGGACACCTTCTCTTTCACTCGGATCTCCTGGATCGCTCCCTCCTCTCCGAAACGGGGACAGTTGCGGGAGATCGATGGATGCTCACCGCCGCAGTTAACACAGCACGGAGTCGATGTGCAACCTCCATCGTACGTTCCATCTCCACAGTTGGCACATGTAGACCGCCCATTACAATACTCGCTAGTGTGCCCAAAGCGTTGTCATTTGAAGCATCGCAGCGGGTTCGGGATATATGGCCTAACCTCGATGGCTTCGTACCCTGCCTTTATTCCTTGAGGGCGATCTGCCCGATCAAAGGTTAGGAACAAGGTGCGGGTAGGCACAAATTCATCATTATCTCTTCGCTGAACCCCATACACAGAGGTGACGCCTTTTGCTGAGAGCTCCTCCTGAATTTCTTCATTAAAAACCCGTCTAATCCGCGGTTGGTGACAATCCTGCGTGAGGATTTCAGCGTCTTGTGCATTACGATCTTAACAGGGTAACTGCCTAACAGATGGGCTCGCAATAATTTGGATGCCTGCGATGCAAATACTGCTTCAACAAGGAGCGTACCATCGGGGAACGAGTATAGGACCAGCTATTTCATCAAGACCTTTTTGGATGGCAAATGGGCTAACAGGTGTAAATTTCTTTCCTCCCTCTGTCCTAGTTATCACCAAGTAGCGAGGATTACTGGACTTGACTACTTCCTTTCCTATCACTAAATTTGGTTTAGGTTTGTGTTTGGTTGACATAAAAGTTGGTCTGTATTTCATCCCACAGTGCTCCCCACCCACCAAGGAGCGCAACGAGGGTCACCCCACTAGGGTGACAGGGCTACACAGGGGATATAGCAGGCTCGCCGTCCCACTTACCCTGGAGTTCAGTATAATACCTAGTCCTGGCCGATTGACAAGGGGTCGGTTAGTCCCTAGCCTCCCGTTTAGGCGAATCAGAAACCAAACCGGTGTATTAAGCTGCGCACTCTCCCCAAAGATGATGATGGTGTTTAAGGGCACTCAACTGCCGAGGTCATAAGCGCCCTTATGATTAAAACTTGGCAATAGCCAGTAAGAAAATACCAAACAAAAAAGTAAACACAAATAAAAGAGCTAACACAGTTGAAACGGAAGTAACAGAAACGTCCAGCCCTCTAACCAGAGCTGGATATAAAACTCCATCTAAAATCAACACATTAAAACCAAAAGAGTTTAAAAAACCGCTATCACACTAAAACGTCAAGGTAAAAGAAAGTTTTGCTAAAAATTTAAAAACCCTGTCCACTGCTCTTGGGTCATCTGCCAGGACCTCAGCAAGAGAGGCCGGCATGCCCATAGATGACCGAATGTGTGCCAGGTGACCACACTCCAGCAACACATGACGAACTGTCTGTGCCTCCCCACAGAGCGCACAGACAGGAGCAGGTTCACGTTTAAAAAGGTAACTGTGAGTAAAAATACAGTGGCCAATTCTTAGCCGAGCTAGTACTACCTCCTCCCGGCGGAATAAACGAGAGGAGGTTACCCAGTTGACAGGGAGGTCCTTCACCTCTCGCAGCTTATTACCACGGAGAGCCGACCACTCCGCATGCCAAGTCGAAAAAACGGCTCTCCGTACAGCCACTCTAAAATCTTCTGCTGTTGAATGGGTAATCGTAACACTGGGCGCTGTGACTGCCGATTTCGCTGCCAAATCCGCCGTGTCATTCCCTGGCAAGCCAACGTGTCCAGGAATCCATGCGCACTCCACATTAAAACCAGAAGCGTGCAAAATGTGGAGAACGTCCTGGATGCGCTGCACCAAAGGATGGTAATTGTACAGCTCACGAATGCTCTGAAGGGCACTAAGGGAATCACTAAGAATAAGGCAGTCACCTAATTTTCGACGTCGAATATACAGAAGGGCTTGATAAATAGCATATAGCTCGGCAGAATATATAGATGTGCAACTAGGCAAACCGTAAGTAGAAGTTGCGGTGCCAGTTACAAAGGCACATCCAACACCGTCGGGGCTCTTACTACCATCGGTGTAAATACAAATACGGCCACTGTATTTGGATAAAAATTCTAAAAAGAAACGACGAATACTATCAAGAGGCGTAACAGATTTCCCGTAGAGCGTCATCCCGAGATCGACATGGGAGGTAGCGCGTAACCAAGGGGGGTGTATACTCTCTCCCTTGGATAACAGCCGAGGAATGTCAACATGGTGCTGGCGTAGAAGCTCACGGAAACGAAAACCTGCTGGCCTGGGGCTCAGAGAGCGGAGGCAGTATCGCTCGTGCAGCTCAGGGGAGAAAAACGCGTGATAAGTTGGATGACCAGGCATACACCTCAGCCCACAGCCATAATTAGCAAGCAGGACATCACGCCGACAACGCAGAGGAGGTTCTCCCGATTCGGCGTAGAGGCTAACAACTGGGCTCGTTGGAAAAGCTCCAACGGCCACACGGATGCCCTGGTTATGGACTGTGTCTAACCTTCTGAGCACTGAAGGTCGAGCTGAAGAATACACAATGCTGCCATAGTCCAACTTCGAACGAATCACAGCACGATAAAGACGGAGCAATGTCGTCCGATCCGCACCCCAAGACTTGCCACTTAGTATCCGTAAAAGATTTAGAGAACGGTCACATCGTGCTCTAAGCTGTGCTATTTGTGGTGCCCAACAAAGTTTCCGATCGAAGATCAAACCAAGGAATCTCGCCTCGTCTGCGAAAGGAAGTAAATCTGGCCCGAGTCGAAGAGACGGCGGCATATGCCACTTACGGCGCCAGAAGTTAACGCAGACTGTCTTCTCAGCGGAGAAACGAAAACCGTGTTTCGAGCTCCATGCATAGAGATTGTCCAAACACCGCTGGAGACGGCGTTCCAAAAACGGTGTACGCTGAGAAGTACAGAAGATGGCAAAGTCGTCCACGAATAAACAGGAAGGGACACCTTGAGGCACACATAGTGATATGGAATTTATCGCAATAGCAAATAGAGTCACGCTGAGTACCGAGCCCTGCGGCACTCCGTTCTCTTGAATAAAATGGTTAGAAAAAACCGAACCCACCCTCACTCGAAAAACGCGGTCGCGCATAAACTCCTGAATGACCAACGGTAGGCGTCCACGTATGTTCCAGTTGTGCAGAGAACGCAATATTCCCGCCCGCCAACACGTGTCGTAGGCCTTCTCGAGGTCAAAAAATATCCCAACTGTGGGGCTGTTCTTAAGAAACCCGTCCATAATCTGAGTTGACAGAGAGACAAGGTGGTCAGCAGTTGAACGTCGTCGTCGGAAGCCACACTGGATGTTCGTCAGAAGATTGTGGGATCCCAGCCACCACACCAACCGTCCATTGATCATGCGTTCCATCACCTTGCAAACGCAACTGGTGAGGGAAATAGGACGGTAACTGGAAGGAAGATGGCGGTCCTTTCCAGGTTTAAGAATGGGTATGATGGTGGCCTCCCGCCACTTGTCTGAAAAATGCCATCAACCCAGACACGATTATAGACCTCGAGTAGGAAAGCTTTGCCATCAGGAGAGAGATGTTGCAACATTTGGACGTGGATACCATCTGGACCTGGTGCTGAGTGTCGTGAAGAGGAGAGTGCATTGTCTAGCTCTGCCAGGGTGAAAAGGCGATTATAATCCTCAAGGTTGCCAGAAAGAAACGAGAATTCTTGAGATTCCACCTGGTTCTTAACTGTAAGAAACTCAGGGGAATAGTTGCCTGAGCTAGACACCTGAGCGAAAGCACTGCCTAAAGTATTCGCCACGTCAAATGTATCAACAACAGCTCCGGTAGGTGTTTTGAGACCGGCGATGGGCATATGGTTCGGTTTCCCAGCCACACGTCTTAACTTATCCCATACGACAGAGGAAGGTGTATGTCGATTAAAGGAACCCACGAATTTATTCCATGACATCTTTTTGCTATCCTTAATAACCCGCCTAGAATGTGCACGCATCCGTTTATAGTGTATCAGGTTATCCAGTGTAGGAAAACGCTGGAAAACCCGTAGAGCTCGTCTGCGAGCGCGAATAGCATCCCGACAGTCAGCGGTCCACCAAGGTACCGGAAATCGACGGCTGTAGCCATTCGAACGCGGAAAAGATTGCTCAGCAGCAGAAAGAATGGTCCCTGTAAGATGTTCGACCAAGTGGTTCACAGAGTCGTGCTCTTCGTAGCTAAATTCAGCCAAGTGGGAGTACAGTTCCCAGCTGGCGTGGTCTAGGCGCCAACTAGGTAAACGGGTGGAACATACAACGGGTGTCAAGACACTAATACGACAAGGAAAGTGGTCACTAGAATGCAAATCCGAGATGATATTCCAGCATAAGGTGACTGCCAGCTGAGGGGAACAAATTGCAATGTCAATGTGTGAAAAACTATGAAATGCGTCAGATAGAAAGGTGGGCTCTCCGGTGTTCAAGAGAGCAAGATTCTGACTATCCAAGAAGTCTTTAAGTAGCGTACCTCTCGCACAAGCCCGAGGAGAGCCCCAAAGAGGGTGATGGGCATTCACGTCGCCTACCAATAAAAAGGGTGGTGGCAACTGCGAAATGAGGTGTTCTAAGTCGCTGTGCGAGAGGTCCGCAGATTGAGGCAAATAGATACTGCAAATGGTGAATGAAGCGGAGGGTAGCTTAATGCTGACAGCAACGGACTGGATTGCAGATTGTATGGGTACGGAGTTGGCAAAAATATCATCTCGAATAAGCATCATAGTGCCCCCATGTGCCGGGACACCGTCCTCCGGGGATAAATCACATCGTACGGAGGAGTACTGCCTGATGGTAACGGTGTCCTGTGGACGGAGCTTCGTCTCTTGTAAACATACAGCCAAGGGTTCATGCTGGCGCAGCAACAAGTCAAGCTCTGGTCGATGTGGTCGAATTCCGCGTATGTTCCAATGGAGGATAGCCATTGAGCATATTATGGGATAAGTTTCAAATCGAAAGACGCTTCTGCAGATTGGGATTAGCTGGTCGGTTCAATTTGTTCTTCTTAGGCGTTGGGCTAGTACTATTTTCAGGAGCATGATCCTGCCGTTTCCGCACTGTCCCTCTGGCAGTGGCGGCAGAATCCTCCTGGTCCATCTCCTCCACAAGGGAGGTCCCTTTTTCAAGAGCAGTTTTAGGTCCAAGTAGTTCGAACCGATTGGATGTGCTGATCGGCGAAGACGGCCGTCGCCGATTCACGCCCTCCTCCCCCGATGACCCTTCAGAGGAGGATACACGTGTGGAGTTGCGTGAACTTTTCTTACCTTTAGATGACTTGGTAATAGATTGCACATTCTCTTTCAAGAAGTCTTGTCGTACATACTTGGTCTTAAACTGTTTTTCCGGGGCAGAAGACGTCGTGAATTTACCAACTTTAGTTCCAGAGGTCGAGGCTTTCGGTGACAACTGTGCAGGACTATTCTGTAAGCTAGCGGATTTGGCAGATGTTGATACCAACTTGGGTGTAGGTGCCGAAGGCTTTGGCAGCGCTTGGGCTAAAATAACCTTTTCCGCAATTGTAGCCCCGTTCATATCGCCGGTCTGTGTTGCGATTTCCCGACGCGGTACCGGTTTAGCTGCAACTGAGCTATAGGTACCGGACCTCGGGGCAGAGGGTTGGCGGAGTCGCAGGAGCTTCCGGGCTTCCAAGAAGGACACCTTCTCTTTCACCCGTATCTCCTGGATCGCTCGTTCCTCTGCAAAACGGGGGCAGTCTCGGGAACTAGATGGGTGTTCCCCGTTACAGTTCACACACGATGGAGCTGAAGCACAAGCCCCATCGTGGGAGGTGTCACCGCAGTGGACGCAGGTGGACTTGCCGGTACACAACTCACTAGTGTGACCAAAACGTTGGCATTTAAAGCACCTCAGCGGATTGGGTATATAAGGCCTAACTTCGATGGCTTCATACCCTGCTCTAATCTTTTGAGGTAGATCAACCCGATCAAAAGTAAGAAACAGGGTACGAGTAGGCAGGAATTCACCGTTGATCTTACGTTGTACCCGATAAACAGCTGAGACACCCTGAATCGCTAGATTTTCTTGGATCTCCTCAATAGACAAACCGTCCAACGCGCGGGTTGTTACTACACCGCGGGAGGAGTTCAGCGACTTGTGCACCTCGACCTTCACTGGATAGCTGGCTAACATGGTGGCTTTGAGTATCCTTGCAGCTTGCGAGGCGGAGTTGGCTTCGACAAGAAGTGTACCATTGCGAGCTCGAAAGCAGGATTTAACAGGACCAGCAATGGCATCGAGACCCTTTTGGATAGTAAAAGGGCTCACCGTCAGGACCTTCTTACCTTCCTCTGTCCTATGAATAACCAAGTAGCGAGGACCACATAACTCGACTACTTCCTTTCCAACGTCTTTATTTGAAATCAGGGGTTTAAGTTTTGGTGCCATAAAAAACAATTGTATAAATTCATCCCCCAGTGCTCCCCACCCACCACGGAGCCCAACGAGGTGTCACCCCACTGGGGTGACAGGGCTACACAGGGGATATAGCGGGCTCGCCGTCCCACTCACCCTGGAGTTCGGTGTAATACCTAGTCCTGGCCGATTGACTAGGGGTGGGTTAGTCCCTAGCCTCCCGTTTAGACAAATCAGAAACCAAAGCGGTGTATTAGGCTGCGCACCCTCCCCAGTTACTGAAAGACAGAAGCCCAGGCTCAGGTACGCAACCCTCAACCAACCAGGATATTCCTCTTCACCGACACGGGTCTCCACGCACGGCCTACACGTGGGTGGGCATTTTGACCTTCTGGCTCCCTCACCACTCTGAGGTTGCCCACAGAGGGAGTCAAGGTGGCTCGGGACCCCGGGTGCGCCTAACCCGTACCTACCGTAGTAGGCCCCTGAGGGGGCACTCTCCCCAGTTACTGAAAGACAGAAGCCCAAGCTCAGGTACGCAACCCTGAACCAACCCGGAGATTCCTTTCCACCAACACCGGTCTCCACGCACGGCCTACACGTGGGTGGGTATTTTGACCTAGTGACTCCCTCACCACTTAAAAGTTGCCTCCTGAAGGAGTCAAGGTGGCTCGGGAACCCGGGTGCGCCTAAACCGTACCTACCGTAGTAGGCCCCTGGAGGGTGAAGAAGAAAGTGCATGGTCTAACTCGTCCATGGTGAAAAGGCGATTGTAGTCTTGAAGGTTGCCAAAAAGAAAGAGGAACGCTTTTCTTATAAGGAAGGAACTCAGGGGAACAGTTATCTGAGCTAGACACTTGAGCGAAACCACTGTCAAGAATGTTAGCCACAACAAAAAGATCAAATACAGTGCTTCCCGTTGTTCTTAGACCGGCGATTGGCTTTGGTCGATTTTCCGGCCACACCTCGTAACTTATCCCATATGAGAGAGGAAGGTGAATGCCGTTTAAAAGATACTACAAATTTACTCTAGGATGTCTGTTTGCTATCCTTAATAATTTATCTAGATTTGGCCCGTAGCTCATTATATTGTATTAGATTATATAGTGTAGGGCGACATTGGAAGACCCTGAGAGCACGTTTGCGAGCACGAATAGCATTCCGGCAGTCATCTGCCCAGCAGGGACAGGAAAGCGACAAAGTTGTCCAGTTGACCGCGGAATAGAAAGCACCGCAGCAGAAACAATGTTCTCTGAAATGTGTTCGACTAAAAAGATCACAGAGTCGTGCTCGTTCCAGGTAAAGAGGGCCAGCCTGGAATAAAGACTCCAATTGGCTCTATGGAAACGTCATTAAAGCAAACCCGTGGAACAGACACCCTGGGCTAAGACACTAATAAGAATTCGAAAGTGACCGCTAAAATGCAATTCAGAGATAACATGTTACTGTAAAGAAACTGCCAGCTGTGGAGAACAAGATGCTATATCCGGATGTGAAAAAATATTGAAGGCGTCAGAAAGAAATGTAGGCTCTCCGGTGTTCAAGAGAGAGAGAAGTGGATAGCGTCAAAGGAACCGGCAAATACGTTACTTCTCGGACAAGCCCGAGAGGACCCCACAGTGGATGGTGGGCATTCACGTCCCCACCAACAAGAACTGTGTTTGTACCTGGGAAACGGGGTCTTCTAACTCGGTGTGCGAGAGGTCATTGAAGAGAGGCAGATAGATACTACAAATGGTAAAGGGGGCAGGTGGCAGCGTAATCCTTACAACGACTGACTAGAGATCAGACTTTAAGGAGAAGGAATGAACATAAATGTCATCTCCGATGAGCATCATAGTGCCCCCGTGTGCTGGAACACCTTCTGCCGGTGGTAAATAAAACCATGCTGAAGAATAGTGCCTAAATGTAATATTGTCTTGTGGACGTAGCTTTTGCTCTTGGAGGCAGGCGACTAGAGGTTGATGCGCGTTGAGTAATAGTTCAAGCTCTGCTCGACGTGGTCGATTGCCGCGCATGATCCACTGTAGGATAATCATGGTCTATATTATGGGATAAGTTCTAAATAGAAACAGTTTCTGCATATTGGGCGGTGCTGGTCAGTTTAATTTATTCTTTTTAGCCTTCGGACTAAGACTTCTTTTCAGGAGCACGATCCTGCCGCTTACGCACTGTCTATTTGGCAGTCGGGGCAGAATCGTCCTGTTCCATCTCCTCCACAGGGGAGAACCCCTTATCAATAGAGAACTTCAGTTCGACAATCTCGAAACGATTTGAATATGGTCCTCGCCAATCGGAGCTCTTCCCAGAGGATTCCTCAGAAGGTGATCTCCATGGAGGGTGATGAGGACTTTTACCACCCTTGGATGTTTTGGGTGCAGGCGCAACAAGCTCTTTAAGGAAGTCAGTCCTGACACATCTGGTCTTGAAAGCCTTCTGTGGTGCAGAATAATCTACGGTTTTGCCGGTCTTATTGCCTGAGGTCGACGGCTGGGGAGACAATTTTGTTGGGACATGGTTTACATTGGCGGATTTGGCATAAATGATCTTTTCTGCTATAGTGGCCCCGTTGATGTCGCAGGTCTGTGTTGTGATTTTCCGCCTCGGCACCGGTTTAGTTGTAACAGTGCTGTAAGAGCCGGACTACGGCACAAAGAGATGTCGGATACGCAGGTGATTACGAGCTTCCGAGGACATCTTTTCTCTCACCCATATCTCCTGTATCGCTCGCTCCTCAGCGAAATGGGGGCAATCTTGGGAAGTAGATGAATGCTCCCCGCTGTAGTTCACACAAGATGGAGGGGTGTTGCAATCCACATCGGCCGAAGCGTTGCCACAAGTAGAACAGGTAGATCGACCGTACAATTTTCGCTGATATGCCCAAACCGCTGGCACTTGTAACAGTGTAAGGGGTTCGGAATGTAGGGTCTAACCTCGATGGCTTCGTACCTTGCCTTCATCCTTTGAGAGAGGTCTACCCGATCAAATGTAAGAAGCAGGGTACTGGTAGGCACGAACTGACCATTTACTTTCCGTTGAACCCTATCGACGGATGTTACACCTTGTTCTGCCAGAAGGTCCTGAAGCTCCTCATTGGACATACCGTCCACTGCGCGGGTGGTGAAAACGTCGTCCGAGGAATTCAAGGTCTTGTGATTTTGAACCTTAACCGGGTAGCTGCCTAACATTTTTGCTCGAAGAATCTTTCCTGCCTCAGATACTGAAATTGCCTCATCCAGGAGGGTACCACTTCAGGCTCTGACACAAAAATGAACGAGCCAGTCATGTTATCTAATCCCTTTTGGATGGAGAAAGGGCTGACGGACGTAAATTTTCCTCCTTCGTCTGTCCTAGATATAACTGGGTAGCGAGGACCATTAGACTCAACTACATTTTTTCCACGCATATTAGATATAGGTTACCTTTTTTCATAGATATATGGTTTAAATTCATCCCTCAATGCTCCCCACCCACGACGGAGCCCAACAAGGGGTCACCTCGCTGAGATGACAGGGCTACACAGGGGACATAACAGGCTTGCCGTCCCATTCACCCTGGAGTTTGGTATAGTGCCTAGTGCTGTCCGATTGACTAGGGGTGTGTTAGTCTCTAACCTCCCATTTAGGCAAAGGAGAATCCAAAGCGGTGTATGAGCCTGCGCCCCCTCCTCAGTTACTGAATTTCAGAAGCCCAGGCTCAGATGCGCAACCCTCAACCAACCACGATATCCCTTTTCACCGACACGGGTCTCCACGCACACGGCCTACACGTGGGTGGGCATTTGGACGGAGTGACTCCCTCACCACTTAGAGGTTGCCCACACGTGGGAGTCAGGTTTGGCTCGGGAACCCCTGGGTGCGCCAAACCCGTACCTACCGTAGTAGGCCCCATGAGGAGGTCATTTTGAGCAGTCGGTATATTATCATCAAATTCCATACGCTTTACTGGCCGAGTAATAAAATGATGTCCAGCTGCACAGTTCAGCATCTCGGTTTAGATACCAACGATGATGCTGACCAGTCGCTGGCTGACAGTTGGATGGAACTTGTTCCCCCACTATCAACTCCAACTTTGGGGTTCTAGCTGACGTCCAGTAAACTTTGGTGTTTAAATCCTTCTCCCTTGTTGAATGAAGAATTTGGCCTTAATGCTATCCAAGCCCAGCAAATATCAACTGGGAAGATGAAAAAAGGCGAAGAAAGGCCTTACTTGGAACAAAATAAGTACCGAGTCCCTAGCTAAAGTATTCCAGGTTCGCCAATCTAGTAACCAAAAGATGTGAGCCCCTGTTGATATAAACGATCTTGATGATCTCCAACGTCTCCAGCGTAATCCTTCGTTTCTATACTTAGTTCGTGATCTACCAATGTAAAACAGACAATGTAGTTGACGCTAAGAATGGTGAGGACAAAGCAGTAAATCAGTTCTATTTCTTCAGGAGACACACAGTAAGTCAACAAACTTCGCCACTTAACAAATGTGGTGACTGCTGGGGATGTAACGAGAAGAAATCTTTAAATATTCTCTTGCCACCCCTAACCACTATATACCCGGGAAACGAATAGGGTGCGGCCTGCAATGAGAGAAATGATTATGACGACAATAGAGGACACAGATTTTCTAGTGCTTGATCCACAAACACACGTACATCCGCTTAGTGTCTTCAACAATGTTGCAGTCCCAGAGAGACAGTATATGTGTGCCTGTTGAATCCATCCTTCATAGAGCAAGACATTCCTGTAAGCAAAAGGTTGAATTGTATAACCCAAATTCCAGCACAGCCCAGCAAGAATTCTATGCGGATAGAGTAGGTGCCGATGACCACTCTGTATAAGTACTAAATACTTTTGGGGTCCGAAACAAAATCGGAAA
Source organism: Hymenopus coronatus (assembly GCA_030762935.1). Lineage (NCBI taxonomy): Eukaryota > Metazoa > Arthropoda > Insecta > Mantodea > Hymenopodidae > Hymenopus > Hymenopus coronatus. Next base: position 274,664,478 of record CM060900.1, on the reverse strand, counting down.
GTCTCCAGATTATGGAATAACATTTACGTGCCAGAATTGTAGGAATACAAGTTATCCTTGCCTGCCACTAGCAATTCCGCAAAAACAAAGCAATAACTTATCCGTTCGAAAGCCAAGAGTGCACATGCATTGAATACACTAGTAATAGGGCCTACTCCAGAGTCCTCTATGGATTCGCATCCTTTTTTATGCGCATGACTGAAACTATATGGCGAAGCGAGTTATCCATATGATATGGGATTGCCGCTCCTTGTGTACTTCGTTTCTGCATTTTAGGTCACGGGTGTAAGTGTCATAGACTATTGTTCATGAGCTTACAAGGAAGTCCCATAAGTCAATAAGTTCTCACAGTGTGATTATACTTTTCCGAGAGGGACATTTCTGAAGTGCTGAATCCCTGCCGGTCCCCATGGCCGCGCTCGCCAAAGCGTCTCGCTTTGGTGTTTCGCAGCGCAGGGGATCGTGGGTTCGAGTCCCGCCTTGGTCATGGGTGTTATATGTTTGTGTAAAAAGTAAAACAGAAATTCAGTAATCATACAGTAATCACAGTAAACAAATTAGGTAAATAAAAAGTAGGGTATACAGTGTAGGAGTCCCGATCAGACTCCGGAACTGTATTTAAAAAAAAAATCCTTTAAACTGTGCAATGTGCTTTACCAAAATGTAATTTAAAGTAAGCAACACAGGTTCTATAGCTTGGTTCATATGACGTTCTTCTTCTGACGGAATAAACATATTAGTCCTCAAACAATTATTGAACTATATATTATAAAATAAAGCATTTTAGTGATTAAAATGTTTGCTTAAATTTGTTTTTTTGAACTGAACCCACCAAAAAAGTATTTCACCTTAAGAAACGAAAATTACTTGTATTTATTACGGTTTTATGTTGATTAAGATTTCCTTCCGGTAGATTCAGCTAAAAAAAAAAAGCAATGCTATGGTCGAGATTTAAATATGGATCTCCCGCTTTCCGCGCATTGCATTTAACACTGTTCTACAATGCCATACCAGTATCACAATAAATTCTCCTAACTGACTTAAGTTGTTGATGATCACTTCTTTTATCTTTGTCTTTTTCTTTCTTTCAAATAGAGCATTAAACTTTTAACTTCATAAACAACAATCACAATGACGACTTAAAATTAGTAAGTATTCCATTACCCAGGGGCTGAAATAATTTTTAAACAACTATGATCTTCATTTCTCATACTTACGTTTATTTTATTATATTAAAAGTTTTGATGGTAGAATCGACAGAAACATTCAATTCCATGGCCGGAATTTGTATACCGACTACTCGCTTTCCATTCGGTTACTCTTAACCATTGAGCTATCATGACAACATGCGGTTATGACACAAAATTCCTCAACTGAATCGAGCTTCTCCTAAAAGGCTACTAAGTGTCTCACTTCAGAGATAGCAATCGTAATAGTGACTTACAATTATCAACTACTTTATTTGCCGGGAACACAAACAGTTTTACCAATTATAAGGTCACAGGGATTTTTATCTCTGAAGTGGGACGCTTAGTGTTTTTTTTTTGGGGGGGGGATACATATTCAGTTGGAGAATTTTATCTCTTACTGGCGTGCTGTTATGGTAGCTCAGAGGTTAAAAAGCAACCATTCGGAAAGCAGATGATCCGCGTTCAAATCCTGGCCAATGAATTTAACTTGTCAGCCGACTGAGCAGCGTAAGGACATGACTTTTGAATCCCAGAGGGCGATGGAAAAAGAAAAAGTTGGCCTTCCCGGCCGGAGTCAATATAACTAGGAGATATTTCCGGCTATTTTGCCGTGTTCTGCTGTGGTGAGATTATCCAGCCGTTTCGTCCTATTCTGCGGTGGACATCTTAGTGGCGCGGTCAAATTTTCCTCGGAATAGCTTTCTCTGCGTCTGAAGCATTGATACAGAGAGCGGTGTCGCTGAATGTGAACCTCTCCTATAAGGGAGAGGATCTTTGACTGTTGCCATATCAGGTTTTGGCCTTTGCTGGCCTAGGGATACAGATTCAATCAATGGCGGTGGTAAACAGGGGAAAATAGTTCTGGGAGAGGATTTTTGTGAAGGGAGGGATGAGTTGAAGGAGAGATCTGTTTGCAGAATGGTGTGGTACTGAGGTTTCCGGGGCCTAGTGTCAATCTGGGATGGTTATAGTCATCACAAGATCCAAGTCATACTCGCCGAGGCCGCGGAAGAAGTGGTTGAAGCTGGAGGTAAAACTGGCGAAGAGGCCTTGGGGGATACGGAGGATAAAATCTGTGTGGGTAGGGCAGGAAAGATCTGAATGGATGTTCTCATTGGAGATGTAACAGTTGGCAGCAGCTGTTGTCCGACAGTATCGACTTTGAAAGATCTGTAGACGGCATAAGTGGGACTTGCTGACGTAGTCTTTTGCAGGCCGGAGGACCTGCTTGTAAATGAGCTTGTTCCTCAGGGACATCGTGGAGCACCTTCGATAAAACATCGGCATCGTAGGTTGACCTTGGAGGCCACTTCCTCGATGTGGGATTTCCACGTGAGGTGCAAATCGAGCCTTACACCCAGGTAGGTCGTCTCTGTCGACTAGTGGATGTCCTCTCCGAACAACATGAGGTTAGGCACTTCCTGCTGATGCCTCCTGGTAAACGTAACGGCTAGGGACTTGGCTACATTGATCTTCAGCCGTCACATGTGGAACCATGCTCCCAATTCATTTCCCTGGATCCGGCGTACCGCTACTTCGTGATGCGTGGATGTTGAGTGATTGCCGTGTTATCCACAAAGAAATACGGTTAACAGCCCTGGTGGGATGAAGTTTATGAATGCCAGGAAGAGCAGGGGACCCAATAAACTGCCTTGGGATACCCCTGCGTGGACGAGGTACGGTTGGGAATGGACTTCGTCCCTAGCGACGAAGAAGGAACGGTTGCTGAGGTAGGAATATACCATGTGTATGAGGTATTGAGGGATGTGCTGGATACGTTTGGAGAGGAGGCCTTCGTGCCAGACGGAGTCAAATGCTCGGGATATGTCAAGGAACAGGGTTGCTACGTAGTGTGTTTCAGGAAAATAAAACGATTTATACCAATGTAAAGAGCCTACATATAAGTTGTGTCTAATGCATATCCCCTTAATATGACCTTAGATGTGAAGGGGGCTATATAAGTGGAAGAAAAAAGGAGGATGTGAGAAAACTCTCCTTCCTGCTTTAAGATAAATCAATTAACTATTAATAATAATAAAAAAAAAAAACAGAAAAATTGTATTCACTCTTAAAAATGAAAATTCCAATTTAAATACTGTAGAGCTACTAGGAATACATCTAGATAGCAGATTAAACTGGGGTGTACATATAAATAAACTTTGCTCGAAACTAACAAGATGTACGTGATTAATATATTAAAATGTTTAACTACTGAGAAATCATTGTTGACTGTGTATTATGCATTGTTTCACTTTCATCTGTACTGTGGCATTTTAATATGGGGTAATGCAAGTGGAGCTAACACTGTCTTCAAGTGGCAAAAGAAAGTCACTGGTTGTATCAAATATGTAACAAAAATGGAACAATTTAAAACTTATTTTAAAGAACTCAAAATTCTAACTGTGCCTTCTCTTTAAATACTTACTTGCCTACTATACATAAAAGTAAACTACCAAACTTTACCTTTCACGTACGGTATGCACAATTATAACACTAGAAAGAACAATAATTTAGAAATGTCATATTTTAAGCTGAGGAAAATTTAAAATCAATACGTATATACAGGTCTTAAGCCCTTTAATAAATTACCCACAGTATCCAACTATTTCTCATAAAACAGTTTAAGACGTATCTATAAATGCTATTAAAGGGCTTGACTTTTTATAGTATTTGTGAATTTTTAGACTACACATGGCAAATGCCATTCCTGTAACTTTTTATTTATTTGATTATTTAGTTTAATTTTAAGACATATAATGTATTTGATGTGTACACTATTCTGTCATATTACCTATCTATACATGGGTGTGAATGTGTATTTATTTAAACTGTGATTGTATGACAATGTTTATAGCAGCCAGATACTACTTTTGGACAACTATAAAGAAATAAATATTTGAGCATACATCTAGTGCTGAGCGGAAGTATGGAATGAAACTATTATATGGACTGAGCTCCACAGTTTTATAGTTAAAGTAGGAGCAGGATACATTTTGAACACAAATACACAATAAAGAAATGTTGTAGAAGGTAATGATAGGTAGCAGGCATTTAAGTCATATGATGTAGCACAAGTCATGCAATTTTATAGCCTACATCTGCATTTGCTCATTTACATGTCAGGTCCGTTTTCCTAACCTTGTAACTTGTAACATTACTAAAGTTTTCTTTGCACATGGACAACGTTAGTTGTTATTAATTTCATCATATTTCTTTCAGAATGTCACATTTTTGTTATGTATATGGGTATATTGTTTTATTGATTTCTAATCAAGCTAATAGTTATAATTTTAAAATAAAGTTATATGCAAGAAATTTCCGAAAGTGATTTTCAGATTTTCACAAAGAAAACAATTGGGAGATATGCCTATAAAGTATCAAATTCAAACATATGTAGACTGATTGTTCAGGAACATAATACGAGGGCTGATCAACAAAGACTGAGATTGATTTTTTTTCACAGATGTTTATTACTCCAATTCAATGTTTACATGATCTTTTTCACAGTAGTGCTCTCCTACAACAATGCGCTTTTCATAGCGTCTCTGCCAGTCCTTGAACACGTGCTGCAGACCATTCGTTGTCAGGTCCTTGAGAATCGCCATACTTATCTTGAGCGCTGCTTCAGAGTTCTCAAATCGATTACCTCTAAGCTTTGCCTTTAGTGATGGGAATAAAAAAAGTTACAGGGTGCAAGATCGGGGCTATAATGTGGATCAGGTACACAGGTAATGTTGAATCGAGCCAGAAACTGCATGACTTGATTTGCGACGCGAGGCCGTGCATTGTCATGATGAAGGCGCCACCCAGTCCGAGAAAGCTCTGGTTGTTTCTTTGCAATGTGCTTCCTCAATGTAGCCAAGTCTGACGTGCAGTATGCTGCTGTAACAGTTGTGTGAGGGGGCACTGTATGCTGGTAAATCATTCCATTACAGTAAAAAAAAAAAAAAAAAAAAAAAAAAAAAAAAATGTGATCAACATCACTTTCCCTGCTGATGGAACAGCATTTGCCTATTTTGGTGTTGGAGAACCTGGTGATTTCCACTCTGTGCTGGCTTGCTTTCCTTCAGGATCATAATGATGCAGCCATGACTCATCACGGGTGATAATGGATTTAAAAAATGCATCCCCTCCATTAGCAAAGAGACGCAGCACCTCACGGCTTGTCTCCATTCGCACAACCTGTTGTTCGGGAGTCAACAGACGTGGAAACCAAAGAGCACAAACTCGGGTCATATTGAGATGGTCGTGCATAATTGAAAAACACATTACCATATGACATTCTCAACACTTCGCTGAGGTTACGTAATGTTATACGCCGATCCTCTCGGGCAATCACAGCAGCTGTATTGATGTTAACTTCAGTCACAGCAGAAGCCGAAACACCATGTCGCTTAATACTGACAAGTTGGCCTTCTTTGAAGTCCTTGAATCACCTAAACGCTGTCGCACGAAGTAGTGCATCTTCACTGTACGCTTGCTTCAGCTTTTTATAAGTTTCGAGGGCGGTAGTGTTTAAACGAAAACAGAATTTGAATGCGCTGTACTGCTCCTCTCGCGTCACTTCCACTGTCTGGTATGCGAAATGCACGTAGGGTCTACAAAATAGAGCATTATTACAACCTACGGATACGAGAGTGCTGCCGCCTACCGACATTATACATAAAGACCCTCTCTTTTCAAATATTTATGTTACAGATACGAAACTATCACGGAAGCTACAGGAAAAAATCAGTATCAGTCTTTTTTGATCAGCCCTCATAGTAAACAAATTAGCTTTAGAACCACAAAATTTAGATAACAATTAGTTTTGTTTAAGATCTGCACATTGTGGCCTTGCCCCAAATTGATTCTAAAAGTACCTATGTTATAATAAAAAGCAGTATGTTATTACTTACTAGATATATACACAAGAAATTATAATGATTGGTGAAGAAGTGTGCAAAAAATTAATCATACCTTCCTTCAAGCTTAAAGAAGAAGCCAGTATTATGTCAACGTTCAAGGACTGACTTATTTCCACTTACCCTGAGTTTTCCTATTCTGCTTACTTAAAATTGTGAAAAATAAACCAAATTGAATTTCTGTAAAGTGCAGTTTTATTTATAAAAATATAATATGGAGGTTAACTACAGTTTGTTGAAACAAAAACCACATAGTCTTTCATTTTCCTAGAGACATATTCTGATCTACGCAGTGTGCAATACTGTGAGGAGGTGCAGACTTTCTTTTCTGAGGCAGTAAATATGCAGTTTCTTTCATTTTTGTGTAAGGATGCTCCTTTCTAAATTCTGACTTAGGTACTCTTCCAGAAGTCACATATTTTGTTCCTTCACAAGTTTTTTTTTTCTTTTAAGTATAGCTGTAGGCCGCACACTATCATTTTGTTACTACATAGCAGAGATTCTTATTTTAAACCGGAATACTTTCCAAAAGTATTTAATGCTGTGATCAAATTAGCATTAGTTTTAATTTTTTCAAAATTTAGAACCATCTTTTCAGCATTTCTGGACTACTCTCAGCCTTCAATTTTACCGATTCAGATGTTTTTGGTTTTTTTTTTTTTTTTTTTTTTTTTTTTTTTTTTTTTTTTGCGGTTTTCTGTTGCTTCTGATTATTTGTCTTTACATTTTTAAGTGTTTCGAGTTTGTTTTCAACACATGAAGGTAAAACAGTGCTAGTTTTGGAGTGACTTTTACAGCTAAGAACTGATTTTCTTTTAAGTCTTTAAACCAGTTTTGGGGTGTACTTTCTTTGCCAGTTGCAATGTAATAGAAGTTTTTTTTGTTTGTTTGTTTGTTTTTGTGCACATTCATTGGTTGGCAAGACAAAAGCCAACTGTTTGTTATAATTAGTATTAATGTGTTGCTGCTGTTTACACAAAGCACCAGACTTCGCTAATATACAGTTACATAAGCCAATTTCAATGTCAACAAAATATTTCTGATTGTTGTTTAGCTTTGTACCTCAAAATGGCTATCAGAAATTTGCTCAGTTTTCAGTGGAATCAGTTTCTTTTCTTGCATATTATGATTTTGTTGCAAATATGATGGGGTACGTCCATTTGCTACATCAATAGCCTTTTTAACATAAGAATTATTCAAATCAGTCATCAGAAAATCTAACAGCTGGGTAACATTGTAAGCTTGAGTTCTCAATAGAACTTTATCTTTAAGAGCTCTCATTGCAGCTTCACGCAAATTATTGGTATTTTGCCCTCTTAGTAGTGAGGATTTTCATGGCATAAAGCCCATTCAACCTGTCTTTTGAATAGCTTTCCAGCATAATTAATAAATTTACAATACTGTTTGCTGGTACCAGAGGATACTAATGCTTGGTACTCAGTGTTCAGCTGCTCTATACTATCTGCATATACCACCTATTTTTATGAAGAAAAACAGTTCTTGCCTGCCTTTCAAGGATATTCCAATTGAACTTTTCCATAAGTAGCGCCAACTAGCCACGTAGAAAATGCAGAGAAGAAGAACGGAGTTAAGAAATGATTCAGCGGCGGAGGTGTCGTGCAACTCTCTCCCTCTCTACTCTCTCTCTCTCTCTCTCTCTCTGCAGTGGAGTCATCTGTCATGAAAACTGAAGGCACTCCAAGCTCATTCCTCTGAACATTGCTGGTTCAGTAAATGTCTTATACAATGTTAGTGCTTCATATATCATTGCCTCGCTTTCAGAATTATTTATTTATATGCCTATTGGAAATCCACCAGCTCGTTTTAACAGTTAGCAAGAATGCTGTACACCCAAACTTATCTTTATTTCCAGATGAGTCCACAAAGACAACTTCAGAAGTTGCACTTAATATTTTTAAAATCCTCTTCATCAAGCAACTCATGATGGCAATGAAAAAAATTATTGTTTTTCAAACACTTACAGGCTGCACAATTTTCCCGTACTTCAGCATTATAATTTAAAACAAGTATATCAAAAGATTTTACCATTGCAGCACCACTATCTGACCCATACTTATCTTCAAAAACACTATAATACAAATGGTAAACCCAAGAAATGTCTGGACAATGTGCCCTATCACCAGCAATAATATAATATTTATCCTCATGATCACGTTAAAAATCTTCTTTATGGATATTCAAAGCGCATGAAGGAGTATGTCCTATTTCAAACATTTGCATCAGACTTCATCTGTTGGCTTCCTATGTTTTAATGCTTCAGCATTGTGAATCTGATGGTTGTTTGTAATGGAGGATGACTAATGTGGGCAATTCAGTGAGATGAAAATCCACACTTGTGAAACAAAACAGCATTGATACAACCACCGCCACCATCAATAATAATAATAATAATAATAATAATAATAATAATAATAATAATAGATTTGCTCTCAGTTCAAATGATATTAAATGTTTAAAGAAAGAAAAGTTGGCCGTTTATTATTCAATATGGCCTTTAAAGTTCAAGATAATGGAAGAACTTATCTTGATAAAATTAAACAGTATTTTTAAAATTGCTTCTGCTCAATGAAAGCTTCATTTAGTGCGGTTAATGTATATATGATGAAGAATTGGCTAACATTTCTTAGAGTTCGCTTATTTCCACGGTTTGGTTATTTTATGTAAAAAAAAACATCAGCCATAAAGACAGTATTTTCAAATGTAAGCAATATGCCTTGAACTGCATGTCTAGAAATTTCCCGGTTATCCATTTAGCACGTCATTCATTTAACTATTCTTCGCGATTATAGTAATTATTTTAGCCACGTTTTAATCGTGCATAATAAGTAGCACACTTAATTGAATATTGCGATTAGGAAGATAAACAATCATAAATACTTACCAGGCATGTTTGATGGGTAATGCCCTGATGTAAAATTTCTACAATTTTGCGCTTATAGCAATTAAACGCTGTCACTTGCAATTTCCTGGGCGCATAGATAAATCACACGTGGAGATTTGTGAAATATCTTTACGAAGTATTATTTTATATAGTAATATGTTTTCAGTGCTCATACGCTGTACAATATTGAAACTGGATAGAACAGGTTGAGTTGTCTTTGAATGAAAATATATGTCATCTCAGTGCCCTATGGAACAAGTTCTAACGATAGCATCTCTGTGGAAATTCCAGAGACTCAGTGTTGCCTCTTAGAGTTACTTTGGCAAATACAATTCATTGATAAATAAATAATATTTCAGGTAAATGTCAGTGCCCTGTTTTCCTGTACACAAAATACCGTTTAACCGTTACTGAGTTTGCGAAACATCAATGAAAGCCCATTCAAATGAGTTGGGCTATTTCAAGAATGCATCCAGGTAAGTGTTCTTTTGCATATTAGGAAAGGTATGTTAAAACAAACTAGCACATGTTTAACGCAAATATCTAACATCAATGAAAAATGACAATGAAGGTATTTTGGTAATCCTCCTTTTACGTTAAAGGATTCTTAGAAACATGTATTTAAGTTAAAATTGATATTTATCATTCCTTAGCACTAATTTATCTTGCATATACATTTCATATTTTGCTGGTTATTTGATGTGTTCTCTCCAGCTAAATCATATTTTCATTCTTGGTGTTATCAGCAAGAGATACCAAAATAAATCTCATTCATGTTAATTCCGATATAGACTTTTAATACCGATTTTTAAGTATTTCCAGAAACTTCGAATAGTGCAGATGCCAATGTCATAAGTAATTGCAAGTTAGAAGTCATTTAAGTGTACCAGTCAAACCGCGTTCATATTTCTCAGAGTGTAAGGACTATTTATGGTACATTGTTTATATACACGTTCCAAAGGTAATTTAGCTTTTAAAGATACAGTGCATAAGAAATCCTAAAAGACCCTTTCATGAAAGGACGGGAATCGAAGCGCTGGTTTCTTTATAAAGTTATTGGTGTATTTAATATCGCAAAAATTCTCCTTCATCTGAAAATTTATATATTCTATATATTGTTCTTAGTTTCAGAAGAATAAGCTTTGCAAGAATAGTTTGTTTGCAGAATAGGAAGATAAATCCATGTGAGTGGATAGTTCATCTAGGCGGGATCGAAGAGGGTGCACTAGGCTAAGAAGTACTTAGAATCTTATATGTATATGTCAAATGCATCAATATCCCCTTTTTTTCCGTTAATGTACTCCTCATAGTTGAGGATTATGCCCAAATCTTAGAATATCCTCGTATATTATACACAGAATCGCACCAAAGCCCAGGAAACATAATTTTTTTAGCAACTTTTGTCGTGTACTAATAGCTGTGTTCAAACATTTGTCCCGTATCGATCAGGATTACCTGATAGAATATCGGTTAAAATTGTTGCTCGAGTTAAAGTTTATTCGAAGTATTTATCTAAATTGTCGGACCTATACAAGATTAAAGATTAAGGTATTGCCTTAGAATCGAACCTAAGCCATATGAAGTATCAGCAGTATACGTAATTGAACCTCTGTGTACTGTTCAGCGGTGTCTCAAGTGTTTAACTAGTTTCAACTCGATCCCTGGACCCCAAGATCAGTAGTCTATTATCGGTGAGAAATTTCCTTGTGATTGACACTTGTTGGGTGTGTCGTCTGCTGGCAGGGGCTCGTCAGGTTGCTGACCAATCGTGGTGTAAGAATACGTAACCGTCAGAGACGTGACGTCATTGGCGTTGCAACACCTACGTGCTTCAGTGGAAATTTACGCGCGCCTTCTCATGCATGACTGATCAATTGTTTGCAATCTGATTGTTTGATTGCATTCTGTGAAAAGTTCGGTTGTGTTACACATAATGATCGTAAAGATTTACGTTTATAATCGTTACTATCTTTTATATATAACGGACATTGCTCTTGTTCTCATCCTAGAAATATCACGAGTGACGCTGTTTTTGAAAATGTGTTACATCCGTGGTAAGTAAGTTGAGGCTACTTTAGCCGAAATAATACAACGTTCTCGTTTAGTGAAATACAGGACCCAATGTGGAAAGGAATAGATGAGGTAACTAGTGAAAAATGGGGGAAAATAGTTCAACATACAAGAGGTATACATGGAGAGAAGAAGGCATTTTAGAGGAAGCAGTGGAACGTTTGTCGCTGCAGACGGACAGCGAGTAAATAGGGCAACAGCGCACTGAGGCGCCACGTGTCAGCAGAATGTCAATCACAAGGTAATTTCTCACCGATAATAATTATAGCGGAGCGTACTTTCAGCTTTAAGTGTCCGTATTACTAGATAATTACAGTTGTACTGCTTGTTCTTCATTTTCAGATGTTTGTGTGTCACTTCGCGAGTCTTATAGTTATATGTTGTAATAGAGTATTTATTGTGTTAATTAAACTTTTAATTATGTACGGCTAGAATATTTCTGATTTCAGGCTCAGATTCGCCTTGAAAAATTAAATTTATTTTGTATGCGGCATTTTATCTCAAGTCTGAAATTAAAGTACTGTACCTAATTTAATTAAAGTAATTATAATCGAAATTTATATGCATGGAGATGGTTTAATATGATTGTAGAAATGAAATCTTTATTATATTTCAGTGAAAAATGATTCCTCAATGTGTATTGTATCTACTCAGTTAACAGAGGTAGAGCAAAATGATGTATTTCGCGCTTTTTAATCAATTCGTTACTAACAGTCAATTGCTCATCAATGGACATAATATAATTGAGAAACCATTTATGCAATGTTTAGCGCCTGTAATTGAGAAAACATTTAAGCAATGTCTGTCGCTTCTGTCATCTCAAATAGACACGCGGCTCTATTTGAGTAAACATGTACACAATAATAGCAAGGAGTGGAAGGGGAAAACAGGAGAGGATGTGTGAATAAACACATATTACATGATAAACACATGGTAATTACGAGGCTACAAAGTTCTTTGTATTAGGAAGGCTCACTACTAAAGGAAGAACACCTGTGACAAAATTAGAGAAAACCGCAGGAACTAAAATAAATAGTTAGAAACACGTCGTCTATGGCAGTGAAATTGGAACAGATAAAAGAGGTAGTGAATACTTTTGAACTACGGACATAAAGAAATTGTTCAGAATTCCTTGGACGGCCAAAAAGAACTAAGAGACAGTGTTGAAATAAATAAAATCCCCTCAATCCCTGGAGGTTCACAGTGATGAGGAAATAGAAATATTTTGGACATTACATATATCCGAAATGTATGTACAGTCATCACTTCCGAACGACTGCACCAAATCGAACAATTCTTGTTTTGCTGTGTTCATTATTGTGACGACAAGGTTTATGTAAGAGAAAATGTTTAAAAAATGTACGGGGAAGTTTTTAAAATCTCATAATATGAATCAATACAGTGCCAAGGGAATGCAGTCGCTTAATAGCCGCCAGATGACAGTGGTACCATGGATATTTTTTGCTAAATGCCATAATGCTCTATTTTTCCTCCCCATTCAAGGTTAAGGTAACGCACCAGTTTATCGAGACAATGACGCAACGCAACAGTGAAATTCAAACACATTTTTATGCATTAACTATCCTTTCCTTACTCTTATCGTTTGAAATAAAAACGCAAAGAAGCTTTCCTGGCGAAGAACACCTAGATACGCACTTAGTTATTTGCCTCTACATGGCTGTAGTACCGCTCTATTTTTTCCCCCATTCAATGCTAAGGGAATGCACCCGGTTATGGTGTCAATGACGCAAGGTAATGGTGAAAATCAAATACATTTTTTTTTTTTGTATTAACTATCGTTCCCTTGGTCACATTGTTTAAATAAAAACCTACTTGTTTCACTGTAAAGTATATTTTTGTTGTCATTCTTTAAAATGAACAAGTTATAAACTATGCACATAACCAATAATCCTTCTTGGAATCTGACAATGGCGGAGAAATGACGGACCCGGATAGTAAAGGGTTTTAGGTTAACTTCCTATTGAAGATGTTGGTTATTCGAGGTTATGTGGTACTTGAGCTAGCTAAAGGTGATTTCAACCATGAAGATACCCCCGTCACCATGAAACTACAATTGCGGTACTCTTAATACATTTGATCAAGTAATAGTTTGGATTAAATTGAGAAATTTAATTCACAAACTGTCATCAAATAAAAACTTATCAATCGCCCAACCAGATCTACTTGCTCGTTAGTTATGTCAATTTTTAGTCCTAAAATGGAGGTTTTGACATTGAATAAAGCAAAAAGAGGTGAAAAACAGAGGAAGTAAAGGAAAGAAAGAGATTTGGAAGAAGCATGAATGCTACTTTGTAACTTTCTCCTTAATGCAATTCATTTCCTATCTTAACATATACCCGCCATACTTTGGAAGCGCTGGCATTACTGCTACTACGCCAACAAAATCCTTGCTTACCCACGCTGTTAACTGCATGTCATTTTTTCCACACTACCTTATAGGTGCGCTGCATTCCCTCCTTTTCGCAATGCCAACTTATATACGCTACATTACACAGACCATTGCGCTTCGTTGCGCTTGTCAAATGCAAAGGCATTATTAGACATTGACGATGGGAAAATTCCTGTTAACACTTCTACTAAATTTTTGTCACTTCACAACGTCTAAGGAAGAATTAATATCGAAAGTGTTCCCAAATATTGGTGAAAATTACAAAAACCATGCTTGATTGAGCTAACGAGCCATTTTAGCAGCAACTAATAAGAATGTAGACGATTTGAATATAAAAATTCAGAGTAAAATTGATGGACAAATGCATTAATTTAAATTGATTGATTCCATTATCGATCCAAATGAAGTAGTCAATTATCCAACTGAATTCCTAAATTCATTGAATTAGCTAGCATTACCGCCACACAATTTATAGCTCAAGGTTGACTGTAATAATTATGATACGTAATCTGAATCAGCCTAAATTGTGCAACGCAACACGGTTTGCTATTTAAACAATTATGAAACATTTAATTTAAGCTACTATAATCATAAGAACGTTCAAGGGCAACGATGTGCTTATTCCAAGAATACCACTAATTCCAACCGACTTTCCTTTTGAATTTAAGCGTGTTCAGTTTCCCCTTGCATTTGTAAGACAATAAAACCCAAGGTCAACCGTTAGAAGTGTGTGTAATAAACCTTGAATTGTCGTGTTTTTCGCTTGGGCAGTTGTACGTTGCGTGCTCGAGAGTCGGCAAGCCATCGGTGCTATTGTTTTTCTCTCCGAAAGAAAAACACGAAAAATATTGTACATTACAAAGCACTACAATAAAGCATCGTCAAATGATTTAATTGTAATTTGGTTTCTTTGCATGGTTGTACTCTAAACGAAAGATTTTGTCTCCGTTTTTTCATTAGGTGCACCACCTGTGTGAAGGCGTGGCGGTCAGCTAGTATATATAATGAGAGCCTGCTGATATAAGACTTCATGCTATGAAAACTGGAAGGATCAAGAAAACGAGGGAAATCAAGTGCTCGATAAAGTGAAGCACGATACTGGACTCAAATGATCAGAATTGAAAGAAATGGTGAAGGATAAGGAGGAATTGCGGAGTGTTATTGGAGAAAGGGCCAGAATATACACTATTTCACTAGCAGATAAAGGGCGAAACCAATTTAAGAGTCAAGAGTCCATGCCTAAACATCAAGGATTTGATCCAGAGTGCTGTAACAGCCCTCGTGAACTGCATCACCAAGAGCAAAAGGGCTATAGCAGAAACAGATTCCTCTCGGCTAGGAATCGTCTGCGGTGCCATAGTAGTAAAACCGGGCGTTAAACATTACCCCATTACATAAAAATAATCCTCTTCGCTAGGAATCTCCTTGACTCGAAGAGCAGTTGCTGCTGTATGAAAATGTCAAAACGTATATCTAACTAAGCGTTTGCCAACTATTAAACTGCGTAACATTATCAATAACATACCTTTCAAATTAGCAATGTCTCATCATTCTTATTCTTAATCAAATATCAGTTAACACACAGCTGAACATGAATGTAAAATTATTACGTTTAAGAAGAGTCAAAAAGCTAGAAACTTATCTAATCACATTTGGCGTCACCTCTTATTCTGCAGGGCAGCACGCGTGCCACTCTATGTTTTGGAGTGCAGAGTACTAAACTTTTTTGGTTATTGTGATGATTGCAGATAAAAATCCCAAAAAGTTAATCATTTATGGAAGATAAGACCTTTTACGGAGATTTTAATAAACGTTGACTAGATTTACTTATTTTGTTCCTTTCGATTCATCAGACCCTAATATCAACTAGTTCCATTTGTTTTTATTATGCAAACAGAATTACCTAAATACAAGAAGTTTTGGTGGTACTATCATTCGCCCATATCCAGTGATCAGCAATTGATTAAGATTAGTATTGTTATGTTGCGAACGTATTGGTGTGTGAACGTACGCAGATACAAAGTTAAAAAATACAAACGCTGTTACTGTGTTTTTTTGTTTTTTTTGTCTGTTGTTAATTCGGTGTTGTGCTAACCGTAGACCAAAATAGTAAAGTGTGCAGTGAGGCTGAGAGTAAGAACACTACAATGCAAACGAAAACAGAAAACGGAGGAAAGCTACACAAATTCCTAGTTGTAGCATTTCACGTTATAGGTTGTATCCAGTTTTGGTTCGGTGTGTATTATGACTGGAATCACGTTCGCATACCAAGGAGTGTTAGTCAAATGGGTTCTGGATTCGGCGGAAAGTTGAAATTTCTTACATTCTGGGATGCGGTTAGTAAGAGGCTTTATGCGAATCGTGGGTGCTTGAAGAGCAATGACAATGCATGCTTTTGCTATGTAAAATGCAAATAGAAGTAGTACGTAGTAATTGTTAAAATTGAATGTGGTAGTAATCGATTTAGATAACATAAATAAGATATTGGTGATATAGTAATATTTGTAGTACTGGCGTGCTAGGTAAAACTTTATATAGATCGTTAAATAGAATCGTCTACACTCAGGCTATGTAACCTATACATTGTAAATAACCTTTTATTTTCATAGAAATGTGGTGGAAGGTAGTGCATAAAGATATAGGTTATTACACAGTGGGTGTAAACATGTCTCATGCTCTTTGCAGATATTATACTATTGTTGTAGATATTACATTTTACAGTGCTACTTATGTTCAGTATTTTTCTTTGGCCTTATAGTTCTTAAACTGAAATCTATCCAAAGTTTGTCATAAATTATTTTTGTATAGTGAATATTTTGTGTACATCAGATTCTCACATTAGCTCTGCTAAACCATAAATCACTTCCTTCATCAATACTATTGCAGAAACCTTGGTAACCTCAGTTCATCCCACCACAGTGCTGTATAGTTTTCTCCAAAACATGATGGCCCTCAAATGGGACTACTCCCTCATATCACTGGGCAATAACCATTAGCAAACGAGAGATGAACCTGTACTAGGGGCGAGAGGCAACATATTAAAATCTGTTTCCTGGAGACACTGCTTGCAAGTTGAGAATGACACCTCAGTTGAGGGACAAGTCACTAGAAGACTTGGCAACAGTGAGGGTTGGTTTCCAACTGCAAACTTTAAAGTCAGGCTAACTTTGGAAGAAGAGTGGGGCAGGGTCATCATGTTCTGAAAAATACTGTATGTAGATGTGGTGTTTGTCGTCACTGGACAGCTCGGATTTCTTTCCATGAGAAAAGGTTACTAAGGCTTGGTAGATATTAGGTACCTATATATTAACATTTAGTTCGTAGTAAATAATGTATTCGCTACTTAATCAGCAATGTTAGCTGTTTTCATTTCACATTTTGTTTCCATTTCCGTATGCTTAATTGGTACAATTGATCGTGGTTAGTTAAGTTCTAAGTGTTTGTATATCTCTCCTGTCCTTTTGGTACATTATGTGGATATATATTTTTTTGTTTGTTTTGCAGTACTGGAATGATACATAATGCTGTATAAATAAACTTCTGCACTTCATTTTGTAATATTCTGCTTTATTTGTTCGCCGGACTGCATTGCCTCAACTGAACAGTTTGACCTACACCAAAATGTAGCATAATGTATAAGTAAATAGAGACCTTTTTACTCCGCTTTTAGTTGCCCTAACATCTGAATGATAGCAGAGGTGAAGGCTATATGTGATCTGGATTTTGTACTTAATGTTATTCTGCAATTAGAGCTGCATTTTGGTTACTGACAGGTGTGTTAAAATGTATTGGGACCATAAAGCGTAGCCGAGGAATGTTTTTATATGTAGAGGAGTGCAGCAGTTATGGCCACAGGCCATGACTGCAGAACAACAACAGGGCATAGCCAAGGTACATCAGAAGCTAAAATCTCGTTGATCCCAAGAAGAAGTAAAAACCTCTGCAATCCAGCAGATTTACTATCTGAACATGTTAATGTTTTCAACACTTTCAAACCTGGATTGCCTGTGAAAGTTTTACCAAAGTGAATAATAACTATAGAGGTATCTTAATTGACTATGTAGTCATCTCACTGCTTGCTGCCGTGTTTGTCAACATTGGACAACCCAGCTTTCTTTCTGGGGAAAAAGAGAGGACATGTAGGTATATCTTCAACTGTGGTTTAAGAGGTTTCTACAGTATAACTGAAAGTTGGGTGGGTTTTAGAATCTTTACTGATGCATGGAATAATCACTCATGTGGTGAATTTATTTGCTTATAATGACTCCTTAAAATTACAACTGAATTGATGTTCAGGTTGATAGCCAAATCAATAGCTTTCTGTACCCAATAGCTGAAAGTTCTACATGTGTGGAAAAGCATGTCTTGAGAAAAACTAGCAGTTGCTCAATAGGCAACCATATAGAGCAGGCATGTCATTTTGCAACACCCAGTACCGTTCTCCTCTATTCTGCCCCTCTAACTTTGTGTGTTAGATTTGGTCAGACATACTGGCAAAACACTGCTAATAGAATAGAAACTCTTTGGTTAGTAAGAAAACCAGGGAATAAAGCAAAATTGGGTTAAAACTTGTGACCTCTCCAAGATAATCCTGATGTAGAGTATCAGATTAAGAAAATAAAATGAAATGTGTGTATAGGTTCTTATAAATGGTGTAAATGGCCTCTGAGATGGTACAATATTTAGATTAGAATGCTTGGTATTTTGGTATCATAACTGCTTTTCTCTGATTTCTGTGGTATGCTGTGTAAAACAAATTTTAGTGAAGAATTCTATACAAATGGTTACTAGAAAAACAATGTAGAATACAGAGATACAATAGGAATACAATTATGGTTTTGGAAAATCAATTGGTCTAGTCTGATCTGAATGCACAGATGACCTGACCTGTATATTCTTCATTTAATGCCAGTAATTTGTGTCAAGACTTCCTAGATGGAGTTTTCTTACTGGATATTAGGCATAATGACTGGCCAAACAGCAGCATCAAAATCAGAATAGAAGAAAAACTAAGATGCACTTCATTTGGCACCATATAAGTTTATAGGATATGTGTGGGAAACACAGGATCTACGCATTCTGGCCAGCTGAAGGCACAGTTTCCCCTCATTACTTTTAAGATGAGATTTGCTGTGGTTTAAAGCCAGTGCTAGTAGGATGTATATTTACTTCTTGCTATTTTTTGGCCCCACAGTCGGCAAACACATATGTTGACCATGCCATGCCTCGGACAGCACCTTTAGTAATCATATAAATCAACCAACATTTAACATTTGAAGGTTAGAGAAATTGCTCGAAATGGCTTCCTCATGCTTTGATGTATACCCTAAGCCTGCATTCTTGCTATTGCAAACTCCTGTAATGTTTCATACATGGTCAAATCTAGTGTGAATACACTCCCTCATAGTGTCAATATCCAACATGAGAGTCACATAAACAAGGAATTTTAGACAAAGAAATTCATTGGATTCAATTAAAAAAATCAAGCAGGTCATGCAATAAATCCTCTTGATCAATCCATCCATGCAGATATTTATCATTCAAGAAATTACATAGGTGCTATCTAACTGAAATAAGCTGGTGAACCATTGTGTAAAAACCAATTCTTTGGATGTCATCTAGGGGCACATCATCAATTAATGATGCAACTCATTTCTGAAAAATTATAGATACATCTGTGCATTGAGGCATTGAGGAGAGAAATAAGGACCAGCAAGGTGATAGTGAATGAGTCTACCCCAAACGTTTACACAGAACCTCTATTCTTGACTGTTATGTTGTACTTCATGTGGAAATGGGAGACTGATCTCAGCCTGGGATCCCTTACTGCATTCTGTACCTTTATGAGCCAGCATACTGTGACATGGACGTATTGGGCAAGCTAGAAATATGTTGCTGTGTGTGTCCAAATTTTTGGCAGTGATAACTCATGTATGACAAAATGTTCACTCGCTCATAACCGCTAAAGCTTTACCTCTGCAGCATGGTCAGTTCAAAGGTCAGAAAGTGGAAATGGCTCAATCATTAATTGATATGCAGCAATAACACTGTGCTTCAACAAACAATTATTGATTTCCACATTAGAGAGGCCTTCTAAGTTGGCTGCTATTGAGGGCTTTATGCATTTCCACAGGTTTTGTTTGAGAAGTTCTTGGAATATAACCCAAATTAACAACTTATCTGATTCAAACTATTTTTAGTTTTCAATTTGGTCTCCCTATACTCTAATTCACTTGGTCCATTGATGTTCCAATATTTTTATTCCATCTCAAAAATGAGGTTCCTCAAGGGCTGGAAAATACTCTACTCTGGTTATCACTTCTTCATTTGAAGAGAATCTCCATCCACCATGGAAACTTTTAAGCTTAGGGAAGAGATGGAAGTCTGACAGAGTCATATCAGGTGAATAAGGCAGGTGGAACAATAATCGAACCTCAGCTCATGTATTTTTGCCACCCGGCTTGTTTTGGTCTACCTTTTGTTGTTGTTGGTCCAAAAGGCGTAGTATTCTCCCATAACTGTTTGACCATTAGGAAGATAATCTATCAGCAGAATCTGTTTCGCATACCAGAAAACTAAGTCATGACCTTTCCAACCAACTGCATTGCCTTTGCTTTCTTTGAAAGTGCAGAATCCATATGCTTCCACTGTTTTATGTTTTGTAGTGGACTGATTTTTGGTTCATCTTTGGTCATGAACCAGCACAAAAATTCTTGTGAGTTTACTGAAAATGGGCCAAACATTGTTCAGAAACTAGCACTCTGATGCATTTTTCATCATATCCAATTCCTGAGCCCTTTCAAATGATATTGCTACAGCTTCAGCAATTTTTCGCAATTTCAGTCAATGATCATCCAAGCCATTTCATGGACTTTTATAACTCTGGAGTAGTGTATCTTGACAGACCACTATGCAAATTATCCTCTGTACTCTCTTGACCAAATTTAACTTTGTTGGTCCACTTAGCAACAAATGAATATGGAGGAGCAGAGTTTGTCGATGTGTTTGGCAAGTCAGCATGAATTTCATTTGCTTTCCTACCTTTCTTTATAAAGTACTTCATCGGTGCTCAAATCTTGGTTTTTTCCCATCTTAAAAATGTCTTACCCAGAAACAACAGTAATAAGTCATCCACAATACTGCTCTCCACCCAGAGCACTGAAATGCCACCTTCACACTCAAAGGATGGCTTATCATGGCATTAGTACCATGTTGCGCCAGGAATGACAATTGTTGGAGATTCCAAGAACTTACCAAACGATCCTTATAGTAGAAATTTCTATACTGCATTATTAGAAGGTAAGAAACATGAATGGACAGAAGAAAAAAAAGAGCAGAGTAGTTAAATAGAATAACACCAGCGAGGTATGGAAAATCTTAAAAGTCCACACATAACAAATTTGTATCCAAGTGGAATGTTACTCCAGCAGAGTGATTGGAGGTGGCATGTGTTATCAAGGTTAAACCAGTGGTAGATTTTAGGTAGGAATACATAGAATTAATATTGGATAGCAAAGTGACATGAGGAGATAGTAAAACAAGTGAATCCAATGAAAAAGAACTAGTCAACAGATATAAATGGATTCCTCGAGAATTTATCAAAGAATGGTATAGTGTAAATAAAGTAAAGACACTTACATATCTGTTTAATGTAATTAAAGCAAAGGGGTATGTACCACAGAGCATTGGAGGAAAGTATTAATTCAACCTATATGAAAAAGCAAGGGGAGCATAGATAAGCCTAATAATTACAGAGGTAAAGCACTGTTTTCAAATGCTGGAAAGATTTTTACAGGAATCTTAGAAAATACAATACGAAATTGGTTAGAGGAATATAATATCCCCTCTGATTTTCAAATGGTAGACAACTTAATTGTAATTAAAACTCTAGTGGAGAAATAATTAAAAAGAAAAACAGAGAAAATTGTACATTGCATTTATTAATATGGAGAAAGCATACAACCACATTGATCTTAATTTGTTGTTCTCCTTTGTGGTCTAGGGGTAACATGCAAGCCTCTAGCTCCCAAAGTTGCAGGTTCAAACACAGCAGAGGGTGATTAATTTTTTTCGGGTGTAAAAATCCGTAGCATGGCTTCCTTTGGCATGTAAAAGACCCTCCCTGGTGAAGAAGCCTCTGAGCAAAATTAAGCAGTCCTTCATGCCCAACATAGAATGGGACACTCAGAACTGCAGCAGTTAAAGAGCAGCTATAAATAAAATGTAATTCAGTTCTATTTTTTGACAGTATGAACTCTTGAGTAAGGGAGTAAGTCAACATATGGTGTTTATACTTAAAGTCCTATACAAGGAGAACACATTCTGTCAGAGTAGGAGCAGAAATGTTAACAAAGAAGTAAATCAAAAGAAGAGGTTACAGAAAGGTTGTAAGTTAAGTCCAGTGTTATTTAATCTGTTTATTGATGATATACCTACTGAGACAGGAAGCAGCAGTAATTGATTGCCTATGAAAAAACGACATGTCAACCCATGGGTTATTATTTGCAGATGTTTTAGTGGTAGGATCTGTCTCAATGATTGATTTAAAGCAGTCCTTGCAACTAATAGATAAATACTGTAATGAATGGAATTTTAAGGTAAACCAAGAGAAGACGTAAATTACAGTGTTTAAGAGAGGGACAAAATTGACACGTATGAAAAGTGAAAGAAAGGAGATAGGGAATACAAAGTAGTTAGACTATATAGTTGGGGGTCAAAATTGATGGGGTGGAGAATGGGAGAAACAGAAGAAATTGGCTTTGAAGGAGCATTATCATAATTGGATGGTCTAAATATACACAATACCAGATATAAATGTTAAATAGGTAAAGAAAATATTTAATGTGGTAGTTGAAACAAAAATGCCCTTGGAAGTGAATTATGGGGGCTAGACAGAAAATGGAAAGTGTTAGATGTGGTGCACAGAATGTTTTCTACGGAAGTTTTAGGCCTGCCAAAAGCGACAATAAAGGAATCTGCTTAAATTGAAATGGGACGAGTGGGAGGGAAAATCTATTGGTATAGACTATTAAACCTAGATCCAAATAATTTGTTGAGGCAATGTCTTGAATTTCAAGAAAGGAACCTAGAGAAAAGTGGGTAGCTACAGTATACAAGTGAACTTAGAAAACAGTGGATTGGGAGAAATTTGAAGAAAGAGGGAAAACTGTAAAGGTTTCTGGAAGGGATCTAGGAGGAGGTTTGAAGATAGATACAGATTTTTTTTTTTTTTTTTTTTTTTTTTTTTTAATAACACAGCAGAAAATAGATTATTAGAATCTCACACAGTGTCCAAGAATTCAACCACACAAATTTGCAGGATTGTAGAGGGCTCCAAGATAAACAGTTTGAGATAGGGGAACCTATGTACTATGTGCTCTAAATTCTTTGCTACAGTATAAAATCTATTAAGGGTTAGCACACCACTGATCAAACTACAGTGAACTATGACCTAAATGTCCATATTTCAGACAGTGTAGATATAGCAGCATTATGTAGTGAGTGCTATGGTTAGCATGAGTGCATCAGTTTAAGATGTTGAGGAGTTGGAGGTTCAGATCTCCACAGGTACCATTATTTTATGTTGTCTCCTTTGTTTGCACTTTATATGAGCCATTCATATTTTGCTGTGTTACTCAATTTCAGCTACAGATCCATCTTGCTTCCCCATAAATCAAATACACCTCACCAAACTCAGCAAATGAAAATACATTTGCCATTGTTCAGAGTAATTGTAAGCAACCTGCAGCAGTGATACACAAAGTAGTTAAACCAGCCCTTATTTGCTCAGTTTGATACTGACACCAAAGAGCACATGAGCTCAGAAGTTCATAACTTGGTTATTTTTGGTTGTCAGTGTGTGATCTCTGTTTCATATTACAGTGAAATTATTTCTTTCCTTACACATGATGTGTGTTCTTTTACAATATGAATTCGGCGTTATCGCAGTAGGCATTAGATGAGATTTTCAGGAGCACAACTACATAGGAAAACCAGTGGTGGCTCATACCTTACAGAGCAGGTGTAGAAGTTTGCATGACTACCATAAAGTAAACATGTACTGTTTGTCCATCAACTCATGGCCCCTGGCAGGAATGTAATGGGAATCAACAGTTCTAGGTACATGGTGATATCAGAAGCTGGGCATGTGCTTCTGGTTGTGATGACACTAGTGCCAACCTTTGGATATGTATTCATGCTAGATTAAAGCAAGGAAGTCACTCAAAATAGTGAAACTTAAATTCTATTCAGTTATTCACTTCATGCAATATGTTTAGTGTATAAAACTATGTTCATCTCAAACAAGTGGAGTAGCCAGCTCTTCTTTGAAGCCAGATTCATTTTTGCTGCAGGAGGAAGAGTAAGAAGAATCACTCCTACCATCTCCCAATGAAATGACAATATTGTTGATGTTTTCAACTACAAGGACCTTCTCCCAGTAATCATTTATACCTCTTCTACATGTTTACAAAAATTCTGCCAGTGTGTTTTAGTCACAAGTGATATACCTTCAAGTGTTATATCGCACAGTTTCTGTAAGGATAAGTCACCTGTCAATATCTTTCTATAACTGTTCGTTTCACTTTGATCCAAGCTAGTTCTATACGATTTAGATCACACATGTTTTGGGGAAGTAAACAACAGTGTGGCCCAATGAAACTAAAAACACATTCACTTTAAAAACTTCTCCTTAGGTTTGTTTGTTTCAATCAGCCTGTAAAGATCTGGTTTGTGCATAGAACTGCCACATTGAACCCCTTTGTTCTGCAACCACAATACCATAGCAGATTTCACAACACTCATAGATGGGGGTTTAGCCACTTCTACACTGTGATAAGGAGTATTGTCTAACACCACAACAGAAGAAGGGGTTAAATTAGGATCTAGCTTTTCTCGAATCCATTTTTCAAAGTTCATATGGTTCATTTGTCCATGATAGTCGCCTGCAATTGTACTGGCCTTGTAAACGAGAACAGAATTTTCCAGTAATACATTTACACTAGCCTCATGAACTATTATCAACTATTCCCTGCACTAGATTTTGTATGAATGCCAAATTCCTCCTCACTTAGCCAGAATTTATCAAACATGGTGTTACTATCCATCCAGCTTTCATCAATATAGAAGATGCTTCTCCCAATTTCTCACAAATGCTTTGTTTTGATCAGATAATCATACCGCCAAGCCACAATATGAGGACATTCTATAAATGCCTTTCTTTTGTTCTAACATTTCCTCCATTTAAATCCCAGCTCTGAAATTACTTTACAAAGTGAACTTCATCCCTGTGGAAAATGTACCTTTTCTCAAACAACAGGCAGCAATTTATTTAGAGTAGGAACATGCTTTTCAACAAAGTAAAAGTCTTATATACCTCTCTAAATCACACACCTACCAAACTCATCCACATTCATTACAGAGTGTACAGGTCTTGTTTTTTGGTGTTTCCCTGTGGTTATTTCCACCACTTACTTAAATCTTGCTCATGTTTGCAAATTCTTTTGATTGTTCTTTCAGAGACTTCTGTATAAATGGCAGCTCTTGCAGTTGCTTGACTTGCTGGAACTTTTGTACCCTTGTTCCCAGCTTCCTCATCACATTCCTGAATCGCATTTCTAATTATTTTCCTACCCTCAGAATGTATAACTTTTTTTTCTTTACTTCTGACATAACACTAGTGACACATATAATTTTACAATTGAAACTAAGAGAAGATAATAGTGAGTAAACATAGTGTCAATAACAAGGAGGAGTAAGTTGGCAACACCTGAGTCAAAACAATGTGGTGAGAATGTTTATATGACTCGGGTTATGTTATGTGGAATGCTTCTGCTCTCCTCTTCATCTCCCTGGGGCCATCAGCTTGCAGGCATACAGTATGACTCACCTATTTCCTGTAAATTAAGTCAATCTTATTTTTTAGAGCAGCAAATTTGTTGAGAATTTTGTCACGTTATGTTTCTTGCTAAAAGGCAAACCAGGCCAACAGAACAGGGATTGTAAATTACAGCTACTGCACAACCAAGAAAAGTTAGCAAACCAAGAGGTTTTCATTTAATACTGTACTATTTCCCTGTTTTCTTAATGTGTCTTTTAATGGGTATGGCAATATCACTGAGGTGCTCAGGATTTTGAACAACCTTCTTGTCATCTTTCCACCTAGAGAATGTAGTTTCTAACAAAGCACAAACTATATCATTTATGGGATTCATTAGAAAACTCTCACATCACACTTGTTGCTTATTGTTACAAACACTGGGTTCTAGTAAAATGGTAAACTAATACTGCTCACAATTTTATAAAGTATCACTTTTACAAATTGTGTAAAAACACATCCTTGAGTGCAACAGTGACTGCAAATGTGATTACTTGTTAGCAATCAGAAACAGGAAACATCCCTTCTACCTTAAAGTCCAAGGCCAACATGCTTTGACTTTTGTCCCCTACAACTGAAAGCATTTCCTGTTTGCCAGAAACATGTTCCAGAGGAATGGTAACCTCCTGGGTGACCACTTTAGTACTTTGTTTGGTAATATCATGTTTCCATAGTAACCAAGCCATTTAGAGAAACGGTTTCTTATAAAACCCTCATTAGTGCACTTGGTTTGAAAGTCA
Organism: Hymenopus coronatus; assembly: GCA_030762935.1. NCBI lineage: Eukaryota > Metazoa > Arthropoda > Insecta > Mantodea > Hymenopodidae > Hymenopus > Hymenopus coronatus. The sequence goes on along the minus strand of CM060900.1, from coordinate 274,638,387 downwards.
ACTGTTTTTCACCAACTCCCACCAACTCTTTCCCTGCCTGGCGGCTATAAATTCCAAACAAAAGTTGGGTTGGGCATTGACTGTACTGCAGGCTGCTCTCAGCTTAAATTTGTGATTGAAGTTTTAGAATGCCAGTAACATTGCCAAAATTATAAAAGTGGAAATACTGCTAAATTTAGGTGAAAATGTCATCAACTTCACCTGAATAGCCGCCCCTGAGGACCATTGTGGCACAGTGGTTTGGACGACATAATATCTACATAAACAAAACCAAAGTACCACTGTTAAAGTCCTAGCAATAACAGAGTTTTTTTTATTTCACCATTAAAATCATAGTTTAGCTTCTACATTTTAAAACACTGGTTACATAAATGGTTTCAACAAACCTAATTGTTACATTACATTAATTTATGCATGTTCTCCTTGACAAACAATTATTGCATTTAATATTGAACAATGCAAGATATCATTGAGTCTTTTCAAAGGTATTTGTCCTGGAGGGTTTGTCATCTTCACTTTAAGAATTTAAACTAATATATTAGTATTGGTCAAATTGCGTACCTCTTTGAGAAAAAAAACAACAAAAATACTAAATTAAAACATTGAACGATGGAAACTACAGTGAATGGTGCAATCTTAGTAACATGGAATTTGATGACCAGCACTATAACGACCCACCCACTAGTGTGTTGTAGTGCTGTAGCTAACCATACATGATCTGAAATCAACAAAACCATTATCAATGGCATCCACACCCTTAGAGAACAAGCAATTTTGCCTAAATTGCAAGTCCAATAATTTTAAATATTGTATTCCTTTTGCACCAACACAGGATTCCTTCAACTGCTGGCATACAAATGAAGCATTATGAATGAAAATAGGGAACTCACGCCCATATTCTTTTGATTTAAGGCCACTATTGTGAGATCCAGAAAACATGCAATAATTTTAAATTTGGCAAAAGGGACAATAGATTCCCTATCTGAAACTGTTTATCTAGGAACCCTCTATAACCCTTTAAATTTGTGCGGTTGAATTCTGGGACAGTCTGTATATTCATAAAACATACATGGGAAAGGAAAGTGATGTGGATAAATCAGGAGAGAAACAAAGAGAGAGTATTGCTTGGACACAAGCAGCTGTATGGAGACTAAAAGGGATGAGAAAAGGACATCTACAGAATCAGTGACCAGTATATGATGGAAAGGAAGAAATGGAACACATTGTTATTATGAAGGTACACAGCTATGGAGAAATGAGTGTATAAATGGTAAATGTTTGAAACTAGGTAGTAAAGAAACCCTAATTAATTGTATCTGTAGTAAAGGTAACAAGAAGGTAGGCAAGTACCTATTCAAAGTTAAAAAGAAATGAATGTTTTCAATAAAAAGAGACTTGAATAATACTTGAATTTTGAGGTACTAAATATATATGTTTTTAGACTTGGCTAAGAATATGCAAGTAATAGCCTGGACTGATGTTTATCCACATTTTCTTGTATGATTGCTTTGTGCAAATACATAAAATAAATATATATTAGAAATATGTATATGAGTTGTATATAATCAGGCATTCACCACCAACAATGATCCAGGAAAATTACATAATCCAAAACAAAGGGATCAATTAAGAGTTATTCTTGTTTCATAACAAGCATTGTTTAATATTTCAGTAGGTGACATTTTTCAATAAATTCTTCAGTGCCATAAAAATATTAAATGAAAATGTTATACATTGTGTTTTACTTTCTCTACCACAAACCCATAATAGGCAGAGGAATTATTGTATTCCAGTTAAAATTTGGCATTACAGTTTCTTTGGAAATGCATTTTGGTGCATTAAAAGAAAAGAATTTTTAGAAGAATAGTCATGGTTATATGACTCACCCTTTAAGCAGCATAACTAAAAAATGAAAAGTCAGATAAATAACGATACTTGGTATTTAAAATGATGATCATTCAAAGATGAGTCCCCTCCCCCTTCTGTCAAACCTCTCTTTACATAAAAAAATGTTTTGTTCTACAGTAGTATCCTGCTTCACCAAACCAAAAGGGGCAGATAGTTGATGGCAATTTTAACTAACAAAAGGAAGAAAATAATTATATTGCAGATATATATTATAATAATGTTAAACAAGTACTGTAAAAGTGGGTGAATCCGATATAGGCAGGTAATTCCGATCGTTTCTTCTTTTACTTGGAAAACAACAATAAACGGCAGAATAACTGTTTAGAGTAATTATTGCATTGCATGTTGGAAACGAGAATACAATTAGAACACCACATTGTTGTGTCAGAACTGTTATTATTGTTTTCTATAGCAGTAGATGGGTCGTCTCCTTAGCGCGGTGGTAGCGCAGCTGCCTACCAAGCGGGAGACCTGGGTTTGATCCCCAGTACCGGCGTGGGGATTTTTCCCCCGCTGGGAGACCTGGACCGGGGTGCACTCAGCCTCGTGAGGTTCCTGGGGGGCCAATTGAGAAGCTACTTGATGGAGAAGTAGCGGCTCCAGGTCGTGAGGACCGCATTAACCGGCCGGGAGGGGCTCGAGGCGCTGACCATGTCTCACCCTCCAATACTGCACCCCATCCATGACGTCTGTAGTGGACCGAGATGGGGGACGCAGCGGCCGGGCGGTAGGCCAAGGCTCCCCGTGAGCTGTCGTGCCATGGAGTTATGTTATAGCAGTAGATCAGATTCAAGTGAACATTTCATAGTGGTGGAAGAAGCTTACTTGTGAAAAGTTCTGTTGTGCGTTTCATCACTTTTGTATAACTAGGTATGTTTTAACATATTTTATTTCATTCGTGTTTCTTGTGGTAGTATCAGTAACTAAACCTATTCAAGTTTAAAATAAGAACTGAAGCTTTCCTGGCGACGTATTAATTCAAAAGAAGCCCGAGAAGATTTTGAACTATTCAAGTTTGTTTGGTTTTAATGGTAGCTCGTCTGACATTAAAATTTGTCACATTGTAGGGTGAATCCGATCAGCATTGGGAAGTATAAGAAGAAAGTTGGTCCTGGCAGTAGATGTAAGTACAATCCTGTATACTTAACTAACACAGTAAATGCTGTGAAATCAGGGAAATTAAGCATCCGAAAAATATGGTGTGCCATATACCACCCTTAATGATAAAATAAATAAATATAAATTCAGAATGGGAGGACAAACTGCTTTAAGTAGAGAAGAAGAAAAAACTTTGGTTGAAGGATTACTGGTGTGTGCCAAATGGGGTTTCCTGCTAAGAGATCGAGATATCAGAAATGTAGTACAAAGCTATCCAAAAAGGATAGGGAAAATAGAAAAAAGATTTACTGACAACAGACCTGGCAGGGAATTGTTACGTGGGTTCCTTGGAAGAAACAAGGAATTAAGTGTAAGATTAAGTGAAAATATAAAGAGGGCCAGAGCAGCTGCTACACACACTACAGTGCGTGAATATTTTTCTAATTTAGAGACATCAGTGGAGGGAGTCCCTCTATCTAACGTCATTAATTATGATGAAACCAATTTCTCAGATGATCCGGGCCAAGTTAGAGTTGTCATCAAATGTGGTGTGAAACACCCGGAAAGAATAATTGATTCTTCAAAGAACAGCATTAGCATTATGGTATCAGCTACATCAGATGGAAAATTGCTTCCTCCCTATACAGTGTACAAGAGTAGGCATCTCTATGACACATGGCTGTTAGGGGGTATGCCTGGTGCTGGCTATAATAGAATATGAGTAGATGGTTTGATATGAGTATGTTTGAAGCATGGTTTTCGGACATTCTGGTTCCTTTTGTAAGAAGATTAGAAGGGACAAAGTTGCTAATAGGGAATAATTTAACAAGCCACATTTCTCTACATGTCATCAAACAGTGTGAGTTGCACAATGTGCAATTTGTTCTATTGCCACCTAACACCACCCACTTGACCCAAACACTCGATGTAGCATTCTTTCGACCACTCAAACATGCTTGGAGGAGTGTTCTTGATGAGTGGAAACAACATAACAGAGGTGTAGTTCCAAAATCAAAATTTCCTCGCCTTCTTAAAATGGCATTTGATGAAATTGGAGATAATAAGAAACAGAATATCATATTCGATTTTGCAAAGACAGGGATTGTTCCCTCCTACCCAGAAAAAGTTCTCTCTCAAGTTGTAGATGCAAACGATGATAATGGTACACAGGAAATGTAAAAGTCATGGACAGAGGCATTTGTGGATCACTTAAAGAAGTCTCATACTGGAGAAGCAGCTAAGAGAACAGAAGCGGTTCGCAAGACTCGTTTGAATGTGGCACCAGGTAAGGGAGTGGTTGTGGAAGATCTTGAGAGCCAACAAAATGTCCACAACAGGTGAAGGAACTAGTGTAGATGAGCCAGCAGAGAGAGGTGATGATGATGGTGAGGATGAAGCATCAGAAGCAGTTGAGGAAAGTGAGGATGAAACTGAAGAAATTTCAAGAGGAGAGTTTGTTGTGGTAAAATTCCCAACAAAGAAGAGGGTTAGATACTTTATTTGGAAAGATAGAGGAAGAAGTTGATAAAGATTTGGTTCAGTTTAAGTTTTTAAGAAAAAAAGAAAGTATAACTTGAACACGCTCTTCATTTTTCCAGAGACTGAAGACATTGCAGAAGTAGAGAGAAGTGAAATAATTTGAAAAACCCAATGCGAAACTCAATGAAGAGGAAGTTACATGTTCAGAAACATAGATGATACGATTAATAAAATTGAGTAATGGACAGTTTCAATGATGAGAACCTGTTTATTGATAAACTGAGCTGTGTTTTTCTTCTTTGTAATCATATTCTGGAATCAACCTTTGATTACGAACATGTGCTGAAACATTTGGAGTCCTACAAAATAAATATGAATATAAATGCTCAATTTATATACCATTGTTAGTTGTTTCTGTGTAATTTATGAAATTATTTTTTAAAAATCACAGTTGTGATCGTATTCACCCATATTAAAGTTATAAAATGACATTGAATGAAAATAAATGAGTGATCGGAACCATATAACCATATACCATACTATGCGGGTGACACTGATCGGTAAAAATTAAATAAATATGCCATTGTTGAAGTCAGTCATTGACCATATATGTGTATCATTATTGTCAAATATGAAGGAACATATCTTCCGTGCTTCACCAATTTTAACAAAATACTTCATTTCAAAATATTAAATTATATGCAAATTTTGATTGGATTTACCCACTTTTACGGTAATTACTATTGTACACACATTAATTTGGTATTACAGTATTTATAGGGTCTATTAAATAAAGTCCTAAATTCTGTTCTGTACTTTCTTCTCACAGTGCTTGCAAGGAGCTCTATCATCCATCATCTGTTAAGCATCATATTTTGTGAAGTTTATTCACTGCTTTGTTCCCCAAAATGCAAAGCAACTTAAAAGACAAAAAGTTTTGTGTTATTGATTGTACCATAATTCAATATTTCCTGTTGAAGTTTGAATACAAATTTGTACTCTTTCATACCTCTAATTCTCTGAATCCCTTGTCTTTCTATTTCTATCATTATGGAGTTCTAGTTTCTGTTTTTCTTTTTCTTTGTAGTCAGATTACCCTTCCTGTATTTAGGACTGATGCCTCCCCCCCCCCAGGACTTACAAGCGGATGTCTAGGGGTCAGACACCCATCAGGAAGCCATGGCACAAAAGCACAGAATGGCGAACCTGAAATGAGTTGTCGGCCCATAACCAGGCATGATCATAAAAAAGTGGATGATATGAAATGCAAACGAATAGGATGATAGGAAAGGTGGTATGGAGCAATTGGTGGAATGAGTGGCGTGGTAAATCGGAGGAGCCAGACAAAACCTGCCCAGATGCTGCTTCATCCACTACAAATCCCATTTGCGGGCGCTTGGGATCGAACCTGGGCCACCTAGGTGGTAGGCGAGCTGTCTAGTTTCTGTTCAGTGCTTATAACACGCTTTCCTTTTGGTGACATCTTAAACATAGATACATCACACTGACCAACACCAACAGTAAAATAACAGTGCGCTATAGTCCAGTATTTCTTAGAATGCAGGGTATGGGATGTGGATTAACTGCATACAGCATTAAATACCTGAATTGGAATTTAGGGTTGGAGGAAAAGAACATTTTTTTTTTTTTTTTAAATGGCTCTTTAATGTTTGAAGGTAATGTATGCTTCAAATATTTTGTGTGAATAATAATAATAATAATAATAATAATAATAACAACAAGAATAACAATAACAACATGTATATCAAATTTTTCTGAATAGGAATAGAGGAAAATCATTACAAATAAATAAAGGTATTTTTTTTTTTTTTTTTTTTTTTTTTTTTTTTTTTAATTTTGTTTTCTTTGTCCACCTTTCAACACTGCATGTTCTTTGTAATGTTAATTTTTGTATGCAGCAGAAGAGTCATAAAATGCAGTAATTAGTGTTGTTATAATTCTGTGTGCTATTGTTCTTTCATTAACACATTAGAGCCCAAGCCCAAGTATAGCTTGTGCCATTGAAATGTTCATGAGGCCCACACCCGAGCATAGCTTGGGCAGGTATTTCTGACGCTTTTAATGCAATTCCATGACCTTAACTCGGTCTTGGGCTGTGTGGCAAAGAACGTACATCAGTTATTGTTTAGTTGTCTGATTTGTGCTGCCATCTGTCCTTGCTTTAGGAATTGTGTCTGTTCTCGAGAAGTCTTGCCATTTTCTTTGAAGGTAGTGATCTGTTTGTTATGTTTGTGCTCTTAAATGTTAAAATGCTGCATTTTCCTCGATTTCTGTGAACTGAAGCTGAAATTCAGGATTCAAATGAAGCTGTGGAAAATTCTGATTCCGAGGGAGAGTTTTTCGAACTTTGAATAAATGGAGTGTAAGCAGCTTTACGCAGTGTTTTTTCAAACTGATATTGATACTTGTAAATTTAAAGTAAAATATTAATACGGAAGTTATGACCTTTTTCTCACTTGTTGGGAAATCCCTGAATGCCATACTTTTAGATTGTCCCAATACTTTTCGGCAGGGTTAATTGATGTACTGTAAATAATAACTCAAAGTAGGCGTAAAAACCCTGGGTTTCTTGGCACTTTAACTACTGAAATGCCAGGGCTTCAATGTGTTAAGACATCCATCTTTTTTTCTTCGAGCTCCAGCATTTTTGTGATTGAAAAGATCTAATTTACATTTCTTGGCCCTTGGCCTTGCCATGCAAATTGTTAAAGGCAGCTTTTCTGCCAATCATATGCTACCCCCACTCCCTTCCCCTTGAAATCAGAAATGCCTGGTAGCATCAAGTATGTTCATAGGGAAATATAGTAATGTGACATCTGTTCCATCTGGACCATTCTTTTGGGAGTTCCTATCAAAATTTATTCTTGAAGCTCTTACCTATACTTCTGCAATAGGACACAGTTCCATGATAATTTATTGCAGTATCGGACCTAGGTACTATATTAGAATAAAAATAAAAAAGTAAGTTTCTATTACTAATGTTTTCTCCTAGACTTCTAACCACAGGGACAATAATGAACATTAGGGTTACATAACTACTTTGCTGCAACCAATGAGAAACATAGTTAAGTAAAATGCTGGCAAACTCTGATTCCAGTTATTTCACTTAACTCAAATGGTTCTCTGTGGTACTACAAGGCATTGCTGATGAACTTGATAATTATTGATATGCTGGCTAGAGGAAAACAGAGTCATGGAGATATTTTCACAACATTTACTCTACTTAATTTTCTGTGGACCAACCAATTCAATGTGCCAATTTTGAAGACCTACAAACTCAATGTAAAATAGAAAAGTAAAAACAAAAGCAGAAGTCTATCCTGTAAAGCATGCTATTCCAGCTTGGCTTAGTGCCAAAAGAGCACTAATTAACTCTTAACTCACAGGGGTCTAACTGCAACATACAAATACAGTTCAGCAATGAGGGCAAGCTATCATCACAGCTGAATCAAGTGTTGGAAATGCAGTGGCAGCATGCAAATATTGTGGCATGACCTTAATCAGTGGCATATTTGCTACCACATTCTCCCTAGCTCTGCTCTTAAGTTTTGTGGTTGAGTATGTGCATGTAGTCATACTCAGATGAATTGATTTGGAACAGCCTACTCTAAAGGCTTTTCTGATGGTTCCATACCTGGGCAGAGGATTCATCTATGGAAGGAAACATTTTAATTAAAACCTTTATAGTGTCCTAAAATGTGTGAGATGACTTTGGAATACTGTATAGTATATGTAATTTCTGACAAAAACATTATAAAAATGAAGCAAATGTTAACACTTGGATGAAATGTGCTTGTCTTCTCCACAGCCTGATATAAGATAAAAAATTGGTAACAATGATCTACATTACCATGAAGTGTCCCAAGAAATGATAGAGATTGAAATGACCAAATTCAGGTGAAGTTGACTTGTAGGAACTATGGTTTAAAATGAATATGCCAGGCAAATAAGAAAGAATTTTAATGATTATTGCAATAACTTGAAAATGCAAAGTTAAAATTGCATATCTAAAATGTATATTTCATGATAGAAATGTCTGCCATTTTCAAACATGTTTGTTAATAACTTAGTTGACTGGTTTGACAGCATGCATTTTCATTAATGATGGTTAATGTTAGATGATATAAAAGTAACTAATTTTGAAACCTATTATGTTATTAGAGACAATATATTAGTTGTGTATTCACAGAAATTAACTGTTTATTTTACTCTACTCATCAGAGACATTGAATATAGCTCCATTCTATTGTTACTCTTACCTCACCGAGGTAAATTGTGTAAGTCCTTCTCTCTGCTATTCCATAGCAAAGTTTGTCTTTGTACCTGAGAAATGAGAACTTTCCTCTCTTGACTAAATTCTTGACCTTATATTGCAAATCTCAAATGAGTGAGTAGTCAGTGAAGAGTTCTTGAACAAACTTCCCTTCCAAAAGGCTATTAATTAAGTTTGTCTTTGTACCTGGGAAATGAGAACTTTCCTCTCTTGACTAAATTCTTGACCTTATATTGCAAATCTCAAATGAGTGAGTAGTCAGTGAAGAGTTCTTGAACAAACTTCCCTTCCAAAAGGCTATTAATTAAATAAAAAATAATACATATTCCCTAAATTAAATTTGTTTATTAAAAAACTAGATATCCTTAAAAATGATAAAAATTTCAGTACAGTAGTTATATTTGCTAGAACATGTTTGACTTTCACCCATGATGCTACTTGCATGGTAGCCGAGGCCTAAGGTATTTTGGCAAAGTAATACTAATCTGAAGTCGTGTATAAAGTATGGTTGTTTAAATATGTGAAACCTTTCAGGATTAAAATAGAAATAAAAAAAAAATGTATTTTAAAATATAATTTTATCTCTAGCATTGAATGGATGGTTGTTTAAATTACTTTGTAAACTATTGGAATTGTATTTTATAAAGTTTAGTATTTCATAAATGTAAAGATAACATTTAATATGTTTTGAAAATCATTTACAATCAGTAGTTGTAGGAATTTGTAAAATAGGCTAAATAGCTGCTCTTTTTGACTTAAAAAATGTTAATAGCAGTTGATGAATTATCCTAAAATGCTAAACCTGAGGTTCAAATAAAGTGAAAATGTGCAAAATATATTGGATGATTCAGTTGCATATATACATAATATTCGTATTAGTGATCATAAAAGAAAGCACACTTTACTTAATATACCCTTTCTAAAAGTGGGTTGAGCATTAATTGTGCGTTACTGGAGAACTGAATGTTGTGGCTTTTTTAACACTATGGCAAATTACAGTTTTTATTTTATATGTGGTGAAATGAAATGGCACTGCAGATTCCAGGACAGGTTTCTATTTATGTATTACGCAATAAATGTTTATGCAATTGGTTAAATGTTACACATTACGTGTAGAGATAGACATTGGTACAATATGGCATCATATGATTTAGCATGTTTGCATGTCAACCGTGCTGTAAGTTGAATATGCAGTGATGTTAATACTAGCACACCAAACTTTCAATTCTATGTTGAATCAGAACTGCTCAAAATCTGTACGTCATATGCAAAAACTATTATTTTTTTTAGAAATTGGAGCATCTAAATTAACCACTATAATTAAAATATTCCATGCTGCAATACCTTTGCAGGCTGATGTTATTAATCTGTTCCATTCAAAGATTTCCACTAAGTAGCTCAGTACTGCTGGTATCGTTCTGTGATAAAAAGACACTGGTATCCTCAGCAAAAAAGATATACTTTCAAAAAGTGATATAACACTAAATATGTATATATGCATGTGTGTGAGAGAGATTTTTTATAGACACATTAAACAGGGTTGGAGCAAATTGAGCCAGAGGAACACTATTCTATGTTGGGTTTTTTAATAACCAGTTATTTAAGTATATTCTTCAACCAATTCTTGCTTGATTTTTACTTTTCCAAAAAAATAGTGTGGTTGACTAAACCAGAATGTAACAAGGCAGACTTGCACAATCTCAAGCAATGTTGGCACCTCCTACACTTGGTGTATAATAGTATTTCCTTCATGTCCACAGATACATATACCTTCTTCAAAAATTGTATGCTTGTATTGAACTACAAACCTTAGAGCAGTGCTGTCCAACTTTCTCATGTGCTCGGGCCCATCTAACTCATACATAATGAGGTGCAGGTGCCACCACCATCGCATCCACTATTTTTTTTTTTTTTTTTTATTACCACAACTGCCACCACCGCTGCCACATATACATCAGTGTAAAACTATTTCAAAGAATTGCAATTGCCTATGTTTACAACTGACATAATTAATGTGAGCTTGGCAGTACATTTTTGGTGTAAGTGCAGAAAAATCTGTAGCTGGAGCAAGCTGTTCTTAATGCGTCATCTAGATGTGAGTCTGCCAAATTGTATCAGCTCTTATTCCTGATGATGCTCATAGACAAAAATGTGACCTTGCAAAGATATGTCAAGCCAAAAAAACAATAAGCTTTCAAAGTAACACTACCAATGATGGGATATTTATTCCTCTCCACCAGAGTTCAGAAATTTGAACTTGATATATATGATTTCAAAGATAAATTTTCTTGAAAATTTAAAATTTCCATTTCAAATTCTTCAAGATTACAATTTCCAAAGATCTCACATAACCTTCCTTCAAGTTCAGTAATGTAAACTGGAACAAATGGGTTATTGATAAACATAATCACTGGCTCAAGAGTTAAAAAATGGCTAAACCCGTTACTAAACTCTGAGATTAGAATTTCAAGATGCTGGGCAAAAGATAGAACTTCACATTCGCCAATATTTTCAGTTTCCATAACTGATTTCAAAATTGGAACGTATGATAGGGAATTTATTTTTAAATGTATAATGCTGAGTTTAATTTCCCCTGAAACGCGTTTACGGTATTTATCATGGTTGAAATGTTTTGATTTTTCCTTTGCAATTCGAAATTTAATTCATTTAATTTTAAGGTGATGTCTGTCAAAAAACTGAATCTAGGAGCCATGGTATCTCATCAAGTTCTTGACAATATTGCCTGGGCGATGATTTCAGAAAACCTGCTATCTCATCCAGAAGACTGCAGAAGATTTCTGAACAATCGGTGGCATGTAGAAAATTATCTTATGTGGTTTACTACACAGGTTACAATTTCCATGACATGGTCGAACTTCAAAACTTTTGCGCATAAAGCTTCCTGGTGGATAATACAGTGCTAAGAAAGAAATTTTGGAAATAAATCATCTTTAGCACAAAGAGAAAGAAATCTATTATTCTTTCCAGTTATTGATGGCACCCCATCTGTTGTTATAGCAAGTTTAAAGAGTGAAATGTTGACTACTTTTCACAAATTTTAGGAATGCATTAAATATGACTTCTCCCACAGTGCGTTCATGAAGTGGCAGCACTTTTACAAACTTCTCTTTAACTGTAAAATCAGGAAAAACCATTCTAATAAATAAACACAACGGTCCAATATCAGAAATATCAATGCGTTCATCAAGCTGAAGTAAAACACATTCATACGATTACAGGTGCTGATATAATTGACATTCTAAATTCTTAGAAATCTGTTCAACACATCTAGTAACTATTTGGTGAGACAATTGAAGACCTTTTATAGAAGACATAAGTGCAGATTTATCTTTGAGACCATTGAATAGAAATTCTGAGTACTGATCATTCCTTCTTTTAACTGCTTACCTGTCACTGAAAGTTTTCTTTTTCCTTTTCACTAAAACATAACAGACTTTGTAAGAGGCCATTGCCGTGTTACTATTTTGCTGAACTGGCTTTGTAAGTACACTTTGCTGTAATGTTAATTTATATTTAAAGTCTCTAACTTTTTTTTTTAATTGTTTCATTTATCATATAACATCTAAGGTCATATCAGGGGCTTTGCACTTGAAACAACTCGTCTGTAGGTTCAAATCATTTTCTTTTCCTCAAACACACACACACATTTACTCTCATGCATACTTCCAGACTCTGTGGAGGATAGGAAATAATTCTGGTGAAAGAAAAATTCCCCACTCCAGCCAGGAATCGAACTCGGGACCTCTGGGTGAGAAGTCAGCTCACTGACCACTCGACCATGGAGGCAATCTCTCTAACTTTGTGTTCTCATAATTCAGAATTAACAGAAAATTCACTATTAAAGTTTGTGTAATTTTTTGAAAAATAACATTACTTTTCTTGGGAACAGGCACACTACTATTACATATTAAACACACAGATTTTCCTATGAATTCTGCAAAACAATACTGCTCCTCCCAATCACTGTTAAAACTGTAAGTTCTTTGTCTTTTGCCATATTATATTAGGAACATCCATCCAACACAATACACATAACTGAACCTACATTCATAATCTCTCAAGTTAAACTGAATGTTTGTGTAAAAACAAGATTCCTTCGTTCATTATTGGTATAACTATAAGCAAACCCACCCCTTCGCACTCTATTGTTACAAACAACAATGTTTAAAGGAGTGAATTTACTGTTTGCGATAAAGCTTTTGTGGGAATAAAGTGATTCTGTCTTTAATTCCCAAAAATTGAGATCTGCATATGTTGAGAGAAATAATGTGTGCAGCTTTGAGTGTACAGAAGCATGTTTCATGGTCATGGTTGTATAATAGTAAAATGTTTGGAAGGAAGTAGTTTTGTCCTGAAATTTGATTTAAAATTAGAAATTCTCAGAATAAAAATTTGGCTCATGAAGGGTGCCAGGAAATCACATTTCAAGTATCATGACACCCGTTGGACAGGGCTACCTTAGAGAATTCATGTTGGTTTTCACCTTGTGTGTATATACTGGGTGCAGAAAAATATTTTACAAAACTCATTGATAGATATTTGTGTACCATATGATTGTGTTTTGTGTATAAAGTCAATGTCAAAAACTTTGTTTACATGCTAGAGCCTCCCAAATGGTAAGCAGGATGACTGTAGGTACCCAAACCATTGACGTGCATGTGGTTTCATTCATTACTAATTGTTCGGTGGTACTACATGACTTTTACGTGGTGTGCATCAGTCCCTCGCCATGCTAACATCCATTAGTAGCGTTTACAGTATTATTTTGTTTATTATTTTCATACTTTACAGTATTCATTTCTGTGACTGTCATCAATGGGGACTGAAAAATTATGGCCACACAAATGCAGAGTATGCCAAGAAGCCCAAAGGAATACAAGAGATATTTGTTGCTTCTATCAAAGTTAACCCTTTGGGAACTATCATAGCTAAATATGTTTCCAGGATTGGAGAGGTGCTTATTGAAACAGGCAGCTAAGATTCTAAAACATTCTTGTTGATGGCCACAGACATGACATACATAAGGATTTGAACTTTTTACAAGAGTTTGACTCACATAACCAGACACCGCACAATAAGTATCAAAATTCCCAGAAACCACTTTGTGCACCTACAGTAGTTGATAATTTATTTTCATAGCTTTTCTCATTGATAGATACTACCTACATCCTCCATGGTTCAGAGACACCAGCACATAAAGTATTTCTCAATATGGCTTTGTCAGAATATCACATGTTACTCATCTACCTACCACTGAACGTTGTAGCATTTTACATGCTGTATTTGAAAACTACACAAGCCTTTTATACGCAGGCTCAATTATTTCAGAAAAACTGTAATGCACTAACAAAAGTCCAGTGTCACATTGATGTCATAAATTGACCTGCAATTTTTATAGTGAAAATACATAAAAAATAAAAATACCCATGTCTTGGCTTTCTCTCCCATAGGATCCCTGTTCATTGGTAAAAAGATAAAAAGTTTCAGGTTGAAATGGCTGAGTCAGTCGTCTGCTCAACTATTATTTGCCGGTAATATGCCACGCACCGATAATGAAGTTTTTCTGCACCAAGGTTATAAGTGTCTGCATGAAAGATAACTAACAATCAAAGGTTCATTTAGCAAAGAGCATATTGGCTGAAGATGGTTTCATTTTTTCCAATGATGGGTGACATTAAAAAAAAACAAAAACTGAAGAGATAAAAGCTATCCATTTTAATAAGTTCTCTCCTTTAGTGTTTTTGAAAGAATGCAAGGAATTAAATATTAATGAGCCATTCTAATTTTTAAATAATTATTCTCTCATCAACTTGGGCTTGTAGGAGAGAAAGCCAAGACATGAGTATTTATACTTTTGACCCATTTTCACTAAAATAAAATAAAAATTCCAGCACAATCAGTAACACAATGACCAATTGCAAGACTGATTTTAATAATGTGGAAAAAGAGTTATGTCTTGGGTGGGAAATTGGTCTCTTAAATCTTATGTGGCACAGGATCCTGTTTACACCATGTGCAATGCAGTTATGTAGCTGCTTCAGCAAGTTGCTGTACAGCATTACTAAGTATGCTATCTTCCATGTGTCTTCAGTGTAGCGCTATGGCAAAGTGTAGGAAACTTATGTGGTGAAGGTCTCAGGTTTATTTTTTGCATGTAGCAAACACTTTTATTTTTCTCTTAATAAAGTAGCTACTTATTTTCAATAAACTGAATTTCATATTCAACTTCAGTAATTTAACAATTGAACAGCTACTATAATGCTTCTTTAAGGGTTTATTCTACCTAACTGCAATGTGCAGCACACAAAACACATGATGCACAGAAGGGTGAGCAGATACATCAGGCCCAAATAGATTCACTATGAGTGAATCAAACCATGTTTGACATTGGCAGAAAGAGGCACAAGAAAGCCTCTTCTTGCATAGTCAATGGTCAAGTTGCAGCCTCTATTGGAGTCTCTGCAACTACAGCACTGAGCTGGGCGAGATTATCCAGGGAATGGATTGAGCGCTATTATCCTGGTTCAGGAAATGTCCACTTCCGAAATAGATGCACCTTTAATTGTATTAGCATAAAGGAACACTTACCAAAATGCTTCTGAAATGAAAGCACATACAGTTCCTTGAATCAACTCAAATAGCTACGTGACATGTCAATGACGCAGGACTTCATGCGTGTAGGCCACTAAATATCTGATGGATGATTGCAAATTGTTTCACCTCACATTTACAGAGGAAATTTTCGACCATGACTGGTATAAGATGGTATTCTCAGACTAAGTGACATATTCTTCCAACTATAAGGGAGAGGTGATTCTCTACCATCCAAAGGGATGTCAAATACATGGCCTTTACAATTTTATCATGGTAGCATATCTGTATCTTGTTGGGCCTGGATATCAAGGGATAGTCTAGGTGTGTTGTAGCAGCTTGACAATACACTGAACAGCGCACAATACATGGTAATACTCAAGTACTCTTGTATTTTGATTCCCTCTGTGAGTTATCCTGCTATATGTTTGACTTTGAGACAGTGATGTGTTTTAACAATTAAAATTTAGTTGAGTCGATTTTGTAACACTACATCACTTACTTTTTTATTTCGGAAAACATGTTTCAGAAGCCATGTGCTTCCATTGTCAATTCCTTTGGTCGACTGCCGGCATTGCTTGCTGTGGTGGTTGTCTCTGTTCCTGGTGGTGGTTTGATGAACCTCTGAATGAGTAGATCGCCTGGCCAAAAATAGAAAGAAAATTAATGAAGTCAGCACACTCACTCAAAACCAGAAAGAAAACAAGATCTACAAGAAGTTTACATACCACCCTACAACTTTCTACAAATTCCAGAGGATCTTCAAACGACATAACATCATTCTAGCCCCTAAAAACAATTACTCTATAAAAAACATTTTAAATTCTAAATTAAAAGATGATATCCCACAAGAAAACAAACCAGGAATATATCAGTTCAGCTGTAATGACTGTGAAAAAATCTACATCGGCCAAACAAAAAGAAATATAAAAACCAGGGCAAAAGAACACCACAGAAATATTAAACTCAAACAAGAAGACAAATCTGCAGTAGCTTGGCATTTTTGGAAAGAGAAACACACTATAAATAGAAGCCCAAAAATCCTCAAAAACATCACAAGGAGGACAGAATTAAAAGTTTGGGAAAACATATATATTTGGAAAAACAAGAACCGGCTTTTCAATTTTGAAATCCCGCCAGGCGATCTACTCATTCAGAGGTTCATCAAACCACCACCAGGGACAGAGACAACCACCACAGCAAGCAATGCCGGCAGTCGACCAAAGGAATTGACAATGGAAGCACATGGCTTCTGAATCATGTTTTCCGAAATAAAAAAGTAAGTGATGTAGTGTTACAAAATCGACTCAACTAAATTTTAATCCTTCTGTGAGGATGAGATATCCTGCTGGAATTGTTGAATTTGTACAGGATAAAAAAACCTGTCCATAAATGTTGAAAGGTTTCAAATGGTTCTTAGAGAGGTTGGATATCGTAGTGGTAGACTGCCTCCTTGTTCATTAGATTTGAAGCATATTGAAAATATGCGAGGTGGAAAGGTAGCTGCACTTGAATTTCCCTGCAGATACATCAAAGACAAGTGATGACTTTTGGGCACAAATTCAAGAAATCTATGATGTAATATCTTGTCCATGTCACTGCAGGGATTCAATTTTATCTGTGCCCCGAAGATTGAGGGCAGTTATGCATGATAAGGGTTCATACACCCAATATTAATTGTTTATTTTTTAGTGTTTTAGTTTTAAAAGATAATAGATTAAGTCTATTTATTTCTTTACTTAGGTATTCAAAACCAGTGTTTCAGGTTAATTTTATTTTTGTGTGCATAGATATAGCTAAAACTTCTAAAGCTAAAGTTGTATTACTGCAATATTACGTTCTATATATCCAGTCATAAAATAAACAATATAAAAAGTAACAAGTAATGCAAGATTTAAACGTAAGAGCTTATGAGTAGAAGCAGTGACCTCTTAACTTCCTGCCCACTGTAACATTGTTCCATGTTCTGTTTTCAGTAGCTTTTCATTTTATTTAACTTGACTGCATTTGGAAAATAACTTTTGACAGTGACAGGTTCATATGAAAATAATAGGACTAAGTATGCTTATAAAACAATTTTAATAAGATGAACCAGATTCTTATCCATCCATGCTGATCTCTTATTCCTAAGATGTTAAGAAGCTCCATAATATTTAATTCACTTGTTGAATATACAAAGTCCTGTTTTGGTCATGCATATATTTTGGTCATATATATAAAATTAAGGTTGATCTCCACTTCATGTGGGCCGCACCGTGGCCGAGTGGTTAGACCACTAGCCTCTCACCTAGACGGCCAGGGTTCGATCCCAAGCGACCGCATGTGAGATTTGTGGTGGACAAAGCGGCGCTGGGGCAGGTTTTCTCCGGGTACTCTGGTTTCCCCCACCATCGCATTCCACCGGTGCTCCATCATCATTCATGTATCATCAGTGTCACCGCCTGCGATGCCATTAGTAGTTAAAGCGGGCGTTAAACACTACCAAAAAAAAAAAATCCACTTCATGTAAGGAGAATGCTGGATTTTCTTTTATCATCAAATAAGATTCAAAACTTGCAAATATGCATAGAAGCTTGTGACAGTGTTGTGATTAAATAAAATATAAAAGAATTTGAGTCGATTTTTGTAACACAAACATCACTAATTTTTACTTACTGGGGACTGGTTTCGGGTAACAGTTGTTCCCATTTTCAACCCTTAATTCCGACTAAATCTTTCTTCGTTGGCGACGATGGGGGTGGTGGTGTATTAACTGTGGAGGCATCTGTTGCTGGATCTATGAACTTCCAGAGGTTGCTGTAAGGTGGCAAATCAAAATTCATGATATGGCTCTTTTTCTTCATGATGTAGATCTTCTCCCAGACATCTAATTCTGTGGGTTTATAAGCTGGTTTTAATATTTTTATATTTGGTGTGATTTCGTGTCCTGATGTCCAAAAATGATAGGCAGCTGCTGATTTTTCTATTTGTTTGTATTTTAGGTTTCTCGTGTGTTCCTTTAATCTGGTCTCCAAACTTCTCTTTGTCCTTCCGATATACACCAGATTACAGTCTGAGCATTTAATTTCATAAATTCCCGGTTTTTTGCCTGCAGGAATAGGATCTTTTAAACTTCTGCACAGCAGTTTCTGAATGCTGTAGTTGTTTTTTGGAGCTAAGGTAATGTTATAATTCCTGAATATTTTCTGAAGTTTGTTGTGTGCCCAAGGATGATAGGTGAATTTTCTGAATTGAGGTTGGTCACTGGAGTTCTGTAGGGTGGTTGTGTGTGTTATGCGATTCAGTTTTTTGTATTTATGTATTCTCTTGTCTACTGCACTTTTTTGGAAACCGTTGTTGGTAGCTGTTTGGAGTATCTGTTGGTATTCTTTTTGGTATTCATTCTTCTCCATGGGAATGTGTACTAGTCTATATGTTAAACTGTTCAGGACTGCATGTTTGTGTGTTATAGGGTTGTAGCTATCAAACTTTATGTAGTTATCTGTATTGGTGGATTTTCTATATATTCCAAATGTCAGGCTGTTCTTTTGTTCTTATTATTCTAATGTCTAGGAATGGCAGGGCTCTTCCTGTTCGGTCTCAATAGTGAACTGAATGGACTTGTTTTGCAAGTTAAGAAGTTTGAGTGCATCGTTTACGAGTTTTTCTGGAACTATGGCAATGATGTCATCTACATACCTATACCATTTTTTGTATATGTGTGGGAATGAGTCAGTAATGTGTATTTCAAAATTACTCATGTATAGGAATGGTGATAGAGGATTCCCCATTGCAAGTCCTGTTGTTTGTTGGTAGCATTTATTCTGGAATGTGAAGTTGTTCTGTTTTACACATAGATTGGTTAACTGGACAAGATCTATTTGTTCTGTTGGTATGTTTATGCTTTGTAGCCAGGTTTTCAGAGGTTTTTGTAGTTCATCTATGGGTATGCTGGGGAATAGGGAGGTGACATCAAAGGATACTATCTTATCTTTAGGTGAAACAATGAAATCTTTCAGGTGATTAATCAGGTCCAATGAATTTGATACACTTTTACTATTGAATTTTGGGAAGGAGTTGAATTTTTGTGTGAGCCATTTGGAGAGTTTATATGTGGGTGCATTGATATTATCTACTATGGGTCTCATTTTGTTGCCAGGTTTGTGTGTCTTTGGTAGGGCGTACAATCTGGGTAAGGTTGGTAAATCTGGCTTTAATTTGGATTTCTCTTTTTCTGTTATGGTTTTGCAATTTGCTAAAGTTTCCTGTAAAATCTTTAAACTTTTATTTAGTGGATTGGATATTTCTTGATATTCCGGATTGTTTAGCAAGGATTCTATTCTTTGGTTGTAGTCTTCTTGGTCCAGTATTACTATTTGGATGCCTTAGTCTGATTTTGTGTAAACAACTGGTTTTTGAGTTAAGGATTTTATGATTTTTTGTTCACAATATTTTTTTTTTATACTTGTATGTACTTAGTTTAAAATTGGTTCACATTGTTTCTTAATTGCTTTTTGGTCAATTTCTTTTAGGTGGCTTGTGGCTATTTCTATATCTGTTACTAAATTTTCTGTTTTTTTTACAATAATCTACACACGTTTTTAGGCCTTTGTTGAGAATGGCTAACTGAGATTTGTTGAAAGTTTCGTTTTTAGATAAGTTTATAACATGGTTTTCGGGAGGTTTCATGTGCCTGATTGGTCTATTTTTATTCTGCTTTTTGCAAAGATGATCTAATTTTTTCTTTAGCGTAAGCGTTTTCCTGCTCATTTTTCCGCTTAAGATCGGTAGGAAATTGGCGCGCATCATGAAGAAAAAGAGCCATATCATGAATTTTGATTTGCCACCTTACAGCAACCTCTGGAAGTTCATAGATCCATCAACAGATACCTCCACAGTTAATACACCACCACCCCCATCGTTGCCAACGAAGAAAGATTTAGTTGGAATTAAGGGTTGAAAATGGGAACAACTGTTACCCGAAACCGGTCCCTAGTAAGTAAAAATTAGTGATGTTTGTGCTACAAAAATCGACTCAAATTCTTTTATTTCTTATCAAATAACATGTTTACTTTTTAACTTACCTATATTTAATGTTAGATTTGTTTCTTTTCTTGCTGAGACAAATGGAAGGCCATTAATTTTACTGAAAGTGATTCTCAATAATTTGCTAGTTCAGTAAATGTTAACTTATTTTTAGTGATAGTCAAACATTAACCGTTTTCTCGTGGTGAAAGCTGAACATATCAGTCTTAAATATTGAGATAATCAGAATTCGCTTGTTGATGTTGTGGAGTACAGTTAGTGGCAGTGACAGCAACACGGAAGCAAAAATCAAGTACAAGTCCTTTTTTCTAAAACATAAAGCAGCAGTGGCAGCTGCTGAAGCATGCTACATGTAGTGTCAAGAAAATATTGTTATAATAAAGCCCTTCAAATACCTGTTTATTCTTGCAGTATTATCAATCTACTGTGTTATTTTTGCGACTAATGAGTATATTTTATAATGTGTTTTAATAATGAAATTAAGGAGTGGAAAACAGAAAATGCAACAATGCTTTTGCATTTAAGTTGTAGACCAAAGATCAGAGCAAGCCTGTTTATGCTGATTCCCAGAGAACATTATAAGAGGCGCTTGTGTACGATTCCATGAAAAAGAAAGAAAAATGGAAAGACTATTGCTCGCAATTTAGTGATCTACTGCTGTCAATTCCTAGCTATGCATTAGAAATTAAAGGGAACAATTCTGGAAACTACACGTATATATATGCATATGCATGCCCTCGTGGTTCTGTTTTTAAAAATCACTAACATTTAAAATAAATATTGAAATAGTGCTCCATAATTTTAAACCCTAATGGCAATATTATATTCAAAACATGTGTATTTGTTTATAAGGACATATGGGTACCTATTTCTGAAGTAGTTTTAATGAAACTTAAAAATGGTTAGCATTAACTTTCAGCAAGATGGTAACACTGCATTTACAGAAGGATTTAGGCACAAATAGTGTTTTTCTTCATTGTCACCTGTAAGGTATTATACTTTAATGCGCTCTAGAGGGTAGAACGGAGACTGTGTGCCAGATCAACCTTGGCACCACTTCCACCCTTATGCAGCCACTAGAAACTTAAGCTCTAGCCTTTATACACAGTGGCCTATGAGCTCAAACGGTGCCCATATGAAACTGGCGCAAGCTACAGAAAACTACTGCCTACTGCCAGATCACATGGTGCTTAATGTGCTATTGAAATGAGAAAACTCTAACTCAAGTGTAGGAACAATGTTTAATCAAAAATTGTAATGTGTAGGTGCTTCTTTTTTATTTAATAGTGGTGTCATGGTACAACAGCACTACCCCAGGAGTGGCCACTGCTAAGCAGAGTAAAATTCTGACCAAAACAGTGTCAGCAACTGCAGAACCTACAGCTGAAACAGGAAAAGCATCACACATAAAGGGTGAAACTAACAAATTTCTAGACACCAAACTATCAGCTCTAAAAATGTTGAATTTTGCAAATTAGACATGGTAGTTTCAAACCACAATGTCAAGCATAATATAAACTGTGTGGCACAAAGTGCCCACCAGCACTTGAGTTATGGTAGCGGTAACAAATTCACAAATAACTGAACTTAAGACTGACACTGGATTAAAACATATTGTACTATCAATAGCTCAATTGGAATGAATGAAAACAGGTGCAGTAACAGGAGATAAGTGACTGACTAAAACAGCAGTGCCCAATATACACTGGCCAAAATAACCTCCTAGCATTGACAGTCACACAAGGAGGTACTTCAGGTGATAGGAAGGAGTCAATCTCCTAAAGCTGTTCTCTCCAGCAGTAGCCAATTCATTATGCCAGTGTGATGTGACAGAATGGTGTAAAACAGCATTAAACTCATCAGGAGCAACTTCAGAACCAAAACACTTGGGAGATAAATGGGAGTGGTAAATGTGCAACAACCAATGGCTCTGGAGTGTAGTCAAGAACTTGCTGTCAATAATGCAAAAAGCCTAAGCTACAAAAGTGGAACACTGCAGTTGAAGTCTAAAATTATGGTCATGAGTACTGACTATTCCCTAATCATTCCTTGGGCCTTGGCATAAATAAAATGGGAGTTTACAAACTACTCTTTAATTTCTAAAAAGGCCAAACAAATAACTGAACTTGGGATCATAGACTTTGACATGAACATCAATACTAGATTATATGTGTTCGGTGCAGGGCCATGGGAAGAAACAGAGATTCTCATGGTAAATGTTGCCAGTTAAGTGACTTTCAACAGCTGAATGAGTAAGCAAAAATGAATATTAGAAGGTAAGTAAAGTCAGGGAATTAATTGCTTACTGCTAATCCAATTAATTATTAAAAACAGGTTAAGATATGGATGCTCTTACAGACTAGAACCTACCCATGTAACTGCATAGAATAACATCATGCATACAAGGTAGATTCCAAAAGTTTTCAGCTAGGCTACTTTCTTAACATAAAAATAAAACAAAGTTGCTGTTTTTCAACATAATCACACTTTATTTCAATGTACTTTTACATCGGTTGGTTAACAATTCTACATCTCATTAAGTAATCAGTTCTTTATTGGCCAAATGTCTCATTACAGCAGCTTTCACTTCATCAACAAATTTCCTTCCCTGAAGGTCTTTCTTCACCTTGGAGTAAAGGTAGTAGTCACTTGAGGCTAGATCTGGTCTGTAGGGTGGGTGGTCAGTCTCCTTGAAGTCACATTCATTTACTGCAGCCTTTGCAATTGCTGCTGTGTGCACTGGCACATTGTTGTGGAGAAGATATGCATCCTGTGACAACGTTCTTCCCCTCTTTTGTTTGATGGAGAGTTGCACAATTTCTACAAAAGTGAGGCATAATATTGCACATTCACAGCAGTATTCCTTTCTATGAAATCAAAGAAGAGAATTTGTTTATAATCCCAGAAGATTGGCACCATGATCTGTTTTATGGTTTGAGTGACCTTTGCCTTCCTAGGTGGAGCTTCATCTAGTTTATGCCAATCAAGAGATTCAGTTTTCAATGGAGAATCATAATAAAGAATCATAGTTTCATTCCCTGTAACAATGGATTCCAGTACTTCTTTCTGGTAGCCATGGCAAACCTTCCAAAACTTGGTGCATCAAGTCACAGGCTTCTTCTGAACTGCAGAGAGAGGTCTGGGTACCCATCTTGCACTGACCTTTTTCATGTGTAAATGATCATGAATGATCTAGAAAACAGTTATTTTAGATAATACCAACCTTGTTGAGATTTCCTTGAGTTACAGCCACCTGTCACACAGCACTTAACCTTCAATAATAATGATGGTTTCATCTGTCACCACCTCAACAGGTTGACCAACACATGGATCATCAGCAAAATTCTGTCTGCCCAGAAAAAACTGTGTAGACTATTTTTTAACATGAAATATGTAAGGGAAGTATCACCATAAACACCATCCAAACAACATTTGATTTCAGCTGGTGCAAGCCCTTCTTTTGTCAATAATTTTATCCATTTTAGCAACACAGCACATGTCGTCTTAGTCAAACAAGAGCCACCATTCAACTGTGGCTGTTAGTGGGCTGAAATTCACGCGTGCACATCCTGACAGATGTCGCTAGTTCCTCCCAGTGCGTTATAACTTTTGCACTCATTTTCAGGGTAAGGCCAAAAACTTTTAGTACCTATCTCGTAAGAAGGAATAGCTGATGGGCAAAATGCTGTCTCTGAGCTTTTGTGAAAGAGAGTTTCACCTCAACCTTAGCTCCTGGATGGCCTTTTTATTCAAATACAGCAAAAGTTTGAGAACAAGGATAGAAATAATGCTCCTACAAGAAAGTTGCATGTGTCCAAACCATTGGCATTTAAAGCAATGCAATGCATAAAGTTGCGCATCTAACCTAAACCTGCTTTGATCCTCTTGGATAGATTGCCTTAAAAGGAGATGAACAGGGTACAAATAAGTACTAATATGCTGTCATGTTTTCACATTAATACAGTGCACAGAGGGAACTCCTTGGTCAACAAGATATCTTAGAATCTGTTTGCTCATGTGTCTTCAAGATGAGGGTAGTGACAATACCCCTTGAAAAGTAATGGGCATAATGTTATTCAAAACAGACAGGGTAGCCTTTGAGAGTAGCGGTCTGCAGCCAGGCCTATGCTTGCATGCCACTGGTACTCAAATAAAAGAGAAATCATGAGAGTTGCATGAAAGAATTAACTGTTCCAGTTGTTGGGTCTGCATCCTTTTGTGTGAGAAATGGGTTTTTCTCTAACAGAATATTGGCTGTCTTCCATAGTGTGATAACACCAGTTGATTTATATTTTATCTTTATGAAATTTGTATCGCTCCTATTTCAAACATCTGTCCATTTTTTGTTTGTTAGAGGAAATACTCTCTCTGTATGAGCATTATTACTGATGTGCTTAGAGCAAGCAAATACAAGGAGTTGAAGATCTCCTTCAAGATTACCAGTTTGTTCAGTTCTCCCAACTCACAAGTAGATATTAGTACAGGGAAAGCTATTGCTGGTGAGCTTGTATTTATATACTATATAGCAAAACATGTCAGTTACTACAGCATAGACTGTTTCACTACACCTTCAGATGTTCACTGACTTTGGATTCTTCTAAAGAAACAAAAATTTTTGGATCAATAAACACTCGAGGGGTAGTGAAAAACATGTTAGCTCCTAGAAGTACAAATGTCGTTTTAGAAGTGTTGCATGGTTCCAAACAATCTAATATGTTTTTTACTTAGCAATACATGGTCTCAAAAATTGGGATACCATTAACTGTTTTGCTGCCAAGTGAAAATGCTATGCTCCTGCTTAAACTGCCAGCCTTAAGTATGGTGAAATGTTAGGTTTTACACAAAGGTTTCCACTCACCTAAATTTTGAAACCTTTGAGTTGAGATTTTTTGCAGTGCCTCTTCATATATTGTTTCACATTTCCATGTATGTTTAAGGATATCACTAGAGTTTCATGCATTAATTACATAAACAAAAATCAGCTATTAAATTTTCATTTTTCAATTTCAACTTATGAGATCACTTTTAATACTCAGAATATTGTCAAATTCTAATTTGCTGCTATTGCTCAATTTACAATTTTATACTGTCTTAAATTCCAAATGTTTATGTTTCTATTTAAAATTGGCAAAATGGAGAGGGACACTTCTTGATGGTGCATGCTTCAGACCAATCCTATCTTGAAGCTGAAAAAGTAGCTAGGTGGATTGTCATAGATACCGCATCTTGCCAGTTAGTATTCAGGTCATCTTCATTCTCA
The DNA here is from genome assembly GCA_030762935.1 of Hymenopus coronatus. Lineage (NCBI taxonomy): Eukaryota > Metazoa > Arthropoda > Insecta > Mantodea > Hymenopodidae > Hymenopus > Hymenopus coronatus. Next base: position 274,612,711 of record CM060900.1, on the reverse strand, counting down.
TCTATGGCCGTGCTGTGGCCGAGTGGTTAGACCACTTGCCTCTCACCTAGATGGCCGGGGTTCACTCCCAAGCGACTGCATGTGAGATTTGTGGTGGACAAAGTGGCGCTGGGCCGGGTTTTCTCTGGGTACTCTGGTTTTCCCCGCCATCGCATTCCACCGGTGCTCCATCATCATTCATGTCTCATCAGTGTCACTGCCTGTGTTGCCATAAGTAGTTAAAGTGGACGTTAAACACTACCAAAACAAAATTCTCATCTGTGACATTCCCTGCAGGAGACTGCATAGGATAAACATAATTGTTTATGTCACAGTCTGTAACACTGTTTATTCTATCATTGATTTCATCATCATCATCATCATCATCATTGTCACCACCACCACCACCACCACCACCACCACCACCACCACCACCACCACCACCACCACCACCACCAGTAAGAGAAATTTCACTATAACTGCTGCTTTCCAGCAATGCTGCCTTAATTTCATCCTCTTTCATGACTTCTTGTTCCAATATGCCATTCTGTGATGTTCAATAAGCAAAAAATACAAGAAATCACTGTAAATACACCACCAAACAAGTCTGGCAAAGAACAATAACACCATGTGTTTACCACTCACTACTGCTCGCATGTTACAATGACGAACGTGTGAAGTCAGAGAAAAAAAAATTAAATGAACAGGAAATGTAGACATAAACAGGCATGCTACCAATACACAGTTTAAATATCATATATTTTATATGGTAGGCACTAATGGCATCTGTTGCATTAATTGTAAGTTATTTGAACATGAAAACCAACCTCTGCAGATTGGATCTTAGCAATCTATATGCACAAATATTATTGGTTCAAATCAAATCTTGACATCCAAAGGGTTAAGAGTTATATTAATATTATGCATGATTGTAAAAGAGCAATGAAAAAAAATTTGCCTGTAAAAATACAAAAATAGAAGTCAATGCTTAAGCTCACCTTAGCTTTTTTTGTACCTTTTGGGAGTATTCTCATTTAGGTGTCAAAGCAATGATAATTCTGATCTCAGTATTATGACCCTGGGAGCTTTACATTTATTTATTAATAAAGTTAACAAAGAAAAGCAGACAGGTAGTTTTGTAGTGGAACTCATAGCATTTAGACACTCTTCTAGATTAAAAATAAAAAAAAAAAAACAAATTTGTGAAAAGAATGTACTGAATTTTGGTTAAATTATTCTTATTTTATTAAAAATTGTGATAAGTGGCAATTTTAAATGATTACTGCTACTGTGTATTGTAAAAGAAATAAAATTCACTAGCCCACCTGAGTAGTGTGGTGGTAGCATGTCTGCCTCACATTTAAAAGGCCGTGAGTTTGAATCCCACATAAACAAAATTACCTGAAAGATGCAGTAGCAGAGCTTGCTCAGTCCACACCAAGGAGAGTAATCATTTCCAGAAGTCAAAGAGTAAACTAATAAGTCAAGCTTTCACTGCAGTTTATTAAATTTTGTTACATATTTTAAGAAGGTAAAATTAAAAACTTATTATTAAATATTTATTTGGATAGGTAGAGTCAGGCTGAAAAATTCAATGCCATAACTGGGATTTGAACCACGGATCTCCCAATCTCTAACCAGTTGCTCTGCCACTGAGCTACCATGGCATCATGCCAGCATAGCATTGAATTTCTCATGACTCGCATATTTCCCGGTAAACCACAAAGTGTTCTCAAATTATTTTGAGATGACAACCCCAATGGCAACGTACGACGTAAATACTTAAGTCCCAGGATTCATAGTATAGCCAACTATTATGGTCAACCTATACTGTGAATCCTTGGACTTAAGTACTTACAACATTGTAAGTCAACATTGGGGTTGTCATCTCAAAATAATTTGAGAACACCTTGTGGTTTACCAGGAAACATGCGAGTCAGTTGAGAAATTCAATGCATGTTGCTATAGTAGCTCAGTGGCAGAGCCACCGGCTAAAGATCGGGAGCTCCATGGTTCAAATCCCAGCACTTTGGCATTGGATTTTTCAGTCTGACTCTACCTATCCAACTCCTGTTCTACACATGGCTTGTGTGAAAAAACAATGAAACCAAATATGTATTTGTAAGTTATTTACACATTCATGGTCTGTTGAGATTTTCCCTGATTATTAATTTCCTAGCCTTTTATTATCATTCTGAATTATGTTCACACTCCACTTCCTCACATTCCATAAACATTTTTCTAAAGCTGTTACCTAGGACTGGGATAATGAGTTTATGTACTTTGAAAATACTAATATTTTTAAGCCATTTCTCTTTTATGAATCTTTTCCTCCATTCATTTGTTCCCTTATATACCATCAGCATTCCATATATGGTTTCACCACTTATTGGACATTTTTCTTTTCCTAATTCTGACTTTATCATTTTATAAAATACCAATGATCTCATATTCCTGATCTTGTTTATATATGTCCTCATATCTTTAAATGACCACTATCCCTTTTGCATTCCATGCCTTTTCTCCAATGTGCCACCAACCCAACCCTCACCAAGCATTCTTAATTTTGCAAGCTAACTTTCCTCCCTCCCATCTACTCCCTGTGTTTTTATTCCAGTAACTGTATTGATTTAAACACCTCTCAAACCACACAACCATCATCATATGGGAAACATTTGAACATGTTCTTACTTATCCTATTGCCCACTTCTCTTTAGCTAAAGCCCACTTTTTTTCTTTTTGCTCACCCTCCTTTCCTATAAAGTTTAACCCTCAGGTGAATAAAATCTTCATCTATTTGGATTTTTTTCTTCCCAAGAACCATATTTTGGAGTGTTTTTTTTTATTTCCTTTTTTGAACATGCTCCTTATGTCTTACTTTGGTTCACCTTCAGATCTCATGCTTTACAGCAGAGGTCACCACCACCTTGCTCTAGGGAGCAGGTGCTACATGCTCTACTTGGGAGAAACAGATACCATGTGACAATGGAGCAGTAGTCAAGCTTAGTGTATGCACTGTAACTAACAAGGTATAAATAAAACCAAATTCTCATAGCCAAAAGTCACATATGTTAAAGCATTTAAATGCCTTAACTAGAGCTACATGATCGTGTCAGGACAAATAATCGAAATGCAACTAGATTCTAATGGCAAAAGCATATTAGATAATCATTTTAAAACCCTATCTGCTGCTCGGTATCAACCACCAGGACCTCCTTAAGACAGCAGCAGTGTAGGGTAGAGGTGCTAGTCGAGTGACGGGCAGCCAATCTGCTCTGCAAAGTGGGCGTATAGGAGCAGGTTCTCGCTTAAACAGGTAGCAGCTGTGTGTAATAAATCAGTGTCCAATACGCAAGCGAGCCAAAATTACTCCTCCCGACGAGATAATGAAAGGAAGTTAGCTAATTTTTAGGGAGGTGCTTTACTTGTCTAAACTTGCTTCTGCGGAGAGCTGACCAGCTCATTTCAGCACGAAAGCACTGCTCTCCGCACAGTAAGCCTAAAGTTATAAGATGTTGAACAAGGAAGAGCACTACTAGATTCCATGATTGCCGTCTGTGCTGCCAAATCCGCTGGTTTATTCCCCGGCTAGCCAGCGCGACCAGGAATCCATGCACACTCCACATGTACACCCGAAGCGTACAAAATATAGAGGACATCCTGATTGCGCTGCACGATAGGATGGTAGCTGTGCGGCTCACGAATGCTCTGAAGTGCACTAAGGGAATCGCCCAAATTACGACGGCGAACGTAGAGAATGACGGTGCATGGCATAAAGCTCTGCAGTATAAATGGATGTGCTACTAAGCAAACCGAAAAATATAGTTCGGTTCCAATAACGTAAGTGCACTTCTATTAGTGTATATACAAATGCGGTCATTGTAGTTTGATACAAATTCTAAAAACCAAGTACGGAATCTAGGCTCACGAATCGTAGGCTTCCCTATGCCGTCATCCTGAGATCTAAGTGGGATATGGCATATAACCAAGGTGACTGCACTCTCTCCCCCTTAGGAAACATGTTAGGCATTGCAAGATGGTGCTTAAGAAGCTACTGAAAAAGAAAGAAAAAAAAACTTGCAATATTTTGGCTCTATGAGAGGTTCCCATAACGTTCGTCCAGTTCGGTATGGAAAAAAAGGGGTAAACGTTGGATACACAGGCTTTTAAACCCACAGTCATAATTTGCCAACAATACATCACGCCGACATTATAAAGGGGTTTCTGCCAATTCGGCTTTAGGACTCGCAACTGGGGAGGTACGAAACGCTCCAACAGCCACAGGCTACCCTGATTATGACCAGTTTCTAATCTCAGCACAGTTTGTTGTGAATGAGAATAAACGATGCATGCGTAATCTAATTTGGGTCGGACCAATGCGCGATAAAGACGCAGCAGCACTGTCCGATCCCGTAAGATACTTAGAAAACGAACATATAGCGCTTTCAGCTCTGCTACATGTGATGGCTAGCAACGTTTTCGATGGAGTATCAGCACAAGGAATCTCATCTCATCCGCGAATGGTAGTAAGTTTTCGATGGAATATCAGCCCAAGGAATCTCACCTCATCCGCAAATGTTAGTAAATTTGGACCGAGTCGAAGCAAAGGCGCTAATCGCCTTCTATGGTGCCAGAAGTTAACGCAGAATGGCTTCTCGGTTGAGAAACGAAAGCGAATTTTAGAACTCCAAGCTGAAGTTTGTCTAAGCATTGCAGCAAATGGCGTCGCATAAACGATGTACGCGAGAACTGCAAAAGACGACAAAGTGTCTACGAATAAGCAGGACGAATGGCGATACACCGGTGGGAACACATAACGATTAGTATTAATAGCTGGGGAGAGAAATAGGATGGTAGCTGGGCAGAAGATGACGGTCTTTACCAGGCTTCAAGATGGGCATGATGGTGGCCTCTCATCACTGTGCTGGAAAAGTGGTGTAACCCAGACACGATTATAGACCTCGAGCAGGAAAGCCTTACTTTAAGGAGATAGATGTTGCAGCATTAGGAAGTGAATTCATCTGGACCTGGTGGAGAGTTTCGCGAAGATAAAATTGCATGTTGTACGTCCGCCATGGTGAAAAGACGATTGTAATCTTAATGGTATCGGGAACGAAAAGAATACCATTGAGATTCCACCTGACCCTGAACTGGAGAAAGCTCAGGCTGGTTGTCTGAGCTGAACACTTGAGCCGAAAGCACTGCCAAAAGTGTTAGTCATGCCAAACGTGCCAAAAACAGCGCCTGCAGCGGTTTTAAGACCGGCGATGGGCAGATGGTTGGTTTACCGGCCACGTGCCTTAAGCTATCTCATGCAACAGAGGATGGGGTATGTAGATTAAATGAAGCTAACATTTCTCTGCAGGATGTGTTTGCTATCCTTAATAGCTTGTCCAGTTTTAGCACACATCTTATATTGCTTCAGATTATCCGGTTTAGGGCGATGCTGGAAACCCTTGAGAGCATGGCTGCATACACAAATGGCATTCCGGCATTCATCGGGCCACCAAGATACCAGAAATAGACGGGGTCTGAGCAGTCGACCGCGGATTAGAGTGCTCAGCGCCAGAAAGAATTATGTCTGTGAGATGCTCGGCTAAGAAATTCACAGAGTCGTGCTCGTTGAAGTTATATAGCCAAACGGGAATGAAGTTCCCAGTTGGCTTGATCTAAGCTCCATCTAAGTAAACGGTGTAATATACAGCATGTATTAAGAGACTAATAAGACACGGAAAATGGTCACTAGAATGTAAATCAGAGAGAATATCGAAAGGAACCTACTAACCCTGGTGAAGAAACCGCTATATCCTGGTGTGAACAACTGTTAAAGGGGTCAGAAAGAAATGTAGGCTCTTGGTGTTCGGGAGAGATAAGCTATTATCGCAGAAATCTGCAATTAGCCTACCTCTCGCACAAGCCCGAGGTGAGCCCCAAAGTGGGTCGTGGGCATTCCCGTCGCCTACTAACAGAAAAGGTATTGGTAGCTGGGAACTAGATCTTATAAGTCAGTGGGCGAGAGAACATGAGATGGGGAAAGATATATACTACAAATGATGAATCTGGTAGACGGAGCTTAATCCTTATAGCAACTGAATGGATTGTTAGGTTGTAAGGATATGGATTTAGCGAACATAGCATCCCTGATGAATATCATAGTGCCCTATGTACAGGGACACACTTCCGGGGTTAAATCACACCGTACAGATTAGTACTGTCTGATTGTAACCTTGTCTTGTAAACAGAGTTTCGTCTCTTGTAAGCCTACGACCAAAGACTCAGTTTGGTTGCCCAACAGTTCAAGCTCTGGACGATGCAGGCGTGTGTTCCACTGTAGGTTAAATGTTTATTATTATTATTATTATTATTATTATTATTATTATTATTATTATTATTATTATTATTATTATTTATTCAATAAGTTTTAAATTGAAATACTTTTCTGAAGGAGGGTTGTGCTGTATAAGACGCCATAGGTGTTATGGTCGTACCAGGGTCACTAGATAAGTGCTGAGACACGGAATATACCCACCCTTGCGGAAAGCTTTGTTATTGTGCCTAACTAGCTGACTCGTTGATAAGGTAATGGTAGCAGGTAGAGCTTAGTTAAAGCATACATTGACGCTGATTTTGTTTGGAAGTCTCGAACGTGTGAACCTTCTTATAAGTGCAACAGAGATTCAAAGAGAGCACTTTCGTGCAGTGAACTTATGCGACTTCAAATGCAACTTAAATGAGAAGCAATCACTTGAACGTTTGAGGGAGCTTTTAAGAACTATTCTCTGTCACATGTCACTGTCTTACGCTAGTTTAGAGAATTCAAGAGAGGGCGGTAGTTTCTTAAAAATGAAGAGACCAGTGGCAACAGTAGTGTGAGAATAACATCACCACTGCGGAAACAATGATTAGAGAAAATCCATGACTAACCAATAAACACATTGAGCTGGCACTAGCAATAATTCGTCAAGTGTTTAAAATATCTTTCATGAACATCTTTGCGGGAAAAAACATTCTTTAAAATGGGTGCGCTATCTTTTATCTGAAGCACATAAGCTCTATAGGGTGGAGTGGTACAAAGAAATGCTGCAAAGATTTAACCGTGGAAACTCTCGCCTTGTTTCAGATATTGTAACGGGTAACGAAACATGAATATATCAATCTGACCCAGGAAAAATAATTCAGTCCTCTATTTGTGTATTCCTAGATGACCAGCCACCCCTCAAGGTCGAGAGAGCAAGGAATGCCGGAAAGAAAATGGTGGCCTATTTTTTTCTCTACAAATAGTCAATTGGCAACTGGTGCTCAAAAATTGTAAAACTGTCACTGCAAAAAGATACACATGGTCCTGTAAAATGCTGTCAAATTACTTAAGGCGCCTAAAGTTAGCCAGCTACTCGGTGAAGGTCGAGGTACATTAGATCTTCAACTCCTCACGCGGTGTGGTAATCACCCACTTACTGGACGGTCTGACTATTGGGATTCAAGACAATCTGTCGGAACAAGGTGTTACATCAATGTATCGGGTTCAGCGAAAAGTAAACGTAGAATTCGTGCCTACCCGTGCCGTGTTTCTTACTTTTGATCGAAGAGATCCCCCTCAAAAGATTAAAGCGTGGAATGAAACCATTCAGGTTAGGTTTCTAATATACTAAACCCGCTCAGATTTTATTAGTGTAAATGTTTTCGCCACATTTGTGATTTCCGCAACAGCAAACCTACCTGCATCAAGTGTAATAACATCTGTCATGATAGTGTATGTACCTCATCTCCATCGTGCGTGAACTGTGATACCGGCGAGCATTCATCAAATTCTCGAGAATGACCCCGTTTTGCAGAAGAGAGGGAGAGAGAGAGAGCGATCCAGGAGATACAGTGAGGGAGAAGGTCTCCTCGGAATCCCGGAGTCCCTGCGAATCCACTAACCCTCTGTCCCAAAATCCGGTACCTACCTCAGTTGAAGCTAAACTGGTACCGTGTTACGAAATCACGGTGATGTTATAAACGGGGCCTCCATTGCAGAAAAGTTTCTTGAAATGAGAGCACTGGGAAAGCTTTCGACACCTAAGTCAAAGTCGGCATCAGCATCTGCAAAATCCGGTAGCAGAGTAGTCCAGCACACTGTCCCCTAAACCTTCGACCTCGAGAAATAAGACTGGTAAACCCGTGATGTTTTCTGCACCTGAGAGGTTTCTGTCCGCCCTGCCAGTCGGACAGTTTGTAAGCGACTGGGTCTTGCACTCGAAAAAGGTGTTAGTCAGAAAAAAGACAAATTACACCGACGGGCAGAAACGTTTTCCAGTTTAGATCTTATCGTACAATAAAGACAATGGTTGTGCTACAGTGCAACATAAGTGTAATTTGACCTCATCGGTCAGAGATAGACCTGTTGCTCAACAAAAGCTAGCCTTTTGGTCGCAGGCGTACAAGAGACAAAGCTCCATCCACAGAACAACCTTACAATCAGGCAGCACTCCTTTTTATGGTCTGACTTATCGCCAGAAGAGCGTGTTCCTGCACATGGGGGCACTGATGCTCGTCAAAGATATCTTCACCGAGTCCGTTCCCGTAATTTGATATCCAGTCAGTCGCTGAAAGGATTAAGCTACCATCAACAGAAATACCATTTGTAGTATATATGTATCTGACTCCATATGCTGCCCTCTCGCCAACTGATTTGAATGACCTAGTTTCCCGGTTGCCAATAGCTTTTCTGTTGGTAGGGAACGTGAATACCCACCATCAACTTTGAGGCTCTCCTCGGGCTTGTTCGAGAAGTCAGCTAGTCGCCGATTAGCTGAACACTGGAGAGCCTACATTTCTTTCTGGCGCCTTTCATAGTTTTTCACACCTGGATAGAAGATATTGTGCAATACAGTTAGCAGTCTCCTTAAGATGGTGTATCATTTCTCATTTACATTCTGGCGACCACACTCTATGTCTTATTAATCTTTTAACACAAAATATATGTTCCACACCTAGATGGCGATTAGATCTAGCCAACTGGAATCTACACTCCCGTTTGGCCGTTTTAAACTACAACGAAGTCGACTCTTGTGAATTGGTCCACTACCTCAGAGAAATCTTTCTGCTGCCGAGCAGTCTATTCCTCGGTCGACTGGCTAATAATATCGATTTTCAGTACCGTGGTGGTGAGATGAATGCCGCAATGCCATTTGTGCTCGCATACTCGCTCTCAGGGTTTTCGCTCTACTGGCTAACCTGATACACTATAATGAGATGTGCGCCAAATCTAGACAGGTTACTAAGGATAGCAAAATGCAATCATGGAACAGTTTTATAACTTGCTTTATTCGGCATATAACTTCCTCCGTCGTATGGGATAAATTAATAAGTGGTCAGCAAATTCACCCATTTGCTAATCGCCGGTCTAAATCGCTTTGGACGAACGTTAAAGAAGTCTATACCCTAGTCAAAGGTCGCTAGGTTTTCGTTTCAATGCGCTTCCTCGGAAGCACAATATTAAAATGCCCAGCACGTTTCCCAGGAGGAAGACCTGGGTTACGTGTATATCTCACGGAGATCTCAGGATGGCGGCATAGGCGAACTCTAGATGCATTTGACTAGTATCGATATTTGTTTTTTATAACTTTTATCTCATTACAATGGTCAAATTTGCACATACGACGATGGAAGTGCACCGACGGTGTTGGATGTGCCTTTATTGCTGGATCTGACCCAAATACTTAATGTTTTCACTGTAGTACATCCATTTATACTGATCTATGCCATTTACATAGCCATTCACTCTGCTCGCCGTCGATATTTAGGTGATCCCCTTATTCTGAGTGATTCCCTCAGAGAACTTCAGAGAATTCGTGAGCTGTACAACTAGCATCCTATTGCACAGTGTATTCAGGATGCCCCACATGTTTTGCATGTTTCGGACGTAAATGTAGAATGTACACGGATTCCTAGTCACGGAACCCAGTACTGTAATTCTTTGTCTACAGACTTTGGATTTACTGTGCGAAGTGCGGCGACTTCGTTCTGGCAAAAGGAGTGGGCAGCTCTCCGCCGAAACTAGCTTAGGGATGTGAAGGATCCCCTTGTAAACTGGGTAACCATATCTCGTATTTATCGTCGGGAGGTTATAATGGCTCTGTTGCGCATTAGCCACTGCATACTTTCACACCTGTCTAAGGGGCAACTAACTTCTATCTGTCCGCTCTGTAGAGAATTGACCTTTCGTCATATCCTGCTAGAGTGTATTCCCGTAGCCCATATTCGAGCCCCTCTGCTGTTGCGGAGATCCTGATGGGTGATAGTAACCAGAGTGGTAAAAGGGCTTTTTAAAATTTTTATCAGTGCAGGATTTAATATTTAGGTTTAGTTTCATCTTCGTTGTCACCATCATGAAGCGGGAGGTAGTGTTTTTAATTTTTTAACACATGTAACTTTTATCTATGGGAATGTGGGATGTGTTACCTTTTTAGTTCCTTTGTTTCATCAGTTTTAAGATGCATCTCTATTTTCTGCCATGTGTGGTTTTATTAGCTTAGTTTCTTTTATCTCATCTGTGGCACGTATTTTTATTTCTGTCTTTGATTGTGGCACTGAATGGGTTTATTTCTTAGGATGTTATATCTCCATTTTTGTGCTTCTATTTTTCTGTTTTAATTTTATGAATCTTTTATCTCTGGTTTTTGAAAAGATTTGCTGTTTTTTTAGGGTTCTAATGACCGAATTATTGAGCACGCTTAAACCCTATCTATCATTATCCGATCCAACAAAGGTCCTGAATATTTGACGTGGTCTAATAACTATAAAGTTGTTTCACTTGGGGTTGGAACTTTAATTTCAAAAGTTTCCGTCCTTTTGAATTGTACTATGATAGTTTTCTTTTCTTAAACATCGATTCGTGCATCACATGTCATAATCAGAGCGTTTTTGGTAACTCTGATGTTGCAGAGTCAACGTTTCCCTAATTACTATTACAAGCTCATTTGCGTAACACTATGCAACAAATTTTACCATAACTCATCGACCACCAAGGTCTGATATTCCCTTTATTTTAAATGGGGCCTTCCTAGTGTCTCCTAAAACCTGACGGCTCCTTACAAATAGCCATTTCTGGTTTACTGTTATTGACTTCAACATTGTTCTCAAAGTGTGCTGAGCAGCTTCTATTGTGTCACTTACGCTGGCAGAAGGATTAGACTGATCAAGCTCATATCAGATGCGAATAAGGGTGCAGCTTTTTCAATTGCATCCCAAAAGTAACTAGAGATTTAACAGGTCGCCTGCAGCTAACCCTGGTTCACCGCAGGAAGGCTAACTTATACGGATACCCCACAAAAGCCTACTATGGTAGGTACGGGTTTGGCGCACCCCGGGCCCCAAGCTATCGCTGATTTCCTCGGCGTGTGTTCCTCTGATTGGTAAGGGAGCCAGTAGAAACATCCATCCACCCACGTGTAGGCGTGCGTAAAGTTCCGTGTCTGTGGAAAGGAATATCCTGGTTGGTTGAGGGCGTATATGAGCATGGTCCGTCTCTTTTTCTGTGACCAGGGAGGGTGCGCAACCTAATACATCACTTTGGTTTCTGCTTCAGCTAAATGAAATGCTAGGGACTAACATATCCGTAGCCAATCGCCCAGGAATAGGCATTATACCGAACCTCAGGGTTAGGCAGCTGCACAGTTAAGTCCAAGATGCACGGACCTTGAGTTCCTCGCACGGTGTTGTCTCCCCCCGCGGATTCGACGCCTTGTCCAATTAGGGGATTAAACACAATATGGCGGAACATTGCGAAGCAGCTGTGTAGATGGTTAAATGGAAAAAAAATGGCGAATTTATGTCTACCTGTACGCTGTTCCTTACCCATGAACCGGTAGATCTCCCTCTAAGGATTAGGGCAGGGTATGACGCCATCGTGTTTAGGCTCTATATTCCAAACCCACTCATATTGCTACAAGTATTGGCACTTTGGGCACACAAGCGAGTTTGCACCGATCAATTTACATGAGCTAAACTGTGCAGACGTCACGTACAATGGAGGCTGTACATCAACACCACCTTGTGTTAACAAAAGCGGTGAACATCTATCTAGTTCCCGAGAATGCCCCCGTTTTGCTGAGGAGAGAGCGATTCAGGGTATACTGGTGAAAGAGATGTCCTCCGAAGCCTGGAAGCTCCTGCACAGCTTCCAACCCTCTATCCCAAATTCCGGTATCAATAATAGCAACTCAGATCAGCTGTGTACACGAGGCCGCAATTGCAGAAAATATTCTCAAAGCAAGACTACTACCAAAGCCCTCAACATCTACGTCTACGTTATCAGCATCTGCCAAATTCCCAACCTATAGAGTAATCCGGCAAAACTGGCACTTAAGTCGTTGGACTTGGTCATTAAGACCGACACACCCATTGCGTATTCTGCACCAGTGAGAACTTTTGAAACTAGCTATGTCAAAACAACTTCCTGAAAGAAAATAGACGACTGAGTTTTTGTTCCTGGGTCAGACTGATATTTTCATGTTCCGTTACCCGCTACAGTATCTGAAACACAGCGAGGGTTTCCGCGGTTAAATCTTTGCAGCATTTCTTTGTATCAGTTAACCAAATGGAGTTTATGTGCTTCAGATAAAATATAGGGTACCCATCTTAAAGAATGTTTTTCCCGCGAAGATGTTCACGAAGGATATTTGAAACACTTGACAAATTAATTGCTAGTGCCAGCTCAATGTCCTTATTGGTTAGTTATGGATTTTCTGTAGTCATTGTTTCCGTAGTGGTGATGTTTTTCTCAGACTACTGCTGCCAATGTCTCTTCATTTTTAAGAAATTGCTGCCCTCCCTTGAATTCTCCAAACTAGCAGAAGGCAGTAACACATGACGGAGAATAGCCCTTAAAAGCTCCCCTCAAACGTTCAAGTGACTGCTTTTCATTTAAGTTGCGTTTGAAGCAGTGTACGTTCACTGCACGAAAATGTCTCTTTGAATCTCTATTGCACTTGTAAGAAGGTTCACACGTTCGAGACTTCCAAACAAAATCAGGGTCAATGTATGCAGTAACTAAGCTCTACCTGCTATCATTACCAGTCAGCTAGTTAGACACAATAACAAAGCTTTTCTCAAGGGTGGGTATATTCCGTTTCTCAGTACTTATCTAATGACCCTGGTGCGACCATAACATTTATGGCGTCTTATACTTCACTAGTATGGTGGTCTAAAGTTCAGCAAAAGGCAGCAGAAGCCTCTTTCACGATAGTACAAAGGACAGCCTGCATATTCATTTCAGGGGCACTTAAACTACACATTGGTGATTAATGATGCTCTGGCTAGTGCCTTACGGCTGCTAAGGTACCAAACCTTTAAACGTGGCACATTACGGGTCATACGAACATTTTGAATGAATTTTAAAATACCCATATCTATTGGATTTTATTAAAAAAAAAAAAAAAAAAGTGAATTTTGTCTGCTCCTTTAAAGTGGGTCAACCCAAATAAAGTTTATGGAGTACTCAAAAGCACAAACCTGAAGAAACAGCTCTCGTCTGGTACACAGATGGGTAAAAACTACTTATAAATCTGGGTTGGTGTATGTGGGCCAAAGTTGCCTTGTCAAAAGTCCTAGACACAGGCCCATGCCCATTCAATTCTTAATAAAAAGGTCATGCTCTAGAATTGTGTGCCTATGAATATATTACGAAGGATATTAAAGGCAAACACATCTATATACAGGCTGTCCGAAAATTCAACTGCACAAAAAGGCCGCGCCGGGGCCGAGTGGTTAAGCCGCTCGCCTCTCACCCAGATGGCCCGGGTTCGATCCCAAGCGACCGCATGTGAGATATGTGGTGGACAGAGCGGCGAAGGGGCGGTTTTTCTCCAGTTTTCTCCTCTATCGCATTCCACCAGTTATCCATCTTCATTTCATGTATCACCAGTGTCATCGCCTGCGGTGCCATGGTAGTGAAGGTGGACGGTAGACACTTTAAAAAAAACGCACAAATTGGCAGGATTGTAGAGGAGTCCAAGATAGTCAGTTTGAGGGGAACCTAAAGTCTATGGTTTTTAAATTATTCACATCATTACATGTTATAAAGGTTAGCATGCTACTGATCAACTGCAGTGCACGGTCTCCTAAAAAACCGGATTTCGCGGATCATAGATATAGTGTCATTATTTAGCGCTATGATTAGCGTATGGACAATGGGTTACGATGATGAGGGAGTTGGAGGTTTAAGCCTCCGTAGGTACCTTTTATTTATGTTAACCCCCTCGTTTGCATTTTATATGAGGCTTCACAGCTTGCTGCATTACTCAAGTTCAGCTACAGATCTATCTTGCTTCCCGATAAATCAGGTGCATCTGGGCGAGCTCAGCAAATAAAAATATGTTCGTCATGGTTCAGAGCATTGTAACTAATCTGCAGCAGTGATACACAAAGCAGTTAAACCGGCCCTCAATCCTTTATGCTGATACTATTAATACCTACGCATGCGCAATGATACCGCGTGATATCAAAGAGCACATGAGCTCAGAAATTCGTAAGCTTAGATAATCTTTGGATGACAGTCTGTGCGATCTCCGTTTCGTACGTCAATGAAATGATTTATTTCCTTACACATGTGTACACCTTTATATTGTGAACACAATGCTTCGGAATTCATAATTCTCACAGTAGTAATGTGTATGCATTAGACAATATTTTCAGAAACACAGCCAGGTAGGACCTCGGTGGTACAAGTAGTTAGAACGACGTATTAGCTCCGTAAATAAAACCAAAGTACCGGTGTTCGAATCCTAGCAATAGCAGAGTTGTTGTTGTTGGCTTCTTTTTTTTATGTGTATTTGTTTGCCTTTTTATTCCAACTCTAAAATCATAGTTTAACTTCTACGTTTAAAAGCAACCATTACATACATTTAATGTTTACAAGAAACTTAATTATTTTATTACATTGATCTACGAAGGTTCCTTCACAAACAATTACTGCATTTAATATTGAAAAATAGGCGAATTTCATTCAGTCTTTTAAAAGTAATTTGTCCTAAAAATTAAACTAAGTGTATTAGTGCTGATCAGAGTGTATGCCTCTTTGAGAGAGAGAGAGAGAGAGAGAGAGAGAGAGAGAGAGAGAGAGAGAGAGAGAGAGAGAGAAGGAAACAATGGAAATTTGAAAGAACGGCGCGATCTCAGTAAAATTGGATTCGATGACCAGCGCCAAATTTACACGCCCACCAGCATATTTTTACGCCGCGCTCTAGCCACTCAACGTGTGATCTGAAATCAACCGAACCATTATCAGTGACGTGCAAGGTAATTTTGCCTAAATTGCAAGTCTAATAATTTTAAATATCGTATTGATTTTGCACCAATACTGCATGCCTTCAACAGCTGGAATACAAACGAGACATTCTGAATGAAATTAGGACAAACACGGCCAAGTTTGGTTGATTTACAGCCGATGACGTGTGATCCAGAAAACATGTCATAACTTTGACATTAGGCAAAAGAGACAATAGGTTTCCAATCTCAAACAGTTTATCTAAGACTCTTCTATAATCGTGCCAATTTGTGCGGTTGAGTTCTGGGACACACTGTATACTGTCAGATAGCCAAAAAGCTTCTGTTATTTCTACTTAGTTCTTATTACTTTTGAGTCAAAGATGATCTGGGAATGTATGCAAACCCTCAACCAATTGGCCAACTATAACGAACTGAAATGAGAGAATCGAAGACAAGTGACAGCAAATAGTCTTGCTAAATAAATAGCTTCAACTCCCTTTATTGGTCCCGGACCACTCTTTGGTGTCCTGCATCCTATATAAATTATGCAATAAGACAACGGTAAAGGACACAAAAATAAAGTCTGGAAATTACATACAGGGCTAAAACATTTCTAAGAGTTCATGGTCATATTAGCTATAAAAAAAAGAAAGAAAAAAGGTGAAGGATTTCTTACATTAAATAAACAGGAATTTAGAGCCCTTATTGGTCTCTATAAGATTGACATGTTTGCAATGAAGAAAGAAACGGAAATACATTATCTGTGAAAATTACAGCATGCAGTAGACCAAGACACCTTGGAGCCCTGTTTTCCATTCAGCAGAAATTACCTTATCTCCAAGTGGGACAGCTTTAAAATGCATTAAAGGTATTAAACTTAAGTGGAGCCTGGTACCATGATATATTTACTGTAAGGATCCACTATAGACCTTATAGATCCCAGTATTGAGATTACAATTCAAGCTTTAATATAGCCTTCTCGACCCACCCTTTTAATAATTAAAAGCTATGAGTGATCAAGTCAGATGGATAAGTAGTAGAAGTATGAAGAGAGGCCGACAGAAGAGTAGAATAAAAAATATGGTTGAAATAAAAGATGGATTTAATTTAATGTTAGAAGAGAAGGAAGAAAAGAGAGGACATGGGGAATGAAAATATATACACCTGTCCCAGAATCCATCCACACTAATTAAATCGATTGCGCAGATGTTCTAGATAAACAGTTTGAAATACAAAACGTATTGTCCCTTTTGTCAACTGTCAAAGCTATGGCATTTTTTCTGGATCGTACTTCAGTGGCCGTAAATCAAAAGAACGTGGACGTCTGTGTCCTATTTTCATTCAGAATGCCTTATTTGTATGCCAGTAGTCGTGGGAATCCAGTGTTGGTACACATTTCACACGATATTTAAAAGTATTGGACTTGCAGTTTAGACAAAATTGCCCATTCTCTGAAGCTATGTACGCCACTGATAACCGTTCGGTTGATTTCAGATCATATGTGGCTAGCTAGAGCGCTACGCTATAACATACTGCTCGGTGAGTCGGTATAGCGCTGATCATTACATCCCATGTTACTAAGATCTCGCCGTTCTATGTATTTTCGTTTGTTTAATTTTACTGTTTTTTCTGAAAGAGGTACATAATTTTACCATCACTACTACACTTAGTTTACATGTTTAAAATTAAGAAGATAAACTCTCCAGGTCAAATTACTTTCACAGGATTGAATGAAATCTTTGAAATTGAATGAAAGCTTAATTTAATAAAACAATTAGGTTTGTTGTAAACATTTATGCATTGTGTGCTTTGAAACATAGAAACCAAACTATGTTTTTAGCGGTGAAATTAAGAAAAGAAAGAAGAGAGAAAAGAAAATAATCTGGCATTGTTTGGATCCGAATTTCGGTACTTTAATATTGTTTATGTATGCATTATATCGTGCTAACCATTTGAGTTACTGGGGTCCTACGGCATTGTGCTTCGTAGATATAAACTCTGCAGGGATGCTGCAGGCACCACATCGAATAGTTCCTCTGGTAACCCGTTGTATATTTCACTTCGAACATTGCATTATTTCTCAGCTTCTTTTTATTTGCTTTTCATGCAGAGATGAAAGATAGAATGCACTACAGAAATTTTAGCTATTTTATGTAGGTACTTGTTTTACTATGGAGGTGGTGGTTCATTTTGCATTTCATTTTAAGTCATTTGACGCAGTAATGATATTGTTTTGTAAATTGTGAGCTGTGCCTACAGTTGTAATGTGTACGCACATAAGACATCAATTATACACTTGTTTTAGAAGTTCCTTCGAGGAGTACAAAGAGGTGTACCCCTTTCGGGTATGCAGATGTCGTTGAAACCTTTTCCACTAAATTAAATCCGTTGCACCTAGCGGCTAATCGCACATTACTTTTAATTCTTCATTTCGAACAAATCATAATGTTGAACGCAGCAGAATATGAACGGCTAATTATAACATGGAAACGAAGCAGAAAATATAACATTGAAAGTACCCAAGGAGATTTAAACTTTCAACTTCCTCAACATTAACATGATGCCCACGCACTAAAAGAAATAACACTATATTTACGCTCTCCAAAATTCGCGTGTTTAGGTCATGGCACATGGCGGTTTGATCAGTGGCGTGCTAACGCTTAATACTTTTTGCTGTTGCAAATAATTTAGAGCATATATCCCATTATTTCCGTATTTCAAACATTTATCTTGGACCCCTCTACAATCCTGCTAATTTGTACGGTTGAATTCTAATGTATGCATGTTGGAGTGCATTTCCGTAGTAAAAATTGTGTGTAAACAAGAGATGTTAGAGTGTGCGTTTCTTTAATAAAAATTTACTTTAAACAACTGACAGCGGAAATGGTACTTTATTAAAC
Organism: Hymenopus coronatus; assembly: GCA_030762935.1. Lineage (NCBI taxonomy): Eukaryota > Metazoa > Arthropoda > Insecta > Mantodea > Hymenopodidae > Hymenopus > Hymenopus coronatus. The sequence continues at coordinate 274,594,583 of CM060900.1, read as the reverse complement.
AAATAAAAGCACCCCAGCCTCTTTCTAAATGCCATATAAACTTATTCAGTAAATGCTCTAGGATGTTATGTTATTTCTAGGGAGAGCATCTCGGGGACCGATAGCGGGATACATGCGCATAGCAGTTGCATATCTAACAAGTAGAGACGACCTGCATTGGCGCCTGCACGCGCCAAATGTAAACATCCTGTAGAAGCGCGTTGGGCAACTACACTATTTCAATACTGCTTTATAGGTAATTAATGCCTTTGATGATAGTACATGTTCTTCAAACAAGATTGTAAAATCTCTTGCTTCAAATGGATTGCATGGAGATTTGCAATTCATATAGAAGAACTTTGTAGATATAACCACGACAATAACACATTTTTGGAAATATCGAACATTACATTGTCTGGAGCCCTGAGAGCTGTTAATGAACTTGTGCAAGTAATTAATCAGAGACCCGTGGTACCTGTTTAAACCGCCTGAAAAAGAAAGTGAAGACAGTGTTTGGAAAAAAAAAAAAAAAATGTCCATTTGCAATAATGCGTGAACCATCTTGTGATGTGGAGCGAAGTTTTTAACAATATAAAACCTGTTTACGTGCCAATCGAAGACGATTCACATTTGAGTCGTTACCAATGTATGTTGTGCATTGTAATGCATGTATCTTGAGAAAAATTGAAACGGATAATGATGTTGCTGAATTGTTGCATAACAGCAGTTGAATGTGTGTAAATATTAAAACGTGTTAGTTCCCGTAAATCAGTGGTATTTATGTTTACCACCCACCCACTGCCTTCAACTTCTAGTGAAAACACACAGACCTCCACGCAACCACTACCCAATTTTCCTCCTATTAATACCATTACGTACACACAGCATTGTCAACACATCCTACACCATGCTTTGCTAACTTTGATTCTCTCCCGCTATCGGTCCCCAAGATCTATACCTGATTATATTCTATGTCTATGAAGCATTTTTACCTAGCAGCACTACAATATGCATAACATGGACCACGCTTAAAATAAGTGAGGCACGCAAAGGAACTCATATGTTGGCATTAACACTGCTGTTACTACAAGTACCACCACTGTACGCTTAAAGCTTGACTGCTGCTGTATGATCACACGGTATCCATTCGTCCCAAGCTCGGCAGGTAACGCCTTCTGTCTAAAGCAAAGTGTAAAGCGGACGTTTGCAAATGGACCAAAGTAAGACAAAGGATGTGTGTTCCAAAAGGAAATAAAAAAAAAAAAAAAAAACTCTGAAAAATGGTTCCTGGGACGGATAAAAATCGAATTAGAGGAAGATTTCTTCATCTGGAGGAGAAAAGCTCTCTGAGGAGGAATCTGTCTGTATGTGCATAGACACGCGAGAACGAGAACCAGATTTATCTGATCAATAGCATCCGGGTTCTGCATTGCATGGCGGACAGCAGTTGCACGGAGTACTTCAAGGTCATGATCCGGTGAATCTCCAGATAACGTTTCCGTAGCGTTTGAAAAGTTAAATGCTCTTTCACTCTTTTGATCGGCCTCTCCTTTAAGCAACGTGAGCACTCCTTAAATTTCGACAGATGCACACCTCCACCGTTGACATTGCAGTCTTTAGTGCATACCGATCCATCGTGTATGTTTTGCCTAAACTGAGCACAAACGTGAATTGGTAAAGCATTGCTGCGTATGTCCGAATTTCTGATAGATAGCTGCGCATCGTGTTGGGTATATGTGGGAGCGCGTGCGCTCTCTTATAGCCGCACATGACACAAACTTGTAGCTCACGCCACTGAAATGTTAAAAAGACCGCACGGAGTGGCAACGGCTTGTCATCCTGTTTGCCAATTAAGCGGTATGCACCAATAACCCCTGGTCTACGAGAAAGTTCGCCATTTCTTCATTGGTTAAGCTGTCTAAACTACCGGCCATCGCTACACCTCAGTTGCTTCTGTACCTAGCTACCTCAACGCGACCGGGAAATGGAGCGTTCAGCAGCTGAAATGATGAGGGCTCATTCAACATGTGATTAATATCTTCGAAAAGATGTTCAGCCTACCTTTGCCTTGTCTTTGTTTTCCGGGTTGGTACACGTGAAGGTGGAGCGGATGAGAAAGCATGCTGTTTATTCAATGAAAATTATTGCTGAAGTAGATATAGTAGGTGTTAGAAGTAGCGTGCCAAGAAAAGCGATGTGTCACATATGCAGAGCAAACGGAAATCGTAGCGAGAGAGTGCCGGAAGCATCTGAAACTAAAGTGGGTTCACCTGTGTTTAATAGACAAATTGCTGCAATGTGACGAAATCGGCAACAGAGACCGCATTTGTGCAAGATCGCTGAGATGTGCGACACTGGATGTTCAATGTGGACGATGGTGAAGAGAGAGAAAGAGAGAGAGAGAGAGAGAGAGAGAGAGAGAGCACGGAATGTAGACGGTTCATGTGGAAAAGCAAACTATGGACGATGATTGTAATGTCAACAGCATTACAAAAGACTACTAATAAATTGTTTATTAAATTTAGTTTTTTTTATTTACGGACACTTCAACTGCTGCGGTTCTCAGCGTCCCGATCAATATAGAGCATGAAAGACTGCTTAATTTAGCTCAAAGGATTCTTTATCAGGCTTGAGGTTCTATTACATGCCGTAAATCTAGGTCACTGGACCAACGGCTTTACTTCCCTTCCGTGATAATGAACGTCGGATAACGAGCATGGCACCTTCATTTGTATAAGTGCCTTCAGTGGAAGATCATCGCACATCTGGGTGTAGTGTCTGATATTAAATGTACTCTGAGGAAAGCTCCTAACAGCCGCATGGATGACCGGATTATAAACAATGTCTAATCTGCTCAACACAGATGGTTGTGCTGAAGAATAAACAATGCATCTATAGTCTAACCTGGTTCGGACCAGTGCACGATTAGGAGGCACCAACATCGTCTGATGCAGTTCCCAAGATTTGTCGCTTAGTATCCGTAAAATACTGAGAGAACGGTCACGCCGCGCTTTCAGCTATGCTATATCTGGTGTCAAAAAAGGTTTCCAATCGAATATCAACCCAAGGAATATCTCCTTACCTTCAAACGGAGAAAAATCTTCACCGAGTGGAAGACAAGGCGACAATTGGCTTCCACGACGCCAGCAGCTAACGCAGAGTAACTTTTCAAATGAGAAACGAAAGCCATTTTAAAGCTCCAATCAGATGGTTTGCCTAAACACTGCTGTAGACGGTTCTCCAAATAACGGTGTACGCTGAGAGGCCGAAAGAATGATGAAGTTGTGTATGAGAAAGCAGGACGGGACACATTTTGGAATACAGATTGATATAACATTAATCGCTATAGCCAACATACTAACGGTTAGTACCGATCCCTGTGGCACTCTATTATCTTCAAAAAAGGGATTCGAAAAAAAGCCCAGCTGATCCTTACTCCAAAAATGTGGTTTCTCATAAACTCCTTAATGAGCAATGGTAGGCGCTCTCATATATTCTAGTTGTATAAGGACCTTAATTTCCCTGCTCTTCAACACGTATCATAAGCCTTCCAGAGGTTAGAAGAAATTCCAACTGTTTTACAGTTCTTGAGAAAGTCGTTCAGCATCTGCGTCGACAGCAACAGCAGATCGACATCTTCGAATACCGCACTGGATGTTGGTCAGGAGATTGTGGGATTCCAGCCACCACGACCAAACGTGCATTGGTCATGAGTTTCGCCACCTTGGTAACGCAACTGCTGATGGAAATAGGGCGGTAGCTGGACAGAAGCTGGCGGTCCTTTCCAGATTTGAAAATAGCTATGATGGTGGCCTCCCGCCATTTGTCTATAAAAGCGGCATCAGTCTATACACGAATAAAGACCTTGAGCAGGAAAGCCTTGTGTTCAGCAAAGAGAAGTTGCAACATTTCAAAATAGATTCCATGTGGATCTGGTGCAGAGGTTCGCGAAGATGAAATGGCATGGTCTACCTACGCCATGGTGAAAAGACGAATCTCATCCTCAAGGATTCCAGGAAGAAAGGAGAACCATTTGGGCCATAACTAGAAGAAACTCAGGCGAATGATTCTCAGCGTTAGATATTTGAGGGAAAGTCTTGCTCAAAGATTTAGTCATATCAAATATAACATCAATAATACCTGCAGCTTTTTTGAGATCTGCGAATGACATATGGGCTGATTTTCCGGCCACAGGCCTCAACTTATCCCATACGACAGGAAAATGTATTTTGATGAAATAAAGCTACAAACTTGTCCATTATGTGTTGTTGCTTTCTATAATGACGTGTCCAAATTTGGTACTAATCTTCTCTTATTGTACGAGATTATCCGGTGCTGGTCGTTGCTGGAAAACCCTGAGAGCATGCCTGAGGGCACGAATGGCATTCCGGCGCTCATCGGTCCACCAAGGAACCGGAAATCAACAGGGTTGTCCAGTCAAACGCGGAATAGATTGCTCAGCAGCAGAAAGGATACTTCCTTTGAGGTGTTTGGCTGAAGAATTCAAAGGGTCGTGCTCGTTGTAGTCAAAAGCAGCAAACGGGAGCAAAGGTGCCATATAGGTAAATGTGTAGAGCATACATCTTGTGTTAAGAAACTAATAAATCAGCGAAAGCGCTCACTAGATTGTAATTAGAGATGATATTCCAGTGTAGGGAAACTATTAACTGTAATGAACAAACTGCAATATCCAGGTGTGAAAAAAATAGAGAAGGCGCTGGAAAGAACAGTGGGTTCTGTGGTATTTAGAAGAACCAAGTTATGATTCTCCAAAGAATCCCCTATTAGGTGACCTCTCGCACAAACCCGAGGTGAGCCCCAAAGAGGGTGGTTGGCGTTCATGTCACCTACCAACAGAAAAGGTGTTGCTGCCTGGGAAACTAGGTGTCTAAATTAGCAGACGGAGCCAAATAAATTCAACAAATTGTGAACCTGATGCTTGAGAGATTAATCCTTACAGCGACTGATTGAATAGCATATCGTAGGGATATCTCTGATGAGCATCATATCGTCTCCATTTACAGGAACACCCTCTTCGGTGATAAAGCACACCATACAGAGGAGTATTGCCTGATTGAAACGTCTTGTGGACGGAGCTTTGTCTCTTGTAAGCATACGTCCAAAGGCTGAGTCTCGTGGAGCAACAGTTCAAGCTTTGGTCTTTGTGGTCTAATTCCGCGTGTTTCTCTGTAGGCTAGCCAGGGTGTATATTGTGGGATGAGATGTAAATGAAAAGACGTTATTGCATTTTGAGTTGTGGTGGTCGGTTTCTGCCTTTTTGGTGCGGACTAGCAATTTTTTCAGGAGCCCGATCATGCCGCTTACGCACTGTCAGTCTGGCAGTTAGGACACTATCCTTCTGTTCCATCTCCTCCACGGGGGAGCAGCCCTTTTCAATAGAAAGTTTAAGTACAAAGATTTCCGACTGATTAGAGGTACCGATCGGCGAAGTTGGTCACCGATGGGTGCTCCCCCCAGAAGATTCCTCAGAAGAGGATCTACGTGGAGAGTCCCGTGGAGTTTTTCTTATCTTAGATGTTGTGGGAGCAGAGCTTACACGTTTTTTGAAGAAGTCGGTTCTAACGTTCTTTAAATTTTCCTCAAATTCAGAATACGTTAGAATTTTGCCGGCCTTGTTTCCCGAGGTCGGCAGCAGGTTGACAATTGAGCTGAACTATGCTTTATGGTTTCGGAATTGGCGGATGTGGGTGCCGACATACATATAGATTTTGAGGGCTTAGGTCATAGTTTTGGCCACGCTAATGATTTCTGTAATTGTTGCCCCGTTGATATCGCAATTCTAAGTAGCGATTTCCAGCCTTGTTACCGATTCAGCTGCAACTGAGAAATAAGTACCGCTTTGCGAGACAGAGGGATGGACGATACGCAAGAGCTTCTGGTCTCCCGACAAGGAACCCTTCTCTTTCGCCCGCATCTCCTAGATGGCTCTCCTCTGTACAAAACGGTGCATTCCCAGGAACTAAATAGTTGAGGAAAGATGGAGTTGATGTGCAACGCCCATTGTGAATGACGTCTCTACGGTTGAGACATGTAGGTCGACCACTACAAAATTCGCTGGTGCGCCCAAAGCGTTGACACTTGCAGCATGTGAAAGGGTTCAGAACGTAGGCCTAATCTCGATAACTTCGTGCCTCGTTTTAATTCCTCGTGAGAGATATACCCAATCAAAGGTAAGGAACAGGGTACAAATAGGCACGAATTCACCATGCGCTCTCTTCTGAACCTTTTACATTCTCTTGAATATCCTCATTGGACAAACCGTCCAATGCACGGATGGTGACAACGCCGCTCGAGGAGTTAAAGGTCTCGTGCATCTTAATCGTAACTAGATAGCTGTTTATCGTATTGGTCCACATTATTTTTCTTGCCAGGGATGCTGTTGGTGCTTCAACTAGGAGCGTGCCATTATGAGATAGAAGCATGACTTTACTGGACCAGCTATCTTCTCTAGGCCCTTTTGGATTACAAAGGAACTAACCGACTAGAATGTCATACCTTTCTCTGTTCTCCTTATCACTATGTAATGAGGACCACTGGACGCAAACGTGTACACGAATTGTCTCCAGCGATTTCATAAATGCCTTTCTACCCTTCTAAATAATACAGGTTTCACCGACTCTCCCGCTTCAGTAGTGTAATTATAAGTAGCAATAGATGGTGCTGGCCTAATTTCCTTAGCAAATACCCTCCACTTGTTCGAATTATTTAAGAAGCTTTTCTCCAAGTTGGGCAAACCCCTTCACCATGGCACTGTCTCCGATCTCGGACGCTACCCTGGCTTGGCTGAGTGATCTATCTATACCAATGCCACCCTAAGAACTCACTTCCCGGTATACTGAGAGAGGGACCCAGTCGTCATTGCGAGTTAGCAGTTAATGCATGGGCCTCTCCGCGGGACTGCGGTTGAACAGTGGACGAGTACAGGGCTCTATATGAAGAACCAGGAGATGGGAGTAACGTCTTCTACATTCGCCGGCTGTACACTAAGGATTGCGTGAGTCCAATCTACGCACAGCGGAGGTCTAAAGGCAAGAAAAACAACATAAAAAGGGATTGAACATCTTATGTTCCGCATGCAGGTAAGCCCGGAAGAAGATGTGAATCTAATATCCAGGACGCTTGAAGGCGAACTCAAATGCTCAAAAATACAAAACGTTTCTGACATATAATCAGAGCTAGCACTTTTAAGATCTCAGCGAAGGATATAAGTTATTTGCGACGCGAAGTAACGTTACTGTGTTAATCCTCACTCAGGGCCGTACACTTAACTGGTCTGTGACATTAGTGGCAGGCAGGCGTTGGAGGAGGCAGTGTTTCACCGGAAGGAAAGACAATATCCGAAACGGGTAATAACACATTTGAACAGGAGGTAGCAAGAGGAGATATTTTCACACATAACGGAGAAAAGCTTCAGTGCGAGATATGTCATGTAGAAATCAAGAGCACTGAACGTAAATAGCTAAGGAGCACAGCAACACTCAAAAGCAGAACGTAGTGGATCAGAACTGTATTCCCGCTTGGCTGTTTTTAACTATGATGAACACGACTCTGTTAACTATTTCGTCGATCACTTCACAGAGAGAATCCTATCCACTCCTGAGCAATCCTTTCTATGCTCCATTGGCCCAATCCGACGGTTTCAGGTACCGTGATGCAACATTGAATGCGGTAACGCTATTCGTACCCGCAGACGTGTTCTCAGGGCTTTCTATCGTCGCCCTAAACTGGATAACCTTATACACTATATAAGAATGCGTGCGATATCTTGCCAGGTTATTAAGGATAGCAAAAAGACGTCCTGCAGCAAGTTTGTCGCTTCCTTTAATAGACATAACCCTTCCTCTGTCGTATGGGATAATTTGAGGTGGGCAAATCGACTCGTATGCCAATCGCTGGTCTCAAAAACATTGTCGGTGTTGTTGCTCATACATTTGACGTGGTTAACACTTAAGGCCGCACTTTCGCTCAGGTTTGTAGCTCAGACAATTATTCTTCTGAGTTCCGTAGAGTTATGGATCAGGCGGAATCTCAAGGGTACTCCTTTCGTTCCGGAAACCTTGAGGGTTACAATAGCGTTTTCACCATGGCAGAGTTAGACCATGCAATTACATCTTCGTGGATCTCTGTACCTGGTACAGATGGCATCCACGTCCAAGTGTTACAATATCTGTCTCTTGATGGTAAGGCTTTCCTACTCGAGGTATATAATCGGGTCTGGGTTGACGCCACTTTTCCAGACAAATGGCGGGAGGCCACCGTTATACCTATTCTGACAAATTTAAAGGACCGTCATCTGCCTTCCAGCTATCGTCCTATTTCCTCACCAGTTGCATTTGCAAGGTGATGGAACGCATGATCAATGGGTGGTTGATGTGCTGGCTGGAATCCAACAATCTATTGACTAATTTCCAGTGCGGTTTTCGAAGACGTCAATCAGCGGCTGACCATCTTGCGTCGGTATCTAAGGAGACTATGAACTGGTTTCTTAAAAACTGTCAAACAGTCGGGATAATTTTGACCCTCAGAAAGCTTGTGATAAGTGTTGGCAGTGAGCAGGAATATTACGTTCCCTCCACAACTGGAATATTCGTGGACACCTATCGTTGTTCATTCAAGAGTCTATGCGGGACCGCGTTTTCCAATTGAGGGTCTAACCATTTTATTCAAGAGAACGGAGTGTCGCAGGGCTCAGTACTAAGCGTGTCGCTGTTTGCTATTAGCGATTAATTCCATATCGCAATGTGTTCCCCCAGGTGTCTCGTCCTTTCTATTTGTGAATGACTTTGCCATATTCTGTACTCAGCGTACACCGTTTATGAAACGCCGTCTCCAGCGGTGTTTGGACACTCTCTATGATTGGAGCTCGCACCACGGCTTTCGTTTCTCCGCTGAGAAGATTTTCTGCGTTAACTTCTGGCGGCGTATGTGGCGATATCCGCCGTCTCTTCACCTCGGGCCAGATTTACATCCTTTCGCAGAGGAGGCGAGATTCCTTGGGTTCATCTACGATCGTGAACTGTGTTGGTCACCATATAACACAGCTGAAAGCCTGATGTGATCGTTCTCTCAATATTTGACAGATACTAGCTTGCAAATCTCTGGGAACAGATCGGACAGTGTTGCTTCGTGCACTAATTCGATCGAAGTTGGACTATGGCTGCATTGTTTATTCTTTAGCATGACCCACTGTACACAGAAAATTAGACACAGTCCATAATCAGGGCATCCGTGTGGCGGTTGGAGATTTTCCAACCAGGTCAGTGGTTGGCCTCTATGCCGAATCAGGAGAACCCCCTCTGCGATGTCGGCGTAATGTCTTGCTCGCTAATTATGGCTGTGGGCTTAAGTGCATGCCTGGGCATCCAACTTTTCATGCGTTTTTCTCCCCCGATCTCGACGAACGATTTGGTCATAACTCTTTGAGTCCAAGGCCAGCAGGTTTTCGGTTCTGTGTGCTTCGTCGGCAGCACAATATTGACATGCCTGGGCTGTATCCCAAGGGGGACAGTATGTACCCTCCTTGGCTACGTGCTGCCTCCTATGTCGATCTCGGGATGGCGGTTTACAGGAAATCTGCTACGCCTGTTTATAATATCCGTAGTTGTTTTTTTTAGATTTTTTATCCAAATACAGAGGCCGTATTAGTTTATATTCCCATGGTGGTAAGTGCCGCGATGGCGCTGAATGTGTCTTTGTCACTGGGACCGCAACATCTACTTACGGTTTACCTGGTAGCACATCCATTTATTCTGCCGAGCTGTATGCTATTTACCGTCCCTTTCTGTATATTTAATGTCGAAATTAGGTGACTGGCTTATTCTTAGTGATTCCCTTAGTGCCCTTCAGAGCATTCGTGAGCTGTACCGTTACCATCCTTTAATGCCGCGAATTTAGGATGTACTCCACATTTTGCACGCTTCTGGTGTTCATGTGGAGTGCACAAGGATTCCTGGACACGTTGACTTGCCTGGAAATGAATTGACGGATTTGGCAGGAAAATCGGCAGTCACAGAGCCCAGTTTTACTGTTACCATTTCAACAGCGGAGGATTTTAAGGTGGTTTTACGCAGAGCTGTCTTTTCGGGCTGGTATGCGGAGTGGTCGGCTCTCCACGGTAACAAGAAGCAGAGAGAGGCGATGGCCCTCCCTATCAACTGGGTAACTTCCGCTCGTTTATGCCCCCCAAGAGGAGGTAGTATTAGCTCGAATACGACTTGGCTCCTGTATTTTTACCCACAGCTACCTTTTTAGGTAGGAACCTGCTCCTGTCTGTGTGATCTGTGGGGAGGCACAGACAGTTCGCCATGTGTTGCTGTAGTGTGGTCACCTGGCACACATTCGATCATCTCTGGGCATGCCAGCCTCTCTTGCCGAGGTCCTGGTAGATGATCCTAGAGCAGTGTACAGAGTTTTTAATTTTTTGGCACAAGTTTCGTTTACTTTGAGGTTTTAGTGTGGTTGTTGTTTGCCGGGTAATAAAGCTGATTTTCAACTTTGAATTAGTTGGTTTTTTATTATTTTAATCTTAATATTACAGTTTTAGCCAGTTTCAGCCTGCTCTGGTTTTTGGGCTGGCTAGTTATTTTACTTTGGTTATATACTGTTTTTACCTTTACTTTTACCTGTGTTTTAATTTTCAAAGATGGTTTATTGCTGGTTAATGCGATTTTATCTTAAGGGCGCCAATATTCTAGTCAGTTGAGCGTCTTTAAGTGTCATCATCATCTCTGCTTTTAGCGTGGCTGTTTAGTTTTAATCAGGTATTGTTTTAATTTTGGTTTAAACCCGTTTTTGTCTATAGTTTTAATTCTTAGTCTTTTAGATTGCTTTTATTGATAGGCATTGACTGTTTTATTTTTAAGAGCGCTAATAACCTGGCAGTTGAGGGCCCTTAAATCCAATCATCATCTTCATCATTTGATGACTCCTTACATTTTTCTTGGTTGGGAATAATAAGTATGTTTCACAGTAATATTAAGATCTATTTACTGGTCCCGTAGAATTATTCTAAAACTTTCTACATCCCCAATCGAAAAATGTCTGGGGTTTTCATTAGGTATCATTTGATATTTAAGTACGACCAATCTGATGATGTTTTTCTCTCTCTCTCTCTCTCTTTCTCTGTGTGTAAGAAAGAAATAGGAAAGGAGTTTTACAGTATTAAATTGCAGTTTCGATCTAGTTTTATTCGAATAAGCAAGAGGTGGACGAAACGAAACGTTTGGATTGTTTATTAAATAAAAATGAGATGTATTTAATTTCATTCTTAGTTGTTTTAGCTGGTATAACTAAAGGTGCTCAAATTCCTTTTTCGGTGTCTGGGGTGCGTGCAGTCCGTTCTTCAGATGCATCACTGCCTGCCGCATCATTGCGCTTGTTACCTATCATTCGAAATCAGTCAAAATAGAGGTTTCTTTGTTTCATGTGTCTTTGGGCCTTGGCGTCTCACTTGCACACCCGGAGAAGTTATCACTGGTCAGTCGCTAACAAAACCACGAAAATGAAAGGCAGATATTACTCTTGCCTTCTAAAACCTGAAACTCGACTAAAGAGTTCTTTGCTACAGTTTCACATCCTTTAGCCTAATAGATGCTGTCGGACGAAGAGTGGTAGGTCAAATGAACCCGAGATCCACAGCCACGCTCTCGCATACTCCGGAAGTGGAGGTCCGTTCTAAATCTCGCGTTGTTTAGGAATGATATAAATATGCTCCATAATGAATACTAACTTGTTATAAGTGCTGTTTATCTACATTTAGATATTCATGGTACTCCTCAATTCTGTGAAGTTCTAATTCAACAGCTATAATCACTGCAGATTCTGTTTTAAATTTTCAATACCTGTATGAATATGAGGTTTCTAAAACATCTACTTTGTGTAAAACACTTAATGGAGACTTCTTTGGAAAGCATTCTAATTATACATCAAATTCCTCATCTTTTTCCTCCGTTAGAAAAATTCGTTATAGCTTCTTAGGTTTAGTGATCTTGTTGTCCTAAGCTTTAAATCAGACGTCAAGCAATTTCTCAGCCTCGAACTGGAATGCCAGGAAATTTCTTCTGAAACTGTTCAAACACCTGTTTACTTGATTCGGTTTTTACGTATTAATCATACATAAAAATTCCTCGTTCAAGCCTGAATTTGTTGTTGAGAATTGAATTAGACTAATAAGAAGATGAGAATAGTTTACGGATATCGTAAACTTGCTTTAACCTTTCAAATGCATAATGCACAAACTGTAATCTTTACATTACTAACAGAAGGTAACACCTGACGATGTACGAGTATAGCAGCTGTTAAACTTTTCCTTGAGGGGATCATTCACCTCTAGTGCGCATCGGAAAAATACTGTGGTCATTGCAGTGAATGCAATATAATACACAATCTAAACTGAACTGAACTGCCATAAACTGAACTCTTGATGTAACACATTAAGACAAAACGTTAAATTTGCCAATTGCCAAAATACCAAACAAATGTATTTCTTATTTTTTTTTTATTTCCCGACAATTGTCACATAAATTAAGAAAAATAATTTTCTAGAATCGTCCTGAATGAGACACTCTGGTATACAGGGGTGATTCGAGTGAAACAGGTGTACTGCTGTGTCAAGAAGGTTCCGGGAATTTGCGAATAAAACAGAAAATGAGTTATGCATCCAATTTTATTTTATTGCCTGCAAAGTAGGTCCCTTCTGAAAGTATACATTTATGCCAACGAATAATCCAATCATTAAAACATTTTTGTGGGCACTTTTAGGAATCGATGTCAATTGTCGCCGCGAATTTTCCTTTATGTCTTCTATCGACTGAAAACAGGTGCCTCGAAGTGGTAATTTGCGTTATGGAAAGAGAAAGAAATCAACAGGAGCCAAATCAGGTGTATATGGTGGTTGTTCGATGAAATTTGTTGAATTTTTTGCCAGAAATTCGTTCACAATAATAGCCTTGTGAGCTGGTGCGTTATCGTGGTGCAGAATCCATGAGTTGTCGTTCTACAAATCTGGCCTTTTTCGCCGTATTTGTTCTCTCAAACGCCGCATAACGCTCAGATAATAGTCTTTATTTACCATCTAACCTTTTGGCAATAACTCTTGAGTGCACGACACTGCTATAATTGAAAAAAAAAAAAAAAAAAAACTGTCAACATGACCTTCAGTTTGGACCGAGTTTGACGTGCCCTTTCAGGTTTCGGTTCAGTTGGAAGGCGCCATTCAGATGCTTGTTGACTGGTTTGAGAGTCAAACTCGTAAACCCACGTCTCATCACCAGTTACAATGCGTGTCATGAATGTGGGGTCGGAACTGGCTCGTTCTAGCATATCTTCAACAATCCTTACGCGATTGCGTTTTTGTAGAAAATCCAAGTCTTTCGGAACTAACCGAACTGCAACTCATGTCATGCCCAAACAATCGTTTAAAATTGTACGAATCAATTCGTGAGACACAAAAAGTTCAGCGGAATCTCTCTCAGACCTAAATGACGATTTTCAGACACCATTTTCTTCACTTTAGCGATGTTCAGTTCAGTTGAAACCGTTGATGGCCGATCAGAGCGAGGCAAATCTCCCACCACATCTCGACCACTTTTGAATGCACTGTACCAGTCATATGCACGTGTTTTTGATGAGGTCGATTCACCGTAAGCCCTCTGTAACATTCTCAGCAATTCGGCACACGAAATGCCATTTGAAATGCAAAATTTGTGACAAATTCTTTGTTCGATATTTGTATCCATCGTAAAATCGCAAATCCCCTTTGAGATGAACTAACAAAATGGCATACTGTAAACAAACTAGGTGACAGATATGACGATCAAACTCCGCGTGGGTATAGGGGAAGGTTGTACCAACTTAGCGACAACAGTACTTTCGAATCGTCTTTTAAACAGGATTTTTAAAGGATCAATTCCAGGTACTTTCTTGACAGAAGGTATAACACAGCATAATAGGTATAAAGTAAAAAAAAAAAAAGTACTGGAATTATTTCTCTGTGAAGAATGAAATTAGTATGTTTAATGACAAAGACGGAATGAAGTAAATGGTAGTTTTCAATTACATAAATTATTTTGCTTACAAACTCTTAAACACAAGTATAGAAAAGAATTATAGCTTTGTGCAAATAGTTCATTGTTATGGAATCTTTCCTGATAACAGATAATAATATCCATATATGTAGAAGTAAACAGATTCTACACTGAGCAGCATAACCCCCCCCCCCCCCCGCGATGTATAAAACGAAGTACGCATTCTACAGCACATTGTCAGCCGGAAGCTCATGTGTGGTTGCTAGCAATACCAAGGACGCACTAATATTAAAAAAAAAATTGGACCTTGGGTTAAAGCATTTTGTGTCATCAAAGACTGACTATAACGAGCGCAGCAGATGCAGAATCGGAAGTTAATAAGTGACTCACTAAAAAGATAATGAATTATATGCAATCAGGATAATATAACTTACACTAGACGATAGGTGCACGTGGATGTACACCAAGTCCTAGCAAGAAGCTTAATCTTCCGAAGATTTCAAGGATCCAATAATGACATTGACAGCTGCATCCGAAACATATACCTCTTGCACAGACTTGTCCAGGGACCCACGTGAAGTCAATCCTGGAAGTGCTGCACCAGAGAATGATTATGTATAGAACTCGGTTTTGGGTGCCGAAGCGCACAAAACTATGAACACTCAGAGCAGTTAGCGGTATAAAAGAGCGGGTAGTGTGGAGGGGGTTGTAACCACAACATGCACACGTTGAAGTATAATCTGTTACAGAAATAGCTCACTAAAATTTTTGGCATGATATGCATCATTCTAATTCATAAAGTAACACAATGAAGCAATCATTTCATAATAGATTAATAAATAAAAACGCCTTGTAATTTTACAAATAAAAAGATTAAAGCTTGATAGAAAAATATATGGATAATAATGTGCAGAGGTTTGAAAAGACAACATGAATCGACCAAACTCATTGAGAACTCATTACAGTGAATTAAAAGATACATATTTGCTATAAAAAAAAAAAGTTCTCCTATCACTTAAAATATGCTTCAATCATCCACTATCCTTTCGTATTTTCGACATTTTTTAATCTTCGCTCTCTTTCAGTGTTCACTGCCGTCGATCGTTCCCATGGCCGTGCTCACTAAGGTGGCTAGCTTTGGTGCTAGGTTTGAGTCCCGCCTCGGCCATGGCTGTTTGTATGTGTGCATATAATCTATGTATCTGTATGTAAGAAAGGAAACAAAGTAAAAGTACAAAAAAGAAGAAAAGATGGTTTAAAATGCAAGGAGGAACTGAACGAGGCCAGCATAGTAACACGCTTCGAAACGGGCTGTGGAGATCACTCCTAATCTATCACGTCATTGTTATACTCTGTGTGCACCGAATCTCAATCCGGCCATTTCGTGACCCAGGACCGAGTTCTAGCTATGTACAGCGACTGATAGTTCTGGGATGCACCCAAGGAACCATTGCAGATAAAGCATAAGTGTGGGTCTCACTATTGAATATATAAAAAAGTTTGTGAAATATTAAGAAAAACAACCGTATCAATGGAACGCTGCTGTTAAATGGGAAATTTAAAACTAATGGGCATGAATAATAGATCAGCTAATCCTCGACCTTTAAGCGTCCATTGTTAATAGAATCGCGGTTTCATAACTCCTCCTAAATTGCTACAAAGGCAGAAAGAATAACCGAACCTCCGGTCGTTGATTTGTGGAAACCAATCTGAGATTGCTATATGCTTAGCGCGGAATCATTTGGGTATGCGAGTTACCCCTCTGAAAAATGTGGCTGATAATGTGACGTCCAGTTGGTTGAAGGAGGGAACTAAAATACAAGTGAAGGAGAGCAAGGGAGCTGTTGCTTAAAGAAGCTACAAAGTATCTGCATAGAAGACCATCGCATCGATAACAGAGCAAAAGTTTAGCAGCTTCCGAATTCAAGCAGATAACTGTCCTGGTTTGCAAGATGCTGAAACTTGAATTAATACAATGGTTATATGCAGACCGTCGGCTAATCAAAATCGGTGGTCGCGTCGAAGAGAACCAAATGTGATTATAATCAGGTTTTTGTCGGACGAGAGCACGATATAGCCTTAAAGGAACGATCCGAGCCCCATCTCTGGCTTCAGCATTTAAAACTCGTAAATTATTAGCACAAGTGTCACGCTTAGTCTTTAAATAGGATAAATTAGAAGCCTATCTAAGTTTTCTATCAAATACCAATGCTAAAGGGTTCGTCTTGTGTACTAACAGCTCTGGACCAAAATGTAAGGAAGGAAAAAGAAATACATTCCAACCTTTGAAGTTCATGTACATAGTTTTCTCGACGTAAAACTTGTGTTTTAGATACCTTCACGATTAGAAACTACCAAGATACGGTTTGAGTGGTGGATATAAAAGACGCGTATAACGGGAACTATATTAAATGGAGAAATCATCCATGAAAATTGAGACAACACACGAGGTGTCTCCACTTCACATCAATATTGATGAAAATAACGAAAGGTGTGACGTTGAGTTTCCAGCCCTGGGGTACTCTGTTCTTCTGAGTAAATGTACGGGATGTAATCCAGCCTTTCGGACCCGATGAATCCTACCCCTCAGGTACTCTCGAGTAATGGAGGAAGACGATCACCAGGGTCATACTTACGAAACTTATGACGAATGCCGTCTTGAGGTAACAAACACAATGCAATCGTCTTGTCTCTTTCTCAGAAATCAGTCCACTACGTACGAGAATAGTCAGAGTGAAGTATTCTATAGTTAAACGGTAGCGACTATAACCATATGGATGTTTATTGCATTTTTTTATTCAAGCCACCATGGCAATCGCAAGGTTATCATGAGTTCCGACACCTTACAGATGCAACTGTTGGTGGTGATAGGAAATCAAATGGTAACTAAAGCACGACTTTTTCCCGGTTTTAATATTGGTGCCAAATTAGTGGCAATTTAGCTGTTCACTAGAAGCGGTTGTAGGCCTGGAAAATATTGTTTACGGTCGGAAGAGATCTGCTTTGAACACCATCAGCCTCAGGAGTCCAGTGTCTCTAGGAGAATGGGGTCTGCTCCTGTTTTGTGGAAAAAGCGTTTTTACACGCGTGATTAAAATATGAAGAAAGTTCTTGCGATAGTGTCCGGTTCTTAACAGATCACAACTCTGGGTGGTAATTAGGTGAGCTAGAAATCGTTTCAAAGGCATAGCTCAGAGTGTCAGCAACATCTTTAGGATTAACCATGTTGTGATTACTTATAATAAGGTTCGATACTGCAGATGGTATCTTCCTAACCGCACCAGGAATATCCCATACGGCCGACCACCATGTGGAGCGATTGAAGCGCGGAGTGGGCATCTGTCCGCGGGAACAAGCTAAGGGAAGTGAAGGATTTTCCTGTTACCTGGGTAACCTCCTCTCGTAAATCCCGTCGGGAGGAGGTGCAATTGACTCACTTGCGAATCAGTCACTGATTTTACGCATAGTCATGTTTTTAAGAAAGATCCTGCGCCTATCTGTCCGCTCTATGGGGCAGTATTGTCGGTACGGCATGCCCTGCTAGAGTGTATTGCTCTAACGGCCCTTTGTTCAGCGTCACACCTGCTGGCCTCCCTCGTGGAGGTTCTTGCCGACGACCACAGAGCGGTCCATAGATTTTTTAACTTTTTATCTAATTTGGCGTTTCCAGTAAGGATTTAGTTTCTGGGGTTTTACTTAATCACTGTAGCTTTTAACGGAGCGAGGTTTTATGTGCTTTTAATGATTTTTTAATGGGTGCCCTGTATTCGTTTTAACCCGTCGATCATGTTTTAGTTATTTTTCACCCTTTTCGCTCCGGTTTTAAATATTTTAGATTCATGTTTATCCTTTAGCCACCAGTTGTTTTATTCTCAGGATTTGAGTGACATTTGTTTTATATTGTGCTTTTACCTTTTTCTGTTATTATTTAACTTTGTTTTATGAGGCCGCTAATGACCTCAGTAGTTGATCGCCCTTAAACAACAACATTCATTCATTCATTCATTCATTCATTCATTCAGCGATTGAAGCACTCCGTAAAATGTTTCCCACCTACAGTTTGCCGGAGTGAAACGGTGAGTCTGCATTGGCTTTCTTTGTAAGCCTCAGTATTTTTGGACGTAGTCTGTCATCAAAAAATCCAAGGTCTATTTATACATACCGAATTCTGCCCACCATTCTCCGATCTAATAAGAAACCACTAAACGTTGTGGGTGGGAATATATCGGGTTAATGACTTATGCAGTTGAGACGAAAAGTGAGGGGTTCCAACATCATCTCAGCAGCTCCCAAAATGCGGTCTTGAAAATACCTAAATTTGAATAAAGTCAGGTAAATACATTTAACATTGGGACGTGGTTAGAAAATAAACTGAATATACAAGGAAGATAGCCCGTGAAAGTGAGAGAGACCACGTTCCACTCAAGATGTGTGCACGCTGTGCAGAACAAACGCTAAATTCAGACTAGAGCGTCGGAAAGTCTGAAAGAAACGTGGGTCCACCGATATTAAGAATAGTAAAGTGGTTCTGCGTGAAAAAGCAAGATGTGTGCCACCTTCAGAAGTCCTACACGAATTCCAAATGATAGGATGCGAGCTGGGACACCACATGTATAAGGTCTGTATTGGCGAAGAGAGAATGACGTAAGTACGTCATACAAAGAGTAAACTAAAAGCAAGGGGAATTCAGTGTAATGCAAACAATTTCCTGCTAATGGTAAACGTGATAGGCGAGCAACAATCGCCGTGGCGCATCTGCATCACCACACCTCCGTGCATGAGATATATGGTCCCGATTGAAGGTCAAATTGTAACGTACCGAAACCAGGAACCATGAAAGTATGCTGCTGGCAAAACTTTGACTACATCTAGTCAGGAACTGAAGTTCGGCCGTATATACAGGAATGCCGCGTTTATTGCGTTACGGATGTTTTGAAATAAATAGAGAAGCCTCTGTAGTCATTTGTTCATTGGAGGCGTCGATTCAACTTGCCCTTTTCTGCGCATAAGGCTAGCGATTTTTGGAGTGAAATATTGCGGCGTGCCTTTGGCGGGCGGTGGAAAACTCCTCTGAAGCTGGTTGTTTTTTATAGAAACCTACTAGTGACATCTCGGTAGAGGTGAACATTATTCCTCCATGTGAACCTGTCCACTCGTAGAGACCCGAAGGTCTATCAAATGGCCGGTGTGCTTTGACTGTGTTTAGCATTTCTTGGTTTTAGGTGCAATGGACATGACTTTGGGTCTGTAGGCCTATGAGAAAATTAATTATAGTGCACTCGGAGTAATTGCTGCGGTGTAGCCAAAATTACATCTTTTTGTCCCATATTCCGCATTGTTACCAGGGTGAACACTACATAAACATATTAAAAAGAAAAGAGAATGCAGGCTGAAAAAGGGTTTATAAACTTCCTGGAGAGCTAACGGTTTATTTACCTGCAGCTTCTAATGACTTTCTCGTCCAAGAAAAGTGGACATTGGCGGGTAGTCACCGGATGGGCACCTTGATAGTACATACAGTTTGGAGTAGATGAACAAGCTCCGTTGTGGTGATGTTCCCACAATTTACGCATGCCACAACGGTGCTTTTGCAGAGATCATAGCGTTCCCAAGTGGTGGACTGCGCAATGGACTTTAGGATCGAATAACTTTCTATCCTCCGCAAATCTTCATAGGTAATATTTGATCTACCTGATCGAAATTGTGAAGAGTGTATTTTTAGAGACCTGTGCCACGTCGAATCTTTCTCTACATGTTAAACGCTACAACGTCCTGTTTGGATAGGCAACTACATTATATCTTCTTATAGTTAATCATCTAAGCCATAGTGGGGATTATTCTCTTGGAAATACTTAGGTTACGATGATTTTCGATACAAAGGATATCCGTAGAGTAATTTTGACTTAACAACTTATCAAATTAGATTGCAGGGTGCTACTTAACAAAAAGAACGATTCATTTAGGTCTATTTTCTAAGCTTATCATTTTGGCAAACTATTATTTAAGTGAAATGGGAGATAAAGCTTTCCTGGCAACTTACATACTCTAGGTATTCTCGGGCTTCAAGCGAGGTAAGGTGATGTGCTACCATCGACTCTCCGTACATATCTTCCGTTATCAGGATGATGAATGACTATTCAGGTAAAATGGTCTGTATTTATACTCTGGACATCGTATAAAACCCGATCATCCTTATTCATCATCATTACGTAGGCGAGCAAGTCATCTCCTCCTGATGTAATAAACGGGAGGAAGTGACCCAGTTTATAGGGAGATCCCTTGATTTTTTAAGTTTGTTTTCGCAAAGACCTGACCACTTTGCGTGCCAGCGTGAAAGCACAAGAAACCTAAGTTCTTCAGATGTTACGCAATTAATTGCTACACTAGGTGTTGCATTGCAGAGGAAGCTCTGCCCATCCGGCATAAAGGCTCAACTCTGAAGTGTTTGTAAAAGCCCAACAGCCTCAGGGATACCCTGATTACGGAGAGTGTCTAGTTTTTTCAGCAAAGATGTTCTTGCTGAAGAACATGCTATAATCTAGTTGGGATCGGATCAGTGCTCGATAAAGACTCGGCAACATTCTACGGTACGCTCCCCAAGATGTACCACTTAGTATCCAAAAATGATTAGAGAACTGTCACATCGCGCTTTCAGCTGTGCTATATGGGGTGACTAAAGTTTTCTGCTGAATATAAAGCCAAGGAATCTCGTATCATATGCGACTTGTAGCAAAGCTGGACCAAATTAACGCAAATGAGTTCTCGGTGGAGAAACGAAAGTTGTTTTTTGAACTCCAATCTGAAAGTCTGTCCAAAGATTGCTGCAGTCGGCGTTTAAAACGGCACACGCTGAGAAGCAAAACGACGGCAAAGTCGTCTATGAATAAGCAGCACGATACAATTTGCGATAAAATTACTTTCTTTAGCAAACAACACCACTCTTAGGACCAATCCCTGTGGCACTCCGTTGTCTTGGATAAAAACATTTAAAAAAACCGAACCGACCTTTACTCGGAAAACGTGGTTCTGCATAAATTCCTGAATGAATAGTGGCCTTCTCCAGGTAAAAAAATATTCCAACGATTCGACAGTTCTTTGGGAAGTCGTTCATCATCTGTATCGAGAAAGTTGCTAGGTGGTCAGGTGCTGGCCGACGTCGTCGAAAACCGCACTGTCCATTGGTGAGTAGATGGTGGTTTCCAACAAACATACCAGCCGTCCATTGGTCATGTGTTCCATCACTTTGTAAACGCATTGCTGAGATGATGACGGTCCTTTCCAGGTTACAAAATGGGTCTGACAGTGGCTTCCCGCCACCTTTTTGGAAAAGTAGCGTTAGATCAAATACGATTATAGACCTAAAGAAGGAAAATTTGAGCTTCAGTTGACAGATGTCGCAAAATTTGAACGTTGATTCCACCTAAAAGGGGGCAGAGTTCCGCGAAGTAGACAGTACTTGGTCTAACTCCTCCATACAAATAAACATACAAACTTGCTCCATGATGTACCTTTGCTATCTTTAATAATTTATCTACTATTGGCACGGAGCTTCTGGTACAGGGCGGCGCTGGAAAGTCCTAAGAGCACGCCTTCGGCATTACAAATTTCATCTGTCCATAAAGGAAGCAGAACATAAGGTTTGCCAGTCTACCGCGGAATAGTTTTCTCAGCAATAGAAAGAATGGTTACCGTGAGAAGTTCGACTAAAAAGTTCATGGAGTCCTGCTCATTGTAGTTAAAAACGGCTAATGCTGAATAAAGCTACCAATTCGGTCGATCTAAGCAGCAACTAGGTAAACGTGTGGAACATAATCTCGTGTTAAGAGATAATAAGAATTGGAAAATGGCCACTAGAATGTAAATTAGAGATAACATTGTAACGAAACTGTCAACTACTGAGAAACCTTCACATGTTACGCACTGCGGATAAAAAATATTGACGGCACCAAAAAGAAATGCAGGCTCTTCGATGTTCATGAGAGCGAAATTATAAATGCCCATGAAATCTGCAGAACCTTCTCTCACACATACCCGAGGTGAGCCCCAAAGTCTGTAATGAGCCATCACGTCACCTAAACTGAAGCGTTTTGGTAACTGAGTAACCAAGTCTTCTCAATCAGTGAGCTAGAAGTCATCAGATGGAGGTATATACATAGCTTTTTCCAAACCATTATGGCTCTCAAACGGGGCCTCTTCCCCTATCACTGGGCAATTATGATTAGCAAACAAAAGCCGAATCTGTGCTAAGGGCGAGTGGCAACATTGTAAAATTTGTTTGTTGGAGACACTTGTTGCAAGCCAATAATCTCGCCTCAATCAAGAGAACAGTAAGTGCAAGACTTGGCAACACGACGGTTGGTTTCCAAACACAATCCCTTAACCGCAAACCTCAAAGTCTTTCCGACTTTGGAAGCAAAGTGTGGCAGGGTCATCATGTTCTGTAAAATATTTCACCACAAATGATGAATCTGCTAGAGGACAGCTTACTCTTTACAGTGACTGACTGGATGTCACATTGTTAGGATACGACTTCAACTTATATATCACCTCTGATGAGCAACTTAATGCCTCCTTTTGCAGTGACTCCCCTTCTGATGATAATCACACCGTACAGAAGAGCACTGACTAGACGGAGCTTTGACTGTGTTAAGCATACGACCAAGGGCTCATTCTGGTTGAGCAGCAATTCTGGTTCTGGTGGACGTGGTTTAATTCTGGGAGTATTACACTGCGTGAAAGTCATGGTCAGTGGTATGGGATAAGTTATAAGATGAAAGACTTTTGTGCATATTAGACTGCGCTAGTCGGTTTTACGTATTTGTTTTTGCTGTTGGACTAACACTTGTTTCAGGAGCACGATCCTGAATTTTACGTACTGTCCGTCTGGCAGTGAGGGCATAGTCATCCTGTTCTGTCTTCTCTACGAAGGTGACCCATTTTCAATAGAGAATTTAGGTTCGTGAACCTCGAACCGACTAGAGGCACCTATCGGCGAATATGGTGGTCACTGATATGTGTGCTCCATCCCCCACTCCAGAAAATTCCTCAGAGTAGGATCTGCGTGGAGAGTGGTGTGGACTTTTTCCGCCCCTTAGGTGATTTGGGAGCGGACAATACACTTGTTTTAAAGAATTCAGTTTTAAACAAGCGGGTCGTGAAATTAGTCTTTGGTACAGAATATGTCATTTCTTTGACAGTCTTAGTACCCAAGGTATATGGTTGTGGTAAAAATTTTGCTGGACGACTCTGTGCGTTGGCGGATTGGACACTGATTGTCATTGATTGACACGTAGACTTAGATGTTGAGGGTTTTATTAGTGCTCTGGTGATAACGTTTTCTGCAACTGTGGAGCTCACAAGGTCCTGAGTCAATCCTTACGGTCGCACGGGTAACCTCTTCGTGGAAGGGTGTCAGACCATCAAAATACGTGTAGGCTTTGCGTGGATACCCGAGTGGGAGGAAAGGGATATACAAGTTGTTTGATGGTTGCGTATATGTGCCTGGGCTTCTGTCTTCAGTGGCTGGTGGGGTGCGCAACCTCATACACTACTTCGACACTCGAAAAGGACTGACTTCTTCCCTCCAGCTACCGTCCTATTTCCCTCACCAGTAGCGTCTGCAAGGAGATGGAACGCATGATACATGGCCGGTTGACGTAGTGGTTGGAATCTCACACTTTCCAAACACCCAGTACGGTATTCGGGGATGTCGGTCAGCGGCTAGCCACCTTTAATCGCTATTGATGCACATCATGAATGACGTTTTCAGGAACTGACCAACAGTTGCGATAGTTTTTGACCTCGAGAAGGCCTATGATATGTTGTTGGCGAGGAGGAATATTACGTTTCCTCCACAACTGGAATATACGTGGACATCTACCGCTCTGCATTCAAGATTTTGAGAGACCGCATTTTCCGAGTAAGGATCGACTCGGCTTTTCCCACTCCTTTTATTCAAGAGAATGGAGAGCCTCAAGGATCGGGTCCAAGCTGACGCTTTTTCTATAGCGATTAAAATATATACCGCAATGCGTTTCCCCAGATGTCCGTCCTGCTTATTTGTAAAGGTCTTTGCCAGCTTTTGTACTTCATAGTGTACGCCGTTTTTGAAAACGGCGTCTATAGCTTGTGTGGCCAACTTATCTGATTGAAGTTCTCAAAGCGGCTTTTCTTTCTCACCTGAGAAGTCAGTGTGCGTTAACTTCCGGCGACGAGCAAGGCGCTTGCCGCCTTCACTTTGACTCGGCCGAGAGTTCCTTGCCTTTGCAGATAACGCCAGATTCCTTGGGTTGATCGTTTGGGAACTTTGCTGATCACCACATATAGCACAGCTGATAGCGCGATGTGAGAGCTTACTCAATATTTTGCGGATACTAAGTGGCAAATATTGGGTTGCGGATAGGACAGTGTTGCTGTGCACTGACCCGATCTAAATTAGGCTCTGGATACATTGTTTATTCTTCAGCATGTCCAACTGTGCCAAGAAGCCTAAACGCTGTCCATAATCAAGGCGTCCGTCAGGTCTGTGTGTGCTAAGAAGCCTTAATGCTGTCCATAATTAGGGCTTGCGTCAGGCTCATTGAGCTTTTTCGACCAACCCAACTGTCAGCCTCTACGCCGAATCTATAGAACCTCCTCTGAGATGTCGCCGTGATATTTTTGTAGCTAAATATGGCTATAGGCCTATGCCTTCGCATCCATGTTTATCACACTTTTCAATACTTTGCTGGATGAACCTTTTTTAAACCTCGCGATTAGTCTAGGGTTCGCAAATTTCCGTTTCCGCGAGCTGCTTCGGAATTGCGACCCTGAAATGTATTGCATGTTTCCAAAGGGAGAGAGCGTGGACACACCTTGGTTACGTGCTGCATCCCACGTTAATCTCCGGATGACGGCATACCGGAAATCTCTGATGCCTGTGTCTAGTATCCGTTCTTGTTATTTAGAATTCTTATATCTGTACTGTGGCCCAATTATTATCTACAGCGATGTCAGTAAATGCACTGAAGGTGTTGGATGTGCCATTGTTTATGGAACCGAACTATTAGTAACACATTCATATCTACTGCAGATGTGTATGCCATATACCAAGCCATTCTTTATAGTCGCCGTCGACATTTGGGTGACAGCCTTATTATGAGTGATTCCCTTACTGGACTTCAGAGTGTTCGTGAGCTGCGGTTACCATACTATCCTGCAGCTTATTCAGGATGCCCTCCACATGTAACGCACTTCAGGAGTTAATGTGAGTGTGCATGGATCTCTTGTCACGTTGGCTTGCCGGGGAACGAACTGCCGGATTTGGCAGCGAAGTCGGCGACCACAGAACCCGGTGCTGCACTTGTTAGCGTGACAGATGAAGATGTGCGAAGCGGTGTCTTCCTCCTGGCATGGCGAGTGGTCAGCGCTCTGCGGCAACAAGCTAAGACTGGTTAGGGACCTTCCAATAAACTGAGTGAGCTCCTCTAGTGTATTTCGTCGGGAGGAGATTACTTTAGCACGCTAGCGTATTGGCCGTTGCTTCTGTACCCACAGCCACCTGCTTAAGCGGAACCGGCTCGCATCTGTCCGCTCTGTAAAAAAAGAATTGTCGGTCCTTCATATGTTCTGGGGTGCTTTGGTGTAGCACATATCCGAGACTCCCTGGAGCTGCCGATCTGTCTTGTTGTCCTGGCGGATATACCACAGCGGTGCAACGGGTTTTTAAATGTTTACCAGCGGTAACTTTTACACTCAGGATTTAGTTTTACATTTAATTTTATCCTCTATGTCACCAGCGTGAAGTGGTTAGTTTGTGTTTTTAACGTAATAGCACATAACCGTTTTAGTTCAGAAGTTTTAGTTTTCGTTTTAATATTTTAGTTGCTTTGTTTTTAACGGTTTTCAATTTTAGACATTCTTAGTCCCATGGGTGGTTTTATTTCATTTAGATTTCTACGTCACCTGTAGCTCCTGCCTCCTAGAGGCCTACTACGGTAGGTACGGGTTTGGCACACCCGGGGGTTCCCGAGCCTCCTCTGACTCCCTCGTGTGGGAACCTCCGAGTGGTGAGGGAGTCAGTCTATTAAAATTCGCGCCCACGTGTAGGCCGCGCGTGGAGACCCATGTCGGTGGAAAAGAATATCCTGGTTGGTTAAGGGTTGCGTATCTGAGTCTGGGATACTGTTTTTCAGTAACTGGGGAGGATGCGAAGCCTAATACACCGCTTTAGTTTCTGCTTCGCCTAAACGGGAGGCTAGGGACTAACCCACTCCTAGTCAATCGACCAGGAATAGGTATTATACCGAACGCTAGGTTGAGTGGGACGGCGAGCCTGCTATATCCCCTGTGTAGCCCTGTCATCCCAATGGAGTGACCCCTTGTTGGGCTCCGTGCTGGTCGCGGAGCATTGGGGGATTAATCACAGACCGTCTTTTACGACAAACAAAATAAAATATAAATTAGTGGTTGGAAAAGAAGTAGTTGGGTGCAGTGGTACTCGCTACTTGGTCATCACTCGGACAGAGAGGACTAGATATTATACGGAACTCCGGGGTGAGTTGGACGACGAGCCTGCTATATCTCCTGTGTAGTCCTGACACCCCAGTGGGGTGACCTCTCGTTGGGCTTCGTGGTGGGTGGGGAGCACTGGGGTATGAATATCTTGCTCATTTTATGGCACCAAATAAAAAATGTATTAAACTTGGGAATGATGTAGGAAAAGAAGTAGCTGAGTCTTGCAGTCCTCTTTAATCGGACAGAGGAGGGTGGAAAGTTCTCCACCGTAAGCCCGTTCAACATCCAAAAAGGGCTTGACAACATTGGTGGTTCTGGCAAGTCGTGCATTAAAACGCGAAACGGCACGCTCCTTGTAGGGGCACATTCAGCATCGCATGTGGCGAAATTACTAAAGGCCATTATGCAAGGCAGCTCTCCTGTGAAGGTCGAGGTGCTCAAGACTCTTAACTCCTCGCACGGCGTTGTTACCACCCGCGCCTTGGACGGTCGATTGAAGGAGGAGATAAAGGAGGATCCTGCAAAACAGGGTGTTACATCTGTGGGTGAATTTGTGCCTACTCGTACCCTGTACCTCACATTTGATCGGGTGGAGCTCCCTCGGGGTATTAGGGCAGAGTACGAGGCCATCGAGGTTAGGCCCTACGTTACATACCCACCAAGATGCTATAAATGTCAACCCTTTGGGCACACGAGCAAGTTTTGTAAAGGTCGGTCTACTTGTGTAAAATGTGGATACACCCAGCACGACGGCAATTGCACGTCACATCCATTTTGTGTTAACTGCGGCGGGGAACATCCATCTAGTTCCCGAGACTACCGTTTTGCAGAGGAGAGAGCGATCCAGGATATTCGGGTGAAAGAAAAGATGTCCTTCTTGGAAGCCCGAAAACTACTGTGACTTCGGCAGCCCTCTGTCCCACGGTCCGGCACCTATAGTTCAGTTGTAGCCAAACCGGTATCCAGGCTGGAAATCGCTGAGACTTGTGATATGATCAGGGCCACAATTAAAGACAGGATCCTTGAGGCCAGGCCGCTACCTAAGCCGTCCGTCACTATTTCTAAGTCCGCCTCAACATCTTTAAAATCCGCCAACGTACGGAGCAGCCAAGAACAGTTATCACCTAGACCTTCAACTTCGGGAAACCAGACTGACAAACCTGTCACAATTTCTGCACCAGCGCTTAAGTTAACGACCAGTTATGTCAGATCGGACTTCTTGAAATCCAGTGCAAAGACCACACCCAAAACACCTAAAGGAAGGAAGACCACGTCATTCTCCTTGTAGATCCTCTTCCGAGGACTCTTCTGGAGGGAGCATAGATCTGAGACCACTATCTTTGCCAATCAAGACCTCTAATCGGTTCCAGAACCTCCTATTTCGTATTGGAAAGGGGTCCTCTCCCGTGGATGAGATGGAACAGGAGGATTCTGCCCTCACAACAAGAGGACAGTGCGTAAGCGGCAGGATCGTGCTCCTGAAAACAGCGTTAATCGGACGCCAAAAAGAACAAATTAAACCGACCAGCGCGGCCCAATATGCAGAAACGCCTTTCTATATAGAACTTATCCCATAATATATATATATATATATATATATATATATATATATATATATATATATATATGTCTATCCTACAATGGAACATACGTGGAATAAGACCACATCGACCAGAGCTTGAATTGTCGCTCCACCAGACACAGCCTTTGGTTTTATGTTTACAAGTGACCAAGCTCCGTCCTCTAGACAACGTTACAATTAGGTAGTACTCTGTACGGTGTGATTTATTACCGGCGGAGGGTATTCCTACACATGGGGGCATCATGGCGCTTATCAGAGATGACATCTTCGCAGAATTTAAACCCAAACCATCTGATATACAATCCGTCGCTGTGAGAATTAAGATACAATCGATTAGCTTCACCATTTGCAATTTATATCTTCCTCCATCTGCTGACTTCTCGTGCCCTGATTTAGAACACATCTTTTCCAAGTTACCAAGCTGGTGGTACGTGAATGCCCACCAATCAATTTGGGGCTGCCCTCGGGCTTGTGCGAGAGTTCAGCTAATTGCAGATTTCTTGGACACTAAGAATCTCGCTCCCCTGAACACCGGCGAGCCAACCTTCCTTTCTGACACCTTTTATAGTTATTCACACCTTCACGTAGCAATGTGTTTCCCACAGTTAGCGGTCTCGTTGTCTTGGAATATCATCTCTGATTTGCACTCTAGTGACCACCTTCCATGCCCTATTAGTCTCTTGACGCCAGCTGTATGTTGCACCCGTTTACTTGGATGGCGCTTAGATCACGCCAACTGGGAATTTTATTCCCGTTTGGCTGAATCTAATTTCAATGAGCACGACTCTGTGAAATATATAGTCGGGCATCTCACAGAGAAAATTCTTTGTGCTGCTGAGCAATCCATTCCACGTTCGACTGGCAAAACCCGTCAATTTCCGGTACTTTGGTGGAGTGTTGACTGCCGGAATGCTATTCGTGCTGGCAGACATGCTCTAAGGGTCTTCCAATGTCCGCTACACTTGGTAGTCCAACACAATATAAATGTCTGCGTGCCAAACCTAGACAAATAGTTAAGGATAGTAAGAAGACATCCTGGAGTAAATTTGTTGCATCTTTAAACCAACATATACCTTCCTCTGTCGTATGGGGTAGGTTACGACATGTAGCCGAAAATCGACTCAAATGCCCATTGCCGACCTCAAAACACCTGCCGGGGCTGTTGTTGATATGTTTGACGTGGCGAACACTTTAGGCAGTGCATTCGCTCAGGTGTCTAGCTCAGAAAATTATTCCCGTCTTTGTTACAGTTAAGGCTCAGGTGGAATCTCAAGGCTTCTCCTTTCGTTCTGGAAACCTTGAGGATTATAATCGCCTTTTCACCATGGCAGAGCTAGATAATACACTTTCAACTTCGCGGCTCTCTTACCAGGACCAGATGGTTATCCACGTCCAAATGCTGCAACATCTCTCCTGGTGGTTAGGGTATTTAACTTGAGGTCTACAATCGTGTCTGGGTTGACGCCACTTTTCCAGACAAGTGGCAGGAGGCCACTATCATACCCATTCTTAAACCTGGAAAGGACCGCAATCTTCCTTTCAGTTACCATCCTATTTCCCTCACCAGCTGCGTGTGCAAGGTGATGGAACGCATGATCAATGGACGGTTGGTGTGGCGGCTGGAATCCCACAATCTTCTGGCTAACAACCAGTGTGGCTTTAGACGACGACGTTCAGCATCTGACCATCTTGTCTGGTTGTCAACTCAGATCATGGACGGATTTCTTAAGAACAGGCCCACATTTGGGATATTTTTGTTACCTCAAGAAGGCCTATGACTTGTGTTGGCGAGTGGGATATTACGTTCTCTCCACAGCTGGAATATACGTGGACGCATACCGTTGTTCATTCAGGAGTTTAAGCGGGACCGGGTTTTTTGAGTGAAGATCGGCTTGGTTTTTTCTAACCCTTTTATTCAAGAGAACGGAGTGCCGCAGGGCGTTTTTACTCAGTGTGGCGATGTTTGCTGTAGCGATAAATTCCATTTCGCAATGTGTTCCCCCAGGTGTCTCTTCCTGTTTATTCGTGGACGACTTTGCCATCTTCTGTACTTCTCAGCGTGCACCATTTTTGGAACGTCGTGTCCAGCAATGTTTGGACAATCTCTATGATTGGAGCTCGAAACACGGCTTTCGTTTCTCCGCTGAGAAAACAGGGTGCGTTAACTTCTGGCGCCTTGGGTGGCAATACTTGCCGTCTATTCGACTCAGGCCCGATTTACTTCCTTTCGCAGATAGCAACACATGACTGTGCCTCCCCACAGAGCGAACAGACAGGAACAGGTTCATGTCTAAAAAGGTAGCTGTGGGTAAACATACAGCGGCCAAGTCGTAGTCGCGCTAATACTATCTCCTCCCCGCGGGATAAACTAGATGAGGTTACCCAGTTTATGGGGAGGTCCTTCACCTCTCGCAGCTTGTTACCACGGAGAGCCGACCACTCCGCACACCAGCCCGAAAAGCCACCTTAAAATCCTCCGCTTGAAATGGTAACAGTAAAACTGGGCTCAGTGAATGCCGATTTCACTCCCAAATTCGCCAATTCATTTCCCGGCAAAACGACGTGTCCAGGAATCCAAGCGCACTGCACATGAGCACCAAAAACGTGCAAAATGTGGAGTACGTCCTGAATTCGCTGCACTAAAGGATGGTAATTGTATGGCTCATGAATGCTCTGAAGGGCATTAAGGGAATCATTAAGAATAAGGCAGTCACCTAATTTTCGATAGCGAAAATACAGAAGTGCACAGTAAATAGCATACAGCTCGGCAGAAAAAATGAATATGCCACTAGGCAAACTGTAAGTAGATGTCGCGGTCCCAGTGACAAAGGCACATTCAGAACCGTCGGGCCACTTACTACCATCGGTATATATACTAATCCGGTCACTTTGGATAAAACGTCTAAAACCAACTACGGATACTAGAAACAGGGTAGCAGATTTCCCGTAATCCGTCATCCCGAGGTCCACATGAAGGAGCACGTAGCCAAGGAGGGTACGTTCTCTCCTCCTTGGGATAAAGACTAGGCATATCAATATTGTGCCGCCGAAGAAGCGCACGGAAGCGAAAACCTGCTCGCCTTGGACTGAGAGAGTTATGGCCATATCGTTCGTCCAGTACGGGGGAAAAAAATGCATGACAAGTTGGATGTCCAGGCATGCACTTAAGCCCACAGCCATAATTAGCGAGCAGGACCTCACGCCGATATCGTTCTTCTGATTCGGCGTATAGGCTAACCACTGGGCTGGTTGGAAAAGCTCCAACAGCCAAACGGATGCCCTGTTTATAAACTGTGTCAAATGTTTTGAGTACAGATGGTCGTGCTAAAGAATAAACAATGCAGCTATAGTCCAACTTCTATCGAATTAGTGCACAATAAAGACAAAGCAACGCCGTCCGATATGCTCCCCAAAAGTTACCAGCTAGTATCCCTCAATTATTGAGAGAACGTTGACATCGCGCTTTCAGCTCTGCTATAGGTGGTGACCAACATAGTTTCTGATGGAATATCAACCCCAGGAATCTCGCCTGATCAGCGAAGGGAAATAGGTCTGGCCCGAATTGGAGACATGGCGCCATCCGCCACTTACGGCGTTAGAAGTTAACGCAGACGGCCTTCTCACTTGAGAAACGAAAGCCGTGGTTTAAGCTCCAGTCATAAAAGTTGACCAAACAGTGTTGAAGTCGGCGTTTCAAACCGGCGTTCGTTCAGCAGTACAAAAAAACTGCCATAGTCATCTATGAACAAGCAGGACGAACTACCTGGGGGAACACATTGAGAGATAGAATTAATCGCTATAGCAAACAGCGCCACGCTCAGAACTGTGCACTAGGGCACACCGTTCTCGTGAATAAAAGGATTCGAAAAAACCGAGCCGACCCTTACTCGGAAGACGCGGTCCTTCATAAACCCCTGAAGGAAGAACGGTAGGCGTCCACGTATATTCCAGTTCAGGAGGATACGTAAGATCCCTCCTCTCCAGCACATATCATAAGGCTTATCCAGGTCAAAGAATATTCCAACTGTTTGACAATTCTTAAGAAAACAGTCCGAGATCTGCGTCGACAGCAAAAAAACAAGCTGGTCAGCCGGTGACCGACGCCGGTGAAAGTGGCAATGACCATTGGACAATAATCTATGAGTCTCAAGCCATCATACCAACCGCCCATTTATCATGCGTTCTATCACCTTGCAAACGCAGCTGGTGACGGAAATGGGACGGAAGCTGGAAGGGATATGACGATCCTTACCAGGTTTCAAAATTATAATGATGGTGACCTCCCGCCAACTGTCTAGAAGAGTGGCGTCAACCCAGACACGATTGTAGACCTGGAGTAGGTAACCTTTACGCCAGGAGAGAGGTGTTGCAATATTTCGAAGTGGATTCCATCTGGACAGGGCGCACAGTTACGCGAAGATGAAAGTGCGTGTTCTAGCTCCGTAATCGTGAAAAGCCGATTATAATCTTCTAAGTTGCCAGAACGAAAGGGGAACCCTTGAGAGCCCACCTGATGCTTCCAGGCAGAAACTCAAGGGAATAATTATCGGACCTGGATACATCAGCGAAAGCACTGCCAAGTGTGTTAGCCACCTCGAAGGGATCAACTACAATGTCTACTGATGTTTTTAGACCGGCAATTGGTATATAGATCGATTTCTCGGCCACACGTCTTAACTTATCCCATACGACAGAGGAAGGTGTATGGCTTAAAATATGCTACGAACTTACTCCAGGATGTCTTTTTGCTAACCTTTATAATTTTCCTAGATTATGCGCGCAGCTTCTTGTACTGTTTATGGTTTTCCAGTGTTGGGCGACGCTGGAAAAATCTGTGAGCACGTCTGCGAGCACAAACAGCCTTCCGACATTCATCAGTCCACGAAGGTACCGGAAAACGACGGCTTTGGCCACTCGAACGCGGAATGGAGTGCTCTGCAGGAGAAAGAATTTTCTATGTGAGATGGTAAACTAGATGGTTCACAGAGTGGTACTCATCGTAGTTAAATTCAGCTAAACGGGAATACAGCTCACAGTTGGCTTGATCTAGGCGCCATTTGGGTAAACGAATGGAACATGCATCGTGTGGCAAGAGACTAATAAAGACATGGGAAGTGGTCACTAGTGTGCAAATCAGAGATGATATTCCAGGATAACGAGACCGCTAACTGTGGTGTACAGATTGCTATATCAAGATGTGAAAAACTATGAAAAGCGTCAGATAGAAAGGTCTGCTCTCCGGTGTTCAGGAGAGTTAGGTTCTTATTGTCCAAGAAGTCGGCGATTAGCTGGCCTCTCGCACAAGACCGAGGTGGGCCCCAAATTTGGTGGTGGGAATTCAAATCGCCTACCAACAAAAACGGTATTGGTAACTGCGAAACTAGGTCGTCTAAGTCAGTGAGCGAGAGGTCAGCAGATCGAGCAGGTAGACGCTACAAATGGTAAATATAGCGGAAGGCAGCTGAATCTGTACAGCAACTGACTCGATGTCGGATGTTAAGGTCACGGATTCGGCAAATATATCATTGCGGATGAGCATCATAGTGCCTCCATGTGAAGGAATACCTTCTTCCGGTGATAAGTCACGCCGTAATGTGGATTAATGCCTGATGGAGACGGTGCCCTGTGGACGGAGCTTTGTCTCTTGTAAGCACACAAGCACAGGTTGATTCTGGCGCAGCAACAATTAAAGCTCTGGTCGTTGTGGTCTAATTCCTCATATAATCCACTGAAGGTTGGCCATCGTGTGTCTTTGGGCATAAGATCTACATAGAAATACGTTTCTGCATATTAGGCTAAGCTGGTCGGCTTAATTTATTTTTCTTGGGAGTCTGACTAATATTTTGTTCAGCAGCACGATCCTGGCGCTTACGAACTGTCCGTCTGGAAGTGGAGGCAGGATCCTTCTATTCCATGTCCTCCACGGGGGTACCTCTTACAAATAGAACATTTCGGTTCGAGTACCTCGAACCGATTGGAGGTACTGATCGGCGGAGGTTGTGGTCGCCGATCTACGCTCCCCCCTGAAGATTCCTCAGAGAAGTATCTACGTGGAGAGCGGTGGGGACTACGGCTTCCCTTGGTTAGTTTGGGAGAGGGCTTGGAACTTTTTTTAAGAAAGTCGCTGCGAACAAAACTAGTCTTGAAAGACTTAGCCTGAGCTGAATACCGTGTCTTCGGTCCGTCATTAGGCCAAAGGTCGACGGTTTGGGTGATACAGATCCGGTGGTGCTTCTTCCGTTAGTATGCTTTCCATTGGCGGATTTTGCGGGTGGTAACGCCGAAGTAGATGCCGATGTTAAAGACTTGTGTACCGGACTGGCCAGAGTAATTTACTTTGCGACGGTAGCCCCGTTTATATCGCTTGTCTGGGTTGCGATTTTCCGACGCGGTACAAGTTTAGCGGTAACAGAGGTACCGGAGCGCGGGATGGAGGGTAGGCAGAGGCGCAGCAGTTTACGGGCTTCTGAGAAAGAAACCTTCTCTCTCACCCGTATATCCTGGGTCGTTCTCTCCTCCATAAAACGGGACCAATACGGGAACTAGATGGGTGTTCCCCTCTGCAATTCACACAAGATGGAGTGGCAGTACAAGCTCCATCGTGCGATGCCTGTCCACAGATAGCGCAGGTAGAATGGCCAGATCACAGTTCACTGGTATGCCGAAACCGCTGGCACTTGTAACATTTGAGTGGGTTCGGAATATAGGGCCTACACTCGGTGGTTTCATACTCTGCGTTAATCCTTTGTGGGAGTTCCACCCGATCAAAGGTAAGGAACAGGATACGGGTAGGCACGAGTTCTCCATTTACTTTACGTTGAACCCTATACACATATTGGACACTCTGGTTTGCCAGATCCTCTTGAAGCTCCTCATTGGGCAAACCGTCCAATGTGCGGGTGGTAATAACGCCACGCGAGGAGTTCCATGTCATATGCTGTTCAATCTTCACCGGGAAACTGCTAACATTTAGGTCTTCATAAGTTTGCCTGCCTGGGATTACGTAAATGTCACTACCAGGAGTGTACCGGTGAGTGGTTTGATACGGAAGTTAACAGGACCAAAGTTGCGTACTCTCCCCAGTTACTGAAGAGCGGAAGCCCAGGCTAAGATACACAACCCTCAATTAACCGGGATATTTTTTTCCACCGACACGGGTCTCCACGCACGGCCTACACGTGGGAGGGCATTTGAACCTACTGACTCTTTCACCATTCTGAGGTTGCCCACAGAGGTAGCCAAGGTTGATTCGGGACCCCGAGTGGGCCTAACCCGTACCCACCGTAGCAGGCCCCTGGGGGAGGGCGACCATCTGTAGTAATAGTAGTAGTGTTAGGGCTTTAGGGCGCACAAGAATAAAAAGGCTACTAAAGCCAGATTAAAACCGAGGGACTAAAACACAAGTCAATAAAATGCAAAACCCCGAGATAAAATTAAACCATACTGTACATCCCGCAGCGGCGGAGAAAATTAAAAAGTCCCTCGCAAGAAACAGGGTTGTTGCCCAGAAGGGTGTGGATGTCAGTAGACAGACATAGGGACCCACGCAGCACAGTAAAAAGGTATCACTCCGATAAAATATGACGCACCAACAAAGGCTCATTACATGAAGCACATTGAGGTGCGGGTTCTCTACGTAAAAGATGCTGGTTGCTAAAACGGCATTGCCCGATACGCAGTCACGCTAAAACCACATCATCGCGGCGACATGCACGCGAGGAGGTTGACCAGCGGACAGAAAGGGTCTTGACCGCTCTCAGTTTGTTGTAACCCACGCCGGACCATTCCTCAAACCAGCGGGAAAGAATGGCCCGGCGCAGGTGAACACGAACATCACCTGAAGGGTTAGTCAAGCGTCAGCGAGCGACTGCAGGTGACCCTGAATACGGTGTATTAAGGGATGGCATGGATACAGCTCACGCAGGCCCTGTAGTGCACTGAGGTAGTCGCTACAAATAACTAACTGCCTTAAATCCTGTCCCCGGATAAAAACAAGAGCTTGATAGATACTGAAACGTTCGGCGATAAAAATCGAACATTTCCCCCAAAAGATGAAATGTGTAACGCCGCGAATTAGAAACGAAAGCACTTCCCACACCGCGGTCTTCCTTGGAACCATCCGTGTAAATAAAACTTTGGTTGGGAAGCTCGGCCTGCAACTCTAAAAAAAGCGGAGCGGAAGACTGCAGGTGGAGTCGTTGATTTCGGCATGGATGCCAACCCAAGGTGGAACTGGGTGTCGCAACTTAACCAAGGGGGAAATGAACATTCCCCCAGTGGAAATACAGGCGGAAGGCGAGCATCGAAGATCCGAAGAAGCAGACGAAAACGAACTCCTACGGGAAGAAAGGCAAGCGTGCTGACAGCATTTTGACGGTCAAGAGACTCATCAAAGAATAACCTGAAAGACGGGTGATCTGACAAGGCAAGGAGGCGGATAACATAGCTGCAAAGAAGCAGGTCACGGCTACAAGACAGCGGAGATTCAGCAGCCTCCGCAGACAAACTAATAACCGGGCTAGACGGAAACGCACCCAGTCCCAGACGAGTTCCTCGATGGTGACTGTGCTTAAACGTCGTAAAACCGAGAGACATGCCGAAGAGTACACAATGCAGCCGTAATCAGGTTTAGAGCGGGCAGGCGAACGGTAAAGCTGCAATAGCACGGTGCGACCTGCTTCACAGGATGTGCCACATAAAACACGTAAAGAATTAAGTGCTCGATCACATCTAGCCTTCAGAAAAGAGATATGGGACGACCAACTAAGCTTCCTATCGAACACTAAGCCAGGAAACTTCACGGTTTTGGTGAAGAGCTGTGGTTCGGTTCCGAGATGTAGAGAAGGCGGTTCCTATGGTGTCTGACGCCAGAAGTTGACACAAACTGTCTTCTCGGAAGAAAAACGGAAGCTATTTGTAACACTCCAAGCATGAAGACCGTTAAGAGATGCCTGTAGGCAACGCTCCAAAAGGCACGTGCGCCGGGAACGGCAATAGATTGTAAAATCGTCCACAAATAAGGAGGAGGAGATACCCGGAGAAACACACTCAACAATGGAATTGATGGTAACAGCGAAGAGAGTGACGCTCAGTACCGACTCTTGAGCACTCCGTTCTCCTGACTGAAAACTCCGGAACAGACAGATACCGCACGCACACGAAAAAAACGGTGCTTCTTGAACTCCCGGAGGAGCACTGGAAAGCGGACACGGCAGCCCCAACTATGCAAGATATGCAGTAAGCCAGCCCTCCAGCAAGTGTCATAGGCTTTCTCCAGATCGAAAAATATGGCCACAGTTTGACACTTCCAAAGAAAATCATTCAGCATGTGAGTCGAGAGGTACACAAAGTGGTCATTCGTGGAGCGGTTTGCGGCGGAAGCCGCACTCTATGTTGCACAGAAGGTTCTCAGACCCGAGCCACCATCATAACCGTCCATTGATCATGCGCTCCATCACCTTACAAACCGCACTGGTGAGTGAGATAGGACGGTAACTGGAAGGAATACTACGATCCTTCCTCGGTTTTAAAATGGGAACAACGGCGGCTTCTTGCCAAGTCTTAGGAAACATACCCTCGTGCCAAACGCGGTGGTAGAGGTACAGGAGAAATAGCTTACTGTCAGAAGAGAGGTTCTGTTGCATGGCGATATGGAGACCATCAGGTCCTGGAGCGGAGTGTCGAGAGGATGCTAAATAGGCATCCAGCTCCCGCATGCTAAAATTAGAGCTATAACACTCGGTATCCAAGCACTGGAAAAAGAGCCTCTGAGACTCTACGTCTGCCTTAATGGCACGAAACGCCGGGTGATAATTGGCGGAGCTGGATGCAGTTGCAAACGTGCTACCAAGGGCGTCTGCAACAGCAACCGGATCAACGACGGTGTTAGTTCCCACGAGAATTCCCGGTATGGAAGTACCCGTCTGCTTACCGGCAACACGGCGGAGTTTCTCCCACACAACAGATGAAGGTGTTGTGCGACTGAAGGTTTCAACAAATGAAGCCCAGAAAGCCCGTTTTCTATCTCGAATAATGCGCCGTGCCCGGGCGGGTGTTTGTTTAAAACTGATCAAATGCTCCAAAATAGGGTGATGGCGGAATACCCGGAGAGCCCTTCTGCGAGCACGAATAGCATCGCGGAACTCGGTAGTCCACCAAGGGACCGGTAATCGTCTAAGGTAGGCAGACGACCGCGATATTGACTGCTCGCCAGCGGAGATCACGACAGAGTTGAAATGCTCCACCATCTGGTTAATAGAGTCAAACTTGCGGTAGCTGAAAATAGCCAGAGCGGAAAAGAGAGCCCAATTCGACTTCGACACCTGCCAAAAACCCGCACGTGAGGAGGAAATGTGGTGTGATTTAAGAGTAATGACACAAGGGCAATGATCACTGGAATGTGTGTCTGATACTACGTTCCACTGAGAGCGGTGAGCAAGTTGTGCAGAGCAATCAGAAGGGTCCAGTTGGGATGACGTGGCAGAAGAACCGGAAATGAAAGTAGGTTCACCGGTGTTCAGAACAGAGAGAGTATATTGAACGAAAAGTTCAGCAAGAATAGTCCCCCGCGCGCAGGCCCTAGGGGAGCCCCATAGGGGATGGTGGCCATTAAAATCACCCAGCAGAAGAAAAGGTGTTGGGAGCTGTGACAAGAGATGGAGCAAGCCAGCGGCGCGGAGGATAGATGAAGGCGGAAGTTAGACATCACATACAGTAAAGTAGAAACCAGGAAGGGTAAGTCGGATAGCAACCGCTTGCAAGATAATAGTAAGCGAGACTGGCAGACCGCAGATGTCATTGCGCGTGAGGATCATAACAACCCGATGAGCAGGAGAGCCCTCCTCCGGTGTAACATCATACCGCATGGGAAGGTATTGGTGCAGGGCAAATGCATTGTGGGCTTGAAGCTTTGTCTCCTGCAAACACAGAACCACAGGGTTATAGGACCGTAGTAACAGCTGCAATTCCCCCCAGGGGCCTACTACGGTAGGTACGGGTTAGGCGCACCCGGGGTCCCGAGCCACCTTGACTCCCTCTGTGGGCAACCTCAGAGTGGTGAGGGAGCCAGAAGGTCAAAATGCCCACCCACGTGTAGGCCGTGCGTGGAGACCCGTGTCGGTGAAGAGGAATATCCTGGTTGGTTGAGGGTTGCGTACCTGAGCCTGGGCTTCTGTCTTTCAGTAACTGGGGAGGGTGCGCAGCCTAATACACCGCTTTGGTTTCTGATTTGCCTAAACGGGAGGCTAGGGACTAACCCACCCCTAGTCAATCGGCCAGGACTAGGTATTACACCGAACTCCAGGGTGAGTGGGACGGCGAGCCCGCTATATCCCCTGTGTAGCCCTGTCACCCCAGTGGGGTGACCCCTCGTTGGGCTCCGTGGTGGGTGGGGAGCACTGGGGGATGAATTTATACAATTTTTTTTTATGGCACCAAAACTTAAACCCCCGATTTCAAATAAAGACGTTGGAAAGGAAGTAGTCGAGTCATGTGGTCCTCGCTACTTGGTTATTCATAGGACAGAGGAAGGTAAGAAGTTCCTTACGGTGAGCCCTTTTACTATCCAAAAGGGTCTCGATGCCATTGCTGGTCCTGTTAAATCCTGCGTTCGAGCTCGCAATGGTACACTTCTTGTCGAAGCCAACTCCGCCTCGCAAGCTGCAAGAATACTTAAAGCCACCATGTTAGCCAGCTATCCAGTGAAGGTCGAGGTGCACAAGTCGCTGAACTCCTCCCGCGGTGTAATAACAACCCGCGCGTTGGACGGTTTGTCCATTGAGGAGATCCAAGAAAATCTTGCGACTCAGGGTGTCTCAGCTGTTTATCGGGTACAACGTAAGATCAACGGTGAATTCCTGCCTACTCGTACCCTGTTTCTTACTTTTGATCGGGTTAATCTGCCTCAAAAGATTAGGGCAGGGTATGAAGCCATCGAAGTTAGTCCTTATATACCCAATCCGCTGAGGTGCTTTAAATGCCAACGTTTTGGTCACACTAGTGAGTTGTGTACCGGCAAGTCCACCTGCGTCCACTCCGGTGACATCTCCCACGATGGGGCTTGTGCTTCAGCTCCATCGTGTGTGAACTGTAACGGGGAACACCCATCTAGTTCCCGAGACTGCCCCCGTTTTGCAGAGGAACGAGCGATCCAGGAGATACGGGTGAAAGAGAAGGTGTCCTTCTTGGAAGCCCGGAAGCTCCTGCGACTCCGCCAACCCTCTGCCCCGAGGTCCGGTACCTATAGCTCAGTTGCAGCTAAACCGGTACCGCGTCGGGAAATCGCAACACAGACCGGCGATATGAACGGGGCTACAATTGCGGAAAAGGTTATTTTAGCCCAAGCGCTGCCAAAGCCTTCGGCACCTACACCCAAGTTGGTATCAACATCTGCCAAATCCGCTAGCTTACAGAATAGTCCTGCACAGTTGTCACCGAAAGCCTCGACTTCTGGAACTAAAGTTGGTAAATTTACGACGTCTTCTGCCCCGGAAAAACAGTTTAAGACCAAGTATGTACGACAAGACTTCTTGAAAGAGAATGTGCAATCTATTACCAAGTCATCTAAAGGTAAGAAAAGTTCACGCAACTCCACACGTGTATCCTCCTCTGAAGGGTCATCTGGGGAGGAGGGCGTGAATCGGCGACGGCCGTCTTCGCCGATCAGCACATCCAATCGGTTCGAACTACTTGGACCTAAAACTGCTCTTGAAAAAGGGACCTCCCTTGTGGAGGAGATGGACCAGGAGGATTCTGCCGCCACTGCCAGAGGGACAGTGCGGAAACGGCAGGATCGTGCTCCTGAAAATAGTACTAGCCCAACGCCTAAGAAGAACAAATTGAACCGACCAGCTAATCCCAATCTGCAGAAGCGTCTTTCGATTTGAAACTTATCCCATAATATACTCAATGGCTATCCTCCATTGGAACATACGCGGAATTCGACCACATCGACCAGAGCTTGACTTGTTGCTGCGCCAGCATGAACCCTTGGCTGTATGTTTACAAGAGACGAAGCTCCGTCCACAGGACACCGTTACCATCAGGCAGTACTCCTCCGTACGATGTGATTTATCCCCGGAGGACGGTGTCCCGGCACATGGGGGCACTATGATGCTTATTCGAGATGATATTTTTGCCAACTCCGTACCCATACAATCTGCAATCCAGTCCGTTGCTGTCAGCATTAAGCTACCCTCCGCTTCATTCACCATTTGCAGTATCTATTTGCCTCCATCTGCGGACCTCTCGCACAGCGACTTAGAACACCTAATTTCGCAGTTGCCACCACCCTTTTTATTGGTAGGCGACGTGAATGCCCATCACCCTCTTTGGGGCTCTCCTCGGGCTTGTGCGAGAGGTACGCTACTTAAAGACTTCTTGGATAGTCAGAATCTTGCTCTCTTGAACACCGGAGAGCCCACCTTTCTATCTGACGCATTTCATAGTTTTTCACACATTGACATTGCAATTTGTTCCCCTCGGCTGGCAGTCACCTTATGCTGGAATATCATCTCGGATTTGCATTCTAGTGACCACTTTCCTTGTCGTATTAGTGTCTTGACACCCGTTGTATGTTCCACCCGTTTACCTAGTTGGCGCCTAGACCACGCCA
This sequence comes from Hymenopus coronatus, assembly GCA_030762935.1. NCBI lineage: Eukaryota > Metazoa > Arthropoda > Insecta > Mantodea > Hymenopodidae > Hymenopus > Hymenopus coronatus. The sequence goes on along the minus strand of CM060900.1, from coordinate 274,552,870 downwards.
GCTGGGAACTGTACTCCCACTTGGCTGAATTTAGCTACGAAGAGCACGACTCTGTGAACCACTTGGTCGAACATCTTACAGGGACCATTCTTTCTGCTGCTGAGCAATCCATTCCGCGTTCGACTGGCTACAGCCGTCGATTTCCGGTACCTTGGTGGACCGCTGACTGTCGGGATGCTATTCGCGCTCGCAGACGAGCTCTACGGGTTTTCCAGCGTTTTCCTACACTGGATAACCTGATACACTATAAACGGATGCGTGCACATTCAAGGCGGGTTATTAAGGATAGCAAAAAGATGTCATGGAATAAATTCGTGGGTTCCTTTAATCGACATACACCTTCCTCTGTCGTATGGGATAAGTTAAGACGTGTGGCTGGGAAACCGAACCATATGCCCATCGCCGGTCTCAAAACACCTACCGGAGCTGTTGTTGATACATTTGACGTGGCGAATACTTTAGGCAGTGCTTTCGCTGAGGTGTCTAGCTCAGGCAACTATTCCCCTGAGTTTCTTACAGTTAAGAACCAGGTGGAATCTCAAGAATTCTCGTTTCTTTCTGGCAACCTTGAGGATTATAATCGCCTTTTCACCCTGGCAGAGCTAGACAATGCACTCTCCTCTTCACGACACTCAGCACCAGGTCCAGATGGTATCCACGTCCAAATGTTGCAACATCTCTCTCCTGATGGCAAAGCTTTCCTACTCGAGGTCTATAATCGTGTCTGGGTTGATGGCATTTTTCAGACAAGTGGCGGGAGGCCACCATCATACCCATTCTTAAACCTGGAAAGGACCGCCATCTTCCTTCCAGTTACCGTCCTATTTCCCTCACCAGTTGCGTTTGCAAGGTGATGGAACGCATGATCAATGGACGGTTGGTGTGGTGGCTGGAATCCCACAATCTTCTGACGAACATCCAGTGTGGCTTTCGACGACGACGTTCAACTGCTGACCACCTTGTCTCTCTGTCAACTCAGATTATGGACGGGTTTCTTAAGAACAGCCCCACAGTTGGGATATTTTTTGACCTCGAGAAGGCCTACGACACGTGTTGGCGGGCGGGAATATTGCGTTCTCTGCACAACTGGAACATACGTGGACGCCTACCGTTGGTCATTCAGGAGTTTATGCGGGACCGCGTTTTTCGAGTGAGGGTGGGTTCGGTTTTTTCTAACCATTTTATTCAAGAGAACGAAGTGCCGCAGGGCTCGGTACTCAGCGTGACTCTATTTGCTATTGCGATAAATTCCATATCACTATGTGTGCCTCAAGGTGTCTCTTCCTGTTTATTCGTGGACGACTTTGCCATCTTCTGTACTTCTCAGCGTACACCGTTTTTGGAACGCCGTCTCCAGCGGTGTTTGGACAATCTCTATGCATGGAGCTCGAAACACGGTTTTCGTTTCTCCGCTGAGAAGACAGTCTGCGTTAACTTCTGGCGCCGTAAGTGGCATATGCCGCCGTCTCTTCGACTCGGGCCAGATTTACTTCCTTTCGCAGACGAGGCGAGATTCCTTGGTTTGATCTTCGATCGGAAACTTTGTTGGGCACCACAAATAGCACAGCTTAGAGCACGATGTGACCGTTCTCTAAATCTTTTACGGATACTAAGTGGCAAGTCTTGGGGTGCGGATCGGACGACATTGCTCCGTCTTTATCGTGCTGTGATTCGTTCGAAGTTGGACTATGGCAGCATTGTGTATTCTTCAGCTCGACCTTCAGTGCTCAGAAGGTTAGACACAGTCCATAACCAGGGCATCCGTGTGGCCGTTGGAGCTTTTCCAACGAGCCCAGTTGTTAGCCTCTACGCCGAATCGGGAGAACCTCCTCTGCGTTGTCGGCGTGATGTCCTGCTTGCTAATTATGGCTGTGGGCTGAAGTGTATGCCTGGGCGTCCAACTTATCACGCGTTTTTCTCCCCTGAGCTGCACGAGCGATACTGCCTCCGCTCTCTGAGCCCCAGGCCAGCAGGTTTTCGTTTCCGTGAGCTTCTACGCCAGCACCATGTTGACATTCCTCGGCTGTTATCCAAGGGAGAGAGTATACACCCCCCTTGGTTACGCGCTACCTCCCATGCCGATCTCGGGATGACGCTCTACGGGAAATCTGTTACGCCTCTTGATAGTATTCGTCGTTGCTTTTTAGAATTTTTATCCAAATACAGTGGCCGTATTTGTATTTACACCGATGGTAGTAAGAGCCCCGACGGTGTTGGATGTGCCTTTGTAACTGGCACCGCAACTTCTACTTACGGTTTGCCTAGTTGCACATCTATATATTCTGCCGAGCTATAGGCTATTTATCAAGCCCTTCTGTATATTCGACGTCGAAAATTAGGTGACTGCTTTATTCTTAGTGATTCCCTTAGTGCCCTTCAGAGCATTCGTGAGCTGTACAATTACCATCCTTTGGTGCAGCGCATCCAGGACGTTCTCCACATTTTGCACGCTTCTGGTTTTAATGTGGAGTGCGCATGGATTCCTGGACACGTTGGCTTGCCAGGGAATGACACGGCGGATTTGGCAGCGAAATCGGCAGTCACAGCGCCCAGTGTTACGATTACCCATTCAACAGCAGAAGATTTTAGAGTGGCTGTACGGAGAGCCGTTTTTTCGACTTGGCATGCGGAGTGGTCGGCTCTCCGTGGTAATAAGCTGCGAGAGGTGAAGGACCTCCCTGTCAACTGGGTAACCTCCTCTCGTTTATTCCGCCGGGAGGAGGTAGTACTAGCTCGGCTAAGAATTGGCCACTGTATTTTTACTCACAGTTACCTTTTTAAACGTGAACCTGCTCCTGTCTGTGCGCTCTGTGGGGAGGCACAGACAGTTCGTCATGTGTTGCTGGAGTGTGGTCACCTGGCACACATTCGGTCATCTATGGGCATGCTGGCCTCTCTTGCTGTGGTCCTGGCAGATGACCCAAGAGCAGTGGACAGGGTTTTTAAATTTTTAGCAAAACTTTCTTTTACCTTGACGTTTTAGTGTGATAGCGGTTTTTTAAACTCTTTTGGTTTTAATGTGTTGATTTTAGATGGAGTTTTATATCCAGCTCTGGTTAGAGGGCTGGACGTTTCTGTTACTTCCGTTTCAACTGTGTTAGCTCTTTTATTTGTGTTTACTTTTTTGTTTGGTATTTTCTTACTGGCTATTGCCAAGTTTTAATCATAAGGGCGCTTATGACCTCGGCAGTTGAGCGCCCTTAAACACCATCATCATCATCATCATCACAGCTGCAATTTGGCCCTATGTGTACGGACACCGCGGATATTCCACGTCAGGAGAGCCATGGATCACAGTTACAGGCGTGAAAGTTTACCGATTAATCATAATATGAAGCTGGGATGCAAACAAATGGTGGAAGCGAAGTAGATGAAGTTAAGGTGGGAGGTTCTTGTTCTTTGCACTCTTTGGACCCACAAGAGTATAGCCGCTGATGTTCGGGTTGCGGAAGATCCCTACGGCTCGTAGAATGAGAACGGGACTTGCAAGGTTTATCAGTGGCCTTGAGTTTGTTACGTCTGCGCCCATGAGGAACTGCGACAGATGGTGTCTGTGTGACTAGCGGCTTACGAGCAGGTTCTGGAGAAATGGAACTTCAGACAGTGGAACCCAGTGGATGTTGAAGACTGCAAGATTGTTATGCTCGGCGACTGCTCTTTGCGTATACGCGTCTCTACGGTTTGTAGAGGCACTGAGCAAACAGGAGAGCGACAGAGCGCAGATGCGTAGCCTGAGATGGTCGTAGGCTGCAGTTGTTGGAAGCGACTCCGGGCTTCAGGAAAAGTTAGGCGTTCCTTATCCCGCAACTCCTGGATGGCTTTTTCCTCGAGAAAACGCGCACACTGCCGGGAGCTGGATGAATGGTTCCCTTTACAATGAACGCAGCAAGGGTCTTGGACACAAGCAGTTTCACCTTGAGCAGGTTGGCCGTAACGTTCACATGTGGCATGGAAGGTGTACCGACTTTGGGTATGACCAACTTTCTGACACCGAAAACAACGCATGTGATTTGGTACATACGGTCTCTCAGCAGCGCGTTCGTAACCACATTAAAGTGCCTCAGGTAAGGTGGTGCCTTTGAACGTTAGGAATACCGTTCGCAACATAACCGACTGACCATCACGTTTATCTAGAAGACGGTACGCGTGACATACACCCTAGTTGGAATGAAGGGTAACAGTGTCTGCATCTGAAATACCGTCTAATCAGGTGGTGGTCACCACGCCTGTACAAGTATTCAGAGATTTATGTGGGGTTACCGTTATTGGGTAGGAGCCCAACAAGCCGGCTTTCAGGAGCTTCTTAGACTGGTCTTCAGTCTTGGTTTCCACTAACAGCGTACCGTCTCTAATCCTGGTTGCGTTGCGTAATTTGCCACAGATCCTGTCAATTTCTTGTTGAATATAAAATGGGTTAATATCTCGCATAGTTTTAGATTCGCAAGCCAAAGTCACTACCAAAAACTGTCAAATGGAAAAGTTTTGCGCGGAGGGATCATGATGAAATAGCCCCCTTCCAGTACTGTCGTCGTCAGCCTGCCATCCGAGCGAAAGAGAAAAAGACACCAAAATACTTTCCGGTTTGTGCCGCCTGGGAGACCTCTCCCAGGCCGATCTCACGGAGTACTTAGGAGGAGTTACCCTCCAGCCTCCACTGCTGGTCCATATGGGTAAGCCCACCTCACTGCAGAACCCGGCTTTATGCCGCCACCACAGGTATAACCACCCGTGGCCCCCCACTGTAGGCCATGGTGTGTAATGACACATTCTTGGATTCAGGGTACCTGTGGTTGATTACACCGAGCTTCCGATAGCGGTAAGACGTCCGGCCCTTGATTCTAACCCGACGACTTGCGTTCGTTAGGAGATTAGCATGGGCCGGGCTTCCAGAGAAGCTACGAGGGTGTACTAATCGGTATGGACAAGCTCCGCACCTAAGGCTTACACATAGAGACAGTTTGAAGGGTCCGCTCACGCCTGAGACCTCCGAAGAGGATACAAGTTGGAAGTCGCGCTGGAACCGTGGGACAGGGACCACGGAAATAGAAGAAAGAACTCTGTTGGTGAGGCAGGAGTTAATAAACCTAAAGCCTTAAAACTAAAGATATAGGCAATAAGCCTACAAGAGGAAGAAGAGGGGAGTAAACTCCCACCCACAAGAAATGCGCTGTCACACGCAGACATAAACACAAAACGTGGCCCAGTGGATGGCGATGGGGAGAATGATATGGTGGCGAGTGGCTCGGGAACCCCCTGGTGCGCCAATCCCGTACCAACCGTAGTAGGCCGTTGGGGGCGGGGGACCATCTGTGCTGAGACGATTAGGCACTAACCATAATCAGGGCACCCGTGTGGCGGTGGGAGCTTTTTCAACCAAGCCAGTTTGCCTCTACTCCGAATCGGAAGAACCCCCTCTGCGATGTCGGTGTGATGTTCTGTTAGGAAATTATGGTTGTTTCTTTAAATGCCTGACTTTGCGTCTCACTTTTACCCGTTTCTTCAGTATCGAGTTGGACGAATGTTATCTTAACCACTTACATAGTACACAACCTACAGGTTTTCGTTTCCGTAAGCTTCTCCGGAAACACAATATGGTAGTAGCTTGCATGTTTCCGAAGAGCGAAAGGGTGTACCCACCTTGGTTATGTGCTATCTCCCAAGCACATTTTCGGCTGACAGCTTACGGGAAATCAGCGTTACTTCTGTCTAGTTTCCCTACTTGCTTTTTAGAATTTCTATCCCCTTGCTGTGACCGATTTTATATAAGCGACGACGGTAGTAAATGTATCGACGGTGTTGGATGTGCGTTCGTTACTGGAGGCGAAATACATACTTTCGGAATGCCTAGTCACACTTCCATTTTTACTGCAGAGCTGTATGCTATTTACCGAGCCATTTTGTATGTTCGCCGTCGCAATTTGGGTTACAGCCTCATCCTTAGGGATTCCCTTTACGCACTTCAGAGCTTTCGTGAACTGTACAGCTACCATCCTTTATTACAGCAAATATAGGATGTCCTTCACGTTTTACACACCTCTGGCGATTATGTAGATTGCGCATGACTTCCCGGACATGCTGGTTTTTCGGGTAATAAACTGGCGGATGTGGTGGGAAACTCGGCGACAACGACGCCCTGTGTTATATTTAGTTTAAGATGTTAGGCTTGTTGTGCGGAGAGATGTGCTTTTGTGCTGGCATGCAGAATGGACGGCTCTCCGCGGCAGCAAACACAGATTAGTGAAGGATTTTAGGGTACACTGGACAACTTCCTCTTGTGAATCTCGTCGTGAGGAAGTCGTTTTGGCTCGTCTACGCATCGGTCACTCTGTTTACACAGAGATACCTACAATACGGGAAACCTCTACCTAATTGTTCGCTGTGTGAGGCACATTTCTTTGTTTCCATTTCTACTGGAGTGTGTTGCTGTATCCGCCTTTCGAGCAACACATCAGCTTCCGGTCTCCCTTTCTGAGGTACTAGGGAATGACAACCTAGCGGTAAATAGGGTTTTTAGCTTTTCACGCCAAGTGCCCTTTATAAAATCGGTTTAGTGTTTTGAAGATTTTATCTGTTTCACTTTTAACACTGGGGGTTAACATTTGCTTTTTTAATTCTCTTGTTCGACCCTGTTTTTAGATCCCTTATGAAGCCATTGCTATTCATTATGCTTGCTAATTTTAGCTGCTTTTCCGTTTTAGCACTCGGAGTTTACTTTTAGAGGGCTTTTGTTTTAACTTCTCATGTGCTACGCAGTGTTTAGATCGCTCTATGGCCATTGCAATATATCCTTTTATTTACTCTGGGGTTTTATTTGTGACTTTGGCCATATTTATTTCCTGCTTGCTTTTTATGTTTTTACTTTGGTATCTATGCATATTTTGGGCGCTAATAACCACGCAGTTGAACGCCCTTAAGTCCATTCAACATCATCATCTCTCGGTCAACCGCCTGCGGTGCCATTAGTAGTTAAAGCGGGCGTTAAACACTATCAAAAAAAAATCTCTCGGTCATGGAAAGTTGGGAAATATACGTCGGTTAGCGCTTTTGGTATACAAAAGGGTCTAGACAAAATTGCTGGTCCGGGTCTCTCCTGTATTAAAACACGAAGTGGTACCCTCCTGGAAGAAGCATTTACGAGCTTTCAGACCGGAAAAATACTGAATAATAAACTTTTAGGCTGCTACCCTGCTAAGCTCAAGGAACACAAAACCTTGAACGCCTCGCGTGACGTTATCACTACCTGCGCATTGGACGGTTTGCCCGATGAGGAACTCCAAGAGTATCTGGCAGATCAGGGTGTCCAATCTGTTGAGACCGTTATTTAGCCTCGTGTAATAATGACAATCATTCTATTAATTATCTAGATGTATATAAGTAATGAACGCTAACATTTAGTAATTTGTATACATTGGAACCAAGAAATCAGTTGTTGACTTCAAAGATACACATAATCCTGACGGCAGACTGCAGAGAAGGGCGAGAAGTTGCTTTTTTGTGCAAGTCACGTACGAATTACTTATACAGGGGCAGTCCAGTTTAAAACTCAAGAAGGGACTTCTGCTTTATATTCGTAGTATCACGTGGTTGTTATGACGTATTCTGGGAGATTCGCAATGGTTTTGGGGTCACGATGGTGTCATTTTGGAGGAATTTCTAACCAATCAGGAAAAAGCCACCATGACACCGTTTTTAGTATAAAAGAAGTAGGGTTCGACACATCGTGGTCGTTTTGTCAAGAATCTGCCCGCGAGAGGCAACGTCATTTTGCTAAGAATCTGTCCACGAGAGGCGGTAGGTCGTCGTTCTGTAAAAAAGCTCTGTTCGCGAAGTAATGACGTGCAACTGTAAAACTGTCCGCTAAGTAAGATTATTATGAGAAGAAACTGTTAGTGAATTAAAGTAACGTCGCTCACCTATTTAATAGTTGGCTCCTGATTACTTGAGAGTGAATTGTGCCATGTAGTTAACATAGAAACCGTGTAATTGAGAGTACGTGTGAGTGAGTGGTAAGAGTACCAGTCAGCAGAATAACAGTGTACAGCAAGCTGCTTAGTTTTGGAATCTCCTTATAGAATAAATTATAGTAAAAGGTTCACAAGTGTTTCCTTCACAATTCAAAGATCACTCCTACAGCTCCTCTCAATTGCCAAATCCACGCCAGAGAGAGTCAATGATCGTGCAAGACTGAGCAACGCCGTGGCAACCCATCCAAGAAGAGCTTCAGTACCAGGTACGTGAGTGTAGTGGAGTTGATTTGAAGTGACACTTAGGTACGCTGCACATAAGCACCCACGTTGAGGCGTAAAACTTAACAACGTAAAATTCCTATTACATGTGACTGTCCGACGTGCGGTGTAAACTACACACCACCACCATATAATCTCTTGTTCCATATAACCCCACAAAGTGAGGTTATTAGCTCATAAAATATCCTGTTACACTGTTTATATGGTTCAACGGAAAGGTAAAGGAGAACTCTTGCCAACCCGTTTCCTGTTCCTTACCTTTGATCCGGTGGATCTCCCTCAGATGATTAAGGCAGGGTATGAAAACGTCGAGGTTAGGGCCTATATTTCGAAACCCTCAAATGTTAAAAGTGCCAGCGGTTTGGGCATACTACTGAATTGTGTACTTATGATTCTACCTGTGCTATCTGTGGAGAGAACGTACCAGGAAATACGGGTGAGAGATGAGGTTTCCTTCTTAGAAGCCCGTAAGCTGCTGCGTCTCCGCCCTTCTTTCCGCGCTCCGCTATCTGGAGCTGTGTTACCGCTAAACCGGTAGCGCGTCGGGAAGTCGCAAAACAGACCAGCGATATAAACAGAGGCACCAATGCATATATGATTATTTTAGCCTGACCACTACCAAAGACTTCAACTTCATCGTCTATGTCGGCGTTACCATCTGCTAAATTCACCAGCGGAAAGAGCCATCCGGCCACCATATCACGGAAACCGTAGATTTCGGGCAATAACACCAGTGACCTCAAAGAACATTCTCCACCTGCCAAAATTTGCGGACTAGTTATATAAGAACCGACTTTCTGAAAGATAGTGTTAAGTCCTCTCCCAAAACGTCAATGGGAAGGAAGAGTCCACACCACTCTCCACGAAGATATTTTCTGAGGAATCTTCTGGGGAGAGAATAGATCAGCGACCGCCATCTCCGACGATCAGCACCTCTAATCGTTTCGAAGTCCGCGAACCGAAAATGTCTATTGGTAAGAGGTCCTCCAGCTTGGAGGAAATGGATCAGGAATATTCTGCCTTCACTGCCAGACCTCCAGTGCGTAAGCGACAGGATCGTACTCCTGAAATATGTGTTAGTCCGACGGCCAATAGAAATACACTAAACCGGCCACTTCAGCCGAAGATGCAGAAACGCCTTTCTATTTAAATCTTATCCCATAACATAAATCATGGCTATCCTACAATGGAACATACGCGGCGTTAAATCACGTCGACCAGAACTGGACTTGTTGCTCCGCCAGCATCAGCCTTTGGTCTTATGCTTGTAAGAGACCAAACTTCGCTCCCAAGACCACCTTACAGTAAGGCAGTGATTTATTGTGATTTATCCCCGACGGCTGGTGTTCCTCCACATAGGGGCACAATTATTCTTATCACAGATGATATCTTTGCTGCATCTGTACCCATTCAATCTTACATGCAGTCCATTGAGTACGGATTCGGCTACCCTACATTAGATTAACAATTTGCAGTATATATTTGTCTTCGTGTGATACCCTCTCGCGCACTAATTTGGACTACCTAGTCTCCTAGCTCCCAAAATCTCTTCTGTTGGTAGGGGACGTGAATGCCCACCACCCTCTTTGGGGCTTCCCTAAGGCTGGTTTTAGTATCGACTGTATCTGGTGGGCGCTGATGACCCAGCCGTTGACCGCCCTCAATCCTACTTTTCACCATGGCAGAGCTGGACAATGCACTGTCATCTTCGCGAAATACTGCGCCAGGTCCAGATGACATCCACGACCAAATGTTACAACATCTGTCTCCTGAAGCTAAATACCCTTCTAGTGGAGGTCTATACTCGTGTCTGGGTTGATGCCACCTTTCCAACTCAGTGGTGGGAGGCCAGCATCATACCTATTTTAAAATGTGGAAATGACCGTCAACTGCCTTCCAATTACCGTTCTATTTCCCTCACTAGTCTCGTATGCAAGGCGATACAACGCATGATCAATGGATGATTGGTGTGATGGCTGGAATTGCAAATCTTCTTGCTAACAACCCCCCCAGGGGCCTACTACGGTAGGTACGGGTTAGGCGCACCCGGGGTACCTAGCCACCTTGACTCCCTCTGTGGGCAACTTCTAAAGAGTGAGGGAGTCAATAGGTTAAAATACCCACCCACGTGGGACCCGTGTCGGCGGAAAAGACAATCCTAGTTGGTTAAGGGTTGCGTACCTGAGCCTGGGCTTTTGACATTTCAGTACCTGGGTCGTACCTGACCCCAGTGCGGTGACCCCATGTTAGGCTCCGTGGTGGGTGGGGAGCACTGGGGATGAATATATATTATACTTTTTACGGCCACCAAATCAAAACCCAAACCCAGTTTAATGCTCGGAAAGTAAGTAGTCGAGTCCAGTGGTCCTCGCTACTTGGTAATACATAGGACAAAGGAAGGAAAGAAATTTACATCCCTTAGCCCATTTAATATCGAAAAAGTTCTGGATTAAATAGCTGGTCCGGTGAAGCCATGTACTCGCTCTCATAATGGCACGCTCCTAGTTGAAGCAGCCTTCACATCCCAGGCATCAAAACTATTGTGAGCAAATTTGTTACGCAGTTACCCTGTGAAAATCGCTATACACAAGACCTTGAACTCCTAGCGCGGCGTCCCCCCAGGGGCCTACTACGGTAGGTACGGGTTAGGCGCACCCGGGGTCCCGAGCCTCCTTGACTCCCTCTGTGGGCAACCTCAGAGTGGTGAGGGAGTCAGTAGGTCAAAATGCCCACCCACATGTAGGCCCTGCGTGGAGACCCGTGTCGGTGAAAAGGAATATCCTGGTTGGTTGAGAGTTGCGTACCAGAGCCTGGGCTTCTGTCTTTCAGTAACTGGGGAGGGTGCGCAACTTAATACACCACTTTGGTTTCTGCTTTGCCTAAACAGGAGGCTAGGGACTAACCCACTCCTAGTCAATCGGCCAGGACTAGGTATTATTCCGAACTCCAGGGTGAGTGGGACGGCGAAGCTGCTATATCCGCTGTGTAGCCCTGTCACCCCAGTGGGGATTTATACCATTTTCTTTTTATGGCACCAAAACTCAAACCCCTGATTCCAAATAAAGACTTTGGAAAGGAAGTAGTCGAGTTGTGTACCTGCAAGCCCACCTGCGTCCACTGCAGTGACATCTCCCACGATGGGTCTTGTGTTTTAGCTCCATCGTGTGTGAACTGCAACGGGGAACACCCATCTAGTTCCCGAGACTGCCCCCGTTTTGCAGAGGAACGAGCGATCCAGGAAATACGGGTGAAAGAGACGGTGACCTTCTTGGAAGCCCGGAAGCTCCTGCGACTCCACCAACCCTCTGTCCCGAGGTCCGGTACCTATAGCTCAGTTGCAGCTAAACCGGTACCGCGTCGGGAAATCATAACACAGACCGGCGATATGAACTATTGCGGAAAAGGCTATTTTAGCCCAAGCGCTACACCTACATCCAAGTCGGTATTAACAGCTGCCAAATCCGCGAGCTTACAGAGCAGTCCTGCACACCTGTCACCGAAAGCCTCGACCTTGTGAAATAAGGCTGGTAAATTCACGACGTCTTCTGCCCCTGAGAAGCAGTTTAAGACCAAGTATGTACGACAAGACTTCTTGAAAGAGAATGTGCAATCTTCTACCAAGTCAGCTAAGGGTAAGAAAAGTACACGCAACTCCCCACGTCTATCCTCTTCTGATGGGTTATCTGGGGAGCAGGGCGCGGATTGGCGACGGACGTCTTCGCCGATCAGCACATCCAATCGGTTCGAACTTCTCGGACCGAAATTTCCTCTTGAAAATGGGACCTCCCTTGTGGAGGAGAGGGACCAGGAGGATTCTGCCGCCATTGCCAGAGGGACAGTGCGGAAACGGCAGGATCGCGCTCCTGAAAATAGTACTAGCCCAACGCCTAAGAAGAACAAATTGAACCGACCAGCTAATCCCAATCTTCAGAAGCGTCTTTCGATTTGAAACTTGTCCCATAATATACTTAATGGCTATCCTACATTGGAACATACGCGGAATTCGACCACATCGACCAGAGCTTGATTTGTTGCTGCGCCAGCATGAAGCTTTGGCTGTATGCTTACAAGAGACGAAGCTCCGTCCACAGGACACCGTTACCATCAGGCAGTACTCCTCCGTACGATGTGATTTATCCCCGGAGGACGGTGTCCCGGCACATGGGGGCACTACGATGCTTATTCGAGATGATATTTTTGCCAACGCCGTACCCATAAAATCTGCAACCCAGTCCGTTGCTGTCAGCGTCAAGCTAACCTCCGCTTTATTCACCATTTGCAATATCTATTTTCCTCCATCCGAGGACCTCTCGCACAGCGACTTAGAACACCTAGTTTCGCAGTTGCCACCACCCTCTTTATTTAGTAGGTGACGTGAATGCCCATCACCCTCTTTGGGGCTCTCCTCGGGCTTGTGCGGGAGGTACGCTACTTAAAGACTTCTTGGATAGTCAGAATCTTGCTCTCTTGAACACCGGAGAGCCCACCTTTCTTTCTGACGCCTTTCATAGTTTTTCACACATTGACTTTGCAATTTGTTCCTGCTCGACTAGCAGTCACGCTATGCTGGAATATCATCTCGGATTTGCATTCTAGTGACCACTTTCCTTGTCGTATTAGTCTCTTGACACCCGTTGTATGTTCCACCCGTTTACCTAGCTGGCGCATATACCAAGCCAACTGGGAACTGTACTCCCACTTGGCGGAATTTAACTACGAAGAGCACGACTCTGTGAACTACTTGGTGGAACACCTCACAGGGACCATTCTTTCTGCTGCTGAGCAATCCATTCCGCGTTTGACTGGCCACAGCCTTCGATTTCCGGTACCTTGGTGGACCGATGACTCTTGGGATGCTATTCGCGCTCGCAGACGATCTCTACGGGTTTTCCAGCGTTTTCCGACAGTGGATAACCTGATACACTATAAACAGATGCGTGCACATTCTAGGCGGGTTATTAAGGATAGCAAAAAGATGTCATGGAATAAAGTTGTGTGTTCCTTTAATCGACATACACCCTCCTCTGTCGTATGGGATAAGTTAAGACGTGTGGACCCATAGGCCCATCGCCGGTCTCAAAACACCTACCGGAGCTGTTGTTGATACACTTGACGTGGCGAATACTTTAGGCAGTGGATTCGCTCAGGCGTCTATCTCAGGCAATTATTCCCCTGAGTTTCCTTCAGTTGAGACTCAGGTGGAATCTCAACGATTCTTGTTTCTTTTTGGCAACCTCGAGGATTATAATCGCCTTTTCACCCTGGCAGAGCTAGACAATGCACTATCCTCTTCGCGACACTCCGCACCAGGGCCAGATGGTATCCACGTCCAAATGTTGCAACATCTCTCTCCTGTTGGTAAAGCTTTCCTACTCGAGGTCTATAATCGTGTCTGGGTTGATGGCATTTTTCCAGACAAGGGGCGGGAGGCCACCATCATACCCATTCTTAAACCTGGAAAGGACCGCCTTCTTCCTTCCAGTTACCGTCCTATTTCCCTCACCAGTTGCTTGTGCAAGGTGATGGACCCCATAATCAATGGACGGTTGGTGTGGTGGCTGGAATCCTACAATGTTCTGACGAACACCCAATGTGGCTTTAGACGATGACGTTCAACATCTGACCACCTTGTCTCGCTATCAACTCAGATCATGGACGGGTTTCTTAAGAACAGCCCCACAGTTGAGGTATTTTTTGACCTCCAGAAGGCCTACGACACGTGTTGGTGGGCGGGAATATTACGTTCTCTCCACAACTGGAACATTCTTGGACGCCTACCGTTGGTCATTCTGGAGTTTATGCGGGACCGCGTTTTTCGAGTGAGGGTCGGCTGGGTTTTTTCTAACCATTTTATTCAAGAGAACGGAGTGCCGTAGGGCTTGGTACTCAGCGTGACGCTATTTACTATTGTGATAAATTCCATACCACTATGTGTGCCCCCAGGTGTCTCTTCCTGTTTATTCGTTGACGACTTTGCCATCTTCTGTACTTCTCAGGGTACACCGTTTTGTGCGCCGTCTCCAGCGGCGTTTGTACAATCTCTATGCTTGGAGCTCGAAACACGGTTTTCGTTTCTCCGCTGAGAAGGCAGTCTGCGTTAACTTCTGGCGTCGTAGGGGGCAAATGCCGCCGTCTCTTCGACTCGGGCCAGATTTACTTCCTTTCGCAGATGAGGCGAGATTCCTTGGTTTGATCTTCGGTCGGAAACTTTGTTGGGCACCACATATCGCACAGCTGAAAGTGCGATGTGGCCGTTCTCTAAATCTTTTACGGATACTAAGTGGCAAATCTTGGGGTGCGGATCGGACGGCATTGCTCCGTCTTTATCGTGCTGTGGTTCGTTCGACGTTGGACTATGGCAGCATTGTGTCTTCTTCAGCCCGACCTTCAGTGCCCAGAAGATTAGACACAGTCCATAATGAGGGCATCCGTGTGGCCGTTGGAGCTTTTACAACGAGCCCAGTTGTTAGCCTGTACGCCGAATCCGGAGAACCTCCTCTGAGATGTCGGTGTGATGTCCTGCTTGCTAATTATGGATGTGGGCTGAAGCGTATGCCTGGGCATCCAACTTATCACGCGTTTTTCTCCCCTGACCTGCACGAGCGATACTGCCTCCGCTCTCTGAGCCCCAGGCCAGCGGGTTTTCGTTTCCGTGAGCTTCCACGGCAGCTCCATGTTGACGTGCCTAGGCTGTTATCCAAGGGAGAGAGTATATACCCCCCTTGGTTACGTCCTACGTCCCATGTTCGATCTCGGGATGACGCTTTACGGGAAATCTGTTACGCCTGTTGATAGTATTCCTCCTTGTTTTTTAGAATTTTTATCCAAATACCATGGCCGTATTTGTATTTACACCGATGGTAGTAAGAGCCCCGGCGGTGTTGGATATGGAGTGCGCATGGATTCCTGGACACGTTGGCTTGGCCGGAAATGACACGGCAGATTTGGCAGCGAAATCGGCAGCCACATTGTTACCATTACCTATTCAACAGCAGAAGAGTGGCTGTACGGAGAGCCGTTTTTTTTCGACTTGGCATGCGGAGTGGTCGGCTCTCCGTGGTAATAAGCTGAGAGAGGTGAAGGACCTCCCTGTCAACTGGGTATCCTCTCGTTTATCCCGCCGGGAGGAGGTAGTACTAGCTCGGCTACGAATTGGCCACTGTATTTTTACTCACAGTTACCTTTTTAAACGTGAACCTGCTCCTGTCTATGCGCTCTGTGGGGAGGCAAAGACAGTTCGTCATGTGTTGCTGGAGTGTGGTCACCTTGCACACATTCGGTCATCTATGGGCATGCCGGCCTCTCGTGCCGAGTTCCTGGCAGATGACCCAAGAGCAGTGGACAGGGTTTTTAAAGTTTTAGCAAAAGTTTCTTTTAACTCGAAGTTTTAGTATGATAGCACTTTTTTTAACTATTTTAGTTTTAATGTATTGGTTTTAGATGGAATTTTATATCCAGCTCTGGTTAGAGGGCTGGACAGTTCTTTTACCTTCTTTTTCTTCGCTTTTAGCTCTACGTTTAACTGTGTTTACTTTTTTGCAATAGTATTTTCTTACTGCCTATTGCCAAGTTTTAATCATAAGGGCGCTAATAACCTCGGCAGTTGAGCGCCCTTAAACACCATTGTCATCTGTGGTCACCACCCGCCCTTTGAACGGCTTGCGTAATGAAGAGATTCAGGAGGAACTCCCCGCACAAGGCGTCAACTATGTGGATAGTGTTCAGAGCCCCCCAGGGGCCTACTACGGTAGGTGCGGATTTGGCGCACCCGGGGTTCCCGAGCCATTCACCGCCATCTCTTCGTCCCCATCGCCACCTTCTGAGCCACGTTTTGTGTTGGTGTGCTTATGTGTTTGTCTCTGTTTTGTGGGAGCGAATTTACTCGCCTCATCTTCTAACCCTTCTAGGCTTATTCTTTATATATTTAGATTTAGGGCTTTATATTTATAAACTCCTGCCTCACTAACAGGGATCTTTATTCTATCTCTGTGGTTCCTGCCCCACGGTTCCAGCGCGGCTTCCAACATGTGTGCTCTTCAGAGGTCCCCCCCCAGGGGCCTACTACGGTAGGTACGGGTTAGGCGCACCCGGGGTCCCGAGCCACCTTGACTCCCTCTGTGGGCAACCTCAGAGTGGTGAGGGAGCCAGAAGGTCAAAATGCCCACCCACGTGTAGGCCGTGCGTGGAGACCCGTGTCGGTGAAGAGGAATATCCTGGTTGGTTGAGGGTTGCGTACCTGAGCCTGGGCTTCTGTCTTTCAGTAACTGGGGAGGGTGCGCAGCCTAATACACCGCTTTGGTTTCTGATTTGCCTAAACGGGAGGCTAGGGACTAACCTACCCCTAGTCAATCGGCCAGGACTAGGTATTACACCGAACTCCAGGGTGAGTGGGACGGCGAGCCCGCTATATCCCCTGTGTAGCCCTGTCACCCCAGTGGGGTGACCCCTCGTTGGGCTCCGTGGTGGGTGGGGAGCACTGGGGGATGAATTTATACCATTTTTTTATGGCACCAAAACCAAAACCCCTTATTTTAAATGCAAACGTTGGAAAGGAAGTAGTCGAGTCATGTGGTCCTCGCTACTTGGTTATTCATAGGACAGAGGAAGGTAAGAAGTTCCTTACGGTGAGCCCTTTTACTATCCAAAAGGGTCTCGATGCCATTGCTGGTCCGGTCAAATCTTGCGTTCGAGCTCGTAACGGTACACTTCTTGTCGAAGCCAACTCCGCCTCGCAAGCTGCAAGGATACTTAAAGCCACCACGTTAGCCAGCTATCCAGTGAAGGTCGAGGTGCACAAGTCGCTGAACTCCTCCCGCGGTGTAGTAACAACCCGCGCGTTGGACGGTTTGTCCATTGAGGAGATCCAAGAAAATCTTGCGACTCAGGGTGTCTCAGCTGTTTATCGGGTACAACGTAAGATCAACGGCGAATTCCTGCCTACTCGTACCCTGTTTCTTACTTTTGATCGGGTTGATCTGCCTCAAAAGATTAGAGCAGGGTATGAAGCCATCGAAGTTAGGCCTTATATACCCAATCCGCTGAGGTGCTTTAAATGCCAACGTTTTGGTCACACTAGTGAGTTGTGTACCGGCAAGTCCACCTGCGTCCACTGCGGTGACACCTCCCACGATGGGGCTTGTGCTTCAGCTCCATCGTGTGTGAACTGTAACGGGGAACACCCATCTAGTTCCCGAGACTGCCCCCGTTTTGCAGAGGAACGAGCGATCCAGGAGATACGGGTGAAAGAGAAGGTGTCCTTCTTGGAAGCCCGGAAGCTCCTGCGACTCCGCCAACCCTCTGCCCCGAGGTCCGGTACCTATAGCTCAGTTGCAGCTAAACCGGTACCGCGTCGGGAAATCGCAACACAGACCGGCGATAAGAACGGGGCTACAATTGCGGAAAAGGTTATTTTAGCCCAAGCGCTGCCAAAGCCTTCGGCACCTACACCCAAGTTGGCATCAACATCTGCCAAATCCGCCAGCTTACAGAATAGTCCTGCACACTTGTCACCGAAAGCCTCGACCTCCGGAACTAAAGCTATTAAATTCACGACGTCTTCTGCCCCGGAAAAACAGTTTAAGACCAAGTATGTACGACAAGACTTTTTGAAAGAGAATGTGCATTCTATTACCAAGTCATCTAAAGGTAAGAAAAGTACACGCAACTCCACACGTGTATCCTCCTCTGAAGGGTCATCTGGGGAGGAGGGCGTGAATCGGCGACGGCCGTCTTCGCCGATCAGCACATCCAATCGGTTCGAACTACTTGGACCGAAAACTGCTCTTGAAAAAGGGACCTCCCTTGTGGAGGAGATGGACCAGGAGGATTCTGCCGCCACTGCCAGAGGGACAGTGCGGAAACGGCAGGATCGTGCTCCTGAAAATAGTACTAGCCCAACGCCTAAGAAGAACAAATTGAACCGACCAGCTAATCCCAATCTGCAGAAGCGTCTTTCGATTTGAAACTTATCCCATAATATACTCAATGGCTATCCTCCATTGGAACATACGCGGAATTCGACCACATCGACCAGAGCTTGACTTGTTGCTGCGCCAGCATGAACCCTTGGCTGTATGTTTACAAGAGACGAAGCTCCGTCCACAGGACACCGTTACCATCAGGCAGTACTCCTCCGTACGATGTGATTTATCCCCGGAGGACGGTGTCCCGGCACATGGGGGCACTATGATGCTTATTCGAGATGATATTTTTGCCAACTCCGTACCCATACAATCTGCAATCCAGTCCGTTGCTGTCAGCATTAAGCTACCTTCCGCTTCATTCACCATTTGCAGTATCTATTTGCCTCCATCTGCGGACCTCTCGCACAGCGACTTAGAACACCTCATATCGCAGTTGCCACCACCCTTTTTATTGGTAGGCGACGTGAATGCCCATCACCCTCTTTGGGGCTCTCCTCGGGCTTGTGCGAGAGGTACGCTACTTAAAGACTTCTTGGATAGTCAGAATCTTGCTCTCTTGAACACCGGAGAGCCCACCTTTCTATCTGACGCATTTCATAGTTTTTCACACATTGACATTGCAATTTGTTCCCCTCAGCTGGCAGTCACCTTATGCTGGAATATCATCTCGGATTTGCATTCTAGTGACCACTTTCCTTGTCGTATTAGTGTCTTGACACCCGTTGTATGTTCCCCCCGTTTACCTAGTTGGCGCCTAGACCACGCCAGCTGGGAACTGTACTCCCACTTGGCTGAATTTAGCTACGAAGAGCACGACTCTGTGAACCACTTGGTCGAACATCTCACAGGGACCATTCTTTCTGCTGCTGAGCAATCCATTCCGCGTTCGACTGGCTACAGCCGTCGATTTCCGGTACCTTGGTGGACCGATGACTGTCGGGATGCTATTCGCGCTCGCAGACGGGCTCTACGGGTTTTCCAGCGTTTTCCTACACTGGATAACCTGATACACTATAAACGGATGCGTGCACATTCTAGGCGGGTTATTAAGGATAGCAAAAAGATGTCATGGAATAAATTCGTGAGTTCCTTTAATCGACATACACCTTCCTCTGTCGTATGGGATAAGTTAAGGCGTGTGGCTGGGAAACCGAACCATATGCCCATCGCCGGTCTCAAAACACCTACCGGAGCTGTTGTTGATACTTTTGACGTGGCGAATACTTTAGGCAGAGCTTTTGCTCAGGTGTCTAACTCAGGCAATTATTCCCCTGAGTTTCTTACAATTAAGAATCAGGTGGAATCTCAAGAATTGTCGTTTCTTTCTGGCAACCTTGAGGATTATAATCGCCTTTTCACCCTGGCAGAGCTAGACAATGCACTCTCCTCTTCACGACACTCAGCACCAGGTCCAGATGGTATCCACGTCCAAATGTTGCAACATCTCTCTCCTGATGGCAAAGATTTCCTACTCGAGGTCTATAATCGTGTCTGGGTTGATGGCATTTTTCCAGACAAGTGGCGGGAGGCCACCATCATACCCATTCTTAAACCTGGAAAGGACCGCCATCTGCCTTCCAGTTGCCGTCCTATTTCCCTCACCAGTTGCGTGTGCAAGGTGATGGAACGCATGATCAATGGACGGTTGGTGTGGTGGCTGGAATCCCACAATCTTCTGACGAACATCCAGTGTGGCTTTCGACGACGACGTTCAACTGCTGACCACCTTGTCTCTCTGTCAACTCAGATTATGGACGGGTTTCTTAAGAACAGCCCCACAGTTGGGATATTTTTTGACCTCGAGAAGGCCTACGACACGTGTTGGCGGGCGGGAATATTGCGTACTCTACACAACTGGAACATACGTGGACGCCTACCTTTGGTCATTCAGGAGTTTATGCGGGACCGCGTTTTTCGAGTGAGGGTGGGTTCGGTTTTTTCTAACCATTTTATTCAAGAGAACGGAGTGCCGCAAGGCTCGGTACTCAGCGTGACTCTATTTGCTATTGCGATAAATTCCATATCACTATGTGTGCCTCAAGGTGTCTCTTCCTGTTTATTCGTGGACGACTTTGCCATCTTCTGTACTTCTCAGCGTACACCGTTTTTGGAACGCCGTCTCCAGCGGTGTTTGGACAATCTCTATGCTTGGAGCTCGAAACACGGTTTTCGTTTCTCCGCTGAGAAGACAGTCTGCGTTAACTTCTGGCGCCGTAAGTGGCAAATGCCGCCGTCTCTTCGACTCGGGCCAGATTTACTTCCTTTCGCAGACGAGGCGAGATTCCTTGGTTTGATCTTCGATCGGAAACTTTGTTGGGCACCACAAATAGCACAGCTTAGAGCACGATGTGACCGTTCTCTAAATCTTTTACGGATACTAAGTGGCAAATTTTGGGGTGCGGATCGGACGGCATTGCTCCGTCTTTATCGTGCTGTGATTCGTTCGAAGTTGGACTATGGCAGCATTGTGTATTCTTCAGCTCGACCTTCAGTGCTCAGAAGTTTAGACACAGTCCATAACCAGGGCATCCGTGTGGCCGTTGGAGCTTTTCCAACGAGCCCAGTCGTTAGCCTCTACGCCGAATCGGGAGAACCTCCTCTGCGTTGTCGGCGTGATGTCCTGCTTGCTAATTATGGCTGTGAGCTGAAGTGTATGCCTGGGCATCCAACTTATCACGCGTTTTTCTCCTCTGAGCTGCACGAGCGATACTGCCTCCGCTCTCTGAGCCCCAGGCCAGCAGGTTTTCGTTTCCGTGAGCTTCTACGCCAGCACCATGTTGACATTCCTCGGCTGTTATCCAAGGGAGAGAGTATACACCCCCCTTGGTTACGCGCTACCTCCCATGTCGATCTCGGGATGACGCTCCACGGGAAATCTGTTACGCCTCTTGATAGTATTCGTCGTTGCTTTTTAGAATTTTTATCCAAATACAGTGGCCGTATTTGTATTTACACCGATGGTAGTAAGAGCCCCGACGGTGTTGGATGTGCCTTTGTCACTGGCACCGCAACTTCTACTTACGGTTTGCCTAGTTGCACATCTATATATTCTGCCGAGCTATATGCTATTTATCAAGCCCTTCTGTATATTCGACGTCGAAAATTAGGTGACTGCCTTATTCTTAGTGATTCCCTTAGTGCACTTCAGAGCATTCGTGAGCTGTACAATTACCATCCTTTGGTGCAGCGCATCCAGGACGTTCTCCACATTTTGCACGCTTCTGGTTTTAATGTGGAGTGCGCATGGATTCCTGGACACGTTGGCTTGCCAGGGAATGACACGGCGGATTTGGCAGCGAAATCGGCAGTCACAGCGCCCAGTGTTACGATTACCCATTCAACAGCAGAAGATTTTAGAGTGGCTGTACGGAGAGCCGTTTTTTCGACTTGGCATGCGGAGTGGTCGGCTCTCCGTGGTAATAAGCTGCGAGAGGTGAAGGACCTCCCTGTCAACTGGGTAACCTCCTCTCGTTTATTCCGCCGGGAGGAGGTAGTACTAGCTCGGCTAAGAATTGGCCACTGTATTTTTACTCACAGTTACCTTTTTAAACGTGAACCTGCTCCTGTCTGTGCGCTCTGTGGGGAGGCACAGACAGTTCGTCATGTGTTGCTGGAGTGTGGTCACCTGGCACACATTCGGTCATCTATGGGCATGCCGGCCTCTCTTGCTGAGGTCCTGGCAGATGATCCAAGAGCAGTGGACAGGGTTTTTAAATTTTTAGCAAAACTTTCTTTTACCTTGACGTTTTAGTGTGATAGCAGTTTTTTTTAATCTCTTTTAATTTTAATGTGTTGATTTTAGATGGAGTTTTATATCCAGCTCTGTTTAGAGGGCTGGACGTTTCTGTTACTTCCATTTCAACTGTGTTAGCTCTTTTACTTGTGTTTTTTTTTTCCTTTTTTTTGGTATTTTCTTACTGCCTATTGCCAAGTTTTAATCGTAAGGGCGCTTATGACCTCGGCAGTTGAGCGCCCTTAAACACCATTATCATCATCATCTCTTCAGAGGTCTCAGGCGCGAAGGTTGAGTGGACCCTTCCTACTGCCCCTATGTCCAAGCCTTAGGTGCGGAGCCCGTTCATACCGTTATGTACACCCACGTTGTTTCATTGGGGGTGCTGTCTGTTTAATTTCCCGACGCACGCTGTTCGTTGGGTTAGAATTACGGACCGGGTATTACCGCTATCGGAAACTAGGTGTAATCTACCACAGGTCTCTTGAATCCATGTCTGCTTTATTACTCAGCATGGCCTAAAGTGGGGAGCCACAGGTGGTTGGTTATACCTGTGATAGGGGCTTAAAACCGGGTTGTAATGGTGAAGGGCTTACCCGTATGGACAAGCAGTGGCGGCTGGAGGGTAACTCCTTCTGAGGTATTCCTTGAGATCGGTCTGGTAGGGGTCCACCAGGGGGCACAGACCGGGAAGTATTTTGGTGCCTTTTCTCTCTACCCCCGGATGGCAGGCTGACGCCGACGGTTCCGGAAGGGGATCTTTCCATTAAGTTATCTCCGCGCAAAACCTCTTCTTTTGAGCGCTTTATAGTTCTGACCTTGGCCAGCGAAAAATAACAGTGCCAGATATTTGTCCCTTCTATATCCAACGAGAAATTGACAGGATTTGCGGTAAAGTGATCAACGCTACCAGAACGAGAGATGTACTCTTCTAGTGGAAACCAAGACGGAGCAACAGTCAAAGAAATTCATTAAAGCAAGTTTGTTATGTTGGTACCCCATAATATTAGCTCCGTACAAGTCTTTGAACACTTGTAGAGGCGTGGTGACCACCGTCTACTTAGACGGTCTTTCCGATACAGACATTGCTTCCTATTTCTCCGACCAGGGTGTATGTCAGGCGTACCGTCTTCTAGGTAAACGTGATGACCAGTGGATTGCGTTGCGAACGGTATTCTTAACGTTCAAAGACACCACCTTACCTAAGGCATTTTACTGTGGTTATGAACGCGCTGCTGTGGGACTGTATGTACCGAATCCCATGCGTTGTTTTCGGTGTCAGAAATTCGGTTATACCCAAAGTCGGTGCACCTTCGACGCTACATGTGAACGTTGCGGCCAACTAGCTCATGGAGGAAGAGCTGTACTCAGGACCCTTGCTGCGTCCATTGTAAAGGGAACCATCCATCCAGCTCTCGGCATTGTCCGCGTTTTCTCGAGGAAAAAGCCATCTAGGAGTTGCGGGTTAAGGAACGCCTAACTTTTCTTTAAGCCCAGTGTCCCTTCCAACAATTGCAGCCTGCGACCATTTCAGGCTACGCATCAGCGCTCCGCTGCACTCCTGTTTCCTCAGTGCCACTACAAACCGTGCCCGTATCCGACGCGTGTATGCAAACAGTACAGTCGCCGAGCATAACAATCTTGCAGTCTTCAACAACCACAGCACCCACTGCGTGAAGTTCTATTTTTACAGAACCTACTTATAAGCCGCTAGTTAGACCGGCACCATCTGTCGCTGCTCTTCATGAGTGCAGTCGTTAGTAACTCAAGGCCACTGTTAAACCTTCCAGGTCCCGTTCTACGAGACGTAGGGTCTTCCGCATCCCGAACATCAGCGGATAGTGGCAACGAAAGCGGCTATACTCTTGTGGTTCCAAAGAGTGCAAAGAATAAGAAACGCCCACCTTAACTCCATCTACTTCGTTTCCCCCCCCCAGGGGCCTACTACGGTAGGTACGGGTTAGGCGCACCCGGGGTCCCGAGCCACCTTGACTCCCTCTGTGGGCAACCTCAGAGTGGTGAAGGAGCCAGAAGGTCAAAATGCCCACCCACGTGTAGGCCGTGCGTGGAGACCCGTGTCGGTGAAGAGGAATATCCTGGTTGGTTGAGGGTTGCGTACCTGAGCCTGGGCTTCTGTCTTTCAGTAACTGGGGAGGGTGCGCAGCCTAATACACCGCTTTGGTTTCTGATTTGCCTAAACGGGAGGCTAGGGACTAACCCACCCCTAGTCAATCGGCCAGGACTAGGTATTACACCGAACTCCAGGGTGAGTGGGACGGCGAGCCCGCTATATCCCCTGTGTAGCCCTGTCACCCCAGTGGGGTGACCCCTCGTTGGGCTCCGTGGTGGGTGGGGAGCACTGGGGGATGAATTTATACAATTTTTTTTATGGCACCAAAACTTAAACCCCCGATTTCAAATAAAGACGTTGGAAAGAAAGTAGTCGAGTCATGTGGTCCTCGCTACTTGGTTATTCATAGGACAGAGGAAGGTAAGAAGTTCCTTACGGTGAGCCCTTTTACTATCCAAAAGGGTCTCGATGCCATTGCTGGTCCTGTTAAATCCTGCGTTCGAGCTCGCAATGGTACACTTCTTGTCGAAGCCAACTCCGCCTCGCAAGCTGCAAGAATACTTAAAGCCACCATGTTAGCCAGCTATCCAGTGAAGGTCGAGGTGCACAAGTCGCTGAACTCCTCCCGCGGTGTAATAACAACCCGCGCGTTGGACGGTTTGTCCATTGAGGAGATCCAAGAAAATCTTGCGACTCAGGGTGTCTCAGCTGTTTATCGGGTACAACGTAAGATCAACGGTGAATTCCTGCCTACTCGTACCCTGTTTCTTACTTTTGATCGGGTTGATCTGCCTCAAAAGATTAGGGCAGGGTATGAAGCCATCGAAGTTAGGCCTTATATACCCAATCCGCTGAGGTGCTTTAAATGCCAACGTTTTGGTCACACTAGTGAGTTGTGTACCGGCAAGTCCACCTGCGTCCACTGCGGTGACATCTCCCACGATGGGGCTTGTGCTTCAGCTCCATCGTGTGTGAACTGTAACGGGGAACACCCATCTAGTTCCCGAGACTGCCCCCGTTTTGCAGAGGAACGAGCGATCCAGGAGATACGGGTGAAAGAGAAGGTGTCCTTCTTGGAAGCCCGGAAGCTCCTGCGACTCCGCCAACCCTCTGCCCCGAGGTCCGGTACCTATAGCTCAGTTGCAGCTAAACCGGTACCGCGTCGGGAAATCGCAACACAGACCGGCGATATGAACGGGGCTACAATTGCGGAAAAGGTTATTTTAGCCCAAGCGCTGCCAAAGCCTTCGGCACCTACACCCAAGTTGGTATCAACATCTGCCAAATCCGCTAGCTTACAGAATAGTCCTGCACAGTTGTCACCGAAAGCCTCGACCTCTGGAACTAAAGTTGGTAAATTCACGACGTCTTCTGCCCCGGAAAAACAGTTTAAGACCAAGTATGTACGACAAGACTTCTTGAAAGAGAATGTGCAATCTATTACCAAGTCATCTAAAGGTAAGAAAAGTTCACGCAACTCCACACGTGTATCCTCCTCTGAAGGGTCATCTGGGGAGGAGGGCGTGAATCGGCGACGGCCGTCTTCGCCGATCAGCACATCCAATCGGTTCGAACTACTTGGACCTAAAACTGCTCTTGAAAAAGGGACCTCCCTTGTGGAGGAGATGGACCAGGAGGATTCTGCCGCCACTGCCAGAGGGACAGTGCGGAAACGGCAGGATCGTGCTCCTGAAAATAGTACTAGCCCAACGCCTAAGAAGAACAAATTGAACCGACCAGCTAATCCCAATCTGCAGAAGCGTCTTTCGATTTGAAACTTATCCCATAATATACTCAATGGCTATCCTCCATTGGAACATACGCGGAATTCGACCACATCGGCCAGAGCTTGACTTGTTGCTGCGCCAGCATGAACCCTTGGCTGTATGTTTACAAGAGACGAAGCTCCGTCCACAGGACACCGTTACCATCAGGCAGTACTCCTCCGTACGATGTGATTTATCCCCGGAGGACGGTGTCCCGGCACATGGGGGCACTATGATGCTTATTCGAGATGATATTTTTGCCAACTCCGTACCCATACAATCTGCAATCCAGTCCGTTGCTGTCAGCATTAAGCTACCCTCCGCTTCATTCACCATTTGCAGTATCTATTTGCCTCCATCTGCGGACCTCTCGCACAGCGACTTAGAACACCTCATTTCGCAGTTGCCACCACCCTTTTTATTGGTAGGCGACGTGAATGCCCATCACCCTCTTTGGGGCTCTCCTCGGGCTTGTGCGAGAGGTACGCTACTTAAAGACTTCTTGGATAGTCAGAATCTTGCTCTCTTGAACACCGGAGAGCCCACCTTTCTATCTGACGCATTTCATAGTTTTTCACACATTGACATTGCAATTTGTTCCCCTCAGCTGGCAGTCACCTTATGCTGGAATATCATCTCGGATTTGCATTCTAGTGACCACTTTCCTTGTCGTATTAGTGTCTTGACACCCGTTGTATGTTCCACCCGTTTACCTAGTTGGCGCCTAGACAACGCCAGCTGGGAACTGTACTCCCACTTGGCTGAATTTAGCTACGAAGAGCACGACTCTGTGAACCACTTGGTCGAACATCTTACAGGGACCATTCTTTCTGCTGCTGAGCAATCCATTCCGCGTTCGACTGGCTACAGCCGTCGATTTCCGGTACCTTGGTGGACCGCTGACTGTCGGGATGCTATTCGCGCTCGCAGACGAGCTCTACGGGTTTTCCAGCGTTTTCCTACACTGGATAACCTGATACACTATAAACGGATGCGTGCACATTCTAGGCGGGTTATTAAGGATAGCAAAAAGATGTCATGGAATAAATTCGTGGGTTCCTTTAATCGACATACACCTTCCTCTGTCGTATGGGATAAGTTAAGACGGGTGGCTGGGAAACCGAACCATATGCCCATCGCCGGTCTCAAAACACCTACCGGAGCTGTTGTTGATACATTTGACGTGGCGAATACTTTAGGCAGTGCTTTCGCTGAGGTGTCTAGCTCAGGAAACTATTCCCCTGAGTTTCTTACAGTTAAGAACCAGGTGGAATCTCAAGAATTCTCGTTTCTTTCTGGCAACCTTGAGGATTATAATCGCCTTTTCACCCTGGCAGAGCTAGACAATGCACTCTCCTCTTCACGACACTCAGCACCAGGTCCAGATGGTATCCACGTCCAAATGTTGCAACATCTCTCTCCTGATGGCAAAGATTTCCTACTCGAGGTCTATAATCGTGTCTGGGTTGATGGCATTTTTCCAGACAAGTGGCGGGAGGCCACCATCATACCCATTCTTAAACCTGGAAAGGACCGCCATCTTCCTTCCAGTTACCGTCCTATTTCCCTCACCAGTTGCGTTTGCAAGGTGATGGAACGCATGATCAATGGACGGTTGGTGTGGTGGCTGGAATCCCACAATCTTCTGACGAACATCCAGTGTGGCTTTCGACGACGACGTTCAACTGCTGACCACCTTGTCTCTCTGTCAACTCAGATTATGGACGGGTTTCTTAAGAACAGCCCCACAGTTGGGATATTTTTTGACCTCGAGAAGGCCTACGACACGTGTTGGCGGGCGGGAATATTGCGTTCTCTGCACAACTGGAACATACGTGGACGCCTACCGTTGGTCATTCAGGAGTTTATGCGGGACCGCGTTTTTCGAGTGAGGGTGGGTTCGGTTTTTTCTAACCATTTTATTCAAGAGAACGGAGTGCCGCAGGGCTCGGTACTCAGCGTGACTCTATTTGCTATTGCGATAAATTCCATATCACTATGTGTGCCTCAAGGTGTCTCTTCCTGTTTATTCGTGGACGACTTTGCCATCTTCTGTTCTTCTCAGCGTACACCGTTTTTGGAACGCCGTCTCCAGCGGTGTTTGGACAATCTCTATGCATGGAGCTCGAAACACGGTTTTCGTTTCTCCGCTGAGAAGACAGTCTGCGTTAACTTCTGGCGCCGTAAGTGGCATATGCCGCCGTCTCTTCGACTCGGGCCAGATTTACTTCCTTTCGCAGACGAGGCGAGATTCCTTGGTTTGATCTTCGATCGGAAACTTTGTTGGGCACCACAAATAGCACAGCTTAGAGCACGATGTGACCGTTCTCTAAATCTTTTACGGATACTAAGTGGCAAGTCTTGGGGTGCGGATCGGACGACATTGCTCCGTCTTTATCGTGCTGTGATTCGTTCGAAAATGGACTATGGCAGCATTGTGTATTCTTCAGCTCGACCTTCAGTGCTCAGAAGGTTAGACACAGTCCATAACCAGGGCATCCGTGTGGCCGTTGGAGCTTTTCCAACGAGCCCAGTTGTTAGCCTCTACGCCGAATCGGGAGAACCTCCTCTGCGTTGTCGGCGTGATGTCCTGCTTGCTAATTATGGCTGTGGGCTGAAGTGTATGCCTGGGCATCCAACTTATCACGCGTTTTTCTCCCCTGAGCTGCACGAGCGATACTGCCTCCGCTCTCTGAGCCCCAGGCCTGCAGGTTTTCGTTTCCGTGAGCTTCTACGCCAGCACCATGTTGACATTCCTCGGCTGTTATCCAAGGGAGAGAGTATACACCCCCCTTGGTTACGCGCTACCTCCCATGTCGATCTCGGGATGACGCTCTACGGGAAATCTGTTACGCCTCTTGATAGTATTCGTCGTTGCTTTTTAGAATTTTTATCCAAATACAGTGGCCGTATTTGTATTTACACCGATGGTAGTAAGAGCCCCGACGGTGTTGGATGTGCCTTTGTAACTGGCACCGCAACTTCTACTTACGGTTTGCCTAGTTGCACATCTATATATTCTGCCGAGCTATATGCTATTTATCAAGCCCTTCTGTATATTCGACGTCGAAAATTAGGTGACTGCCTTATTCTTAGTGATTCCCTTAGTGCCCTTCAGAGCATTCGTGAGCTGTACAATTACCATCCTTTGGTGCAGCGCATCCAGGACGTTCTCCACATTTTGCACGCTTCTGGTTTTAATGTGGAGTGCGCATGGATTCCTGGACACGTTGGCTTGCCAGGGAATGACACGGCGGATTTGGCAGCGAAATCGGCAGTCACAGCGCCCAGTGTTACGATTACCCATTCAACAGCAGAAGATTTTAGAGTGGCTGTACGGAGAGCCGTTTTTTCGACTTGGCATGCGGAGTGGTCGGCTCTCCGTGGTAATAAGCTGCGAGAGGTGAAGGACCTCCCTGTCAACTGGGTAACCTCCTCTCGTTTATTCCGCCGGGAGGAGGTAGTACTAGCTCGGCTAAGAATTGGCCACTGTATTTTTACTCACAGTTACCTTTTTAAACGTGAACCTGCTCCTGTCTGTGCGCTCTGTGGGGAGGCACAGACAGTTCGTCATGTGTTGCTGGAGTGTGGTCACCTGGCACACATTCGGTCATCTATGGGCATGCCGGCCTCTCTTGCTGAGGTCCTGGCAGATGACCCAAGAGCAGTGGACAGAGTTTTTAAATTTTTAGCAAAACTTTCTTTTACCTTGACGTTTTAGTGTGATAGCGGTTTTTTAAACTCTTTTGGTTTTAATGTGTTGATTTTAGATGGAGTTTTATATCCAGCTCTGGTTAGAGGGCTGGACGTTTCTGTTACTTCCGTTTCAACTGTGTTAGCTCTTTTATTTGTGTTTACTTTTTTGTTTGGTATTTTCTTACTGGCTATTGCCAAGTTTTAATCATAAGGGCGCTTATGACCTCGGCAGTTGAGCGCCCTTAAACACCATCATCATCATCATCATTTACTTCGTTTCCGCCAGTCGTGTGTTTCCCAGCTGCAAACTCGAGTACGATTCATCGATAACCTATCACGCCTCTACCTGTGCTCCATGGCTCTCCTGGCGTGGAATATCCGCGGTGTGCGTACCCATAGGGCCGAATTGCAGCTTTTACTACGTACTATAACCCTCTTGTTCTGTGTTTTCAGGAGAAAAAGCTACGCCCCAACGATACCTGTTATCTGCACCAGTACCTTCCTGTGCGGTTTGATGTTACACCGGAGGAGGACTCTCCTGCTCATGGGGGTGTTATGAACCTCACGCGCAATGACATCTGTGGTCAGCCGGTCTCGCCTACCACTACCTTGCAAGCTGTTGCTATCCGACGTAATCTTCCTGGTGTCTCCTTCACTGTATGTAATATCTACGTTCCGCCTTCATCTACCCTTTGCGCCGCTGACATGCTCCGTCTTTAGTCTCAGCTGCCAGCACCTTTTCTTCTTTTGGGTGATTTTAATCCCCATCAAACCCCTATGGGGTTCTCCTAGGGCCTGCGCGCGGGGAACTGTTCTTGCTGACCTTCAAGTTCAAATAGGCTCTCTGTTCTGAACACCGGTGAACCTACTTTCATTTCCGATACTGCTGCCACGCTCTCCCACCCGGACCTTTCTGTTTGCTCTGCACAGCTTGCTCACCGCTTTCAGTGGAACGTAATATCAGACATTCATTCCAGTGATCATTTCCCTTGTGTCATTACTCTGCTATCGCACCACATTTCCTCCTTGCGTACGATTTCTTGGCAGCTGTCTTAAATCGAATTGGGCTGTTTTCAGCGACCACCTGTTCGACTTCGTAGACCACATAGTCGAGCATTTCAACTCTCTCGTTATCTCCGCTGCCGAGCAATACATACCGCGGTCGTCTTCCTACCCTAGACGCTTACCTGTCCCTTGGTGGACTACCGAGTGCCCCGATGCTATTCGTGCTCGCAGGGGGCTCTTCGGCTATTCCGCCATCATCCTACTTTGGAGCATTTGATCAATTTTAAACAAACACGCGCCCGGGAACGGCGCATTGTTAGAGATAGCTAACGGGTTTCCTGGGCTTCGTATGTTGAAACATTCAGTCGCACAACACCTTCATCTGTTGTGTGGGAGAGGCTCCGCCGTGTTGCCGGTAAGCAGACTGATACTTCCATACTGGCGCTTCTCGTGAGAACTGATACCGTCGTTCATCCGGTTGCTATTGCAGACGCCCTTGGTAGCACGTTCGCAGGTGGGTCCAGCTCCGCCAACTATCACCCAGCGTTTCGTGCCATCAAGGTGGACGTGGAGTATCAGATTCCCTCTTTCCGTTCATTTGATTTCGAGTGCTATAACTCGGATTTTAGCATCCGGGAGCTGGATGCCTGTTTAGCATCCTCTCGACACTCTTCTCCTGGACCCGATGGTCTCCATAGCGCCATGCTACAGATCCTTTCTTCTGACAGTAGGCAATATCTCCTGGACCTGTACAAACTCGTTTGGCGCGAGGGTGTTTTTCCTAAGGCTTGGCGCGAAGCCACCGTTGTTCCCATCTTAAATCCGGTGAAAGACCGTAGTTTTCCTCCCAGTTACCTCCTATCTCCCTCACCAGTGCGCTTTGTAAGGTGATGGAGCGTATGATCAATGGACGGTTACGATGGTGGCTTGAGTCCGAGAAACTTCTGTGCAAAATACAGTGCGCCTTTCGTCGATACCGCTCCAGGACTGACCACCTTGGGTCCCTCTCGACCCACATCCTGAATGGTTTTCTTCAGAAGTGTCAAACTGTGGCCATATTTTTCGATCTGGAGAAAGCTTATAACACTTGCAAGAGGGCTGGCTTACTGCGTATCTTGCATAGTTAGCGCTGCCGTGGCCGCCTTCCCGTGTTCCTCCGGGAGTTCATGAAGGACCGGGTGTTCCGTGTGCGTGTGGGCTCTGTTGGCTCTCGTGTTTTTAGCCAGGTGAACGGAGTGCCTGAGGGGTCGGTACTAGCGTCACTCTCTGCGCTGTTGTCATCAATCCCATTGTCGAATGTGTTCCTGCTGTTATCTCCTCCTTATTTGTGGACGATTTTGCAATTTATTGCAGTTCTCAGCGCACGTGCCTTTTGGAGCGTTGCCCACAGACATGTCTTGACCGCCTACATGCCTGGAGTGTTACAAATGGCTTCCGTTTTCCTTCCGAGAAGACTATTTGTGTCAACTTCTGGCGTCGGAAACCATACGAACCGCCTTCTCTATATCTCGGGACCGAACCGCTGCCCTTCGCCGAAACTGTGAAGTTTCTTGGCTTGGTACTGGTCAGGAAGCTTAGCTGGTCGTCCCTTGTTTCTTCTCTGAAGGCTAGATGTGATCGTGCACTTAATATTTTACGTGTTTTATGTGGCACATTCTGTTAAGTGGATAGCACCGTGCTATTACAGCTTTACCGTTCGTTTTTCGCTCTAAACTTGAGTACGGGTGCATTGTGTACTCTTCGGCTTGTCCTTCGATTTTACGACGTTTAAACCCTGTCCATTATCGAGGGATTCGTCTGGCGCTGGGTGCGTTTCCGACTAGCCCGGTTATTAGTTTGTCTACGGAGGCTGCTGAACCATCGCTGTCTCATAGGCGTGGCCTGCTTCTTTGCAGCTATGCTATCCGCCTGCTTGCCTTGCCAGATCACCCGTCTTTCAGGTTATCCTTTGACGAGTCTCTTGACCCTCAATATGTTGTCAGCGCGGATGTCTTGCTTCCCGCAGGAGTTCATTTTTGTCTGCTTCTTCGGCTCTTGGATGTTCGCCAACCGCCTGTGTTTCCTCGGGGGGGAATGTTTATTTCTCCCTTGGTTACGTTGCGACACGCAGTTCCACCTTGGATTGGCAGCCATGCCGAAATCAACCACTCCACCTTCAGTCTTCCACTCCGCATTTTTAGAGCTACTGGCCAGGTTTCCCAACCATTGTTTTATTTATACGGATGGTTTGTACTTTCCTTTTTAATTCCCGGAGTTATACATTTCATCTTTTAGGACAATGTTCGATTCTTACCGCCGAACTTTTTAGTGTCTATCAGGCTCTTTGTTTCATCCGGGGACAGGATTTAAGGCACTTTGTTATTTGTAGCGATTCCCTCAGTGCACTACAAGGCCTGCGTGAGCTGTATCCCTTCCATCCGTTGATACAGCGTATATAGAATCGCCTACTATGGCTCGCTGACGCTGGCGTCAGCGTGTCGTTTGTATGGGTTCCTGGTCACGTAAGTGTGAGCGGAAACGAACAAGCGGACACAGCTGCCAAGTCTGCAATTTGACTGCCTAAAGTTTTTAGCAGCACCGTTCCTCCAGGTGATTTTCGTGTTCAGCTGCGCCGGGCCATTCTTTCGCGCTCGTTCGCGGAATGGTCCGGGGTGCGTGATAACAAACTGAGAGCGGTCAAGTCCTTTCCTGTCCCATGGCCTACTTGCTCGCGTGCACGTCGCCGCGATAAAGCGGTTTTAGCTCGACTGCGTATCGGGCATTGCCGTTTTAGCCACCAACATCTTTTATGTGGGGAACCCGTACTTCAATTGGCTTCGTGTAACGAACCTTTGACGGTGCGTCATCTTTTGTTGGAGTGCCACCTTAATACTGTGCTGCGTGCGTCCCTGTGTCTGCGTACTGACATCCCCACCCTTCTGGGCGACAACCCTGTTTCTTTTGACGGACTTTTTAATTTTCTCCGCCGCTGCAGGATGTACAGTAGGGTTTAATTTGATCTCTGGGTTTTACCTTTTACCGACTTGTGTTTTTAGTCCCTGGATTTTAGTCTGGCTTTGGTAGCCTTTTTACGCTATCCCTGGTTTTAACCCTTGTGTGGTACACCTGTTTTAGTGGTTTTTATGTTTTTTTTTAATATTTAGCTCTTTTATTTACCCTAGGGCACTAATGAACTTTGCAGTTGTGCGCCCTAAAATATACTACTACTACTGCTTCTGCTTCTGTACTGCTCCTGGTGCTCCTGCTGCTGCTGCTGTTGCTGCTGCTAGTGTTCAGAGGAGATTTAATGGTGAATTTGTGCCCGTACCCGTACCCTGGTTCTTACCTTTGACCGTTTAGATCTCCCTCAAGATATTAAAGGCAGGGTAAGAAGCAATCGAGGTTAGGCCATATATCCCGAACCAGCTGCGATGCTTCAAATGTCAACGCTTTTGGCACACCTGCGAGTTTTGTAGAGGTCGTTCTATCTGTGGCAACTGTGGAAATGTCACACACGACGGGGCAACAATTGCAGAAAAGACTGGTAGCCAGACCACTGACAAGTCCTCCAGTGTCTACTTGTTCGTCGGCTTCGAGATCTTTTACCGCCACGTCTACAAAACTTACGGCAAATAAAGTGTCACCCAATCCTTCGACCTCAGGTACTAAGCCAGCAATAACCGTCGAGACTTCTGCACCTGCCAAATATTTTAAGGCCAAATATGCCCGCATCGACTTCTTGAAAGAAACTGTAAACTGTCCTCCAAAAACATCTAAGGGACGGCAAAGTCCTCGCCACCCTCCTCGTAGATCCTCTTCTGAGGAATCTTCTGGGGGAGGTCACGGATAGACGACCACCATCTTCGTCGATCAGCACTTCCAATCGGTACGAGGTTCTCTATTGGAATGGGAATCTCCCCCGTGGAGGAGTTGGACAAGGAGGATTGTGCCCTCACCGCCAGACGGCCAGTGCGTAAGCGGCAGAATCGTGCTGTGGAAAAATGTGTCAGTCCGACGCCAAGAAAAATAAACTAAACCGACCAGCACAGCGCAATCTGCAGAAAGGGCTTTCTATTTAACTCTTATCCCATACCATTGCCCATGGCTATCCTACAGTGGAACATACGTAGAATTCGATCACATTGACCAGAGTTTGAATTGTTGCTCAGCCAATATCAGCATATGGTCGTATGCTTGTAATAGGCCAAGATCCTTCCCCAATACCACCTTACAATAAAGAGGTACTCTTCTGTCCGGTGTGATATATCACCGGCGGGTGCAGTACTGCACATGGGGGCACCATGATTCTTGTCAGAGATGATGTATTCGCCGAGTCTGTACTCACCCAATCTGACATAGTCCAGTACTGTAAGGATTAAACTGCCTTCTGTTTGTTTCACCATTTGCAGCATATATGTATCTCCATCTGACGGCCTCTCGCACACTGGTTTAGCAGACTTAGTCTCGCAATTACCAACTGCTTTTCTGATGGCAGGGGACGTGAACGCTCACCACCCTCTTTGGGGCTCTCCTCGGGCTTGCGCGAAAGGTCAACTGATCGTAGGTTTTGTTCATTCTATTAATCTATCTCTCCAGAACACCGGAGAGCCTACATTTCTTTCTGACGCCTTCAATAGTTTTTCTCATTTGGATATATCAGTTTGTGCTGCACAGTTGGCAGTTTTCTTACAATGGAATATCATCTCTGACTTACATTCAAGCGACCAGTTTCATATTCTTATTTGTCTCTTAGCACAGAATGTATCTTCCACCCGTTTACCTAGATGGCGCTTATACCGGGCAACTGGAGCCTTCATTCCGACTTGGCTGTTTTTCAACACAACGAGCACGACTCGGTGAATTCTTTGGTCCAACAGCTCACCGAAACACTTCTTTCTGCTGCTGAGCTTTCTATTCCGCGGTCCACTGGACATCTCCGTCACCTTCCTGGCCCTTGGTATACAGATGAATGCCGGACTGCCAGTCGTGCTCGCAGACGTGCTCTGAGGATTTTCCAGCGTCGGCCTACGCTGGATACCCGCTTACATTATAGGAAGAAGCGTGCCAAATCTCTACAAATTATTAAGGATAGCCAAAAATGAGGCATGGAGTTCGTTTGTAGGCTCTTTTAACCAACTTACACCTTCCTCTATCGTATGGGATAACCTAATGCGTGTGTCCGGAAAACCGACTCATATGGCGATCGCCGGTTTAAAAACAGCGGCAGGCGCTGTGGTTGATACATTTGCGGTGACCTAACATTCTGGGCAGTGCTGTCGCTCAAGTGTCTAGCTCAGATAAGTTTTCGCCTGAGTTTCTTCAAGTTAAGGCTCAGGTTGAATCTCAAGGATTTTCCTTCCACTCTGGAAACCTTGAAGACTGCAACCGGCTTTTCACCATGACGGAGCTAGACAATACCGCCTCATCTTCTCGAAACACTGAGCCAGGTCCAAATGGTATCCACGTCCAAATGTTGCAACATCTCTCTCCTGAGGGTAAGGCTTTTCTTCTCTAGATCTATAATCATGTCTCGGCAGATAACACTTTTCCAACTCAGTGGCGGGAGGCCACCATCATACCTATTTTGAAGCCTGGAAAAGACCGTCAACTTTCTTCCAGCTACCGTCCGATTTCTCTCACCAGCTGCCTTTGCAAGGTGATGGAACACATCACCAATGGGCGGTTGATGTGTTGGTTGGAACCCCACGATCTTTTGACCAACGTCCAATGTGGTTTTGGAAGACGTCGATCGGCGGGTGTCCATCTTGTGCCGCCATCGAGGCAGATCATGAACGGCTTCCTTCGGAATTGTCAGACCGTTGGAATATTTTTCGACCTCGAGAAGGATTATGATATGCACTTGGCGTAAAAAGCTAAAAACCCTATCTATTGCGTTGATGTCATCCCCGAGAACATTAGAGACGGAGACTGGAAGCTGGTGTGCTGCTCGAAGGGCGGAGCACATGGTGAACAGACAAATGTGCCTCACACAGCAGACAGATAGGTACAGGTTCCCCGTTAAGTAGATAACCGCGTGTAAAAAAGCAGGGAACGATGCACAGACGAGCCAAAACCACACTAAGAGGTAAATCTTTGCCAGCAGATCGGACAGTACTGCTACATCTTTACCGTGGACTGATCCGATCCAAGTTAGACTATGGATGCATTGTTTACTCTTCACCACGTGCATCCCTGCTGAGTAGATTAGACAAAATCCATATTCTGGGTATCTGTGTTGCTATTGGTGCTTTTCCCACTAGCCCATTTGTTAGGCTCTATGCCGAAATCGCAAAACTGCCTATGCGATTATATGGATATCCTTTTAGGCACTTTTGGCTTTGGGATTAAACGTCTGTCTTCTCATCCCTTGTTTACCTTTTTTTCTTCTCCACCGTGCTAAACACCTGCAATGGAAACCTCTCACTTAGCCCCAGACCTGCTGGTGTTCAATTCCGAGAACTGCTCCATAAAAGCAATATTGATATGCCTAGCATGTTTTTCAGGGTGAGAGAGGGTGTACCCTGCTTGGTTAAGGACTACATCCCATGTAGATCTCGGGATGACGGTATACAGGAAATTATCAATGCCTGTATCTAGTATGCGTTCCTGTTTTTTATCCCGGTACATCAACCGCCTTTTTATGTGCACCGTTGGCAGAAAGTGTGATGATGGTGTTGGATGAGCCTTTGTTCATGATAACGAACGTTTTACTTTCGGTTTGCATATTGGCACATTCGTATACACTGCAGAGCTGTATGCCATATCCTAAGTAATTCTTTATATTCGCCGTCGACATTTGGGTGTTCGCCTTATTGTGAGTGATTCCCTTAGTGTACACCAGAGCGTTCGTGAGCTGTGCCATTACCAGCCTATCGTGCAGCTTATTCAAGATGCCCTCCACATGTTCCACACTACGGGGGTTGATGTGGAGTTTGCGTGGATCCCTGGTCACGCTGGCTTACCAGGAAATAAAGT
Organism: Hymenopus coronatus; assembly: GCA_030762935.1. Taxonomy (NCBI): domain Eukaryota; kingdom Metazoa; phylum Arthropoda; class Insecta; order Mantodea; family Hymenopodidae; genus Hymenopus; species Hymenopus coronatus. Next base: position 274,515,476 of record CM060900.1, on the reverse strand, counting down.
GGGGGATTTGGCAGCGAAGGAGGCGACCACACAACCTTAGTGTTAGTCTCCCTTGTTTGACAAATGAAGATTTAGTCTCGTTATTCGAAGAGCATTTTTTTCTTGCTGGCATATTGGGTGGTTGGTGGTTGGCAGTAACAAGCTGAGAGTAGTAAAGGAACTTTTCTTAAACTGGGTGACCTCCTCTTGCGTATCTCGTCGATTATAGATGATTTTAGCACACTTGCGTATTGACTATTGCTTTTTTACCCGCAGCTACCTGCTTAACGGGGAACCGGCCCCCGTCTGTCCACTGTGAGGACAAGGATATTCCGCCCGTCATATATTGCTGGTGTGCGTTGGTGTAGCATATTCAAGGCTCCCTTGCAGCTGCAGATCTCTCTTAGGGAGCTCCTGGTGGATGATGTCATAGCGGTGAACTGAGCGTTTAGATATTTATCAGGTGTGGCTTTTAAATTCACGATATTGTTTTTACGTTGGTTTTTGTGCTGTATGTCACCAGCATGAAGCAGTGGCTAGTGTTTTTATCTTTTTAACTCATGTGAATTCTAGCTAGGAGAATTTAGCTTTCGTTTTAACTTTTTAGTTCCTTTGTTTTTATCATTTTTTAGTGTTCGAGCTGCCCTGTGCCATGGGTAGTTTTATTTTGATTAGTTGTTATGTCACTTGTGGCTTCTGCTTTTATGCTCCCCGTTGTTTTGTTTACGTTCCATGGTTGCTAACAATATTTCCCCCAGCTTTTTATTGTGTTAAGTTTTAGTATGCGGACCTAGTGCCCTGTTTTTTAACTTCTCATTGCTGTTCGGGCGGTATTAACTATTGTAATGTAGCACCCTAAAGCTCTACTCCTGCTGCTGCTAGTAGTAGTGGTGGTGGTGGTGGTGGTGGTGGTGGTGCCGTTGTCAGCATTGTAGCTCCTTTTTTGCTGTCTTTGGTTTTAGTAATGAATCATACTTGCTCAGGATTCCATTCTCCTTTTTCATATATCAAGAAGTGCCTTTGTTTTGACATTAATGTTCATATCTGGCATTCTCATAATTTGCTTTATATGGGCGCTGATGACCGAGCAGTTGGGCACCCTTAAGCACTAATCATCATCACACCACTTTGGTTTCTGCTTCACCTAAACTGCAAACTAGGGACTAAACCAAACCTAGTCAATTGGCTAGGACTAGGTATTATACCAATCTCCATGGTGAGTGGGATGGCGAGCCTGCTATATCCTCTGTGTAGCCCTGTCACCTCAGTGGGGTGACCGCTCGTTGGGCTCCGTGGTGAGTGGTGAGCACTGGGGGGATAAATATGAACTCTACTCTATGGCCTAAACAAAACCAGAAACAGATTTAGTGTTCGGAAAGGAAGTAGTCGAATGTAGTGGTCCATGCTACTTAGTGATAACGAGGACAGAAAAAGAAAAGTAATTTACATCGGTTAGCGCATTTACCATCCAAAAAGGCCTTGATAAGATAGCTGGGCCAGTGAAGTCCTATACTCGCTCCCGCAATGGTACGCTCCTGGTTGAAGAACTATCTGCATCCCAGGCATCACAATCATTGCGAGCCAATCAGTTTGGCAGTTCCTGTAAAGATCGCTATGCACAGGACCCTGAAATCCTCCGGCGGGGTTGACACCACCTGCGCATTGGACGGTTTGTTCAATGAGGAGATTCAGGAGGAGCTCTCAGCACAAGCTCTGTGTATAGGGTCCAACGGAAAGTTAATATGTGCCTACCCGTGCCCTTTTCTTTACCTTTGACCGGGTAGCTCTGCCTGAAACAATAAAGGCAGGGTACGAAGCCAGTGAGTAAGCCATATATCCCGAACCCGCTGCGATGCTTCAGATGTCAATGTTTTGGGCCCACTAGCCAGTTTTGTAGTGGTCGGTCTACCTGTGCAAACTGTGGAGATGTCACGCACGACATAGGCTGTACATCGACTCCGTACTACGATAACTGCGGCGGTGAGCATGTATCAAGTTCCCGCGACTATCCCCGTTTTGGAAAAGGTGAAGAGATCTGAGTGAAGGAAAAGGTGTTCTTGGAAACTCGCAAGCTCCTGTGAATCAGCCAACGGGTACCTCCAGCTCAGTTTTAGCTAAACCAGTACCGAAGCGGGAAATCGCAACGCAGACCTGCGATAATCACGGGCCCACAATTGCAGAAAAGAGCCTCGTAGCCAGACCACTTACAAGGCTCTGAACTTCCACTTCTTCGTCGGAATCCCGATCTTCCAACGCCACCTCTGTAAGACAAACTCAAGAAAAAGTGTCCCCCAAGCCTTCGACCTTGGAAACAAAGTCAGCCCTAGGCGTGGGGCATTCAGGTCCAGTTAAGATCTTTGAGACCAAATATGTCCAGACTGGCTTCCTGAAAGAGATTATAAAGTGCCGTCCGATACCATTTAAGGGACGGAAATATCCACGCCACTCTTCGCGTAGATACACTTCTGAGGTATCTCCTGGTGAGAGCACAGATCGAGGACCACCATCTTCGTCGAGGTTCTCGAAGTGATATTCTTTATTGGAAGGGGCACCTCCCCCCGTGGAGGAGACGGGCCAAGAGGATTCTGCCTTCACTGCCAGACGACCACTGCGAAAGCGCCAGGATCGTGCTCCGGAAAAAAGTGTTAGTCCTACAGCCATGAAAAATAAACTAAACCGACCAGCACAGCCAAACATGCGGAAACGCCTTTCCATTTAAAAGTTATCCTATACCATTTGGCATGGCTATCCTACAGTGGAACATACGTGGAATTGGATCACATTGATCAGAGCTTGAATTGTTGCTCCACCAGTATCAGCCTTTGGTCGTATGTTTGCAAGAGACCAAATTCCGTCCCCAAGACCACCTTACAATTACTCAGTACTCATCTGTCCGGCGCGATTACCGGCGGATGGAGTTCCTGCACATGGGGGCAGCATTACTCTTATCAGAGTTGATGGTATCTTCGCCGACTCTCTACCCATTCAATCTGACATACAGTCCATTGCTGCAGGGATTAAGCTACCCTCCATTTACTTCACCATTCGCTATATATATATATATATATATATATATATATATATATATATATATATATACCTTCATCTGACGGCCTGTTGCGCACTGATTTAGCTGAACTGGCCTAGCTACCAAAACCTTTTGTGTTGTTAGGAGACCTGAATGCCCACCACACGTTCTGGGGCTCCCCTCAGGCTTGTGCGGGATGTCAACTGCTCGCTGATTTCTTGGATTCTACTAATCTATCTCTCCTGCACACCGGAGAGCCTACACATCTTTTTGACGCCTTCAATAATTCTTCTCACCTGGTATAGCTTTTTGTTCTCCACAGATTACAGTTTCCTTACAATTGAATATCAGCTCTGACTTACATTCTAGCGACCACTTTATTGTTCTTATTTCTCTCTTAGCACAGGATACATGGTCCACCCGTTTACCTAGATGAGGCCTAGACCGGGCCAGCTAGGGCCTTTATTCCGACTTGGCCGTTTTTCACCAAAACGAGTACGACTCGGTGGGTTGTTTATTACATCACCCTACCGAGAAAATTATTGCTGCTGCTGAGCTTTATATTACGCAGTCGATTGGGCATCCTTGTCACTTTCCTGTCCCTTGGTTTACAGTTGAATTACGGAATGCCATTCGTGCTCGCAGACGTGCTCTTCGATTTTTCCAACGCCACCCTACGCTGCATAACCTCATACAATATAAGAAGAAGCGTGCCAAATCTAGACAAAATATTAAGGATAGCAAAAAGCAATCATGGAGCCTGTTTGTAGGCTCTTTTAATGAACATACACCTTCCTGTGTCGTATCGGATAAGTTAAGGCGTTATCCGGAAGACCGACCCTGATGCTGATTGCCGGTCCAACAACAATGGCAGGCGCTGATATTAATATATTTGACGTGGCCAACACTCTAAGCAGTGCTTTCGCTCAAGCGTCTAGCTCACATAATTATTCGCCTGAGTTCTTGCAGTTAAGGCTCAGATTGAATCTTAGGAATTTGTCTTCGGTTCTGGAAACCCTGAAGACTACAAATGTCTTTTCACCGTGGCGGAGCTAGAAAATGCCCTCTCATGTGCTCGAAACTCTGCGCCAGGTCCAGATGGTATTCACGTCCACATGTTGCAACATCTCTCATCTGAGGGTAAGGCTTTCCTCTCGGTAGATGCCACTTTTCCAACTCAGTGGCGGGAGGCCAACATTATACGTATTTTGAAACCTGGAAAGGACCGTCTTCTTCCTTCTAGCTACCGTCCAATTTTCCTCACCAGCTTTGCTTGCAAGGTTATGAAACGCATGATAAATGGGCGATTGGTGTGGTGGTTGGAATCCCACAATCTTCTGAAAAATATCCAATGTGGTTTATGAAGACGTCGATCAGCAGTTGACCACCTTGTGTCGCTATCGACGCAGATCATGAACGGCTTTCTTCGGAATTGTTAGACGGTTGGGATATTTTTCGACCTCAAGAAGGCATATGATACGTGTAGCCGGGCAGGGATTCTACGGTACCTCCACAGCTGGCCTATACGTGGACGCCTACCGTTGTTCATTCATGAGTTTATGCGGGACAGCGTTTTCCCATTAAGCATCGGCTCGGTTTTTTCTAACTACCTTATTCAAGAGAACGGAGTGCCCCGGGGCTCGATATTAAGCGTGATGTGGTTTACTATTGTGATAAATTCCATATCGCAATGTGTTCCCCCAGGTGTCTCTTCCTGTATATTCGTGGACGACTTTACCATCTTCTGTACCTTTCAGCGTACACCGTTTTTGGAACACAGTTTTTGGACAATCTTTATGATTGGAGCTCGAAAACCGGCTTTCGTTTCTCGCCTGAGAAGACAGTCTGCGTTAACTTCGGGCGTCCTGGGTGGCGAATGGCTTCTACTCTTCAACTTGGGGGCAGCTTTCCTTCGCTTCGCAGATGTGGTGAGATTCCTAGGGTTGGTATTCGATGGCAACATTGCTGGTTACCGCATACAGCACTGCTTAAACTGCGGTGTGACCGTTCTCTAAATATTTTACGGACACTAAGTGGAAAATCTTGTGGTGCAAATCGGACAGCAATGCTGCGTCTTTATAGTGCGCTGATCCGATACAAGTTAGACTATGGATGAATTGTGTATTCTTCAGCACGACCATCTGTGCTGAGTCGATTAGACACTGTCCATAATCAGGGTCTCCATTAGGCTTTTGGTGCTTTTCCAATCAATCCAGTTGTTAGCCTCTACGCCGAATCGGCAAAACCCCCTTGCGGGTCGGCGTGATGCTCTTAAGAAATTATGGCTGTTCCAGTCAGTGTATGCATTTGCATCCGACGTTTACCCTTCTTTTCTGTACCAAGCCTACGAAAGGTATCGCAACCACTTACATAGATCATGGTCAGCAGGTTTTCGTTTCCATGAGCTTCTTCGGAAACACTATATTGTAGTGCCTCGCATGTTTCCTAAGGGAGAAAGGGTGTATTCGTCTTGGTTACGTGCAAACTCGCATGTAGATCTCGGGATGATTGCTCACGGGAAATCTGGGTTGCGTCTGTCCAGTAGCCGTACTTGTTTTTTTTTTTTTTTTTTTTTTTAGAATTTTTATCCCCTTACAGTAGCCGATGTTTTATTTACACCGATGGCGGCAAGTGCAGCGACGGTGTGGCATGTGCCTTTGTTACGTGTACCGAACCACATACTTTCGGTTTGCATATTGTCACATCCATTTATTCTGTCGAGGTGTAGGCCGTCTTCCGAGCCATTCTGTATGTTCGGCGGAGCAATTGGGGTAAATGCGTAATTTTAAGTTATTTTCTTACAGCCCTTCAGAGCGTTTGTGAATTGTACATTCACCGCCCTTTCGTGCAGAGCATCCAGGAACTCCTCCACATTTTACACACTGCCGTTGTTCATGTGGATTGTGCATGGATTCCTGGTCACGTCGACTTACAGGGTAATAAACTGACGGATTTGGCAGCTAAGACGGCGGCTACGCAACCCATTACTATGCTTCCTTTTGTAGCCGCTGCGGACTTCAGATTTGCTCCGGCCGGCATGCGGGGTGGGCGTCACTCCGCGGGAACAAGCTCAGGCAAGTGAGGGACCTTCCTGTTACCTGGGTAACCTCCTTTCGTAATTCCCGACGGGGGCAGTTGCAGTTGGCTCACTTGCAAATCGGTCACTGTAATTTTACGCATACACATGTTTTTAACCGAGATCCTGTGCTTATCTGTCCGCTCTGTGTGGCCTCCCTCGCGGAGTTTCTTGCCGATGACCATAGAGCCGTTGATAGAGTTTCTAGCTTTTTATCCAATTTGACATTTCCAATAAGGATATAGTTTGTTAGGTGTTACTTTATCACTATTGCTTTTAAGGAAGCGGTGGTTCATGGGTTTGAATGATTTTTAATTCTCTTTCCCGCCTTCATATTAACCCATCAACCTTGTTTTAATTATTTTGCATCCTTTTCGGTCCGTTTTTAAATATTTTAGATGCATTTGTCGTTTAGCCACCAGTTGTTTTATTCTCTGGTTTTAAGTGACCTTTGTTTTATATTGTTCTTTTAGGTTAGGTTTTTTATTTAACCTTTTTTTTTTTATTAGGGCGCTAATGACTACAGTGGTTGAGCGCTCTTAAACACCATCAACATCATCCCCTCGTTGGGCTGAGTGGTGGGTGCGGAGCACTAGGGAATGATATTTATTACAATTTTTATTGCAAACAACAAACCTAAAATGATAAAACAGTAATTAAAAATGAAGTAGTCGTATGCAGAGGTCCTCGCTACTTAGTAATTACTAGGACAGAGGAAGCTAGTAAGTTTTTTCGGTTAGCCCTTTTGCTATACAAAAGGGTACACAGAAATTTGCTGGCCCGGTTCAGTCCTGTATTTGAGCACAATGATATACTCCTGGTAGGAGCAGTAATGGTATCCTAGGCAGGAAGAATACTGAAAGTAAAAATGCTATGCAGCTAGGCTGTTTAAGGTCGAACGACTCAAGATATTGAACTTAGCACGCGGGGCTATCACCACACGCGCATTGGACCAACACCTTCGAGCGGAACTGACGGACCAAGGCGTCCAATCAATGTATAGGGTACAACGGAAGGTAAATGCTAACTTTTTTCTTACCCGTACGCTATTCCTTACCTTTGATCGGGTAGATTTCGCTCAAATGATTACGGTAATGTATGAAACCGTAGAGGTTAGCCCCTATATTTTGAACATTCTCATGTTACGAGCGTCAACGGTTTGGGCATACTTGCGAATTTTACTCTAATCTTTCTATATGTGTTAAGTGTAGTGTGACCTCGCACGATGAAGCCTGTTCTACCACACCATCTTGTGTAAATTGCAGCGAGGAACACCCTTTTAGTTCCTGAATTTGCCCCCGTTTCACAGAGGAGAGAACGATTTAGGAGATACAGGTGAAAGAGAAAGTGTCCTTTTCAGAAGATATGTGCATCCGCCAACCGTCTGTCCTACGCCGTGGCCGAATGGTTGGTTAAAGAACTTGCTTCTCACCTATGCTGGGCCTCGTTCGATCCCAAGCGACCGCTTGTGGGATCTTTGATGGACAAAGCGGCGCAGGGGCGAGTTTTCTCCGGTTTCCGTCGCCATCTCATTCCACCTGTACTCCATCTTCATTCCATGTATTCTCAGCCTCATTTCGTGCGGTGCCACTGTAGTAAAAGCTACTCCCCTCCAAAAATCGATTATGAATCAAGAAATGGCGACCCAGACTTGCATCGCAGAGAAGATTCATGTAGCCATACCACTACAAAATAGTTCAACATCATCGTCTACATTGGCTTCATCTGCCAAATCCGCCACCGAAAAGAGTAGTCGGGCAACCGTGTCACTGAAACTGTCGCCTTCGTTAAATAGCACCGGTAGGTTATTCTGCACCAGCTTTTTGACGATCAGTTATGTTAGAACCTCCTGAAACACAGTGCTAAATCCTCTTTCAGAACATCCAAGAGAAGGAAAAGTCCCCGTCATTCTCCGCGCATATCCTTTTCTGAGAAATCTTCTGAAGTGAGCATAGATCGGCGACCACTATCTTCGTAGATCAGTAGTTCTAATCGGTTCGTGGTCCTCGAACTGAAATTTTCTATTAGTAAGGATTCCCACTCTTGGGGGAGATACAGCAACAGAATTCTCTACGAGGAGAAACCTATGTTGACCATATTTATGAGGTGGCTGCATATAAGTGTGTAGATTTTTTTTATGATATGCTGCTTTTGTATTTATATTCTTAATGAACTATTTAAAGAATAAAATCTTTGAAAACTCAAAACAAGTCATGAAAGCTATTAAATGATAAATTCCCTAAAATAGATGCATATAACTGCTTCTCTATTAATGTGTGATTATTATTTTATTATTATTATTATTATTATTACATTTTTATTATTATTATTATTATTACATTTTTATTATTATTATTATTATTATTACATTTTTATTATTATTATTATTACATTTTTATTATTAGTTTTATTAGTCTTAATAATATAACTATTATTAACAGTATTTGGTTTTAAGGGCGCTCAACTGTTCCGCTATTGTCGCCCTTATAAAACAAATCTTGACAACAGCCAGAGATTAAAAATTAATACAAATTAAAACGCAAATAAGAGTAGAAAGATAAAAATGGATACAAACTTCTGGGCAAATAACACTACTCAGTGCTACAACCAAAGGGAGAAGAAAAAAAAACAGCCACAGGCGCGATAAAAACAAGAAAACCTAATCTAAATAAGACCAACCATGGCAGACACCTTAAACAAATCTGAAAAACTGTAGGAAACAAAAGAACTAACAATCGAGAAAAAAATTTAAATTTCCATAGCTTAAAGTCACCTGTATCAAAAAGTATAAAAACACTAGCTACTGCATAATGATTGTAACAACAAAGTTTAAACTAAATCCTGCACTTAAAAGTCACCTGTGATAAAAAGTTAAAAACCCGTTCTACCGCTCTGACATCATCCGCCAGGATCTCCACAAGAGCAGCAGAGAGGCTCAAGTATATTTTTAAAACATTACAAAACATTTGGGGATGCTGAATTCGGAAAGTTGTTATTCTTTGCTATAAAGCTGGTTTCAGAGTTTGGTTTTAAACATTAATAGGACAAATGTTACAATATTTATAATAGTGCCCCGAAAATGGCTTCTAATATAGAAGTTTAAGTTGTGCTTGTTAGGCGTTGAGTTAAGAACGTTCTAAATCACATTGCGGGCCTCATAAACAACTGTTGGTTCTTTTATAAGGAAAATTCGAAGTAAAATGCCTTTCTCTATAGCTTTGCTTTATTTTGCTCTGTAGTTTTTTAAGCTGTCATACACTACTTTGCCTAAACTTCACTCGCTTTTGTTTATTTTCCTCAAATTTCCTCAAAGGCAATAGTAATTTAAGCACACATAGGTTTTGCTCAAAACTACATCAAATTGACGTACAGAACAACATATATACCTGAAACAATAATTACTCTAAGCGCATACTAGAGGTAAACCATACTATTTGGTATTCATTAAGTCAACTAATGTACCGCATGCTAAATCTGGTTATGAGGTGCTAATCTACCTTCTTTTTCATTTGTGTATATGAAACATACTTTGATATCAAAATATGGGTACAGGCATAACCATTTTCTTTCTTTCTTTCTTTCTTTGCAGGTTCTTCAAGCTGTATACTTTACTATCTGTATAGTTAGCGATTTTCACCAGGACGAAGGAAATTCAACATTAATTCAGAAGATTAAAGATTACGTTTTTGCATCGATTGCGTTTCCAGTTGCAATGGTAAGAATAACATGTTTATAATTAGGAAACTAATCTTATGCATTTGACAGCATCTCATATTAATGACTATGAAGGCAACTTTCTAGTACAAAGAACTTAGAAAAGACTCCCATAAACATTTTGAGTACCACGTAAATAGAACTTTTAATGATATGCAGGTTAAATGGAGTCTAGTGTAACGGGTAACAAATGAACCTCCCTACTTTGCAACCCTTGTGGATCCATTGCTCTTACCATTACTGAGGCTCTGTCAAGTGAGTAAATTTAATATAAACGACGGGCCTCATCAATTCTTTGACTGATTCAAATGATAACCCACAAACTTCAGGCAGTCACACCCAGAAATAAGATCAATTTGAGGAATGCGTGCAAGATAAGTAAAAGATAAAACACCACACACATGCTCCTGCTAATACTCCAAACAGGTTGGATATGCTGTCCCATCGGTGCTGGTAGAGCTGTTGGTGGTGGCGGCGGTGGCAGTGGGGCTGGTACGAATTTAGTGTACACACCTGCTTAGGTCCTTAGCGCTCTGGCAACACAATGGATCTAAAAAGTCGGTATAAAATCTGCGTTCTGAAACATAAAAACATAAATCTGGTTAAAATGCTGTTAATAGCTGTAGAGCGAAAACAGGAGGAAGGCATCAGGCATTAGAAGGTCATAATAGGAGATAAAAACGAAACAGAATTAAATTGAATAAAAGGTAAAAAGTAAATTTACGGGATAATACTCGGTAGCTTGTACTGAAATGACCAAGGCACGGTCAACAAGATAAAAGTATCACCCTAGCATCTGGGAAAAGTCTACTGGCAAGCCGAAATTCACACGCAAGGGAACTTAAAAGCGTCATTAATTTTAAAGCATGTTGTGCAAACAACGGCAGGCGACAATGAGCACAAATTCTTGCAACGGCGGAACACTATTAATAAATGTTGCTAAAACGATAGTTTTCGATGCGCATTTGACTGGAATGACATCCCGAGGGCAGGCAATTGAGGAAGTACTTCCTAATTGTCCCTTGAGACGTCAGTGGAAATAAATATGCCTATTCTAAACTGTTCTAAAGAGGTCGAAAGAATAACAGACTTGGGTCGTGGAATATGACTTGGACATTATCCTAAGATGAATAACTCCCGGTACGGAGTCGTGGCGGATATTTAATTTCTTCGCCAAAAATTAACGGAAGACGCGATTAAAGAGTGATGCAAACCATAAAGGACACAGAAAAGAAATATGTAATGGGGATTTTTATAGATACAGCCTGCGCCTTCAATATCATATGGTGTCCGAAATTGTATACGGATTTCAAAGTGAAAATAGCCTATAAGTATACCTGTTTCAGGATTATTGCAAAAACGGGTCGGTGTACTTAAATGGTGATAATCAAATTATATCTAGAGACGTATCTAAACGCTGCCCGCAGAAGTCCTTTCTTGGACCCCTGTTTTGGAACATTTTAAGAGAACCAATGTTGGAAGAGAAGCATATGTTGCGAGTACTAAAATATGTTATAGTATATGCGGATGATATAGTTATAGTAATGGAAGGAAATATAAGAAAGCAATTGAAAGAGAATTGCAGTGAAAGTACAGATCTTTTGGATCTGTGGAGCAATACACTTAAATTGAAAATAGCACCGGCAAAATCAGTGAAAAAAGTATTAGTCCGACGGCCAAGAAAAACAAACCAAACCGACCAACACGGCCAAATATGTAGAAATGTCTTTCCATTTAAAACTTATCCTACACCAATCCCATGGCTATCCTGCAATGGAAGAAACGTGGAATACGATCACATCGACCAGACCTGGAATTGTTGCTCCATGATTATCAGCCTTTAGTCGTGTGCTTGCAAGAGACCAAGCTCCGCTCCCAAGACCACCTTACCATAAAGCAGTACGCTTCTGTCCGGTGTGATATATCACCGGCAGATGGAGTACCTGCACATGGGGGCACCATGATTCTTATCAGAGATGATGTTTTCGCCGTCTCCGTGCCCCTTCTTTCCGACATACAGTCCATTGGTGTAAGGATTAAGCTACCTTCCATTTGCTTCACAATATGCAGTATTTATGTACCTCCTTCTGACGACCTCTCGCACACTGATCTAGCAGATCTAGTCTCCCAGCTACCAGCACCTTTTCTGCTGGTAGGGGATGTGAATGCCCACCACCCACTCTCATTTGTCTCTTAGCACAGGACGTATGTTCCACAAGCGTACCTAGATGGCGCTTAGAACGAGCCAATTGGAACCTTTATTCCAACTTGGCCGTTTTTCAGTACAACGAGCATGACTCGGTGGATTGTTTCGTCCAGCACCTCACCGGGACTATTATTTGCGCTTCTGAGCTTTATATTCCGCTTTCGGCAGGACGCCCCCGTCGATTTCCTGTCCTTTGGTGGACAGATGAATGTCGGAATGCTATTCGTGCTCGCCGACGTGCTCTCAGGGTTTTTTCAGCGGTGCCCTACTCTCTGTAATCTTATACAATTTAAAAAGCTGCTTGCTCAATTTAGGAAAATTATTAAGGATAGCAAGAAGACATCATGGAACAGCTTTGTAGCATCTTTTACTCGACATACCCCTTCCTCTGTTGTATAGGATAAGTTAAGGCGTGTGGCCAGAAAAGCGACCCACTTGCCGATAGCCTGTCTGAGGACACTTGCCGGTACTGTGGTTGATCCGTTGGACGTGGCTAATACTCTTGGCAGTGCTTTCGCTCAAGTGTCTAACTCAAACAACTATTCCCATGAGATTCTTCCAACTAAGGCCCAGGTGGAATCGCAAGGAAACCTTGAAGACTACAATTGCCTTTTCACCATGGCGGAGATAGACCATGCACTTTCATCTTCGCAAAGCTCAGCACCAGCGCCAGATGGGAACCACGTCCAAATGTTGCAACATCTCTCTCCTGAAGGTTAGGCTTTCGTGCTCGATGTCTATAACCGTATTTGGGTGAACGCCTCTTTCCCAGCGCAGTGGCGGGAGGCCGCCATCATACCTATTTTGAAACCTGGATAGTACCGTCACCTTCCTACCAGCTACCGTCCTATTTCCCTCACCCATTTCGCTTGCAAAGTAGTGTAACGTTGGTAAATGGACGACAGGTATGGTTGCTGGGAACCTACAATATTATGATCAACATCCAACGTTTTTGTAGACGTCGATCAGCAGTTGACCACCTTGTGTCGCTATCGACGCAGATAATGAACAGCTTTCTGCAGAAATGTCAGACGGTTGGGATATTTTTTGACCTCGACAAGGCTTATGAGTCCTGTTGGCGGGAAGGGATTTTACGCTGCGTCCACAACTGGAATATTTCTGGCCGCCTACCGTCGTTGCTTCAGGAGTTTATGCGGGACCGCTGTTTTCCGCGTAAGTGTTGTCTCGGTTCTTCTGACTCTTTTATTCAAGAGAACGGAGTGCCGCAGAGCTCCGTTATCAGCGTGAAGCTGTTTGCTGTAGCAATTAACTCCATATCGCAATGTGTTCCCCCAGGTGTCTCGTCCTGGTTATTTTTGGACGACTTTGCCATCCTCTGCACTTCTCAGCCGTGTTTTCAACATAGTCTCCAGCGATGTTTGAAAACTCTCTCTGATTGCAGTTCGAAAAGTGGCTTTCTATTCTTACCTGAGAACACAGTCTGCGTTAACTTCTCGCGTCGTAGGTGACAAATGGTACCTACCCTTCGCCTCCGGCCAGCTTTACTTACCTTCGCAGATGAGGTGAGATTCCTGGGGTTGATATTCGATGTAAACTAATCTGGTCACCTGTTGTAGTACAGCTTAAAGCATGGTGTCATCGCTTTCTGCATATTTTACGGATACTAAGTTGCACATCTTAAGGAGCAGATCCGACAGCACTACTTTGATCTAAGTTAGACAATGGCTGCATTGCTTATTCTTCAGTACTCTCATATGTACTGAGAAAGGTAGACACTGTCCACAACCAGGGCATCTGTGTTGCTGTTGGGGCTTTTTCAAGCAGCCTGGTTGTGAGCCTTTTCGCTTGATCGGCGGAATCGCCCCTTCGATTTAGGCCTGATGTCCTGCTTGCCAACTATGGTTGCGTACTCAAGTGCATGCCTAAGCATCAAACATTTCTCTGTTTTCATTCTACAGAACAAGAAGAACGTTTTCGCCACTTCTCATTTTCTCCAAAGCCTACGGGCTCTTAGAGAGCTCTTCGCAACGACGGTCCCCCCAGGTACCTACTACGGGGGGTACGGTTTTGGCGCATCTGGGGGTTTCCGAGCCACTTACCGCCATCTCATCATCCCCATCGCCACCTACTGAGCCATATTTTGTGTTTGTGTGCATATTTGTTTGTGTCTGTGTTTGTGGGAGCGAGTTTACTCGCCTCATCTTCTCCTCTTAGGCTTATTCTTTACATATTTAGTTTTAAGACTTTAGATTTATTAACTCCTGCCTCACCAACAGGGATCTTTAGTCTATCTCCGTGGTTCCTGTCTAACTGTTCCAGCTCGGCTTTCAACATGTGTGCTCTTCGGAGGTTTCAGGCGTGAAGGTTGAGTGGACCCTTCCTACTGCCCCTATGTGTAAGCCTTAGGTGCGGAGCTCGTCCATACTGTTATGTACACCCACGTAGCTTCCTCGGGGGCCCGGTCCGTTTTAATTTCCCGACGAACGCTGTTCGTTGGGTTAGAATTACGGACTGGTCGTGTTACGGCTAACGGAAACGCGGTGTAATTAACCTGAAGTCCCCTTAATCCATGTCTGTTTATTACGCAGCATGGCGTAAACTGGGGAGCCACAGGTGGTTTTACCTGTGGTAGGTGCTTAAAGCCGGGTTGTACATGGTGAAGGGCTTACCCGTAGGGACCAGCAGTGGTGGCTGGAGGATAACTCCTTCTGAGGTATTGCTTGAGATCGGTCTGGTAGGGGTCTAACAGGCGGCACAGACCGGAAAGTATTTTGGTGTCTTTTTTCTCTACCCCCGGATAGCAGGCTGACGCCGACGGTTCCGGAAGGGGGTCCTCCAATCATGCTATCTCCGCGCAAATCTACTTCATTTGACCGATTTTTAGTTGTGCCCTTGGCCTGCGAATAGAAAACTATGCGAGATATCTGTCCGTTTTACATACAACGTGAGATTGAAAGGATATGCGGTAAAGTGATCAATGCCACCAGAACGCGAGGCGATACGCTTTTGGTTGAAACGAAGACGGAAGACCAGTCCAAGAAACTCCTGAAGGCCAGCTTATTGGATTCCTACCCCACAAAGGTGGCCCCCGACAAGACTTTGAACACCTGTGGAGGCGTTGTAACTACCTCTTGTCTAGACGGTCTTTCCGAGGCAGATTATGTCACCAATTTGTCTGACCAGGGTGTATGCCAAGCGTAGCGTCTGCTGGGCAAACCAGATGGTGAATTAGTGGCATTCCGTACGATATTTCTGACTTTTAAGGGCACCACAATACCCGCGACTCTGTATTGTGGATATGAACGCGGCTTTGTGCGACCGTATATGCCGAACCCAAAAGGCTGTTTTCGGACCAACATATGCAAACTCGGTACACCTTCGACGCTACCTGTGAACGTTGCGACCAAGCTGCTCACGGAGAAACTGCTTGTGCTCGAGACCTTTGTTGCGTCCATTGTAAAGGGAACCATACAATTAGCTCCCGGCAATGTCCACGTTTTCTCGAGGAAATGGCCACGGCACCCACTGCCTTAAGTTCTATTTCTCCAGAACCTGCACGTAAGCCGCTAGTTAGACCGACACCATCTGTCGCTGCTCCTCATGAGCGCAGTCGTAAGAAACTCGAGGCCACTGATAAACCTTCACAGTCCCGTTAGCCTTAGGGGTTCTTCCGCATCCCGAACATCAGCGGATAGTGCCGACGAAAGTGGCTATACTCTTGTGGGTCCAAAGAGTGTAAAGAACAAGAAACGCCCACCTTAGTTTCAAGTACTTCGTTTTCGCCAGTCGTTTGCTTCCCAGCTGCAAATTCATAGTATGATTTATCGATAACTTAAAACTCCACTAACTGTGCTCCATGGCTCTCCTGTCGTGGAATATCCGCGGAGTCCGTACCCACAGGGCCGAATTGCAGCTCCGACTACATTGCTATAACCCTCTGGTTCTGTGTTTGCAGGAGATAAAGCTTCGCCCCCACAATGCATTTGCCCCGCACCAATACCTTCCCATGCGGTTTGTTGTTACACCGGAGGAGGGCTCTCCTGCTCATGGGGGTGTTATGATCCTCATGCGCAATAACATCTGCGGTCAGCCAGTCTCGCCAACTACTACCTTGCAAGCTGTTGCTATCCGACTTGCCTTTCCTGGTTTCTGCTTTACTGTATATAATGTCTACGTCCCGCCTTCATCTATTCTCTGCGCTGCTGACATGCTCCATCTCTTGTCACAGCTCCCAGCCCCTTTTCTTCTGCTGGGTGATTTTAATGCCCAGCATCCCCTATGGGGTTCCCCTAAGGCCTACGCACGGGGGACTGTTCTTGCTGACCTTTTCGATCAATATAGTCTCTCTGTTCTCAACACCGGTGAACCTACTTTCATTTCCGATTCTTATGCCACACTATCCCACCTGCACCTTTCCGTTTGCTCTGCACAGCTAGCTCACCGCTTTCAGTGGAACGTAGTATCAGACACACATTCCTCTTATATCACACCTCATTTCCTCATCTCGTGCGAGTTCTTGGGAGCTGTCTAAGTCGAATTGGGCTCTCTTTTCCGCTCTGGCTGTTTTCAGCGACTGCCAGTTTGACTCCGTTGACCAGATGGTCGAGTATTTCAACTCTGTCGTGATCTCCGCTGCCGAGCAGTCAATACCGCTGTCGTCTGCCTATCCTGGACAATTACCGGTCCCTTGGTGGACTGCCGAGTACCGCGATGCTATTCGTGCTCAAAAGGAGGGCTCTTACGGTATGTCGCCATCACCCTACTCTGGAGCATTTGACCAATTTTAAACAAACACTCGCACGGGCACGTCGAATTATTCAGGTTAGCAAAAGGGCTTCATGGAATTTTTTTGTGTCTACGTTTAATCGCACAACACCTTCATCCTTTGTGTGGGAGAAACTCCGCCGTGTTGCCGGTGAGCAAACTGGTACTTCAATACCGGAGCTGCTCGTGGGCACGACACCATAGTTGATCCGATTGCTGTTGCAGACGTCCTTGGTAGCATATTCGCAATTGTGTCCAGTTCCGCCAATTATCACCTGGCGTTCCGTGTTTTTAAGGTGGACGCAGGGTCTGAGAGTCTCTCTTTCCGGTCCTCTAACACCGAGTGCTATAACACATTTTTTAGCATGCGAGATCTGG
The DNA here is from genome assembly GCA_030762935.1 of Hymenopus coronatus. Classification (NCBI taxonomy): domain Eukaryota; kingdom Metazoa; phylum Arthropoda; class Insecta; order Mantodea; family Hymenopodidae; genus Hymenopus; species Hymenopus coronatus. Next base: position 274,498,370 of record CM060900.1, on the reverse strand, counting down.
ATGCCTCATTAGCATCTTCTCCGCACTCTGCCCCAGGACCTGATAGTATCCACATCGCAAAGCCCTAGCACCTCTCTTCTGATGGTAAGCTCTATTACCTGAGCCTATATAACCGTGTTTGGCAAGAGGGTGTCTTTCCTGCGTTTTGGCGTGAAGCCACCACTGTTTCCATTTTAAAACCGGGAAGGGGTCGTAGACTTCCTTCCAGTTACCGTCCTATCTCACTCACCAGTGCTGTTTGCAAGGTGATGGAGCGCATGATCAATGGGCGGTTACGATGGTGGCTCGAGTCTGAGAAGCTGCTCTGCAATAACCAGTGTGGCTTTCGCCGATACCGATCCTCGACTGATCATCTCGTCTCCCTCTCGACTCACATCCTGAATGGATTTCTACGCAGGTGCCAAACTGTGGCCATCTTTTTCCATCTGGAGAAAGCTTATGACACTTGCTGGAGGACTGGTTTATTGCGTACCTTGCACAAGTGGGGCTGCCGTGGCCGCCTTCCGGTGTTCCTCTGGGAGTTCATGCTGAACAGGGTGTTTCGTGTGCGTGTGGGTTCTGTTTGCTCTCGTGTTTTTAATCAGGATAACGGAGTATCTCAAACGTCGGTACTCAGCGTCACTCTCTTTGCTGCCGTCATCAATCCCATTGTCTAGTGTGTTCCTGCAGGTATTTCCTCCTCCTTGTACGTGGACGATTTTGCAATTTATTGCAGCTCTCGGCGCACTTGCCTTTTGGAGCGTCGCCTGCAGGCATGTCTTGATCGTCTACATGCTTGGAGTGTTGAAAATGGTTTCCGTTTTTCTTCCGAGAAGACAGTTTGTGTAAACTTCTGGCGTCGGAAACATTGCGATCCGCCTTCTCTACACCTTGGGCCGTAACCGCTACCCTTTGCCGAAACGGTGAAGTTTCTCGTCCTGGTGTTCGACAGAAAGCTTAGATGGTCATCCCATCTCTCTTCGCTAAAGGCTAGATGTGATCGTTCACTAAATATTTTACGTGTTTCATATGGCACATCCTGGGGAGCAGATCACACCGTGCTATTACAGCTCTTCCGTTCGTTTGTCCGCTCAAAACTTTATTACGGGTGCATATTGTACTCTTCGGCATGTTCTTCGCTTTTACGTCGTTTAAACCCCGTTCATCAACACGGGATTCGTTTGGCGCTGGGTGCTTTTCCAACTAGCCCGGTTAGTAGTTTGTCTGCGGAGGCTGCTGAACCTTCGCTGTGCTATAGGCGTGACGTGCTTCTTTGCAGCTATGCTCTCCGCCTCTTTGCCTTGCCAGATCACCCGTCGTTCAAGTTATTCTTTGACGAGTCTCTTGACCGTCAATATGCTGTCAGCTTCCGGCAGGGGTTCGTTTTCGTATCCTTCTTCGGCTCTTGGATGTTCACCTACCACCTGTGTCTCCACTGGGGGAATGTTCATTCCCCTCTTGGTTACGTTGCGAATCCCTGTTCCACCTTGGGTTGGCCTCTATGCCGAAGTCACTGACTCCTTCCTCGGTCTTCCGCGCCGCATTTTTAGTTTTGCAGGCCGAGTTTCCCAATCGTTATTTTATTTACACAGATGGTTCCAAGGAAGACTGTGGGATGGGGTATGCTTTTGTTTTTAATTCGCGGAGTTATACATTTCATCCTTCGGGGCAGTGTTCTGTTTTTACCGCAGAACTTTTTGGTTACTAACTAGCTCTTCTTTTTATCCGGAACAGGATTTTTGGCAGTTTGTTATCTACAGCGATTCCCTCAGTGCACTACAGGGCCTGCGTGAGCTGTAACCATACCATACTTTAATACAGCGTATATAGGATCGCCTGCATTCGCTCGCTGATGCTGGCGTCAGCGTGTCCTTTGTTTGGGTTCCTGGACACGTAGGTGTGAGCGGGAATGAGCAAGCGGACGCAGCTGCCAAGTCTGCAATTTTAAATCCTACTGTTTTTAGCTCCACTGTTCCTTCCAATGATGCTCATGTCCTGTGCCAGGCCATTCTTTCGCGCTGGTTCGCGGATTGGCCCGGGGTGCGTGGGAACAAACTCAGAGAGGTCAAGTCCCTTCCTGTCTCCTGGACTACTTCCACGCGTGCATGTCGCCGCGATGAATTGATTTTAGCCCGGTTGTGTATGGACATTGCCGTTTTGGCCATCAGTACCTTTTACGTGGGGAAGCCGCTCCTCAATGTGCTCCGTGTAATGAGCCTTTCACGGTGCGTCATTTTTTATTGGAGTGCCGCCTTTTTACTGTGCTGCGTGTGTCCCTGTCCCTGCCTCCTAACCTCCCCGCCCTGCTGGGCGATATTCCTGCTGCATGTGAGGGACTTTTAGCTTTTGTTCGCCGCTGCGGAATTTATAGTCAAGTCTAATGTTATCACGGGGTTCCGACTTTTTACCGACTTTTCAGTCCCTCGGTTTTAATCCGGTTATGGCAGTCCTTTAATGATATACATGACTTCTTGTGCGGTACTCCTGCTTTAGCAGTTTTTTTTACTTTTAATTTTTAGCTTTTTTGTTTACCATAGGACGCTACTAACCTCTGCACTTGTGCGCCTTTAAGCACCACCACCCCTACTACTACTACTACTACTACTACTACTACTACTACTACTACTACTACTACTACTACTACTACTACTACTACTACAACAACTACGGTATAGCACTACCTAGCTTGTTTCCCACTGAAGAGAGAGGGTGCACCCACCATGGTTACGTGCACACTCCCAGGTAGAAATCGGGATGGAATCCGGGAAGTCTGTGATGTCCTCGTTTACAATTTTTATCCCATTACAGTGACTGAATGTGTAAATACACCGATAAAAGCTAGTGTATCAGCGGTGATAAATGTGCCTTTGTTACTAGATTCCCCCAGGGGCCTACTACGGTAGGTGCGGCTTAGGCGCACCCGGGGTCCCGAGCCACCTTTGAGTCTCTCTGTGGGCACCCTCTAAGTGGTGAGGGAGTCAGTAGGTTAAAATGCCCACACACGTGTAAGCCATGCGTGGAGACCCGTGTCGGTGGAAAGGAGTATCCTGGTTGGTTGAGGGTTGCGTACCTGAGCCTGGGCTTCTGACTTAGTAACTGGGGAGGGTGCGCAGCTTAATACATCAGTTCGGTTTCTGCTCCGCCTAAACGGGAGGCCAGGGACTAACCCACCCGTAGTCAATCGGCCAGGACTAGCTATATACCGAACTTCAGGGTTAGTGGGACAGCGAACCTGCTATATCCCCTGTGTAGCCCTGTCACCCCAGTGGGGTGAACCCTAGTTGGGCTCCATGGTTGGTGGGGAGCATTGGGGGATGATATACAGACCATCTTTTATGGCACCCAAAACAAAGAATCAATTAGTTGGAAAAGACGTAGTCGAGCACGGTAGTCCTCGCTACTTGGTGATACTTAGGACAGTGGAAGGTTGGACATTTTCGTCAGTCAGCTCTGCTGTTATTCAAAAGGGTCTAGACAACATTGCTGGTCCCGTTAACTCCTGTATGAAAACACTCGCTGGTACACTCCTGGTAGAGACATTTACGGCTTCCCAGGGAGGCAAACTTATAGACCAAAATGTTAGGCAGTTACCCGGTGAAGATTGAACAACATAAGACGTTGATCTCCCCGCGTGGCGTTATTACCACCCGCACATTGGACGGATTGTCGAATGAGCTTCAAGAGGATATGGCAGACCAGGGTGTCCAACGGAAAGTCAATGGTGATCGTGTGCTAACCTTTACCCTGTTCCTTGCCTTTGATCGGGTGGATCTCCCACAAAGGATTAAAGCAGGGTATGAAACCATCGAGGTTAGGCCCTATATTCCGAACCCACTCAGATGCTACAAATGCCAGCGATTTGGGCATACTAGTGAATTGGATAGTGGTCAATCTACCTGCTCTGTATGTGGAGTGGCATCGCACGATGGAACTTGTACTACCACTCCATCTTGTGTTAATTGCAGCGGGGATCACCCGTGTAGTTCCCGTAATTGCCCCCGTTTTATGGAGGACAGAGGTATCCAGGAGATACGGGTGAGAGAGAAGGTTTCTTTCTCAGAAGCCCGTAAGCTCTTATGCCTCCACCAAACCTCCATTCCGCACTGCGGTACCTACAGCTCAGTTACCGCTAAATCGGTACCGCGTCGGGACATCGCAACCCAGACCAGCGATGTAAACGGGTCAACAATCGCAGAGTGGATTATTCTAGCCAGCGACCTCAGCATCTACGTCGGCATTACCACCTGCCAAATCCGCCAAGGGAAGCACCACCGGATCCGCGTCACACAAACCGTTGACCTCTGGCAGTAGCTACGGTCCACCCACAGGGTGTTCATTTCCAGCAAAGTTTTTCAAGACCAGTTATGTTCGCAGCGACTTTCTTAAACAAAGTGATAAGCCCTCCCCCAAAGTATCCAAGGGAGGGCATAGTCCCCGCCGCTCTCCACGTAGATTCTTTTCTGCGGAATCTTCGGGTGGGGAGGGGGCGTAGATCGGCGACCATCACCTTCGTCGATCAGTACTTCCAATCAGTTCGAGTTACTCCACTGGCAGACGGACAGTGCGTAAGCACCTGGATCATGCTGCAGAACAAAATGTCCGACTTTGAAGTAAAATAAATTAAACCGACCAGCACAGCCTAATATGCAGAAACGTCCTTCTATCTAGACCGTATCCCCAAAGACAGACAATGGCTAACCTTCAGTGGAACATACGCGGAATTAGACCACAACGATCAGAGCTTGAAGTGTTGCTGCGCCAGAATCAACCTCTGGTCATATGCTTACAAGAGACAAAGCTCCATCCACAGGAGACATTTTCCATTAGGCATTACTCCTCCGTACGGCGTGAATAACCGGAAGAAGGTATTCCGTCACAAGGGATGCTGATCCGTTATGATATATTTGCCGAATCTGTGAGCTTAAAATCCGACATCCAGTCAGTTGCTGTACGGATTCAACTGCCTTCCGCTATATTCACAATTTGTTGCGTCTGCCTGCCTCCTGCTGACCTCTCACTCACTGACTTAGAAGACCAAGTTTTGCAGTTACCAAAACCCTTTCTATTGGTAGGCTACTTGAATGCCCACCACCCAATTTGGGGCTCACCTCAGGCTTGTGCGAGAGGCCAGCTGATTTCCGACTTCTTGGACAGTAAAAATTTCACTCTCCTGAACACGGAGAGCCAAATTTTCTAGCTGACACCTTTCATAGTTTTTCACATCTTGATATAGCAATCTGTTCACCACAGTTAGCGATCTCGTTATCCTGGAATATGATCTCTGATTTGCCCTTTAGTGACCACTTTCCATGTTTTATTAGTCTCTTGCCACACGATTTATGTTCCACTCGCTTACCTAGGTGGTAAAGCCAACTGGGTGGTAAAGTCTGGTTGGCTTTATCTATGATGAGCACGACTTTGTGAACCATCTGGTTGACTATCTCACAGAGGCCATTCTTTCTGCTGCCGAGCACTGCATTTCGACTGTCCCAAGCCGTCGATTTCCGGTTCCTTTGTGGACCGGTGCATGCCGGAATGCTATTAGTGCCCGCAGGCATGCTCTCAGAGTTTTCCAGTGTCAACCAACACTGGAAAACCTTAAAGAATACAAAAAGCTGTGCGCCCATTCTAGAAAAATTATTAAGGATAGCAAAAAAACATTTTGGAGCAAGTTTGTAGCCTCTTTCAACAAACATAAACCTTCCTCTGTCGTGTGGGATAAGTAAAGACGTGTGGCGGGAAAATCGACCCATATGCCCATTTCTGGTCTAAAAACAGCAGTAGGCTCTGTAATTGATCCGTTAGAGGTGGCTAACACACTTGGCAGTGCTTACACTCAAGTGTCTAGCTCGGATCATTATCCCCCTGAGTTTCTGCCTGTAAAGGTTCGGGTAAAATCTCAAGCGTTCCGCTTTCGTTCTGACAAACCCGAAGACCATAATGACCTCTTCACCATGGCGGAGCTAGACCACGCCCTTTCATCTTCGCGCAACTCTACACCCGGTCCAGATGGCATCCACATTGAAATGTTGTACACCTCTCTCCTGGCGGTTAAGGTTACCTACTCCACGTCTATAAACGTGTCTGGGTTGACACCACCTTTCGAGATGGGTGGAGGGGTGGCCATCATCATTCCAATTCTAAAACCTGTAGTGACCGTCACCTTCCTGCCGGCTACTGTCCCATTTCTCTCACCAGTTGTGTTTGCAAGGTGATAGAAGGCATGATAAAGGTCGGTTGGTATGGCGGCTGGAAACGCACATTGTTCACCAACTCTCAGTGCGGCTTTCGCAGACGTCGGTCATCAGCTGATCACCTTGTATTCTGTCGACGCAGATCATGGACGGCTTTCTTCAGAATTGCCAAAGAGTTGGAATATTGTTTGACCTAGAGAAGGCTTATGCTACGTGCTGGAGGGTAGGGATCTTAAGTACCCTTGTGAACTGGAATATACGTGGACGCCTACCGTTGTTTCTTCAGGAGAACGGTGTGCCACAAGGCTCGCTTCTAAGCGTGACGCTGTTTGCTATAGCTATTAATTCTACCTCTCAATGTCTTTCTGCAGGTGGTTCCTGCTTATTCGTAGACGACTTTGCCATCTTTTGTACTGCTGAACAAACGCCGTTTTTGGAACGCCGACTTCAGCGATGTTTCGACAATCTTTATGATTAGAACTTGCAAAACGGCTTTCGCCTTTCAACTGAGCAGAACCTCTGCGTTAACTTCCGGTGCAGTAGAAGTGGCGAATGGCGCCTTCTCTTCGGCTCGGACCAGTTTTACTTCCCTTCGCTAATCAGGCGAGATTCCTGGGGCTGATATTCGATCGGAAACTATGCTGGTTACCACAGCTTAGACAACGGTGTGAGCGTTCTCTTAATGTTTTACGGATACTAACTGGAAAATCCTAGGGAGCAGATCGGACAGTGTTTCTCCGTCTTTGTCGTGCGCTGATTCGTTCCATGTTAGACTATGGATGCATTGTGTATTCTTCAGTACGACCATCTGTGCTGAGAAGATTAGACGCAGTCCATAATCAGGGCATCCGTGTGGCTGTTAGGGGCTTTTCCTAGCAGCCCAGTTGTTAGCCTCTACGCCGAATCGGCAGAACCCCCTCTGCGATGTCGGCGGGATGTCCTGCTGGATAATTATGGCTGTGGGATTCGGAGCTTGCCTTCGCATCCAACGTTTAACTGTTTTTACCATTCTGTGCTGAAACCTATGCTACGGCAACCTATCTTTCAGTCCTAGGCCTACAGGTTTCGTTTTCCGCGACCTACTTCGGAAACACGATATCTGCGATGCCTCTATCTAGTATCCGTATTTGTTATATAGAATTTTTTATCCAACTACATGAAACGCATCTGTATATACACCGACGGCAGTAAGTGCGCCGACAGTGTTGGATGTGCCTTTGTGACCGAAACACATACCTTTAGCTTGCATAACAGCAAATCCATTTATTCTGCTGAACTTTATGCCACCTATCGAGCCATTTTGTGCTTTCGTCGTCGAAATCTTGGTGACTGCCTCATAATGAGTGATTCTCTTAGTTCCCCCAGGGGCCTACTACGGTAGATACGGGTTTGGCTCACCCCCAGAGCCACTCACCGCCATATCGTCCTTCGATCATCAACAACTGAGCCACGTTTTGTGTACGTGTGCGCCTGTCTGAGCGCCTTTGTTGTTTGTGTTTTATGTGAGCACGAGTGTTTTCGCCTCATCTTCTTCCTCTTCTACGCTTAGTCTTTACATATTTAGTTTTAAGGCTTTAGATTTATTAACTCCTGCCTCAACAACAGTGATCTTTATTCTATCTCCGTGGTTCCTGTCCCACGGTTCCAGTGCGGCTTCCAACATGTTTGCTCTTCGGAGGTCTCAGGTGTGAAGGTTGAATGGACCCTTCCTACTGCCCCTATGTGTAAGCCTTAGGTGCAGAGCCCGTCCATACCGTTATGTACACCCACGTAGCTTCCTTGGGAGCCCGGTCCGTTTTAATCTCCCAACAAACGCTGTTCGTTGGGATAGAATCACGGACCGGTCGTGTTACCGCTAACGGGAACCTGGTGTTCTCAACCACATGTCCCCTGAATCCATGTCTGCGTCATTACGCAGCATGGCGTAAAGTGGGGAGCCACTGGTTGTGATACCTGTGGTAGGGGCTTAAAGCCGGGTTGTACATGGTGAAAGGCATACCCGTATGGACCAGCAGTACTGGCTGGAGCGTAACTCCTTCCTACGTACTCTTTGTGATCGGTCTGTTGGGGTCTACCAGGCGGCACAGACAGGAAAGTTTTTTTGGTGTCTTTTTTCTCTACCCCCGGATGGGAGGCTGACGCCGACGGTTCCTGAAGGGGGTCCTTTCAACATGCTCTCTCCGCCCAAAACTTCTATATTTGACCGCCTTTTGATTATGACCTTGGCTTGTGAATCTCACACTATGCGAGACATTAACCCGTTATACATTCAACGAGAAATAGACAAGATCTGTGCCAAAGTGACCAATGCTACCAGGACCAGAGACGGTGCGCTTTTAGCGGAAACCAAGACCGAAGACCAGTCCAAGAAACTCCTGAAGGCCGTCCTATTGGGTTCCTACCCAATAACGGTGGTCCCGCAAAAATCTTTAAACACCTTTAGGGGCAAAGTGACCACCTCTTGTTTAGACGGTCTTTCAGACGCAGAAATTGTTTCCAATCTCTCCGATTAGGTTGTCTGCCAGGCGTACCGTCTTCAAGGTAAACATGATGGTCAGTCTGTTACGTTACAGACAGTGTTCCTAACATTAAAGTGTACCACCTTACCAGAGGCACTTTATTGTGGTTATTAACGCGCTGCTGTGCGGCCGTATGTGCCAAAACCTATGCGTTGCTTCCGATGTCAGAAGTTCGGTCACACCCAAATTCGGTGCATATTCGACGCTACTTGTGAACGTTGTGGACACCCTGCTCACGCTGAAGCTGCTTGTGGTCGAGACCCTTCCTGCGTCCATCGCAAAGGGAACCATCGCTGTACCTCCCGGCAGTGTCCGTGATTTCTCGAAGAAAAGGCCATACAGGAGTTGCGCGCGAAGGAACGCCTGACTTTTCCGGAAGCCAGGCGTCGTTTCCAACAGCTGATACCTGCGACTGCCAGTCTACGCCTCAACGATCCGCTGCACTCCTCTTATCTCGATGGCACTACAAACCGTGCCTGTAGCCGACGCGTATACTCAAACAGAACAGACGCCTACCACAACAATCTCGCAGTCTTCAACATCCACAGCGCCCACTGCCACAAGTTCTATTTCTCCAGAACCTGCTCGTGAGCCGCTAGTGAGACCGACACCATCCGTCGCTGCTCATTATCGCAGTCGTAAGAAACTCTAAGCCGCGGATAAACCTTCCAAATCCCGTTCTCGTTTTACGAGCCGTAGGGCATCTTCCGCATCCCGAACATCAGCGGATAGCGCCGACGAAGGTGGCTATACTCTTGTGGATCCAAAGAGTGCAAAGCACAAGAAACGTCCACCTTAATTCCATCTCCTTCGTTTTCGCCAGTCGTTTGCTTCCCAGTCGCAAATTCATTGTTTCATTAATCGATAACCTTTCACGCCTCTGTGCTCCATGTCCTGACATGGAATATCCGCGGTGTGCGCACCCATAGTGCCGAATTGCAGCTGTTACTAGGGTCCTATAACCCTCTGGCTCTGTGTTTGCAGGAGATAAAGCTTCGCCCCCACGATGCCCTGCACCAATACCTTCCTGTGCGGTTTGATTGATGTTACACCGGAGGAGGGCTCTCCTGCTCATGGTGGTGTTTTGATCCTAACGCGCAATGACATCTGCGGTCAGCCGGTCTCGCTTACCACCACCTTGCAAGCTCTTACTATTCGACTTACTCTTCCTGGTTTCTCCTTCACCGTATGTACTGTCTACGTTTCGCCTTTATCTACCCTCTGCGCCGCTGACATGCTCCATCTTTTGTCTCAGCTGCCGGCACCTTTTCTTCTGCTAGGTGATTTTAATGCCCACCATCCCCTATGGGGTTCTCCTAGGGCCTGCGCGCGGGGGACTGTCCTTGCTGATCTTTTCATCAATGCAGTCTCGTTGTTTTAAACACCGGTGTACCTACCTTCATTTCCGATTCTTCTTTTATGGAGAAACGGGTGTTTTGTGTGCGTGAGAGCTCTGTCTGCTCCCGTGTTTTTAGTCAGGAGAATGGAGTACCTCAAGGGTCGGTACTCAGTTGCACTCTCTTCGCTATCGCCATCAAATCTATCGTTGATTGTCTTCCAGCTGGTATTTCCTCCTCATTTGTTGACGACTTTGCAGTTTATCGCAGCTCTCGGCGCACATGCCTTTTGGAGCGTCGCCCTCAAGCTTGTCTCGACCGACTATATGTTTGGAGCGTTGAAATGGTTTCCATTTTTCTGTTGAAAGGAAGGTTCGTGTTAACTTTTGGCGTCGGAAACGTTACGACTCGCCTTCTCTCCGCCTCGGGCCGCAACCGCCGACCTTCGCCGAAACGGTGAAGTTTGTCGGCTTAACATTCGATAGGAAGGTTAGCTGGTCGTCGCATATCGCTTCGTTGAAAACTCGATGTGATCGATCGCCTAATATGTTTTATGTGGTACCTCCCGGGGAGCCGATCGCACCGTGCTATTGCAGCTTTACTCTTCGCTTGTCCGCTCCAAGCTTGATTACGGGAGCATTGTGTTCTATTCTGCTCGGCCTTCGTTTTACGTCGTTTGGACCCAATTCACTATCGCGGGATTCCGTTAGCGCTGGGTGGCTTTCCGACTAGCCCAGTCGTGAGTTTGTGTGCGCAGGCTGCTGAACCTCCACTATGCCATAGGAGTGACGTTCTGCTGTGCAGCTATGCTATCCGACTCCAAGCATTACCAGGTCACCCTACTTCGCAGTTATTTTTTGTCGAGTCTCTTGACCGTCAATATGCGGTTAAAGTGCTGGCATTGCTTCCCGCACGGGGTTCGTCTTCGTCTGCTTCTTCGGCTCTTGGATATTCGTCTACCGCCTCTTTTGCCACTGGGGGAATGTTCCTTTCTCCCTTGGTTACGCTGCGAAACTCCCTTCCACCTTGGGTTGACATCCATGCCGAAATCAACGACTCCGTCCTCGGCCATCCTTTCCGCCTTTTTAGAGCTGGCAGCCGAATTTCAGAACCACTGTTTCATTTACACGGATGGCTCCAAGGATAGCCGTGGTGTGGGTTGTGCTTTTGTCGATCATTCGCGGAGTACTGGATTTCATCTTCTGGGGCAGTGTTCGATTTTTACCGCCGAACTTTTTAGAATATATCAAGCTCTACGTTTTATCCGGGGATAGGACTTCAGGCAATTCGTAATCTGTAGCGATTCGCTCAGTGCAGTACAGGGCCTTCATGAGCTGTATCCATACCATCCATTGATACAGCGCATCCAGGATCACCTGCATTCCCTCGCTGACGCTGGCGTCAGTGTGTCGTTTGTTTGGGTTCCTGGTCACGTAGCTGTGAGCGGTAACGAGCAGGCGGATGCTGCTGACAAATCTGCCATTTTATTGCCAACTGTTTTTAGATGGGCGGTTTCTCAAGAAGATATGCTTGCTCACCTGTGCCGGGCCATCTTTCCGCGCTGGTTCGCGGAATGGTCCGAGCTGCGTGGTAATAAACTTAGAGAATAGAAGTGACTTTAGCGCGACTGCGAATTGGGCATTGTCTTTTTAGCCACCACCGTCTTTTACGAAGGAAACCCGCACTTCAATATGCTTCATGTAATGGGCCTTTGACGGTGCGACATCTATTATCGGAGTGCCTCCTTTTACTGTGCAGCGTACATGTTTGTTGCTGGAATCCGATCTTCCCACACTGCTAGGTAACATCCCTAGCACTTGTGAGGGACCTTTTTTTTTTTTTTTTTTCGCCGCTGCGGGATGTACAGTCCAGTTTAATTTTATCTGGCGGTTTTATATTTCTACTGACTAGTCTTTTAAGTTACTTATCATGTTCCCTCAGTAGCGTTATCCCCTGTGATATTCCAGTCCCTCGGTTTTAGTCTCACCTTGGTCGCTTTTTATGTTGTCTCCATAGTTTTATCTCTTGTGTGGTAGTCCAGTTTTAGTCTTTTTAATCCCTTTCAATTTTAATTTTTAACCCTAGGGCGCTAGTAACCTTAGTAGTTGTGCGGCCATAAACAATACTACTACTACTACTACTACTACTACTACTACTACTACTACTACTACTACTACTACTACTACTACTACTGCTACTGCTCCTGCTCCTGCTCATGTTCCCTCAGTAGCGTTATCCCCTGTGATATTCCAGTCCCTCGGTTTTAGTCTCACCTTGGTCGCTTTTTATGTTGTCTCCATAGTTTTATCTCTTGTGTGGTAGTCCAGTTTTAGTCTTTTTAATCCCTTTCAATTTTAATTTTTAACCCTAGGGCGCTAGTAACCTTAGTAGTTGTGCGGCCATAAACAATACTACTACTACTACTACTACTACTACTACTACTACTACTACTACTACTACTACTACTACTACTACTACTACTACTACTACTACTACTACTACTACTACTGCTACTGCTCCTGCTCCTGCTGCTGCTGCTCTGTTAGTGCCCTTCAGAGCGTTCGCGAGTTATACCAAGACCATCCTATCGTGCAGCGCATCCAGGACCTCCGCATTCAACACACTTCTGGTGTAAATGTGGAGTGTGCATGGATTCCTGGTCACGTCGGCCTGCCGGGTAATGAACTGCCGAATTTGGCAACTAAGACGGCAACTACGCAACCCATGGCATGGTTCCGTTTATGACCTCGCGGACTTCCGGCTTGTTGTGCGGAGGGCAGCGCTTTCGTGCTGGTATGACGAGTGGGCGTCTCTCCGCATGAACAACCTCAGGGAAGTTATAGATCTGCCTGTAAACTGGGTATTCTCCTCTCGTATATCTCGTGGGGAGGAGGTGATATTGGCTTGTTTGCGGATTGGTCACTGCATTTTTTTCCCCCCCAGGGGCCTACTACGGTAGGTACGGGTTAGGCGCACCCGGGGTCCCGAGCCACCTTGCCTCCCTCTGTGGGCAACCTCAGAGTGGTGAGGGAGTCAGTAGTTCAAAATGCCCACCCACGTGTAGGCCGTGCGTGGAGACCCGTGTCGGTGAAAAGGAATATCCTGGTTGGTTGAGGGTTGCGTACCTGAGCCTGGGCTTCTGTCTTTCAGTAACTGGGGAGGGTGCGCAGTCTAATACATCGCTTTGGTTTCTGATTTGCCTAAACGGGAGGCTAGGGACTAACCCACCCCTAGTCAATCGGCCAGGACTAGGTATTACACCGAACTCCAGCGTGAGTGGGACGGCGAGCCCGCTATATCCCCTGTGTAGCCCTGTCACCCCAGTGGGGTGACCCCTCGTTGGGCTCCGTGGTGGGTGGGGAGCACTGGGGGATGAATTTATACCATTATTTTATGGCACCAAAACTAAAACCCCTTAATTTAAAAGCAGACGTTGGAAAGGAAGTAGTCGAGTCATGTGGTCCTCGCTACTTGGTTATTCATAGGACAGAGGAAGGTAAGAAGTTCCTTACGGTGAGCCCTTTTACTATCCAAAAGAGTCTCGATTGCATTGCTGGTCTGGTTAAATCCTGCGTTCGAGCTCGCAATGGTACACTTCTTGTCGAAGCCAACTCCGCCTCGCAAGCTGCAAGGATACTTAAAGCCACCATGTTAGCCAGCTATCCAGTGAAGGTCGAGGTGCACAAGTCGCTGAACTCCTCCCGCGGTGTAGTAACAACCCGCGCGTTGGACGGTTTGTCCATAGAGGATATCCAAGAAAATCTTGCGACTCAGGGTGTCTCAGCTGTTTATCGGGTACAACGTAAGATCAACGGTGAATTCCTGCCTACTCGTACCCTGTTTCTTACTTTTGATCGGGTTGATCTGCCTCAAAAGATTAGAGCAGGGTATGAAGCCATCGAAGTTAGGCCTTATATACCCAATCCGCTGAGGTGCTTTAAATGCCAACGTTTTGGTCACACTAGCGAGTTGTGTACCGGCAAGTCCACCTGCGTCCACTGCGGTGACATTTCCCACGACGGGGCTTGTGCGTCTGCTCCATCGTGTGTGAACTGTAACGGGGAACACCCATCTAGTTCCCGAGACTGCCCCCGTTTTGCAGAGGAACGAGCGATCCAGGAGATACGGGTGAAAGAGAAGGTGTCCTTCTTGGAAGCCCGGAAGCTCCTGCGACTCCGCCAACCCTCTGCCCCGAGGTCCGGTACCTATAGCTCAGTTGCAGCTAAACCGGTACCGCGTCGGGAAATCGCAACACAGACCGGCGATATGAACGGGGCTACAATTGCGGAAAAGGTTATTTTAGCCCAAGCGCTGCCAAAGCCTTCGGCACCTACACCCAAGTTGGTATCAACATCTGCCAAATCCGCCAGCATACAGAATAGTCCTGCACACTTGTCACCGAAAGCCTCGATCTCGGGAAATAAGGTTGGTAAATTCACGACGCCTTCTGCCCCGGAAAAACAGTTTAAGACAAAATATGTACGACAAGACTTCTTGAAAGAAAATGTGCAATCTATTACCAAGTCATCTAAGGGTAAGAAAACTACACGCAACTCCACACGTGTATCCTCCTCTGAAGGGTCATCTGGGGAGGAGGGCGTGAATCGGCGACGGCCGTCTTCGCCGATCAGCACATCCAATCGGTTCGAACTACTCGGACCGAAATTTGCTCTTGAAAAAGGGACCTGCCTTGTGGAGGAGATGGACCAGGAGGATTCTGCCGCCACTGCCAGAGGGACAGTGCGGAAACGGCAGGATCGTGCTCCTGAAAATAGTACTAGCCCAACGCCTAAGAAGAACAAATTGAACCGACCAGCTAATCCCAATCTGCAGAAGCGTCTTTCGATTTGAAACTTATCCCATAATATACTCAATGGCTATCCTCCATTGGAACATACGCGGAATTCGACCACATCGACCAGAGCTTGACTTGTTGCTGCGCCAGCATGAACCCTTGGCTGTATGCTTACAAGAGACGAAGCTCCGTCCACAGGACACCGTTACCATCAGGCAGTACTCCTCCGTACGATGTGATTTATCCCCGGAGGACGGTGTCCCGGCACATGGGGGCACTATGATGCTTATTCGAGATGATATTTTTGCCAACTCCGTACCCATACAATCTGCAATCCAGTCCGTTGCTGTCAGCATTAAGCTACCCTCCGCTTCATTTACCATTTGCAGTATCTATTTGCCTCCATCTGCGGACCTCTCGCACAGCGACTTAGAACACCTCATTTCGCAGTTGCCACCACCCTTTTTATTGGTAGGCGACGTGAATGCCCATCACCCTCTTTGGGGCTCTCCTCGGGCTTGTGCGAGAGGTACGCTACTTAAAGACTTCTTGGATAGTCAGAATCTTGCTCTCTTGAACACCGGAGAGCCCACCTTTCTTTCCGACGCATTTCGTAGTTTTTCACACATTGACATTGCAATTTGTTCCCCTCAGCTGGCAGTCACCTTATGCTGGAATATCATCTCGGATTTGCATTCTAGTGACCACTTTCCTTGTCGTATTAGGGTCTTGACACCCGTTGTATGTTCCACCCGTTTACCTAGTTGGCGCCTAGACCACGCCAGCTGGGAACTGTACTCCCACTTGGCTGAATTTAGCTACGAAGAGCACGACTCTGTGAACCACTTGGTCGAACATCTCACAGGGACCATTCTTTCTGCTGCTGAGCAATCCATTCCGCGTTCGACTGGCTACAGCCGTCGATTTCCGGTACCTTGGTGGACCGATGACTGTCGGGATGCTATTCGCGCTCGCAGACGAGCTATACGGGTTTTCCAGCGTTTTCCTACACTGGATAACCTGATACACTATAAACGGATGCGTGCACATTCTAGGCGGGTTATTAAGGATAGCAAAAAGATGTCATGGAATAAATTCGTGGGTTCCTTTAATCGACATACACCTTCCTCTGTCGTATGGGATAAGTTAAGATGTGTGGCTGGGAAACCGAACCATATGCCCATCGCCGGTCTCAAAACACCTACCGGAGCTGTTGTTGATACATTTGACGTGGCTAACACTTTAGGCAGTGCTTTTGCCCAGGTGTCTAACTCATGCAATTATTCCCCTGAGTTTCTTACAATTAAGAATCAGGTGGAATCTCAAGAATTCTTGTTTCTTTCTGGCAACCTTGAGGATTATAATCGCCTTTTCACCCTGGCAGAGCTAGACAATGCACTCTCCTCTTCACGACACTCAGCCCCAGGTCCAGATGTTATCCACGTCCAAATGTTGCAACATCTCTCTCCTGATGGCAAAGATTTCCTACTCGAGGTCTATAATCGTGTCTGGGTTGATGGCATTTTTCCAGACAAGTGGCGGGAGGCCACCATCATACCCATTCTTAAACCTGGAAAGGACCGCCATCTGCCTTCCAGTTACCGTCCTATTTCCCTCACCAGTTGCGTGTGCAAGGTGATGGAACGCATGATCAATGGACGGTTGGTGTGGTGGCTGGAATCCCACAATCTTCTGACGAACATCCAGTGTGGCTTTCGACGACGACGTTCAACTGCTGACCACCTTGTCTCTCTGTCAACTCAGATTATGGACGGGTTTCTTAAGAACAGCCCCACAGTTGGGATATTTTTTGACCTCGAGAAGGCCTACGACACGTGTTGGCGGGCGGGAATATTGCGTACTCTACACAACTGAAACATACGTGGACGCCTACCGTTGGTCATTCAGGAGTTTATGCGCGACCGCGTTTTTCGAGTGAGGGTGGGCTCGGTTTTTTCTAACCATTTTATTCAAGAGAACGGAGTGCCGCAGGGCTCGGTACTCAGCGTGACTCTATTTGCTATTGCGATAAATTCCATATCACTATGTGTGCCTCAATCTGTCTCTTCCTGTTTATTCGTGGACGACTTTGCCATCTTCTGTACTTCTCTGCGTACACCGTTTTTGGAACGCCGTCTCCAGCGGTGTTTGGACAATCTCTATGCTTGGAGCTCGAAACACGGTTTTCGTTTCTCCGCTGAGAAGACAGTCTGCGTTAACTTCTGGCGCCGTAAGTGGCAAATGCCGCCGTCTCTTCGACTCGGGCCAGATTTACTTCCTTTCGCAGACGAGGCGAGATTCCTTGGTTTGATCTTCGATCGGAAACTTTGTTGGGCACCACAAATAGCACAGCTTAGAGCACGATGTGACCGTTCTCTAAATCTTTTACGGATACTAAGTGGCAAATCTTGGGGTGCGGATCGGACGGCATTGCTCCGTCTTTATCGTGCTGTGATTCGTTCGAAGTTGGACTATGGCAGCATTGTGTATTCTTCAGCTCGACCTTCAGTGCTCAGAAGGTTAGACACAGTCCATAACCAGGGCATCCGTGTGGCCGTTGGAGCTTTTCCAACGAGCCCAGTCGTTAGCCTCTACGCCGAATCGGGAGAACCTCCTCTGCGTTGTCGGCGTGATGTCCTGCTTGCTAATTATGGCTGTGGGCTGAAGTGTATGCCTGGGCATCCAACTTATCACGCGTTTTTCTCCTCTGAGCTGCACGAGCGATACTACCTCCGCTCTCTGAGCCCCAGGCCAGCAGGTTTTCGTTTCCGTGAGCTTCTACGCCAGCACCATGTTGACATTCCTCTGCTGTTATCCAAGGGAGAGAGTATACACCCCCCTTGGTTACGCGCTACCTCCCATGTCGATCTCGGGATGACGCTCTACGGGAAATCTGTTACGCCTCTTGATAGTATTCGTCGTTGCTTTTTAGAATTTTTATCCAAATACAGTGGCCGTATTTGTATTTACACCGATGGTAGTAAGAGCCCCGACGGTGTTGGATGTGCCTTTGTCACTGGCACCGCAACTTCTACTTACGGTTTGCCTAGTTGCACATCTATATATTCTGCCGAGCTATATGCTATTTATCAAGCCCTTCTGTATATTCGACGTCGAAAATTAGGTGACTGCCTTATTCTTAGTGATTCCCTTAGTGCACTTCAGAGCATTCGTGAGCTGTACAATTACCATCCTTTGGTGCAGCGCATCCAGGACGTTCTCCACATTTTGCACGCTTCTGGTTTTAATGTGGAGTGCGCATGAATTCCTGGACACGTTGGCTTGCTAGGGAATGACACGGCGGATTTGGCAGCGAAATCGGCAGTCACAGCGCCCAGTGTTACGATTACCCATTCAACAGCAGAAGATTTTACAGTGGGTGTACGGAGAGCCGTTTTTTCGACTTGGCATGCGGAGTGGTCGGCTCTCCGTGGTAATAAGCTGCGAGAGGTGAAGGACCTCCATGTCAACTGGGTAACCTCCTCTCGTTTATTCCGCCGGGAGGAGGTAGTACTAGCTCGGCTAAGAATTGGCCACTGTATTTTTACTCACAGTTAACTTTTTAAACGTGAACCTGCTCCTGTCTGTGCGCTCTGTGGGGAGGCACAGACAGTTCGTCATGTGTTGCTGGAGTGTGGTCACCTGGCACACATTCGGTCATCTATGGGCATGCCGGCCTCTCTTGCTGAGGTCCTGGCAGATGACCCAAGAGCAGTGGACAGGGTTTTTAAATCTTTAGCAAAACTTTCTTTTACCTTGACGTTTTAGTGTGATAGCAGTTTTTTTTTAACTGTTTTAATTTTAATGTGTTGATTTTAGATGGAGTTTTATATCCAGCTCTAGTTAGAGGGCTGGACAGTTCTGTTACTTCCGTTTCAACTGTGTTAGCTCTTTTACTTGTGTTTACTTTTTTGTTTGGTATTTTCTTACTGCGTATTGCCAAGTTTTAATCATAAGGGCGCTTATGACCTCGGCAGTTGAGCGCCCTTAAACACCATTATCATCATCATCCTCCTTTCGCTGTGGCAACCTTGAAGATTATAATTGCCTTTTCACTATAGCAGAGCTAGACACTTCCCTTTCATCTTTGCGACACTCCGTACCAGGACCAGATGGTATCCAGGTCCAAATGCTGCAACATCTCTCTCCTGATGGCAAGGCCTTCTTACTTGAGGTCTATAATCGTGTCTGGGTCGACGCCGTTTTTCCAGATACGTGGTGGGAAGCCACCATCGTACCCATTCCTAAATCTGGAAACGACCTTCTTCCTTCCAGCTACCGTCCTATTTCCCTCACCAGTTGCGTATGCAAGGTGATGGAACGCATGGTCATTGGACGGTTGGTGTGGTGGCTGGAATCCCACTATCTTCTGACTAACACCCAGTGTGGTTTTCGACGACGTTGTTCAGCTACTGACCACCTTGTCTCGCTGTCAACCCAGATCATGGACGGATTTCTGAAGAACAGCTCAACAGTTGGGATCTATTTTGACTTTGAGAAGGTCAAAAAAGATCGTGTTGGTGGGGGAGGGACTTTGCGCTCCCTCCACAGCTGGAATATACGTGGACGCTTACCGTTGTTCATTCAGGAGTTAAGCGAGACCGCGCTTTCCGATTAAGGGTCGGCTCGTTTTTTTCTATTTTACTTAAGAGAACGGAGTGCCGCAGCGCTCTGTACTCAGCGTGACGCTCTTTGCTATAGCGATAAATTCCATTTCGCACTGTGTTCACCATGTGTCTCTTCTGGTTTATTCATGGACGACTTTGCCATTTTCTGCATTTCTCAGCGTGGACCGTTTTTGGAACGCCGCCTCCAGCGGTGTTTGTATAATCTCTATGATTGGAGCGCATACAATGGCTGTCGTTTTTCACCTGAGAAGACAGTCTGGTTTAATTTCTGGCACCGAATTTGGCGGATGTCACCTCTTCATCTCGGGCCAGATATTCTTCCTTTCGCAGATGAGGTGAAATTCCTGGGGTTGATATTCGATCGGAAACGGTGCTGGTCACCTTATGTACCCCCCAGGGGCCTACTACGGTAGGTACGGGTTAGGCGCACCCGGGGTCCCGAGCCACCTTGACTCCCTCTGTGGGCAACCTCAGAGTGGTGAGGGAGCCAGAAGGTCAAAATGCCCACCCACGTGTAGGCCGTGCGTGGAGACCCGTGTCGGTGAAGAGGAATATCCTGGTTGGTTGAGGGTTGCGTACCTGAGCCTGGGCTTCTGTCTTTCAGTAACTGGGGAGCGTGCGCAGCCTAATACACCGCTTTGGTTTCTGATTTGCCTAAACGGGAGGCTAGGGACTAACCCACCCCCTAGTCAATCGGCCAGGACTAGGTATTACACCGAACTCCAGGGTGAGTGGGACGGCGAGCCCGCTATATCCCCTGTGTAGCCCTGTCACCCCAGTGGGGTGACCCCTCGTTGGGCTCCGTGGTGGGTGGGGAGCACTGGGGGATGAATTTATACAATTTTTTTATGGCACCAAAACTTAAACCCCTGATTTCAAATAAAGACGTTGGAAAGGAAGTAGTCGAGTCATGTGGTCCTCGCTACTTGGTTATTCATAGGACAGAGGAAGGTAAGAAGTTCCTTACGGTGAGCCCTTTTACTATCCAAAAGGGTCTCGATGCCATTGCTGGTCCGGTCAAATCTTGCGTTCGAGCTCGTAACGGTACACTTCTTGTCGAAGCCAACTCCGCCTCGCAAGCTGCAAGGATACTTAAAGCCACCACGTTAGCCAGCTATCCAGTGAAGGTCGAGGTGCACAAGTCGCTGAACTCCTCCCGCGGTGTAGTAACAACACGCGCGTTGGACGGTTTGTCCATTGAGGAGATCCAAGAAAATCTTGCGACTCAGGGTGTCTCAGCTGTTTATCGGGTACAACGTAAGATCAACGGTGAATTCCTGCCTACTCGTACCCTGTTTCTTACTTTTGATCGGGTTGATCTGCCTCAAAAGATTAGAGCAGGGTATGAAGCCATCGAAGTTAGGCCTTATATACCCAATCCGCTGAGGTGCTTTAAATGCCAACGTTTTGGTCACACTAGTGAGTTGTGTACCGGCAAGTCCACCTGCGTCCACTGCGGTGACACCTCCCACGATGGGGCTTGTGCTTCAGCTCCATCGTGTGTGAACTGTAACGGTGAACACCCATCTAGTTCCCGAGACTGCCCCCGTTTTGCAGAGGAACGAGCGATCCAGGAGATACGGGTGAAAGAGAAGGTGTCCTTCTTGGAAGCCCGGAAGCTCCTGCGACTCCGCCAACCCTCTGCCCCGAGGTCCGGTACCTATAGCTCAGTTGCAGCTAAACCGGTACCGCGTCGGGAAATCGCAACACAGACCGGCGATATGAACGGGGCTACAATTGCGGAAAAGGTTATTTTAGCCCAAGCGCTGCCAAAGCCTTCGGCACCTACACCCAAGTTGGTATCAACATCTGCCAAATCCGCCAGCTTACAGAATAGTCCTGCACAGTTGTCACCGAAAGCCTCGACCTCCGGAACTAAAGCTATTAAATTCACGACGTCTTCTGCCCCAGAAAGACAGTTTAAGACCAAGTATGTACGACAAGACTTTTTGAAAGAAAATGTGCAATCTATTACCAAGTCATCTAAAGGTAAGAAAAGTTCACGCAACTCCACACGTGTATCCTCCTCTGAAGGGTCATCTGGGGAGGAGGGCGTGAATCGGCGACGGCCGTCTTCGCCGATCAGCACATCCAATCGGTTCGAACTACTTGGACCGAAAACTGCTCTTGAAAAAGGGACCTCCCTTGTGGAGGAGATGGACCAGGAGGATTCTGCCGCCACTGCCAGGGGGACAGTGCGGAAACGGCAGGATCGTGCTCCTGAAAATAGTACCAGCCCAACGCCTAAGAAGAACAAATTGAACCGACCAGCTAATCCCAATCTGCAGAAGCGTCTTTCGATTTGAAACTTATCCCATAATATACTCAATGGCTATCCTCCATTGGAACATACGCGGAATTCGACCACATCGACCAGAGCTTGACTTGTTGCTGCGCCAGCATGAACCCTTGGCTGTATGTTTACAAGAGACGAAGCTCCGTCCACAGGACACCGTTACCATCAGGCAGTACTCCTCCGTACGATGTGATTTATCCCCGGAGGACGGTGTCCCGGCACATGGGGGCACTATGATGCTTATTCGAGATGATATTTTTGCCAACTCCGTACCCATACAATCTGCAATCCAGTCCGTTGCAGTCAGCATTAAGCTACCCTCCGCTTCATTCACCATTTGCAGTATCTATTTGCCTCCATCTGCGGACCTCTCGCACAGCGACTTAGAACACCTCATTTCGCAGTTGCCACCACCCTTTTTATTGGTAGGCGACGTGAATGCCCATCACCCTCTTTGGGGCTCTCCTCGGGCTTGTGCGAGAGGTACGCTACTTAAAGATTTCTTGGATAATCAGAATCTTGCTCTCTTGAACACCGGAGAGCCCACCTTTCTATCTGACGCATTTCATAGTTTTTCACACATTGACATTGCAATTTGTTCCCCTCAGCTGGCAGTCACCTTATGCTGGAATATCATCTCGGATTTGCATTCTAGTGACCACTTTCCTTGTCGTATTAGTGTCTTGACACCCGTTGTATGTTCCACCCGTTTACCTAGTTGGCGCCTAGACCACGCCAGCTGGGAACTGTACTCCCACTTGGCTGAATTTAGCTACGAAGAGCACGACTCTGTGAACCACTTGGTCGAACATCTTACAGGCACCATTCTTTCTGCTGCTGAGCAATCCATTCCGCGTTCGACTGGCTACAGCCGTCGATTTCCGGTACCTTGGTGGACCGATGACTGTCGGGATGCTATTCGCGCTCGCAGACGAGCTCTACGGGTTTTCCAGCGTTTTCCTACACTGGATAACCTGATACACTATAAACGGATGCGTGCACATTCTAGGCGGGTTATTAAGGATAGCAAAAAGATGTCATGGAATAAATTCGTGGGTTCCTTTAATCGACATACACCTTCCTCTGTCGTATGGGATAAGTTAAGACGTGTGGCTGGGAAACCGAACCATATGCCCATCGCCGGTCTCAAAACACCTACCGGAGCTGTTGTTGATACATTTGACGTGGCGAATACTTTAGGCAGTGCTTTCGCTCAGGTGTCTAGCTCAGGCAACTATTCCCCTGAGTTTCTTACAGTTAAGAACCAGGTGGAATCTCAAGAATTCTCGTTTCTTTCTGGCAACCTTGAGGATTATAATCGCCTTTTCACCCTGGCAGAGCTAGACAATGCACTCTCCTCTTCACGACACTCAGCACCAGGTCCAGATGGTATCCACGTCCAAATGTTGCAACATCTCTCTCCTGATGGCAAAGATTTCCTACTCGAGGTCTATAATCGTGTCTGGGTTGATGGCATTTTTCCAGACAAGTGGCGGGAGGCCACCATCATACCCATTCTTAAACCTGGAAAGGACCGCCATCTTCCTTCCAGTTACCGTCCTATTTCCCTCACCAGTTGCGTTTGCAAGGTGATGGAACGCATGATAAATGGACGGTTGGTGTGGTGGCTGGAATCCCACAATCTTCTGACGAACATCCAGTGTGGCTTTCGACGACGACGTTCAACTGCTGACCACCTTGTCTCTCTGTCAACTCAGATTATGGACGGGTTTCTTAAGAACAGCCCCACAGTTGGGATATTTTTTGACCTCGAGAAGGCCTACGACACGTGTTGGCGGGCGGGAATATTGCGTTCTCTGCACAACTGGAACATACGTGGACGCCTACCGTCGGTCATTCAGGAGTTTATGCGGGACCGCGTTTTTCGAGTGAGGGTGGGTTCGGTTTTTTCTAACCATTTTATTCAAGAGAACGGAGTGCCGCAGGGCTCGGTACTCAGCGTGACTCTATTTGCTATTGCGATAAATTCCATATCACTATGTGTGCCTCAAGGTGTCTCTTCCTGTTTATTCGTGGACGACTTTGCCATCTTCTGTACTTCTCAGCGTACACCGTTTTTGGAACGCCGTCTCCAGCGGTGTTTGGACAATCTCTATGCATGGAGCTCGAAACACGGTTTTCGTTTCTCCGCTGAGAAGACAGTCTGCGTTAACTTCTGGCGCCGTAAGTGGCATATGCCGCCGTCTCTTCGACTCGGGCCAGATTTACTTCCTTTCGCAGACGAGGCGAGATTCCTTGGTTTGATCTTCGATCGGAAACTTTGTTGGGCACCACAAATAGCACAGCTTAGAGCACGATGTGACCGTTCTCTAAATCTTTTACGGATACTAAGTGGCAAGTCTTGGGGTGCGGATCGGACGACATTGCTCCGTCTTTATCGTGCTGTGATTCGTTCGAAGTTGGACTATGGCAGCATTGTGTATTCTTCAGCTCGACCTTCAGTGCTCAGAAGGTTAGACACAGTCCATAACCAGGGCATCCGTGTGGCCGTTGGAGCTTTTCCAACGAGCCCAGTTGTTAGCCTCTACGCCGAATCGGGAGAACCTCCTCTGCGTTGTCGGCGTGATGTCCTGCTTGCTAACTATGGCTGTGGGCTGAAGTGTATGCCTGGGCATCCAACTTATCACGCGTTTTTCTCCCCTGAGCTGCACGAGCGATACTGCCTCCGCTCTCTGAGCCCCAGGCCAGCAGGTTTTCGTTTCCGTGAGCTTCTACGCCAGCACCATGTTGACAGTCCTCGGCTGTTATCCAAGGGAGAGAGTATACACCCCCCTTGGTTACGCGCTACCTCCCATGTCGATCTCGGGATGACGCTCTACGGGAAATCTGTTACGCCTCTTGATAGTATTCGTCGTTGCTTTTTAGAATTTTTATCCAAATACAGTGGCCGTATTTGTATTTACACCGATGGTAGTAAGAGCCCCGACGGTGTTGGATGTGCCTTTGTAACTGGCACCGCAACTTCTACTTACGGTTTGCCTAGTTGCACATCTATATATTCTGCCGAGCTATATGCTATTTATCAAGCCCTTCTGTATATTCGACGTCGAAAATTAGGTGACTGCCTTATTCTTAGTGATTCCCTTAGTGCCCTTCAGAGCATTCGTGAGCTGTACAATTACCATCCTTTGGTGCAGCGCATCCAGGACGTTCTCCACATTTTGCACGCTTCTGGCTTTAATGTGGAGTGCGCATGGATTCCTGGACACGTTGGCTTGCCAGGGAATGACACGGCGGATTTGGCAGCGAAATCGGCAGTCACAGCGCCCAGTGTTACGATTACCCATTCAACAGCAGAAGATTTTAGAGTGGCTGTACGGAGAGCCGTTTTTTCGACTTGGCATGCGGAGTGGTCGGCTCTCCGTGGTAATAAGCTGCGAGAGGTGAAGGACCTCCCTGTCAACTGGGTAACCTCCTCTCGTTTATTCCGCCGGGAGGAGGTAGTACTAGCTCGGCTAAGAATTGGCCACTTTATTTTTACTCACAGTTACCTTTTTAAACGTGAACCTGCTCCTGTCTGTGCGCTCTGTGGGGAGGCACAGACAGTTCGTCATGTGTTGCTGGAGTGTGGTCACCTGGCACACATTCGGTCATCTATGGGCATGCCGGCCTCTCTTGCCGAGGTCCTGGCAGATGACCCAAGAGCAGTGGAGAGGGTTTTTAAATTTTTAGCAAAACTTTCTTTTACCTTGAGGTTTTAGTGTGATAGCGGTTTTTTTTAAACTCTTTTGGTTTTAATGTGTTGATTTTAGATGGAGTTTTATATCCAGCTCTGGTTAGAGGGCTGGACGTTTCTGTTACTTCCGTTTCAACTGTGTTAGCTCTTTTATTTGTGTTTACTTTTTTGTTTGGTATTTTCTTACTGGCTATTGCCAAGTTTTAATCGTAAGGGCGCTTATGACCTCGGCAGTTGAGCGCCCTTAAACACCATCATCATCATCATCATCAGGCAACTATTCCCCTGAGTTCCTTACAGTTAAGAACCAGGTGGAATCTCAAGAATTCTCGTTTCTTTCTGGCAACCTTGAGGATTATAATCGCCTTTTCACCCTGGCAGAGCTAGACAATGCACTCTCCTCTTCACGACACTCAGCACCAGGTCCAGATGGTATCCACGTCCAAATGTTGCAACATCTCTCTCCTGATGGCAAAGATTTCCTACTCGAGGTCTATAATCGTGTCTGGGTTGATGGCATTTTTCCAGACAAGTGGCGGGAGGCCACCATCATACCCATTCTTAAACCTGGAAAGGACCGCCATCTTCCTTCCAGTTACCGTCCTATTTCCCTCACCAGTTGCGTTTGCAAGGTGATGGAACGCATGATCAATGGACGGTTGGTGTGGTGGCTGGAATCCCACAATCTTCTGACGAACATCCAGTGTGGCTTTCGACGACGACGTTCAACTGCTGACCACCTTGTCGCTCTGTCAACTCAGATTATGGACGGGTTTCTTAAGAACAGCCCCACAGTTGGGATATTTTTTGACCTCGAGAAGGCCTACGACACGTGTTGGCGGGCGGGAATATTGCGTTCTCTGCACAACTGGAACATACGTGGACGCCTACCGTTGGTCATTCAGGAGTTTATGCGGGACCGCGTTTTTCGAGTGAGGGTGGGTTCGGTTTTTTCTAACCATTTTATTCAAGAGAACGGAGTGCCGCAGGGCTCGGTACTCAGCGTGACTCTATTTGCTATTGCGATAAATTCCATATCACTATGTGTGCCTCAAGGTGTCTCTTCCTGTTTATTCGTGGACGACTTTGCCATCTTCTGTACTTCTCAGCGTACACCGTTTTTGGAACGCCGTCTCCAGCGGTGTTTGGACAATCTCTATGCATGGAGCTCGAAACACGGTTTTCGTTTCTCCGCTGAGAAGACAGTCTGCGTTAACTTCTGGCGCCGTAAGTGGCATATGCCGCCGTCTCTTCGACTCGGGCCAGATTTACTTCCTTTCGCAGACGAGGCGAGATTCCTTGGTTTGATCTTCGATCGGAAACTTTGTTGGGCACCACAAATAGCACAGCTTAGAGCACGATGTGACCGTTCTCTAAATCTTTTACGGATACTAAGTGGCAAGTCTTGGGGTGCGGATCGGACGACATTGCTCAGTCTTTATCGTGCTGTGATTCGTTCGAAGTTGGACTATGGCAGCATTGTGTATTCTTCAGCTCGACCTTCAGTGCTCAGAAGGTTAGACACAGTCCATAACCAGGGCATCCGTGTGGCCGTTGGAGCTTTTCCAACGAGCCCAGTTGTTAGCCTCTACGCCGAATCGGGAGAACCTCCTCTGCGTTGTCGGCGTGATGTCCTGCTTGCTAATTATGGCTGTGGGCTGAAGTGTATGCCTGGGCATCCAACTTATCACGCGTTTTTCTCCCCTGAGCTGCACGAGCGATACTGCCTCCGCTCTCTGAGCCCCAGGCCAGCAGGTTTTCGTTTCCGTGAGCTTCTACGCCAGCACCATGTTGACATTCCTCTGCTGTTATCCAAGGGAGAGAGTATACACCCCCCTTGGTTACGCGCTACCTCCCATGTCGATCTCGGGATGACGCTCTACGGGAAATCTGTTACGCCTCTTGATAGTATTCGTCGTTTCTTTTTAGAATTTTTATCCAAATACAGTGGCCGTATTTGTATTTACACCGATGGTAGTAAGAGCCCCGACGGTGTTGGATGTGCCTTTGTAACTGGCACCGCAACTTCTACTTACGGTTTGCCTAGTTGCACATCTATATATTCTGCCGAGCTATATGCTATTTATCAAGCCCTTCTGTATATTCGACGTCGAAAATTAGGTGACTGCCTTATTCTTAGTGATTCCCTTAGTGCCCTTCAGAGCATTCGTGAGCTGTACAATTACCATCCTTTGGTGCAGCGCATCCAGGACGTTCTGCACATTTTGCACGCTTCTGGTTTTAATGTGGAGTGCGCATGGATTCCTGGACACGTTGGCTTGCCAGGGAATGACACGGCGGATTTGGCAGCGAAATCGGCAGTCACAGCGCCCAGTGTTACGATTACCCATTCAACAGCAGAAGATTTTAGAGTGGCTGTACGGAGAGCCGTTTTTTCGACTTGGCATGCGGAGTGGTCGGCTCTCCGTGGTAATAAGCTGCGAGAGGTGAAGGACCTCCCTGTCAACTGGGTAACCTCCTCTCGTTTATTCCGCCGGGAGGAGGTAGTACTAGCTCGGCTAAGAATTGGCCACTGTATTTTTACTCACAGTTACCTTTTTAAACGTGAACCTGCTCCTGTCTGTGCGCTCTGTGGGGAGGCACAGACAGTTCGTCATGTGTTGCTGGAGTGTGGTCACCTGGCACACATTCGGTCATCTATGGGCATGCCGGCCTCTCTTGCTGAGGTGCTGGCAGATGACCCAAGAGCAGTGGACAGGGTTTTTAAATTTTTAGCAAAACTTTCTTTTACCTTGACGTTTTAGTGTGATAGCGGTTTTTTTAAACTCTTTTGGTTTTAATGTGTTGATTTTAGATGGAGTTTTATATCCAGCTCTGGTTAGAGGGCTGGACGTTTCTGTTACTTCCGTTTCAACTGTGTTAGCTCTTTTATTTGTGTTTACTTTTTTGTTTGGTATTTTCTTACTGGCTATTGCCAAGTTTTAATCATAAGGGCGCTTATGACCCCGGTAGTTGAGCGCCCTTAAACACCATCATCATCATCATCACCTTATGTAGCACAGCTTAAAGCGCGATATGACCGTTATCTTAATATTTTACGGATACTAAACGGCAAATCTTGGGGAGCAGACCGGACAATACTGCTGCGTTTTTATCGTGCACTGATCCGATCAAAGCTAGACTATGGATGTAGTGTTTATTCTACAACACGCCCATCTGTGCTGAGAAAGTTAGATACTGTCCATAATCAGGGCATCCGGGTGGCTGTTGGAGCATTTCCAACTAGCCCATTTGCGAGCCTCTACGCCGAATCTGCCGATGTCGGCGGGATGCTCTTATATCTACCTGTGGCTGTAACCTTAAGTGCATACCTGCACATCCATCGTTTTCTCCCTTTTTTGATTCCGGATTGGACCACCGTTATAGAAACCTCTTACGTAGTCCAACGCCTGCATGATTTCGCGTCCGGGAACTGCTTCGAACGCATGGTCTTGAAATGCATGACAGCTTTCCAAAGGCGGAGAGGGTTCACCCACCTTGGTTACGTACTTCCTCTCATGTAGATCACGGTTTGATAGTTTACGCGAAATCTACCCTATGTTTAGTATCCATTCTTGTTTTTTAGAATTCTATCAAAATACAGTGGTCGCAGTTGTACATATATATTGATGACAGTAAGTGCGCCGATGGAGTTGGATGCGCCTTTGTCACTGGATCCGAACCATTTACTTTCGGTTTCCCGAGTAGCACATCAATTTATTCTGAAGAGCTGTATGCTATTTACCGTACTGTTTTATATATTCGCCGTCGAAACTGGGGTGACTGCCTTATTGTGAGTGATTCGGTGAGTGCATTTCAGAGCCTTCGTGAGCTGTACGTTTCCATCCTCTAGTACAGCGCATTCAGGACATGCTCCACATTTTTCATGCTTCATGTGTAAATGTGGAGTGCGCCTGGGTTCCTGGATACGTTGGCGGATGAGCTGGTGTATCTGGCGGCAAAGAAGGCATCATCTGCGCCCTGTGTTACCATTAACTTAGTCTCCGCTGAAGATTTTAGACCTGTTGTACGAAGAGCGGTAATATCGTGCTGGCATGGAGAGTGGGCCGCTCTTCGCGGCAACAAACTCAGAGACGTGAAGGAGCTCCCTGAGCACGGGGTGAAGGAGCTCCCTGAGGTTATTTTAGCTAGATTACGTATTGGCCACTGTACATTTAGTCATAGCCATGTTTTTAAGAGGGAACCTCCACCTGTGTGCCCGCTCTGTGGCAACGTTTTTATCGTCTAGCACTGCTACGAGCCAGTCTGCAACTGCCGGCCGGCCTTTCGGGGGCTCTGGCCGATGATCCCGGAACGGTGGAGAAGGTTTTTAGCTTTTCATCCCAAGTGACAGTCGCTTTACGAACCTAGTTTTAGTGGTTTTTATTGTTTTAACCGCTGACAATGAAGCGATAAGTCCAGGTTTTACTTTTAAATGTAGTTTAAAATTTTGTCACCGGCAGCCATGTCCGGTGGCTGAAGTTATAATTTTACTCTTAATGTTTCCCTCCATTGTTTTTTTTTTAAGCTTAAACTCAGTTTTACGTTTTAATGGTTATTTTTCCCGGGATTTTATCTGTCACTAGGTTTATTTCTATCTTACCTTGATTTTATTGCAGTTTGATTTTTCTCCTATTGTTGCCCATAGGTTTATCAGTTTTCTTGTCATGTTTTTTTTATTGCTGGCGTTAGTATAGTTTTTAATTCTCTGAGGGGGCTAATGACCTTAATAGTTGAGCGCCCTTAAACACCAGTCATCATCATCATTGACAGTGAAGCACATTTAAACCGAGTGCCACTTTTTAGCTCAGTGCGTCTGTCGTTGGGTTTGCCGCATGGCCTGCGTGATATCTTGGCGGACAACCTGGTACTGTAGAACGTGTTTTATCTTTTAGTCAACTGTGCCCCACGATTGACAGCTTTAATTACGTTCTACAGCTTTGGCACTATATATGTAGCTTTATTTATTGTTATAACCCAAATGGAGATACGGAGAGCTTCCCGCACGATTTAATACTCGTTTTAGAGTATGTGTTTTTGAGCTTGACCTTTTAACACGAAATTGCTTCTTTCTCTGTTTCCATTTTCTAGACCGCTAATAATCTCATAGGTTGGTCGCCCTAAAACATTACTTCTATCTCTCATTCTATCTTTACAACCACCTTTTTGGCTTGCGCGAGACCTAGAGCATGTCGTCTCTTTTTCTACGCATTCAGCTCCTGCACCTGACGGCATACACATGATGCGCCTTCAGCATTTGCCTACCGATGGTAAGCTCTTTCTCCTCCGGTTCCATAATCGTATCTGGCATGAAGGTGCGTTTTTTGCTGCATGGCGCGAGACCACAGTTGTTCCAATTCTGAAATCTGGCAAGGATCGCCAACTGCATTCCAACTACCACCCAGTTATCCTAACCAGTTGCTATGCAAGGTCACAGAATGCATGCTACCTGGGTGGTGTACGTGTTGTCTCGAATATCTGAGACTCCTATCGAATACTCAGTATGAGTTTCGTCGGCTCCGTTCTGGTGTCTCTTTTGACTCAGGTTATGGACGGGTTCCTGTGAAGTAACTATTTTTGTGACATAGACAAAGCTTACGAAACTTGTATGAGAACTGGCGTTCTTTGTACAGTTCATCAATGGGGTTTCCGTGGTCGTCTCCCCATATTCATTTGAGAGTTCATGAAAGACCTGTTTTTGGTTTTAGCTGAAAATTTTACTCAGAAGAAAGGAGTTTCTCAGGGTTCAGTACTTAGAGTGACACTGTTCCTTATAGCTTATTGATTGCCTTCCACCAGGAATTTCATCTTCGCTTTTTGTTGAAGATTTTGGTGTGTACTTCACGCTTGGCGTACATGTCTTCTTGAGCGGTGTCTGGACTCTATTTCCTCTTGTAGTATGGCAAATGGCTTTCGCTTCTCCGCCAAGAATACGGTTTTGTAAATTTCTGGCATCGGAAGGAGTTTGCTGCTCCTCTCCGCCTTGGCACAAAAAATATTACCGTTAATGAATTGGAATTTCTGGGATTAATCTGTGCAAGCAAGTTATTTTGGTCCACCCATATAACTTACCGGAAGGCATGCTGGATACGTTCTCTTGATATTTTACATATTCAAAGTGGCACTCGCTGGGGAGCTGCTAAGAGCGTCCTTCTATGCCTCTGTCGAACATTAGTCCGTTTCAAATTGGATTACGGGTGTATCATCTTTTCTTCCTCGCGACCAACTGTTGTTCGTCGCTTAAACACGGTTCATCATGAAGGCATAAAGTTAGCAGATGGCGCATTCCGCACTAGCTCTGTCAGTAGTGTTTATGCGGAGAGTACAGAACTACCACTGTGTTATCGCCGTAAGTTTTTATTGTTGAGCTATGCTTGCCGTCTGTCAAGCATGCCTAAACACCTGGGTCACGCATACCTTTTTAACCTTGGATGCTTTGTACGACTCTCGCTCCCTCGCCCTCTTGCCAACAGAGGTACGATTTTGCAAGCTTCTAGGGCAAATGCGCTTGGCCATGTCTGCCGTGCTTCCAAAACGAGAAACCCGTTTCCCTCCTTGGCTTCGCCCGTGGAGTTCTATCCATCTAGGATTCCGTGGAATGTTGCTGCGGATGATCTTAAGGTGGTATTTCTAAGGACCATCAATTTTCATTGGGCACCTGAATGGTATAGAACTATTGGTAACAAATTTCGTGTAATTAAATCATTCCCTAAATCCTGGAAAACCTCTGGTCACGCCTCTCACCGTGAAAATGTCATTTCCTGTCACCTGCGTATCGGACACTTATTTTAGCCACTGTCATTTACTGCGTGGAGAGATGGTGTCATTGCGGCGCGACCTTGACGAAGAATTATATTTTAATCGAATGTCACTTTTTACCTCCAGTGCGTGCGTCATTGCGTTTGCCACATGGCATAGTATCATCTTGGCGGACAGCCTGGTTGGTGTTTTATCTGTTAATCGACTTTGCCTTACGATTTACCGTGTTGAGTTTCAATTGCATTCTACAGCTTTGGTTGTATATATGCGCGTTTTTATTCTTTTAACCCAGCTGGTGGCTTTTAATATATTATTTTCGGTGAACTATCTCGTACGTTTTAATACTTGATTTAGTGTGTTTTTGGAACGCCCTGTTTGGCCTACAACTTTATTTTATGCTTTTGTCTTTCTCTTTTTCTAGAGCGCTAATAATCACATAGGTTGGGCGCCCTAAAAACTTTACTTCTCTCTGTTTGTCTGTCTGTCTGTCTGTCTCTCTCTCTCTCTCTCTCTCTCTCTCTCTCTCTCTCTCTCTCTGGTACATAGCGTAATGTTCGGTAGCATTTCCAACCTATTTCCTTTGGTCCTGCATTTAATGATAAGAAATTCCTTAGCCTGATAAGCACTATTCTTTGCTACTTGGAATATTGTTTTTCCAGCCCATATGCAGCAATGGTTTTTATTAACCTTATTTATTTCTTTAAAACTAATACAGGAAAATATTTCAAGTATCGCAACCTGCTTTGTAAAGTAGCTTAGTTAAAAAGTGCAAGCATTTTAGTTTCATTAGGCCTGTACAAAATAAAAATTTAACTTTAAGTTTCTTGGGATTTGGGTGCTAAATAATGCTGAATAGGGACTAATGAATTACTACAGTTTTCTATTAAGTAACAGACCGTAAACCTTCAAGTAAATACACAGGTAACTCAAAACTGAATGTTGAGTTTAGAAGTAAGGGTCCAATATGTTGTACTCTGATTTATTTCTGTATTCGTGTTATCTCAGATGTGAATACTATTTACTATTTTTCTTTTCTAGTTTGTGGGCGTGACATTCTGGGCTCTGATGTTTGTAGACCGTGAGCTTGTTTTTCCCAAAGCTCTGGATCCATACTTTCCTACATGGTTGAACCATGTAATGCACACCAATATAATGGTATTTATTCTTGTGGACATGTTCATCAACTATCATGCTTATCCTAAAAGATCAAGAGGACTAACTGGTTTATCGCTGTTTATGGCGTTATATCTTGTATGGTGAGTAGAAAATTCCATGCAATAGCGTTAACGTAAGTCACAGTATGTACACACATAACGTTTGTTTGTAATTTGAAATCCAAATCTTATTATTTAGACAATTTTAGTATACATGATATGCTGTGTGTTCCTCTGGAAGAAATGGATAGATAATACTAGCTCCTTAAAATGAGATAAAGATGTCTTTGAAATTTATGTCTGACATGCAAATGTTGTCAATGTGCCCAACTTTATGGAACGGTAGTGCGGTACATAAACCATAGTATGCGCATGCTAACGTTAGTATTTCTCCTGCCATTGAGCAAAATACGGCTTGTGCTCTTTTGTAGTAGAAGACACTATAATGAACAGGTGGACACAACAACAGATAGTACAGTGCATGACTTGGTTAGAAAAAGAAAAGTCCTTGATGGGAGTAAAACACTGTGTGTGTCGTAAATGAAATATGGATCCACCTGGTCATACAGCAGTTCCCATTGTGACAAACTATTCCAAAAATTAGAATTATTAACGATAGAGTGGAAAATCTCATAACATTTAAAAAAGACCACCTAAGTCGAAATGTACTGCAAGTGCCGTGCTTCAAATCTCTAGATTAACAGTCTCTAGGACCACGTATAAGCGTTTGCATTGGTGGGCTCCTCATGAGCGGAGTCGCAAGAAACTAAAGGCCACTGATAAACCTTCCAAGTCCCGTTCTCGTTCTACGAGCCGTAGGGGATCTTCCGCATCCCGAACATCAGCGGATAGCGCCGACGAAGGTGGCTGTACTCTTGTGGGTCCAAAAAGTGCAAAGCACAAGAAACGCCCACCTTAACTCCATCTATTTCGTTTCCAGCCTTCGTTTGCATCCCAGCTGCAAACTCATATTATGATTATTCGGTAAGCTTTCCCGCCTCTAACTGTGCCCCATGGCTCTCCTGACGTGGAATATCCGCGGTGTTCGTACCCATAGGGCCGAATTGCATCTGTTACGACGGTCCTATAACCCTCTGATTCTGTGTTTGCAGGAGAAAAAGCTTCGCCCCCATGATGCATTTGCCCTGCACCAATACCTTCCCATGCGGTTTGACGTTACACCGGAGGAGGGCTCTCCTGCTCATGGGGGTGTTATGATCCTCACGCGCAATGACATCTGCGGTCAGCCAGTCTCGCTAACTACTACCTTGCAAGCTATTGCTACCCGACTTACCCTTCCTGGTTTCTGCTTTACCGTGTGTAATGTCTACGATCCGCCTTCATCTATCCTCTGCGCCGCTGACATGCTCCATCTCTTGTCACAGCTCCCAGCACCTTTTCTTCTGCTGGGTGATTTTAATGCCCACCATCCCATATGGGGTTCTCCTAGGGCCTGCGCGCGGGGGACCGTTCTTGCTCACCTTTTCGATCAAAATAGTCTCTGTGTTCTGAACACCGGTGAACCTACTTACATTTCCGATTCTTCTGCCACGCTTTCCCACCTGGACCTTTCTGTTTGTTCAGCACAGCTTGTTCACTGCTTCCAATGGAACGTAGTATCTGACACTCATTCCAGCGATCATTTTCCTTGTGTCCTCACCATGCTTTCACACCACATTTCCTCAGCGCGTGCTAGCACTTGGCAGCTGTCTAAGTCTAACTGGGCGCTCTTTTCCTCTCTGGCTGTGTTTGGCGACCGTCAGTTCCACACGGTTGACCATATGCTTGAGCACTTTAACTGTGTTATACTCTCTGCCGCAGAGCAAACCATGCCCCGGACATCTTCCCGACCTAAACGCTTACCGGTCCCTTGGTGGACTGCTGAGTGCCGCGATGCCATTCGTGCTCGTAGGAGGGCTCTTAGGGTATTTCGCCATCACCCTACGCTGGAGCACTTGATCATTTTTAAACAAACACGCGCACGGGTACGCCGAATTATTCAAGATATCAAAAGGTCTTCATGGAATTCGTTTGTATCTACCTTTAACCGCACAACACCTTCATCTGTTGTGTGGGAGAAGCTCCGCCGTGTTGCCGGTAAGCAGTTTGGTATCTCCATACCGGGGCTACTCGTGGGCACCGACACCGTAGTTGATCCGGTTGCTGTGTCAAGACGTCCTAGGCAGCACATTCGCAAATGTGTCCAGTTCCGCCAATTATCACCCGGCGTTCCGTGCCATTAAGACGGAGGTGGAGTCTCAGAGTCTCTCTTTCCGGTCCTTTGACACTGAGTGCTATAACAGATCTTTTAGCATGCGAGAGCTGGATGCCTCACTAGCATCTTCTCGGCATACCGCTCCAGGACCCGATGGTATCCACATTGCCATGCTGCAGCACCTCTCTTCTGATGGTAAACTCTATCTCCTGAGCGTATATAACCGTGTTTGGCAAGAGGGTGCGTTTCCTGCGGCTTGGCGTGAAGCCACGGTTGTTCCCATTTTAAAACCGGGAAAGGATCATAGACTTCCTTCCAGTTACCGTCCTATCTCCCTCACCAGTGCAGCTTGTAAGGTGATGGAGCGCATGATCAATGGGCGGTTACGATGGTGGCTCGAGTCTGAGAAACTCCTCTGCAATACACAGTTCGGCTTTCGCCTATACTGCTCTTCGACTGACCACCTAGTCTCCCTCTCGACTCATATCCTGAATGGATTTCTGCGCAAGTGCCAACTGTGGCCATATTTTTCGATCTCCAGAAAGCATATGCCACCTGCTGGAGGGCTGGCTTATTGCGTACGTTGCATAAGTGAGCCTGCCGTGGCCGCCTTCCAGTGTTCCTCCGCGAGTTTATGGAGAAGCGGGTATTTCGTGTACGTGTTGGTTCTGTTTGCTCCCGCGTATTTAGTCAGGAGAATGTAGTACCTCAAGGTTCGGTTCTCAGTTGCACCCTCTTCGCCATTGCCATCAATCCTATCGCTGATTGTCTTCCTGCTGGAATTTCCTCATCCTTATTTGTTGACGACTTTGCAATTTATTGCAGCTCTCGGCGCACTTGCCTTTTGGAGCGTCGCCTTCAGGCCTGTCTCTCCCCCCAGGGGCCTACTACGGTAGGTACGGGTTAGGCGCACCCGGGGTCCCGAGCCACCTTGACTCCCTCTGTGGGCAACCTCAGAGTGGTGAGGGAGTCAGTAGGTCAAAATGCCCACCCACGTGTAGGCCGTGCGTGGAGACCCGTGTCGGTGAAAAGGAATATCCTGGTTGGTTGAGGGTTGCGTACCTGAGCCTGGGCTTCTGTCTTTCAGTAACTGGGGAGGGTGCGCAGCCTAATACACCGCTTTGGTTTCTGATTTGCCTAAACGGGAGGCTAGGGACTAACCCACCCCTAGTCAATCGGCCAGGACTAGGTATTACACCGAACTCCAGGGTGAGTGGGACGGCGAGCCCGCTATATCCCCTGTGTAGCCCTGTCACCCCAGTGGGGTGACCCCTCGTTGGGCTCCGTGGTGGGTGGGGAGCACTGGGGGATGAATTTATACCATTTTTTCTATGGCACCAAAATTAAAACCCCTTAATAAAGCAAGTAGTCGAGTCATGTGGTCCTCGCTACTTGGTTATTCATAGAACAGAGGAAGGTAAGAAATTCTTTACGGTGAGCCCTTTTACTATCCAAAAGGGTCTCGATGCCATTGCTGGTCCTGTTAAATCCTGCGTTCGAGCTCGCAATGGTACACTTCTTGTCAAAGCCAACTCCGCCTCGCAAGCTGCAAGGATTCTTAAAGCCACCATGTTAGCCAGCTATCCAGTGAAGGTCGAGGTGCACAAGTCGCTGAACTCCTCCCGCGGTGTAGTAACAACCCGCGCGTTGGACGGTTTGTCTATTGAGGAGATCCAAGAAAATCTAGCGACTCTGGGTGTCTCAGCTGTTTATTGGGTACAACGTAAGATCAACGGTGAATTCCTGCCTACTCGTACCCTGTTTCTTACTTTTGATCGGGTTGATCTGCCTCAAAAGATTAGAGCAGGGTATGAAGCCATCGAAGTTAGGCCTTATATACCCAATCCGCTGAGGTGCTTTAAATGCCAACGTTTTGATCACACTAGTGAGTTGTGTACCGGCAAGTCCACCTGCGTCCACTGCGGTGACATCTCCCACGATGGGGCTTGTGCTTCAGCTCCATCGTGTGTGAACTGTAACGGGGAACACCCATCTAGTTCCCGAGACTGCCCCCGTTTTGCAGAGGAACGAGCGATCCAGGAGATACGGGTGAAAGAGAAGGTGTCCTTCTTGGAAGCCCGGAAGCTCCTGCGACTCCGCCAACCCTCTGCCCCGAGGTCCGGTACCTATAGCTCAGTTGCAGCTAAACCGGTACCGCGTCGGGATATCGCAACACAGACCGGCGATATGAACGGGGCTACAATTGCGGAAAAGGTCATTTTAGCCCAAGCGCTGCCAAAGCCTCCGGCACCTACACCCAAGTTGGTATCAACATCTGCCAAATCCGCCAGCTTACAGAATAGTACTGCACATTGTCACCGAAAGCCTCGACCTCGGGAACTAAGGTTGGTAAATTCACGACGTCTTCTGCCCCGGAAAAACAGTTTAAGACCAAGTATGTACGACAAGACTTTTTGAAAGAGAATGCGCAATCTATTACCAAGTCATCTAAAGGTAAGAAAAGTACACGTAACTCCACACGTGTATCCTCCTCTGAAGGCCCCCCCAGGGGCCTACTACGGTAGGTACGGGTTAGGCGCACCCGGGGTCCCGAGCCACCTTGACTCCCTCTGTGGGCAACCTCAGAGTGGTGAGGGAGTCAGTAGGTGAAAATGCCCACCCACGTGTAGGCCGTGCGTGGAGACCCGTGTCGGTGAAAAGGAATATCCTGGTTGGTTGAGGGTTGCGTACCTGAGCCTGGGCTTCTGTCTTTCAGTAACTGGGGAGGGTGCGCAGCCTAATACACCGCTTTGGTTTCTGATTTGCCTAAACGGGAGGCTAGGGACTAACCCACCCCTAGTCAATCGGCCAGGACTAGGTATTACACCGAACTCCAGGGTGAGTGGGACGGCGAGCCCGCTATATCCCCTGTGTAGCCCTGTCACCCCAGTGGGGTGACCCCTCGTTGGGCTCCGTGGTGGGTGGGGAGCACTGGGGGATGAATTTATACAATTTTTTTATGGCACCAAAACTTAAACCCCTGATTTCAAATAAAGACGTTGGAAAGGAAGTAGTCGAGTCATGTGGTCCTCGCTACTTGGTTATTCATAGGACAGAGGAAGGTATGAAGTTCCTTACGGTGAGCCCTTTTACTATCCAAAAGGGTCTCGATGCCATTGCTGGTCCTGTTAAATCCTGCGTTCGAGCTCGCAATGGTACACTTTTTGTCGAAGCCAACTCCGCCTCGCAAGCTGCAAGAATACTTAAAGCCACCATGTTAGCCAGCTATCCAGTGAAGGTCGAGGTGCACAAGTCGCTGAACTCCTCCCGCGGTGTAATAACAACCCGCGCGTTGGACGGTTTGTCCATTGAGGAGATCCAAGAAAATCTTGCGACTCAGGGTGTCTCAGCTGTTTATCGGGTACAACGTAAGATCAACGGTGAATTCGTGCCTACTCGTACCCTGTTTCTTACTTTTGATCGGGTTGATCTGCCTCAAAAGATTAGGGCAGGGTATGAAGCCATCGAAGTTAGGCCTTATATACCCAATCCGCTGAGGTGCTTTAAATGCCAACGTTTTGGTCACACTAGTGAGTTGTGTACCGGCAAGCCCACCTGCGTCCACTGCGGTGACATCTCCCACGATGGGGCTTGTGCTTCAGCTCCATCGTGTGTGAACTGTAACGGGGAACACCCATCTAGTTCCCGAGACTGCCCCCGTTTTGCAGAGGAACGAGCGATCCAGGAGATACGGGTGAAAGAGAAGGTGTCCTTCTTGGAAGCCCGGAAGCTCCTGCGACTCCGCCAACCCTCTGCCCCGAGGTCCGGTACCTATAGCTCAGTTGCAGCTAAACCGGTACCGCGTCGGGAAATCGCAACACAGACCGGCGATATGAACGGGGCTACAATTGCGGAAAAGGTTATTTTAGCCCAAGCGCTGCCAAAGCCTTCGGCACCTACACCCAAGTTGGTATCAACATCTGCCAAATCCGCCAGCTTACAGAATAGTCCTGCACTGTTGTCACCGAAAGCCTCGACCTCCGGAACTAAAGCTATTAAATTCACGACGTCTTCTGCCCCAGAAAAACAGTTTAAGACCAAGTATGTACGACAAGACTTTTTGAAAGAAAATGTGCAATCTATTACCAAGTCATCTAAAGGTAAGAAAAGTTCACGCAACTCCACACGTGTATCCTCCTCTGAAGGGTCATCTGGGGAGGAGGGCGTGAATCGGCGACGGCCGTCTTCGCCGATCAGCACATCCAATCGGTTCGAACTACTTGGACCGAAAACTGCTCTTGAAAAAGGGACCTCCCTTGTGGAGGAGATGGACCAGGAGGATTCTGCCGCCACTGCCAGAGGGACAGTGCGGAAACGGCAGGATCGTGCTCCTGAAAATAGTACTAGCCCAACGCCTAAGAAGAACAAATTGAACCGACCAGCTAATCCCAATCTGCAGAAGCGTCTTTCGATTTGAAACTTATCCCATAATATACTCAATGGCTATCCTCCATTGGAACATACGCGGAATTCGACCACATCGACCAGAGCTTGACTTGTTGCTGCGCCAGCATGAACCCTTGGCTGTATGTTTACAAGAGACGAAGCTCCGTCCACAGGACACCGTTACCATCAGGCAGTACTCCTCCGTACGATGTGATTTATCCCCGGAGGACGGTGTCCCGGCACATGGGGGCACTATGATGCTTATTCGAGATGATATTTTTGCCAACTCTGTACCCGTACAATCTGCAATCCAGTCCGTTGCTGTCAGCATTAAGCTACCCTCCGCTTCATTCACCATTTGCAGTATCTATTTGCCTCCATCTGCGGACCTCTCGCACAGCGACTTAGAACACCTCATTTCGCAGTTGCCACCACCCTTTTTATTGGTAGGCGACGTGAATGCCCATCACCCTCTTTGGGGCTCTCCTCGGGCTTGTGCGAGAGGTACGCTACTTAAAGACTTCTTGGATAGTCAGAATCTTGCTCTCTTGAATACCGGAGAGCCCACCTTTCTATCTGACGCATTTCATAGTTTTTCACACATTGACATTGCAATTTGTTCCCCTCAGCTGGCAGTCACCTTATGCTGGAATATCATCTCGGATTTGCATTCTAGTGACCACTTTCCTTGTCGTATTAGTGTCTTGACACCCGTTGTATGTTCCACCCGTTTACCTAGTTGGCGCCTAGACCACGCCAGCTGGGAACTGTACTCCCACTTGGCTGAATTTAGCTACGAAGAGCACGACTCTGTGAACCACTTGGTCGAACATCTTACAGGGACCATTCTTTCTGCTGCTGAGCAATCCATTCCGCGTTCGACTGGCTACAGCCGTCGATTTCCGGTACCTTGGTGGACCGCTGACTGTCGGGATGCTATTCGCGCTCGCAGACGAGCTCTACGGGTTTTCCAGCGTTTTCCTACACTGGATAACCTGATACACTATAAACGGATGCGTGCACATTCTAGGCGGGTTATTAAGGATAGCAAAAAGATGTCATGGAATAAATTCGTGGGTTCCTTTAATCGACATACACCTTCCTCTGTCGTATGGGATAAGTTAAGACGTGTGGCTGGGAAACCGAACCATATGCCCATCGCCGGTCTCAAAACACCTACCGGAGCTGTTGTTGATACATTTGACGTGGCGAATACTTTAGGCAGTGCTTTCGCTGAGGTGTCTAGCTCAGGCAACTATTCCCCTGAGTTTCTTACAGTTAAGAACCAGGTGGAATCTCAAGAATTCTCGTTTCTTTCTGGCAACCTTGAGGATTATAATCGCCTTTTCACCCTGGCAGAGCTAGACAATGCACTCTCCTCTTCACGACACTCAGCACCAGGTCCAGATGGTATCCACGTCCAAATGTTGCAACATCTCTCTCCTGATGGCAAAGATTTCCTACTCGAGGTCTATAATCGTGTCTGGGTTGATGGCATTTTTCCAGACAAGTGGCGGGAGGCCACCATCATACCCATTCTTAAACCTGGAAAGGACCGCCATCTTCCTTCCAGTTACCGTCCTATTTCCCTCACCAGTTGCGTTTGCAAGGTGATGGAACGCATGATCAATGGACGGTTGGTGTGGTGGCTGGAATCCCACAATCTTCTGACGAACATCCAGTGTGGCTTTCGACGACGACGTTCAACTGCTGACCACCTTGTCTCTCTGTCAACTCAGATTATGGACGGGTTTCTTAAGAACAGCCCCACAGTTGGGATATTTTTTGACCTCGAGAAGGCCTACGACACGTGCTGGCGGGCGGGAATATTGCGTTCTCTGCACAACTGGAACATACGTGGACGCCTACCGTTGGTCATTCAGGAGTTTATGCGGGACCGCGTTTTTCGAGTGAGGGTGGGTTCGGTTTTTTCTAACCATTTTATTCAAGAGAACGGAGTGCCGCAGGGCTCGGTACTCAGCGTGACTCTATTTGCTATTGCGATAAATTCCATATCACTATGTGTGCCTCAAGGTGTCTCTTCCTGTTTATTCGTGGACGACTTTGCCATCTTCTGTACTTCTCAGCGTACACCGTTTTTGGAACGCCGTCTCCAGCGGTGTTTGGACAATCTCTATGCATGGAGCTCGAAACACGGTTTTCGTTTCTCCGCTGAGAAGACAGTCTGCGTTAACTTCTGGCGCCGTAAGTGGCATATGCCGCCGTCTCTTCGACTCGGGCCAGTTTTACTTCCTTTCGCAGACGAGGCGAGATTCCTTGGTTTGATCTTCGATCGGAAACTTTGTTGGGCACCACAAATAGCACAGCTTAGAGCACGATGTGACCGTTCTCTAAATCTTTTACGGATACTAAGTGGCAAGTCTTGGGGTGCGGATCGGACGACATTGCTCCGTCTTTATCGTGCTGTGATTCGTTCGAAGTTGGACTATGGCAGCATTGTGTATTCTTCAGCTCGACCTTCAGTGCTCAGAAGGTTAGACACAGTCCATAACCAGGGCATCCGTGTGGCCGTTGGAGCTTTTCCAACGAGCCCAGTTGTTAGCCTCTACGCCGAATCGGGAGAACCTCCTCTGCGTTGTCGG
This sequence comes from Hymenopus coronatus, assembly GCA_030762935.1. Classification (NCBI taxonomy): domain Eukaryota; kingdom Metazoa; phylum Arthropoda; class Insecta; order Mantodea; family Hymenopodidae; genus Hymenopus; species Hymenopus coronatus. The sequence continues at coordinate 274,455,808 of CM060900.1, read as the reverse complement.
CGTGATGTCCTGCTTGCTAATTATGGCTGTGGGCTGAAGTGTATGCCTGGGCATCCAACTTATCACGCGTTTTTCTCCCCTGAGCTGCACGAGCGATACTGCCTCCGCTCTCTGAGCCCCAGGCCAGCAGGTTTTCGTTTCCGTGAGCTTCTACGCCAGCACCATGTTGACATTCCTCGGCTGTTATCCAAGGGAGAGAGTATACACCCCCCTTGGTTACGCGCTACCTCCCATGTCGATCTCGGGATGACGCTCTACGGGAAATCTGTTACGCCGCTTGATAGTATTCGTCGTTGCTTTTTAGAATTTTTATCCAAATACAGTGGCCGTATTTGTATTTACACCGATGGTAGTAAGAGCCCCGACGGTGTTGGATGTGCCTTTGTAACTGGCACCGCAACTTCTACTTACGGTTTGCCTAGTTGCACATCTATATATTCTGCCGAGCTATATGCTATTTATCAAGCCCTTCTGTATATTCGACGTCGAAAATTAGGTGACTGCCTTATTCTTAGTGATTCCCTTAGTGCCCTTCAGAGCATTCGTGAGCTGTACAATTACCATCCTTTGGTGCAGCGCATCCAGGACGTTCTCCACATTTTGCACGCTTCTGGTTTTAATGTGGAGTGCGCATGGATTCCTGGACACGTTGGCTTGCCAGGGAATGACACGGCGGATTTGGCAGCGAAATCGGCAGTCACAGCGCCCAGTGTTACGATTACCCATTCAACAGCAGAAGATTTTAGAGTGGCTGTACGGAGAGCCGTTTTTTCGACTTGGCATGCGGAGTGGTCGGCTCTCCGTGGTAATAAGCTGCGAGAGGTGAAGGACCTCCCTGTCAACTGGGTAACCTCCTCTCGTTTATTCCGCCGGGAGGAGGTAGTACTAGCTCGGCTAAGAATTGGCCACTGTATTTTTACTCACAGTTACCTTTTTAAACGTGAACCTGCTCCTGTCTGTGCGCTCTGTGGGGAGGCACAGACAGTTCGTCATGTGTTGCTGGAGTGTGGTCACCTGGCACACATTCGGTCATCTATGGCCATGCCGGCCTCTCTTGCTGAGGTCCTGGCAGATGACCCAAGAGCAGTGGACAGGGTTTTTAAATTTTTAGCAAAACTTTCTTTTACCTTGACGTTTTAGTGTGATAGCAGTTTTTTTAAACACTTTTAATTTTAATGTGTTGATTTTAGATGGAGTTTTATATCCAGCTCTGTTTAGAGGGCTGGACCGCTCTGTTACTTCCTTTTCAACTATGTTATCTCTTTTACTTGTGTTTTTTTTTTTCCTTTTTTTTGATATTTTCTTACTGCATATTGCCAAGTTTTAATCGTAAGGGCGCTTATGACCTCGGCAGTTGAGCGCCCTTAAACTCCATTATCATCATCATCATCCTCTGAAGGGTCATCTGGGGAGGAGGGCGTGAATCGGCGACGGCCGTCTTCGCCGATCAGCACATCCAATCGGTTCGAACTACTTGGACCGAAAACTGCTCTTGAAAAAGGGACCTCCCTTGTGGAGGAGATGGACCAGGAGGATTCTGCCGCCAATGCCAGAGTGACAGTGCGGAAACGGCAGGATCGTGCTCCTGAAAATAGTACTAGCCCAACGCCTAAGAAGAACAAATTGAACCGACCAGCTAATCCCAATCTGCAGAAGCGTCTTTCGATTTGAAACTTATCCCATAATATACTCAATGGCTATCCTCCATTGGAACATACGCGGAATTCGACCACATCGACCAGAGCTTGACTTGTTGCTGCGCCAACATGAACCCTTGGCTGTATGTTTACAAGAGACGAAGCTCCGTCCACAGGACACCGTTACCATCAGGCAGTACTCCTCCGTACGATGTGATTTATCCCCGGAGGACGGTGTCCCAGCACATGGGGGCACTATGATGCTTATTCGAGATGATATTTTTGCCAACTCCGTACCCATACAATCTGCAATCCAGTCCGTTGCTGTCAGCATTAAGCTACCCTCCGCTTCATTCACCATTTGCAGTATCTATTTGCCTCCATCTGCGGACCTCTCGCACAGCGACTTAGAACACCTCATTTCGCAGTTGCCACCACCCTTTTTATTGGTGGGCGACGTGAATGCCCATTACCCTCTTTGGGGCTCTTCTCGGGCTTGTGCGAGAGGTACGCTACTTAAAGACTTCTTGGATAGTCAGAATCTTGCTCTCTTGAACACCGGAGAGCCCACCTTTCTATCTGACGCATTTCATAGTTTTTCACACATTGACATTGCAATTTGTTCCCCTCAGCTGGCAGTCACCTTATGCTGGAATATCATCTCGGGTTTGCATTCTAGTGACCACTTTCCTTGTCGTATTAGTGTCTTGACACCCGTTGTATGTTCCACCCGTTTACCTAGTTGGCGCCTAGACCACGCCAGCTGGGAACTGTACTCCCACTTGGCTGAATTTAGCTACGAAGAGCACGACTCTGTGAACCACTTGGTCGAACATCTTACAGGGACCATTCTTTCTGCTGCTGAGCAATCCATTCCGCGTTCGACTGGCTACAGCCGTCGATTTCCGGTACTTTGGTGGACCGATGACTGTCGGGAAGCTATTCGCGCTCGCAGACGAACTCTACGGGTTTTCCAGCGTTTTCCTACACTGGATAACCTGATACACTATAATCGGATGCGTGCACATTCTAGGCGGGTTATTAAGGATAGCAAAAAGATGTCATGGAATAAATTCGTGGTTTCCTTTAATCGACATACACCTTCCTCTGTCGTATGGGATAAGTTAAGACGTGTGGCTGGGAAACCGAACCATATGCCCATCGCCGGTCTCAAAACACCTACCGGAGCTGTTGTTGATACATTTGACGTGGCGAATACTTTAGGCAGTGCTTTTGCTCAGGTGTCTAGCTCAGGCAATTATTCCCCTGAGTTTCTTACAATTAAGAATCAGGTGGAATCTCAAGAATTCTCGTTTCTTTCTGGCAACCTTGAGGATTATAATCGCCTTTTCACCCTGGCAGAGCTAGACAATGCACTCTCCTCTTCACGACACTCAGCACCAGGTCCAGATGGTATCCACGTCCAAATGTTGCAACATCTCTCTCCTGATGGCAAAGATTTCCTACTCGAGGTCTATAATCGTGTCTGGGTTGATGGCATTTTTCCAGACAAGTGGCGGGAGGCCACCATCATACCCATTCTTAAACCTGGAAAGGACCGCCATCTTCCTTCCAGTTACCGTCCTATTTCCCTCACCAGTTGCGTGTGCAAGGTGATGGAACGCATGATCAATGGACGGTTGGACTGGTGGCTGGAATCGCACAATCTTCTGACGAACATCCAGTGTGGCTTTCGACGACGACGTTCAACTGCTGACCACCTTGTCTCTCTGTCAACTCAGATTATGGACGGGTTTCTTAAGAACAGCCCCACAGTTGGGATATTTTTTGACCTCGAGAAGGCCCACGACACGTGTTGGCGGGCGGGAATATTGCGTACTCTACACAACTGGAACATACGTGGACGCCTACCGTTGGTCATTCAGGAGTGTATGCGGGACCGCGTTTTTCGAGTGAGGGTGGGCTCGGTTTTTTCTAACCATTTTATTCAAGAGAACGGAGTGCCGCAGGGCTCGGTACTCAGCGTGACTCTATTTGCTATTGCGATAAATTCCATATCACCATGTGTGCCTCAAGGTGTCTCTTCCTGTTTATTCGTGGACGACTTTGCCATCTTCTGTACTTCTCAGCGTACACCGTTTTTGGAATGCCGTCTCCAGCGGTGTTTGGACAATCTCTATGCTTGGAGCTCGAAACACGGTTTTCGTTTCTCCGCTGAGAAGACAGTCTGCGTTAACTTCTGACGCCGTAAGTGGCAAATGCAGCCGTCTCTTCGACTCGGGCCAGATTTACTTCCTTTCGCAGACGAGGCGAGATTCCTTGGTTTGATCTTCGATCGGAAACTTTGTTGGGCACCACAAATAGCACAGCTTAGAGCACGATGTGACCGTTCTCTAAATCTTTTACGGATACTAAGTGGCAAATCTTGGGGTGCGGATCGGACGGCATTGCTCCGTCTTTATCGTGCTGTGATTCGTTCGAAGTTGGCCTATGGCAGCATTGTGTATTCTTCAGCTCGACCTTCAGTGCTCAGAAGGTTAGACACAATCCATAACCAGGGCATCCGTGTGGCCGTTGGAGCTTTTCCAACGAGCCCAGTCGTTAGCCTCTACGCCGAATCGGGAGAACCTCCTCTGCGTTGTCGGCGTGATGTCCTGCTTGCTAATTATGGCTGTGGGCTGAAGTGTATGCCTGGGCATCCAACTTATCACGCGTTTTTCTCCTCTGAGCTGCACGAGCGATACTGCCTCCGCTCTCTGAGCCCCAGGCCAGCAGGTTTTCGTTTCCGTGAGCTTCTACGCCAGCACCATGTTGACATTCCTCGGCTGTTATCCAAGGGAGAGAGTATACACCCCCCTTGGTTACGCGCTACCTCCCATGTCGATCTCGGGATGACGCTCTACGGGAAATCTGTTACGCCTCTTGATAGTATTCGTCGTTGCTTTTTAGAATTTTTATCCAAATACAGTGGCCGTATTTGTATTTACACCGATGGTAGTAAGAGCCCCGAGGGTGTTGGATGTGCCTTTGTCACTGGCACCGCAACTTCTACTTACGGTTTGCCTAGTTGCACATCTATATATTCTGCCGAGCTATATGCTATTTATCAAGCCCTTCTGTATATTCGACGTCGAAAATTAGGTGACTGCCTTATTCTTAGTGATTCCCTTAGTGCACTTCAGAGCATTCGTGAGCTGTACAATTACCATCCTTTGGTGCAGCGCATCCAGGACGTTCTCCACATTTTTCACGCTTCTGGTTTTAATGTTGAGTGCGCATGGATTCCTGGACACGTTGGCTTGCCAGGGAATGACACGGCGGATTTGGCAGCGAAATCGGCAGTCACAGCGCCCAGTGTTACCATTACCCATTCAACAGCAGAAGATTTTAGAGTGGCTGTACGGAGAGCCGTTTTATCGACTTGGCATGCGGAGTGGTCGGCTCTCCGTGGTAATAAGCTGCGAGAGGTGAAGGACCTCCCTGTCAACTGGGTAACCTCCTCTCGTTTATTCCGCCGGGAGGAGGTAGTACTAGCTCGGCTAAGAATTGGCCACTGTATTTTTACTCACAGTTACCTTTTTGAACGTGAACCTGCTCCTGTCTGTGCGCTCTGTGGGGAGGCACAGACAGTTCGTCATGTGTTGCTGGAGTGTGGTCACCTGGCACACATTCGGTCATCTATGGGCATGCCGGCCTCTCTTGCTGAGGTCCTGGCAGATGACCCAAGAGCAGTGGACAGGGTTTTTAAATTTTTAGCAAAACTTTCTTTTACCTTGACGCTTTAGTGTGATAGCAGTTTTTTAATTTTAATGTGTTGATTTTAGATGGAGTTTTATATCCAGCTCTAGTTAAAGGGCTGGACAGTTCTGTTACTTCCGTTTCAACTGTGTTAGGTCTTTTACTCGTGTTTACTTTTTTGTTTGGTATTTTCTTACTGCCTATTGCCAAGTTTTGATCATAAGGGCGCTTATGACTCGGCAGTTGAGCGCCCTTAAACACCATTATCTTATCTTCAGGCCTGTCTCGACCGTCTGCATAGTTGGAGCGTTGCGAATGGTATCCGTTTTTCTGCCGAGAAAACTGTTTGTGTCAACTTCTGGCGTCGGAAACGTTACGCGGCGCCTTCCCTACACCTTGGGCCGGTGCCGCTGCCCTTCGCCGAAACTGTGAAGTTTCTTGGCCTAGTGTTTGACAGGAAGCTTAGCTGGTCGTCTCATATTTCTTCGTTGAGGCCTCGATGTGATTGAGCACTTAATATTTTACGTGTTTTATGTGGCCCATCCTGGGGAGCAGATCGCACTGTACTATTACAGCTATATCGTTCGCTTGTTCGCTCTAAGCTTGATTACGGGTGCCTTGTGTACTCTTCGGCATGTCATTCAGTTTTACGTCGTTTAAACCCCGTTCACCATGGAGGGATTCGCCTGGCACTGGGTGCGTTTCCGACGAGCCCAGTTATTAGTTTGTCTGCTGAGGGTGCTGAACCTCCGCTGTGCTATAGGCGTGAGGTCCTTCTTTGCAGCTATGACCTCCGCCTCCATGCAATGCCGGATCACCCGTCTTTCAAGCTATTCTTTGACGAGTCTCTTGACCGTCAATATGCTGTTAGTGTGCTGGCCTTGCTTCCTGCCGGTGTTCGCTTTCGTGGATAGCTTCGCCTGTTGGATGTTCAGCTACCGGCTCTGCTGTCACTGGGGGAATGTTCATCTCCTCCTTGGTTACGCTGCGACACTCCGGTCCACCTACGGTTGGCATCCATGACCAAATCAGTTACTCCACACCCTCGGCCTTCCGCTCCGCTTTTTTAGAGTTGCAGGCCGAGTTTCCCAACCATTGTTTTATTTTCACGGATGGTTCAAAGGATGACCGTGGTGTGGGATGTGCTTTTGTTTTTAATTCGCGGAGTTAGGCGTTTCACCTATTGGGGCAGTGTTCAATTTTTACCGCCGAACTTTTCAGTATTTATCAAGCTCTTGTTTTAATCCGGGGACAGGATTTTTGGCAGTTTCTTATGTGTAGCGATTCCCTCAGTGCACTATAGGGCCTGCGTGACCTGTATCCATACCATCCTTTGATACAGCGAATTCAGGATCGCCTGCATTCGCTCGCTGATGCTGGCGTCAGCGTATCGTTTGTTTGGGTTCCTGGTCACGTAGGTGTGAGCGGGAATGAGCAAGCGGACGCAGCTGCCAAGTCTGCGATTTTAAATCCCACGGTTTTAGCTCCACTGTTCCTCCCAATGATGCTCGTGTCCTCCTGCGCGGGGCCATTCTTTCGCGCTGGTTCGCGGAATGGTCCGCGGTGCGTGGGAACAAACTCAGAGAGGTCAAGTCCCTTCCTGTCCCCTGGACTACTACTTCGCGTGCATCTCGCCGCGATGAAGTGATTTTGGCGCCACTGCGTATTGGACACTGCCGTTTTAGCCATGAATACCTTTTACTTCGGGAAGCCGCACCGCAATGTGCTTGGGGTAACGAACCTTTGACGGTGCGTCATTTTTATTGGAGTGGCACCTTTATACTGTGCTGTGTGCGTCCCTATGTCTGTCTACTGACATCCCCACCCTTCTCTTTGACAATCCTGTATCTTGTGCTGGACTTTTTAATTTTTCCGCCGCTGCGGGATGTACAGTAGGGTTTAAATTTTTATCTTGGTTTTATCCTTTCCCGACTTTTTTTTTTTTTTTCTTTTAGTATCTTGTTTTTAATCTGGCTTAGGTAGCCTTTTTATTCTCAAGTTATAACCCTTGTGTGGTAATTCTGTTCTAGTGGTTTTTATGACTTTTAACTTTTGGCACTTTTAACTACTCTAGGGCGCTAATAATCAATGCAGTTGTGCGCCCTAAAGCCATACTACCACTACTACTACTAATACTACTACTCTGTTTGCTCGCGCATATTTAGTCAGGAGAATGGAATACCTCAAGGTTCGGTTCTCAGTTGCACCCTCTTCGCCATCGCCATCAATCCTATCGCTGATTGTCTTCCTGCTGGAATTTCCTCGTCCTTATTTGTTGACGACTTTGCAATTTATTGTAGCTCTCGGCGCACATGCCTTTTGGAGCGTCGCCTTCAGGCCTGTCTCGACCGTCTGCATAGTTGGAGCGTTGCGATCTCGCCGCGATGAAGTGATTTTAGCGCGACTGCGTATTGGACACTGCCGTTTTAGCCATGAGTACCTTTTACGAGGGAAAGCCGCACCGCAATGTGCTTCGTGTAACGAGCCTTTGACGGTGCGTCATTTTTTACTGGAGTGCCACTTTTATACTGTGCTGCGTGCATCCCTATGTCTGCCTACTGACATCCCCAACCTTCTCTTCGACAATCCTGTATCTTGTGCCGGATTTTTTAATTTTCTCCGCAGCTGCGGGATGTACAGTAGGGTTTAAATTTTTATCTTGGTTTTATCCTTTCCCGACTTTTTTTTTTAGTACCTTGTTTTTAATCTGGCTTAGGTAGCCTTTTTATTCTCTGTCAAGTTTTAACCTTGTGTGGTAATTCTGTTTTAGTGGTTTTTATGCCTTTTAACTTTTGGCTCTTTTAACTACTCTAGGGCGCTAACAACCAATGCAGTTGTGCGCCCTAAAGCCATACTACTACTACTACTCCATGTTGCGTTAACTGCGGCGGCGCACATCCATCAAGCTCTCGAGAATGCCCCCGTTTTATAGAGGAGAGAGCAATCCAGGAGATATGGGTGAAGGAGGTGTCCTTCTCTGAAGCCCGGAAGCTCCTGCGCATTCGCCAACCCTGTCCCGACATCCAATACCTATAGCTCTATCGCTGCTAAACCGGTACCAAGTCTCGAAATCACCAGTGAAACCGGCGATATAAACGGGGCCACCATTGCCGAAAAGATCCTCATAGCCGGACCACTGCCGTAGAATTCCGCTTCTACATCTGCGCCTATATCGCCATCTGCCACGTCCGCCACCGTTAAGCGAACTACATTAAAGGAGTCACCCGAACTTTCGACTTTAGGTGCTAATACCCGCGAGACTATTGACTATACTGTAACAGGGAAACTTTCAAGACCAGTGATGTCCGGAGCGACTTCTTAAAAGAAAAGGTGAAGTCTCCAAAATCATCAATGGGAAGAACGAGTCCCCGACATTCTCCACGCAGATCCTCCTCTGAGGAATCTTCTGGGGAGAGAGAAGGTCGGAAACCACCATCTTCGCCGATCAGTCTAATCCGTTTCGGTGCTCGAACTGCAATTCTGCATCGGAAAGAGGACCTCCCCCGTGGAAGAGATGGACCAGAAGGATTCTGCCCGAAGGTCAGTGCTTAAGCGGCAGGATCGTGCTCCGGAAAAAAAGTGTTAGTCCGACGGCAAAGAGGAATAATCTAAAACGACCATCACAGCCAAATATGAAGAAACGCCTTTCCATTTAAACTCTTATCCCATACCATTGCCCATGGTTATCCTACAGTAGAACATACATGGCTTCAGGTCACATCGACCTGAGCTTGAATTGTTGCTCCACCAGAATCAGCCTTTGATCGTATGCTTGAAAGAGACCAAGCTCCGTCCCCAAAACCACCTTTCCATAAAGCAGTACTCTTCTGTACGGTGTGATTTATCACCGGTGGATGGTGTTTCTGTACATGGTGGCACCATGATTCTTATCAGAGATGACGTCTTCGCTAAATCTGTACCCATAAACTACGACATACAGTCCATCGCTCTACGCATTAAGCTCCCTTCCATTAGCTTCACCATTTGCAGCATGTATGTGCTTCCAGCTGATTACCTCTGGCGCAGTGATTTAGAAGACTTCGTCTCCTAGCTACCACTTCTTCTTCTTTTGGTAGGGGACGTGAATGCCCACCACCCTCTTTGGGGCTCTCCTCGGACATGTGCGAGAGGTCAAGTTTTCGCCGAATTCTTGGATGATATCAATCTCTCTCTCTCTCTCTCTCTCTTTCTCTCTCTCTCTCTCTCTCTCTCTCTCTCTCTCCTGAAAACCGGAGAGCCTACATTTCTTTCTGGCGCCTTCAATAGTTCTCATCTGGACATCATAGTTGGTTCTCCACATTTGGCAGTTTGCTTACACTGGAATGTTCTCTCTGACTTCCCCCCAGGGGCCTACTGCGGTAGGTACGGGTTAGGCGCGCCCGGGGTCCCGAGCCACCTTGCTTCCCTCTGTGGGCAACCTCAGAGTGGTGAGGGAGTCAGCACGGCCAAATGCCCACCCACGTGTAGGCCGTGCGTGGAGACCCGTGCCGTTGAAAAGGAATATCCTGGAGGGTTGAGGGTTGCGTACCTGAGCCTAGCTTCTGTCTTTCAGTAACTGGGGAGGGTGCGCAACTTAATACACCACTTTGGTTTTTGTTTTGCCTAAACGGAAGGCTAGGGACTAACACACCCCTAGTTAATCGGCCAGGACTAGGTATTATACCGAACTCCATGGTGAGTGGGACGGCGAGCCCGCTATATCCCTTGTGTAGCCCTGTCACCCCAGTGGGGTGACCCCGTGTTGGGCTCCGTGGTGGGTGGGGAGCACTGGAGGATGAATTTTTATGTTCCTTTATGGCACCAAAAAACCAAAATCAAGCCCTTAGTAATACGGGAAAAGAAGTAGTCGAGTCTTGTGGTCCTCGGTACTTGGTGATCAAATGGACAGAGGAAGGAAGGAAGTTTATCACGGTGAGCCCCTTCATAATTCAGAGGGGTCTCGACGCAAAAGCCGGCCCTGTACAAGCCTGCATTAGCGTTTGCAATGGCACGCTGCTTGTTGACGCCTTCTCCGCATCCCAGGTTACCAAAATACTGAAAGCGAAACTGTTTGCCAGCTTCCCCGTGAAGGTCATACTGCATAAGACGCTAAAGTCCTCAAGCGGTGTGATCACCACCCGCGTTCTTGACGGAATAAGTATTGAGAGATTCAGGAGAACATGGCGGATCAAGGCGTAACATCTGTGTATCGGGTTCAGCGAAAGTTAATGGAGAATTCATGCCTACGCGTACCCTGTTCTTGACTTTTGATCGGGTAAATCTCCCGCAAAAGGGACTTCTGGATAAGTTTAATGTCCTGGGTGAGTAGGATCACTATCTTGCCATTTCCATCCCCTTCAGCACCTGGACCACCACCCTCTTTTGGTGGTGGGGTCAACATCAAGTGGTGATGGCAGAGGTCGTCTTTTGCAATCCATAAGACAAGGGAAGACATTGAAGAAGACTGTTACCAATGACCGGAGTGCACCACTTGTAGCCCCAGGTGTCTCTTCCTGTTTATACGTGGACGACTTTGCCATCTTCTGTACTTCTCAGCGTACACCGTTTATGCAACGCCGCCTCCAGCGGCGTTTGGCCAATCTTTACGATTGGAGCTTGAACAGCGGCTTTCGTTTCTCGCCTGAGAAGACAGTCTGTGTTAATTTCTGGTGTCGCAGGTGGCGAATGGCTCCTACTCTTACACTTGGGCTAGATTTGCTTCCTTTCGCAGATGAAGTCAGATTCCTGGGGTTAATATTCGATCGGCGCTTATGCTGGTCTTCACATATAGCACAGCTTAAAGTGCGCTTTGACCGTTCTCTCAATATATTACGGATACTAAATAGTACATCTTGGGGTGTAGATCGGATAGTATTGCTGCGTCTTTATCGTACACTGATCCGATCCAAGTTAGACTATGGATGCATTGTTTATTCTTCAGCACGTCCATCTGTGCTGAGACGCATAGACACTGCACAATCAGGGCATCCGTGTTGCTGTTGGGGCTTTTCCAACCAGCCCAGTTGTTAGTCTCTACGCTGAATCGACAGAACTGCCTTGTCGGCGTGATGTCCTGTTAGGAAATTATGGCTGTTCACTTAACTGCATGCCTTTGCATCCGACGCTTACCGCTTTCTTTTGTACCGAGCTGGACGAACGCTTTCGTAATCACCTTCATAGTCCAAGGCCTGCGGGCTTCCGTTTCCTTGAGCTTCTTCGGAAGCACAACATTGTGGTGCCTCGCATGTTTCCGAAGGGGGAACGGGTGTACCTCGGGATGACGGCTTACTGGAAATCGGCATTGCCTCCGTCTAGTATCCGTACATGTTTTTTAGAATTTTTATCCTCTTACAGTGACCGATATTTTATTTACAGCGATGGCAGTAAGTGCAGTGACGGTGTTGGATGTGCCTTTGTTACTGGTAGCGAACCACATACTTTCGGGTTACATATTCACACATCCATTTATTGTGCCGAGCTGTATGCCATCTACTGAGCTATTCTGTATGTTCGCCGCAGAAATTTGGGTAACTGCCTTATTTTAAGTGATTCTCTTAGTGCCCTTCAGAGCGTTCGGGAGTTATACAACCACCATTCCCTTGTGCAGCGTATCCAGGACCTTCTCCACGTTTTACACACTGCCTGTATTCATGTGGGCTGTATTCTTGGGCACGTCGGCTTACAGGGTAATGAACTGGCGGATATGGCAGCTAAGACGGCGGCTACACACACCTGTACTGCGCTTCCTTTCGTCACCGATTTGACTTGAGACTTGTTGTCCGGAGAGTGGTGCACTCCGGATGGCACGCGGAGTGGGGGTCTCTCCGCGGGAACAAGCTCAGGGAAGTGAAGGACGCTCCTGTTACCTGGGTGACCTCCTCTCGTAAATCCCGTCGGGAGCAGGTACAATTGGCTCGCTTGCGAATCGGTCGCTGCAATTTTACGCATAGTCACGTTTTTAAGAGAGATCCTGTGCCTAACTGTCCGCTCTGTGGGGCGGTATTGTTGGTACGGCATGTCCTGCTAGACTGTATCGCACTAGCAGCCCTTCGCTCTGAGTCACACCTGCCGGCCTCCCTCGCGGAGGTTCTTACCGACGACCACGGAGTGGTCGTTAGAGTTTTTAAATTTTTATCTTATTTTACCTTTGCGATAAGGATTTAATTTTTAAGGATTACATCTGTCTTTATCGCTTTTAATGCAGCGGGGGTTCATGGGTTTAAATGAATTTAGACGTTGCTCGGTTTTTAATTGGTTTTAACCCGTCGACCATGTTTTAGGTATTTTGCATCCTTTTCGCTCCGTTTTTAAATATTTTAGATTACTATTTTGTCTTTTAGCCAAAAGTTTTTATCTTCTGGTGTTAAGTGACATTTGTTTTTATACTTTTCTTTTCTTTTTGGAGTTGTTATTTAACCTTGTTTTCTGAGGGCACTAATGACCTCAGTATTTGAGCGCCCTTAAACAGCAACCATCATCATCATCATCCCGCAAAAGGTTAGGGCAGGATACGAAGTCTTCGAGGTTTCGCCTTATATACGGAACCCACTTAGATGCTATAACTGTCGATGTTTTGGCCATACGCGAGATCTTTGTAAGGGCGAATCCACCTGAGCCAACTGTGGTGACCTATCCCACGATGGTGTGTGTAGTTCTCCGCCATCATGCGTGAATTGTGACAGCGAACATCCGTCTAGTTCCCGAAACTGTCCCCGTTTTACATAGGAGAAGTCGGTCCAGGAGATCCGGGTGAAAGAGAAGGTGTCCTCGGAAACCCGGACTCTCTTGCGACTCCGCCAACCCTCTGTCCTGAAGTCGGGCACGTTTAGCACTGTTGAAGCTAAACAGGTGCCGCGTCCGGAAATCGCAAAACAAACTAGCGATATAAACGAGACAAATATCGCAGAAAAAGTCCTTGTAACCAGAACAGCGCCAAAGCCTACGTTACCTTCCAAGTCGTTACTAACATCTGCCAAAACTTTCAGCCGACAGAGCAGTTCGGCAACTTTCTCACCTAAAGCTTCGACCTCGGGAAATAAATCCTCTAAGATTGTTACATACTCTGCTCCTGCTAAGCAATTCAAGACCAGCTATGTCCGGTAAGACGTTCTAAAAGATAGTGCTAAGACTGCTCCCAAATCATCTAAGGGAAAGCAAAGTCCCCGCCACTCTCCACGGAGATCCTCCTCTGAGGAATCTTCTGGGGGACGTACCGATCGGCCACAACCAACATCGCCGATCAGTACCTCGTATCGGTTCGAGGTTCTTGAACCGAAATTTTCTATGGGAAAGGGTTCTTCCCCCGTGGAGGAGATGGATCAGGAGGATTCTGTCGTCAGTGGGAAACGACAGTGCGTAAGCGACAGGATAGTGCTGCCGAAAAAAGTGTTAGTCCAACAACAAAAAGCAATAAACTGAACCGAACAACGCCCAATATGCAGAAACGGCTTTCCATTTAGAACTTATCCCATCATAAAGACTATGGCTATCCTACAGTGGAACATACGTGGAGTTAGAATACATAGACCACAGCTTGAATTGCTGCTACATCAGCATCAGCCCTTGGTCATATGCTTACAAGAGACCAAGCTCCGTCCCCGGGACTCCATTGTTATCAGGAAGTACTTCTCCGTACGTTGTAATCTATCACCGAAGGAGGGTGTCCCAGCACATGGAGGCACTATGATTCTTATCCGAGATGATATAAATGTCGAACCAGTACCCTTACAATCTGACGTCCAGTCCGTCGCTATCAGGATTCAGGTTCCTTCCGCTATCTTCACCATTTGTAGTCTATATTTACCTCCATCCGCTGACCTCTTGCACACTAACTTACAAGATCTAGTTGCGCAGCTGCCTCCACCATTTCTATTGGTAGGAGATGTGAATGCCCATCCTCCACTTTGGGGCCTCACCTCGGGCGTGTGCGAGAGGTTACCTCATTGCAAACTTCTTGGACCGTAATAATTTAGCTCTGTTGAACACCGGAGGGCCTACATTTCTTTCTGACGCCTTTCATACTCTTTCATTCCTTGATTTTTTTGGTAGTGTTTAACGCCCGCTTTAACTACTAATGGCACCGCAGGCTGTGACACTGATGATACAACCGCCTGCGATGCCATTAGTAGTTAAAGCGGGCGTTAAACACTACCAAAAAAAAAACTGATGATACATGAATGACGATGGAGTACCGGTGGAATGCGATGGCGGGGGAACCCGGAGTACCCGGAGAAAACCCGCCCCAGCGCCGTTTTGTATACCACAAATCTCACATGCGGTCGCTTGGGATCGAACCCCGGCCGTGTAGGTGAGAGTCGAGTGGTCTAACCACTCGGCAAAGGCGCGGCCCTTCATACCTTGATGTAGCTATTTGTTCACCCCAGTTAGCTGTTTCCTTCACTTGGAATATCATCTCTGAATTGCATTCCAGTGACCACTTCCCATGTCTTATTAGTCTCTTGACGCATCCTGTGTGTCCCACCCGTTTACCAAACTGGCGCTTCGATCAAGCCAACTGGGATTTATATTTCCACTTGGCTGTTTTTAACCACGATGATCACGCCTCTGTGAACCATTTAGTCGACCACTTCACAGAGATAGTTCTATCCTCTGCTGAACAATCAGTTCCACGTTCCACGGGCCCAACTCGTCACTTTCCGGTACCTTGGTGGACTGACGAGTGCCGGACTGCTATTCCTGCCCGCTCAGGGTTTTCGAGCGTCGCCCTACACTGGAAAAGTTCATACATAAGGAAATACGTGATATATCTCGGCAGGTTATTAAGCATAGCAAAAAGACGTCCTTGAGCAACTTTGTAGCTTCCTGTAATAGAAATACCCCTTCCTCTGTCGTATGGGATAAGTTGAGGCGTTTGGCTGGCAAATCGACCCATATGCGAATCGCTGGTCTCAGAACCGCTGCCGTTGTTGTTAACACATTTAACGTGGTTAACACTTTGGGCCGTGCTTGCGCTCAGGTGTCTAGCTCAGACATATGTGCCCCTGAGTTCCATAGAGTTAAGAATCAGGCCGAATCTCAAGTGTAAACCTTGAAGATTACAACCGTGTTTTCACCATGGCGGAGTTAAACCACGCACTTAAACCTTCGCGAAACTCTGCGCTTGGTCCAGATGGCATCCACGTCCAAATGTTGCAACATCTCTCTCCTGATGGTAAGGCTTTTCTACTCGAGGTGTATAACCGGGTCTGGGTTGGCGCCGCTTTTCCAGACAGATGGCGGGAGGTAACCGTTATACCTATTCTGAAGCCTGGGAAGAACCGTCATCTTGCTACCAGCTACCGTCCTATTCCCCTCACGAGCTGCGTTTGCAAGGTGATGGAACGCATGATCAATGGACGGTTGGTCTGGTGGCTAGAATCCCACAATCTATTGACTAAAGCTCAGTGCGGTTTTAGACGGCGTCGGTCAGCAGCTGACCATCTTGTATCCCTATCGACGAAGATTATGGACGGCTTTCTTACAAACTGTCAACGGTTGGAATATTTTTAACCCTGAGAAAGCCTATGATACGTGTTGGCGAGTAGGTATATTACGTTCCCTCCACAACTGGAATTTTCGTGGACGCCTACCGTTATTCATTCAGGAGTTTTTGCGGGATCGCACTTTCCGAGTAAGGGTCGACTCGGTTTTTTCTAACCATTTTATTCAAAAGAACGGTGTGCCGCAGGGCTCTGTACTAAGCTTGACGCTGTTTGCTATAGCGATTAATTCCATATTGCAATGTGTTCTTCCAGGTGTCTCGTCCTGTTTATTTGTGGATTACTTTGCTATTTACTGAACTTCTCAGCGAACACCGTTTTTGGAACGTCGCCTCCAGCGGTGATTGTACAATTTCTATGATTGGAGCTTGAATAAAGACTTCCGTTTCTCCCCTGAGAAGACAGTCTGCGTTAACTTCTGGCGCCGTAGGTGGCGACCTCCGCCATGTCTTCGACTCGGGCCAGATTTACTACCATTCGCAGATGAGACGAGATTCCTTGGGTCGATTTTCGTTCGGAAGCTTTGTTGGTCACCGCACATAGCACAGCTGAAAGCGCGATGTGACCGTTCTCTCAATATTTTCCGGATACTAAGCGGTAAATCTTGGGGAGCGGATCGGACAGTGTTGCTTCGTCTTTCTCGCGCACTGATACGATCGAAGTTGGACTATGGAAGCATTGTTTATTCTTCAGCACGACCATCAGTGCTCAAAAGATTAGACACAGTCCATAATCAGGACATCTGTGTGGCGGTTGCAGCTTTTCCAACCAGCCCAGTTGTTAGCCTCTACGCCGAATAGGGAGAACCCCCTCTGCGATATCGGCGCGATGTCCTGCTAGCTAAGTATGGCTGTGGGCTCAAGTCCATGCCTGGTCATCCAACTTTCCAATCATTTTTCTCTCCCGAGCTGGACGAACGGTATCGCCACCTCTCCGTTAGTACAAAACCTGCAGGTTTTCGTTTCCGTGACCTTCGGCAACATGGTATTGTCATGTTGAGCAAACAGTGGCCGTATTTTTATAAATACCGATGGCAGTAAGTGCCCCGACGGTGTTGGTTGTGCCTTTGTTCATGGTTCCGAATCTTTTACTTTCCGTTTACCTAACAGCACATCCATATATTCTGCCGAGCTGTATGCTATTTACCGGGCCCTTTTATATCTTCGCCACCGAAAATTAAGTGACTGCCTTATTCTTAGCCATTCCCTCAGTGCCCTTCAGAGCATTCGTGAGCTGTACAATTACCATCCTTTAGTGCAGCGCATCCAGGACGCCCGCTACATTTTGCAAGCTTCTAGGGTTAGTGTGGAACTTGCATGGATCCCTGGACACGTTGGCCTTTCAGGGAATGAGTTTGCAGATTTGGCAGCGAAATCGGCAGTCAGAGAGTCCAGGGTTAATTTTACCGTTGCAACTGCGGAAGATCTTAGAGCTGTTGTGCGGAGAGCTGTATATTTGAGCGGGCATGCGGGGAGGTCGGCTCTTCGAAGTAACAAGCTACGGGAAGTGAAAGATATTCCTGTCCCCTGAGCAACCTCCTCCCGTCCTTCTCGCCGGGAGGAGGAGAAATTGGCTTGGCTGCGAATTGGCCACTATTTTTTACCCATTGTTTCCTTTTTCATAGTGATCCTGAACCTTTGTGTCCGCTTTGTAGCGCAGCACTGACGGTAGCACACATGCTGGTAGAGTGTGTTGCTCTGGTATCTTTTCGCACCACTCTCCAGCTGCCAGCCTCTCTAGCGGAGGTTCTTGGCAATGACCGCGCTGCTGTTGACAGAGATTTTCAGTTTTTATCTACAATAAATTTTACGTTCAGGATGTAGTTCTTTATATAAGACTTTAAAACATTTAATCTTACTCGTTTTCACCCATTTTACAGCACATTGTTCTAACTGGTTTTATGTCTTTTAGGACTTAGATGCTGTTTCGTTTTTACAGTATCTTTTAGGTCTATTTTAGCACGCTTTTTACAATTTTAAAGCCCCTTTCGATCGCATTTGATGCCCAGTTGAGTTTTCTAAGGGCGCTGATAACCCTGGTAGTTGGGCGCCCTTAAACCACAATCATCATCATCATCATCTCTCTGACTTGCATTCAAGCGACCACTTTCCTATCCTTATTTGTCTCTTAGCACAGGATTTTTGTTCCAATCGTTTACCTAGAAAGCACCTAGAGCAGGCCAACTGGAATCTTTATTCCAGCTTAACCATTATCAACTACAACGAGCACGATTCGGTGGATTTGTTAGTCTAACAACCCACCGAGACAATTATTTTCGCTGCTGAGCTTTTTATTCCGCGGCCGCCTGGACATCAACGTCGTTTTCCTGTCCCTTGCTGGACAGATGAATGCCGGATACCATTCGTGCTCGCAGACGTGCCCCCCCCCAGGGGTTTACTACGGTAGGTACGGGTTTGGTGCACACGGGGGTTCTCCCCAGGGCCTACGACGGAGGGTACGGGTGCACCACACGCTCTATGATTGGAGCTCTAAAAGCGGCCTTCGCTTTTCACTTGAGAAAACCGTCTGCGTTAGCTTCTGGCATTGTTGGTGCCGAATGGCACCTAATCTTCTACTTGGTCCTTCTTTACTTCCCTTCGCAGATGTGGTGATATTCCTGGGTTTGGATTTCGATCGGAAACTATGCTGTTCAACACATATTGCACAGCTTAAGGCGCGGTGTCACCGTTCTCTGAATATTTTACTGATACTAAGGGGCAAATATTAGGAAGCAGATCAGACAGTCGCCTGCGGTGCCATTAGTAGTTAAAGCGGGCGTTAAACACTACCAAAAAAAAAAAAAAAAAAAAAGATCAGACAGTGCTACTGCGCCTTTATCGTGCGCTGATCCGATAAAACTTATAGATGCATTGTATATTCTTCCGTACGACTATCGGTGCTGAAAGGATTAGATGCAATCCATAATCAGGGCATCCGTGTGGCTATTGGAGCCTTTCCAACCAACCCAGTTGTGAGGCTCTACGCCGAGTTGGCAGAACCCCCTCTGCGCTGTCGGCGTGATGTCCTGCTGGCAAATTATGGTTATGGACTTCAGTGCCTGCCTTCGCATCCTACTTTTATCCCTTTTAGTTCTGCTGACTGGACGAACGTTATCGCCAACTATCACTTTGTGTAAAACCCGCTTTTGTTTGTTTTCGAGAGCTTCTTCGGGACTACTATATTGCACTGGCTAGAATGTTTCCCAAGAGATAGAGGATGTTCCTACGTTGGTTTCGTGTTACATCCCACGTGGATTTTGGGATGAAATCTTTCGGGAACCGTACAATGCCTGTGTAGTATCCGTACATTGTTTTTAGAGTTTTTATCCCCTTACAGAAACCAACTTTGTATATAAACCGACGGTAGTAAATGCACCGACGGTGTTGGATTTGCAATTTTACCGAAGCTAAGCAACATACTTTCGGTTTGCTTAGTTACACATCCATTTATACTGCAGAGTTGTATGCTATTTACCGAGCCATTCTTTATATTCGCCCTCGTAATTTGGTGACTGCGTCATTCTTGGCGACTACCTAGCGCACTTGGAAGTGTTCGTGAGCTGCACAGCTACCATTCCTTAGTGCAGCACACTCAGGATGTCATCAACCTTTTAGAGACCCCCCAGGTGCCTACTACGGTAGGTACGGGTTTGGCGCACCCGGGGGTTCCCGAGCCACTCGCCACCATATCATCCCTTCCCAACGCCATCCACTGCGCCACGTTTTGTGTTCTTGTCTGCGTGTGTCTGTGCGCATATGTTTGGGTATGTTATTGTTTGTGCGAGTTTACTTGCCTCGTCTTCTTCCTCATGTAGGCTTATTACCTATATACGAGGTACGTCCAGAAAGTAAGTTCCGTTTCAATTTATCTCCGCTGCAGCGCTCCGATCGCAGTTCCGCACATGCGCGGTAGACGCTCTGTGTCAAGGAGAAGAAACGTACGCCTTTTTGAGATCGCTGTCAGCCACATACGGTTTGTTGTGCTTGTTTACAATGTCGGTGTTGATTGAAAATCCCGCCGCTTGTGAAATCAGATCTGTGATTCGTTTTCTGAATGCTAGGAAAGTGAAATCAATTGAAATTTATCGGCAAATTTGCGAAGCTTACGGACAAATTGCGATGAGTGATTCAATGGTGAGAAGATGAGTGCGACCGTTCAATAAAGGACGTAGTGAAGTGGACGATGAAGAACGAAGTGTGCGTCCATCCTTGGTTACAGAAGAGCTGGTTCACGCGATTGATGATAAGATCCGGGAAAACAGCAAGTTTACAATTAGTACTCTCGCTATGGAATTTCCCCAAAGCTCACGATCACTAATTCATGAAATTGTTACCGAAAAACTGAAATTTCGTAAACTTTGCTCACGTTGGGTACCAAAGATTCTTACTGAGCAACACAAAACAAAACGAATGGGTAGTGCACCTCAGTTTTTAACCCGTTATGAGGAAGACGGCGAAGAATTTTTGACACAGATAGTCACAGGAGATGAGACTTGGGTTTCTTACGACACCCCTGAAACTAAGCGGCAATCAATGGAATGGAGGCACACTTCATCCCCAGCAAAGGTTAATCCGAAACAAATCCTGACACCTCGAAAAATGAATGTGCACAGTGTTCTGGGACTGGAAAGGCATCTTACTCATTGATTTCTTACCGCGTGGTCAAACAATCAAAGCAGATATTTATTGCGAGACACTTAGGAAATTGCGCCGCGCAATACAGAATAAGCACCGAGGATTGCTGTCAAAAGGTGTTGTTTTTCTTCACGACAACGCACGACCACACACTGAAAATGTGACGAAAAACCTCCTACAGGGATTTGGCTGGGACGTGTTTGGCTGTCCTCCGTACAGCCCTGACCTCGATCCTAGCGACTTTCATCTGTACTACATCTCAAGTCTTTCCTTGGCGGTCAACACTTCAACAATGATGAAGAGCTGAAAGAAAATGTTTCCAACTTTTTGAGGACACATGTGGCAAACTTCTATGAAGAAGGTATACAAAAACTTGTGCCACGCTATGACAAATGCCTGCAAAATTTCGTCAGTTATGTGGAAAAGTAGTTTAAGGGTTGTAGAATTTTGTGCAATAAATAATTATTCTGTATCTGTACACAATTTAATTTTATTACCAAACGGAACTTACTTTCTGGACGTATCTCGTATTTAGTTTTAAGGCTATAGGTTTATTAACTCCTGCCTCACCAACAGGGATATGATGATGATTAAAGTTTAAGGGCGCACAACTACATGGTCATGAGCGCCCAATAAAAACAAGTCGTGCTAAGACGAGATAAAAGCCCAATAAAAAGTTAAAATCAGTCAATAAAAATAAATAAAATGATAGAAAAAACTGCCCACTGCATAATTCATACAGCTAAAAACTGGTAAAACAGAATCTAAATGCCATAAATAAAACAGACCCTAGCCCTGAGAGGCTAAAATAGGTAAAATCAGCAGCTACCAGTTCAGGAACATACCAGACTGCAAAGTAAAATAGAACTAAATATTCAGGTTAAAACGCAATGATGATAGGAACTTAAAAATCCGATCTACTGCTCCGGTATCGTCCAACAAGATCTCTTTAGTACTGGCCGGCAGGTGTAGAGTGGCTCGTAATCGGGCTAGAGGAGCACACTCTACCAGTACATGGCAAACAGTCAGTGCTTGCCCACACTGTAGACAGACAGGAGCAGGATCCCTTTTGAACAGGTAGCTGTGTGTAATAAAACAGTGACCGACACGGAGACGAGCCAAAACCACTTCCTCACGACGGGAAGTGCGTGACGAAGTAGACCAGTGTACCGGAAGATCTTTCACTGCCCTTAGCTTATTGTTGCGGAGAGCAAGCCACTCCGCGTGCCAGCGCGAAATCACCGCCCTCCGCAAAACATGTCCAAAATCTTCGGGTGTAGAACAAGTAATGGTAACACTGGGCTCCGAGGCTGCTAACTTTGCCGCCTCATTCGCTAATTCGTTGCCTGACAACCCAACGTGTCCTGGAATCCATGTGAGATCCACATTCACGCCAAGGGCGTGCAAAACGTGGGGGGCATCCTGAATGAGCTGCACTAGTGGATGGTAGTTGTACAGCTCACGAACGCGCTGAAGTGCGCTAAGCGAATCACTCAGAATAAGGCAGTTACCCAAGTTTCGACGGCAAACGTACTGAATGGCTCGATAGATAGCATACAACTCCGCAGTATATACGGATGTGAGAAGAGGCAAACCGAAAGTATGTGATTCGGTGGCAATTACAAAGGCACACCCAACACCGTCGATAGATTTACTGCCATCGGTATAAATACAAATTCGGTCACTGTAACGGGATAAAAATTCTAAAAAACAAGTACGGATACTAATGATGGGCATCACAGACTTCCCAAATGCCAACATCTCGAGGTCGACGTGGGAGGCAGCACGTAACCAAGGTGGGTGCACCCTATCTCCCTTAGGAAACATGCTAGGCATTACGATATTAGAGTCCCGAAGGAGCTCTCTAAAACGAAAACCAGCAGGCTTGGGACTAAGTGTTAGGCGACAATAACGGTCGTCTATCTCAGTAGAATAAAAATGGGGAAATGCTGGATGCATAGGCTGGCTTTTAAGTCCACTACCATAATTTGCTAGCAGGGCATCACGCCGAAATCGAAGGGGTGGTTTCGCCGATTCGGCATAGAGACTCAAAACTGGGCTAGTTGTGAAGGCTTCAACAGTCACACGGATGCCCTGATTGTGGACAGCATCTAACTTTCTCAACACAGATGGTCGTGCCGAGGAATAAACAATACATTCATAGTCTAACTTTGGTCGGATCAGTGTACGATAAAGACGCAGCAATACTGTCCGATCCGCTCCCCAAGATTTACCACTTAATGTCCGTAAAATATTAAAAGAACGGTCACACCGCGCCTTAAGCTGTGCTATATGTTGTGACCAGCAGGGTTTTCGGTGAAATACCAACCCCAGGAATCTCACCTCATCTGCGAAAGGAAGTAAAGTTGGCCCAAGGTGAAGAGTAGGTGCCATGCGCCACCTGCGGCGCCAGAAGTTAACACAGACCGTCTTCTCAGGGGAAAAACGAAAGCCGTTTCTTAAGCTCCAATCATAGAGATTGTCCAAGCACCGCTGGAGACGGCGTTCCAAAAACGGTGTACGCTGAGAAGTACAGTATATCGCAAAGTCGTCCACGAATAAACAGGACGAGATATCTGGGGGAACACATTGCGATTTGGAATTAATTGCTATAGCAAATAGCGTGACGCTTAGTACCGAGCCCTGCGGCACTCCGTTCTCTTGACTAAAAGGGTTAGAAAATACCGAGCCGACCCTTACCCGGAAAACGCGGTCATGCACAAACTCCTGAAGGAATAGCGGAAGGCGTCCTCGAATATCCCAACTGTGGAGGCAATGTAATATTCCCGCTCGCCAACACGTATCATAGGCCTTCTCGAGGTCAAAAAATATCCCAACTGTTTGGCTGTTCCTCAGAAACCCGTCAGAAATCTGTGCTGACAGCGAAACAAGGTGGTCAGTTGTAAACGGCGTCGTCGGAAACCACACTGGATGGTGGTCAAAAGATCGTGGGATTCCAGCCACCACTCCAACCGTCCATTGATCATGCGTTCCATCACCTTGCATACGCAGCTTGTGAGGGAAATAGGACGGTAACTGGAAGGAAGTTGACGGTCCTTTCCAGGTTTCAAAACAGGTATAATGGTGGCCTCCCGCCACTGAGATGGAAAAGTGGAATCAACCCAGACACGATTGTAGACCTCCAGGAGGAAGGACTTGCCTTGAGGAGTGAGATGTTGTAGCATTTGGACGTGGATGTCATCAAGACCGGGCCCAGAGTTTCGCGAAGATGAAAGTGCGTGATCTAGCTCCGCCATGGTGAAAAGGCGATTATAGTCTTCAAGGTTTCCAGAACGGAAGGCGAACCCTTGAGCTTCCACCTGAGCCTTAACAGGAAGAAACTCAGGCGGATAGTACATGGGCGAAGAACCGGCCAAGAGTGTTAGCCACGTCATTCGGATCTACTACATTATCTGCGGATGTTTTTAGACCGCATATGGGTATATGGGTCGCTTTGCCAGCTACACGCCGAAACTGATCCCTACAACAGAGGAAGGTGTATGTCGATTAAAAGACGTTACAAAGTTGCTCCATGATGTCTTCTTGCTATCCTTTATAACTTGTCTAGATTTTGCACGCAGTTTTTTTATAGTTTATCATGTTATCCAGTGTAGGACGACGCTGGAAAACCCGGAGAGCTCGTCTGCGAGCACGAATGGCAGTTCGGCAGTCTTCTGTCCACCAAGGAACAGGAAAACGACGAGAGTGGCCAGTCCAGCGTGGAAAAGACTGCTCAGCAGCAGACAGAATGGCGGTTGAGAGGTGCTCAACTAAGGAATCAACTGCGGCGTGCTCACTACTGAAAAACAGCCAAACGGGAATAAAGGTTCCAGTTGGCGTGATCCAGGCGCCATCTAGGTAAAAGTGTGGAACATAAATTGTGGGTTAAGAGACTTATGACGACCGGAAAGAGGTCACTAGAGCATAAATCAGAGATCACATTCCACTGTAACGAAACGGCTAATTGCGGAGAGCAGGCGGTTAAGTCTATCTGTGAACAACTGTTAAAGGCGTCAGAGAGAAAGGTAGGCTCTCCGGTATTCAAAAGAGTGAGATTAATATGATCCAAGAAATCGGCGAGCAGTTGGCCTCTTGCACAAGCCCGAGGGGAGCCCCAAAGCGGGTGGTGGGCATTTAGATCCCCCAACAACAAAACAGGTGATGGTAGCTGGGAGACTAGATCTTCCAGATCAGTGCGCCAGAGGCCATCAGAAGGAGGTACATATATACTGCAAATGGTGAAGCTAATAGAAGGTAGCTTAATCCTGACAGCAATGGATTATATGTCAGATTGAATGGGTACAGATGTAGCGAAGATGTCATCATTGATGAGAATCATAGTACCCTCATGTGCAGGTACTCCATCCGCCGGAGATATATCACACCGTACAGAAGAGTACTACCTGAAGGTAAGGTTGTCTTGGGGACGAAGCTTGGTCTCTTGCAAGCATACGACCAAAGGCTGATGCTGGTGGAGCAACAAGTCCAGCTGTGGTCGACGTGGTCTAATGCCGCGTATGTTCCACTGTAGGATAGCCATGGTCTCTGGGATGGGATATGTTCTAAATAGAAAGTCGTTTCTGCAGGCTGGCGGGTTCTAGTCGGTTTAATTTATTCTTTTTTGCCGTTGGACTAATTCACTTTCCAGGAGCACGATCGTGCCGCTTACGCACTGTCCCTCTGGCAGTGAGGGCAGAATCCTCCTGTTCCATCTCCTCCACATGGGAGGACCGCTTACCCATAGAAAATTTCGGCTCGAGAATCTCGAACCGATTTTGGGTGCTGACCGACGGAGATGGACGTCGCCGATCGGAACTCCTCCGAAAAGTTTCCTCAGAGGAGGATCTAGGTGGAGAGTGATGAGGACTTTTACCACCCTTGGGTGTTTTTGGTGCAGTTGTGTCATGCGCTTTAAGGAAGTCAGTCCTAACATGGTTTTTCTTGAAATTCTTTGCTGGTACAGAATAGGTTACAGTTTTGCCGGTCTTATTGCCGGAGGTCGACGGTTGCGGTGACAATCGTTCTCGAATAGGTCTTACTGTGGCGGATTTGGTGGATGGTGGTGCCGACGTGGACGTGGATGTTGAGGTCTTCAGTAGTGGTTTGGCTACGATGATCTTTTCCGAAATTGTAACCCCGTTAATATCGCCTGTTTGTGTGGCAATTTCCCGCTTCGGTACCGGTTTAGCTGTAACAGAGCCAGGCCGTGGGACAGAGGGCTGTCGAATACGCAGGAGTTTACGGGCTTCGGAGAAGGACACCTTTTGTTTCACCCGTATCTCGTGGATGGCTCTCTCCTCTGCAAAATGGGGGCAGGCTCGGGAACTAGGTGGATGTTCCCCGCCGCACTTCACACAAGACGCAGGTTTAGTGCAATCCCCATCGCGAGAAGCGTCGCTACAGGTTGCACAGGTTGCTGGACCAGAACAATATTCGCTGGTATGCCCAAACCGCTGGCACTTGTAACATCGTAAAGGGTTGGGAATATAGGGCCTAACCTGGATGGCTTCGTACCCTGCCTTAATCTTTTGAGGGAGATCTACCCGATCAAAGGTAAGCAACAGAGTACGGGTAGGTACAAAATCACCATTAACTTTCCGCTGAACCCTATAAACGGATCTTACGCCTTGTTCTGCCAGATTCTCTTGAAGCTCCTCATTGGACAACCGTCCAATGCGCGGGTGGTGATAACACCACGCGAGGAGTTCAAAGTCTTATGCTTCTCGATCCTAACCGGATAGCTACCTAAAAGTTTCGCCTTAAGTATTTGTCCTGCCTGGGAAGGTGATATTGCCTCAACCAGGAGGGTTCCATTTCGCGTTCTAACACAGGATTTAACCGGACTAGCAATTTTGTTTAAACCCTTCTGAATAGCGAAAGGGCTGACGGATGTAATGCTTTTTCCTTCCTCTGTTCTGAATATGACTAGCCGAGTCCGATGGTCCTCGCTACTTCCTTTCCCAATACTAAATTAATACTGTGTTTAAATTTTGCCCCCAGTGCTCCCCACCAACCATGGAGCCCAACGCGGGGTCACCCCACTGGGGTGACAGGGCTACACAGGGGATATAGCAGGCTCGCCGTCCCACTCACCCTGGAGTTCGGTATATACCTAGTCCTGGCCGATTGACTAGGGGTGGGTTAGTCCCTAGCCTCCCGTTTAGGCAAAGCAGAAACCAAAGTAGTGGATTAAGTTGCGCACCCTCCCCAGTTACTGAAAGACAGAAGCCCAGGCTCAGGTACGCATCCCTCAACCAACCAGGACATTCCTTTTCACCGACAAGGGTCTCCACGCACGGCTTACACGTGGGTGGGCATTTTGAACTACTGACTCCCACACCACTCTGAGGTTGCCCACAGAGGGAGTCAATGTGGCTCGGGACCCCGGGCACGCCTAACCCGTACCTACCGTAGTAGGCCCCTGGGGGGACCAACAGGGATATTTCTTCTATCTCCGTGATTCCTGTCCCACGGTTCAAGCGCGGCTTCCAACTTGTATGCTCTTCGGAGGTCTCAATCGTGACGCTTGAGTGGACTCTTCACATTGCCCCTATGTGTAAGCCTTAGGTGCGGAGCTCGTCCATACCGATATGTACACCCACGTAGCTCCTCTGCGAGCCCGGCACGTGCTAATCTCCCGACGAAGGCAGGTCGTCGGGTTAGAATCACGGGCCGGGCGTGTTACCGCAATCGGAAACCCGGTGTATTCAACCACAAGTCCCCTGAATCCATGCATGTGTCGTTACACACCATGGCATAACGTGGAGGGCCACAGGTGGTTATACCTGTGTTAGGGGCATAAAGCCGGGTTGTGCATGGTGGAGGGCTTAGCCGTATGGACCAGCAGTGGAGGCTGGAGGGTCACTCCTACTTACTCCGTGAGATCGTTCTGGGAGGGGTTTCCAGTCGGCACAGACCAGAAAGTATTTTTGGGGTCTTTTTTCTCTGTTCCCCCGGATTGCAGGCTGACGCCGACAGTACCGGAAGGGGGCCTTTTTATAATGATCCCTCCGCGCAATACCTCTCTTTTTGACAAATTTTTGGTGTTGACCTTGGCTTGTGATTCAAAGACATTGCGAGAACTTAACCCCTTTTACATTCAACGTGAACTCGACAGAATATGTGGCAATGTGACCAATGCAACCAGGACTAGAGACGGTACGTTGTTATTTGAAACCAGGACCGAAGACCAGTCCAGGAAGCTCTTGAAAGCCGGTTTATTGAGTTCCTACCCAATAACGGTGGCACCACACAAATCGTTGAATACCTGTAGATGCGTGGTGACTACCTCAAGCATAGACGGCCTTTCCGACGCTGAAATTGTCGCCAATCTCTCCGACCAGGGTGTGTGTCAGGCGTACCGTCTTCTTGGCAACCGTGATGGTGAGTAGGTGCGTTAAGGACAGTCTTCCTAATGTTCAAAGGCACCAACTTACCTGAGGCACTCTACTGTAGATACGAACGCGCTGCTGTGAGGCCGTATATACCGAACCCTATGCGTTGTTTCCGCTGCCAGAAGTTTGGTCACACCCAACGTCGGTGCAGTTTCGACGCTACATGTGTACATTGCAGCCAAACTGCCCACGGAGAAACTGCTTCTGCTCGAGACGTTTGTTGCGTCCATTGTAAAGGGAACCATTCATCTAGCTCCCGGCAATGTCCACGTTTTCTCGAGGAAAAGGCTATCCAGGAGCTGCGAGTTAAGGAACCCCTGACTTTTCCGGAAGCCAGACGTCGCTTCCAACAGCTGCAGCCTGTGACCATCTCAGGCTACGCCTCAGCGCTCGGCAGCACTCCTGTTTTCTCAGTGACACTCCCCGCAGGGGCCTACTACGGTTTAGGCGCACCCGGGGTCCCAAGCCACCTTGACTACCTCTATGGGCAACCTCAGAGAGGTGAGGGAGTCACTAGGTCAAAATGCCCACCCACGTGTAAGCCGTGCGTGGAGACCCGTGTCGGTGAAAAGGAATGTCCTGGTTGGTTGAGGGTTGCGTACCTGAGCCTGGGCTTCTGTCTTTCAGTAACTGGGGAGGGTGCGCAACTTAATACACCATTTTGGCTTCTGATTTGCCTAAATGGGAGGCTAAGGACTAACCCACCCCTAGTCAATCGGCCAGGACTAGGTATTATACCGAACTGCAGGGTGAGTAGGACGGCGAGCCTGCTATATCCCCTATGTAGCCCTGTCTCCCCAGTGGGGTGACCCCTTGTTGGGGTCCGTGGTGTGAGGGGAGTACTGGGGGTTGAATTTTTACCATTTTAATGGCAAGACAACTTAAACCCTTGATTTCAAATAAAGACGTTGGAAAGGAGGTAGTCGAGTCATGTGGTCCTAGCTACTTGGTTATTCATAGGGCAGAGGAAGGTAGGAAGTTCCTTACGGTGAGCCCTTTTACAATCCAAAAGGGTCTCGATGCCATTGCTGGTACGGTTAAATCCTACGTTTGAGCTCGCAATGGTACACTTCTTGTGGAAGCCAACTCCGCCTCGCAAGCTGCAAGGATACTAAAAGCCACCATGTTAGCCAGCTATCCAGTGAAGGTCGAAGTGCACAAGTCGTACTCCCCACGCGGTGTAGTAACAACTCGCGCGTTGGACGGTTTGTGTATTGAGGAGATCCAAGAAAATCTTGCGACTCAGGGTGTCCCATCTGTTTATCGGGTACAACGTAAGATCAATTTATGCCTACTCGTACCCTGTTTCTTACTTTTGATCGGGTTGACCTCCCTCAAAAGATTACGGCAGGGTATGAAGCTATCGAATTTAGGCTTTATATACCCAATCCGCTCAGATGCTTTAAATGCAAACGTTTTGGTCACACTAGTGAGTTGTGTACGGGCAAGTTCACCTGCACCCACTGCGGTGACATCTCCCACCATGGGGTTTGTGCTTCCGCTCCAGCGTGTGTGAACTGCAACGGGGACACCCATCTAGTTGCCGAGGCTGCGCCCGTTTTGCAGAGGGACGAGCGATCCAGGAGATACGGGTGAAAGAGAAGGTGTCCTTCTTGGAAGCCCGGAAGCTCCCGCGACTCCGCCAACCCTTGTAACGAGGTCTGGTAGCTATAGCTCAGTTGCAGCTAAACCGGTACTGCGTCGGGAAATCGCAACACACACCGGCGATATGAACGGGGCTACAATTGCGGAAAAGGTTATTTTAGCCCAAGCGCTGCCAAAGCCTTCGACACCTACAACCAAGTCGGTATTAACATCTGCCAAATCTGCCAGTTTACAGAGCAGTCCTGCACACTTTCTCACCGAAAGCCTCGACCTCGGGAAATAAGGCTGGTAAATTCACGATATCTTGTGCACCTGAGAAGCAGTTTAAGACCAAGTATAGCCGACAAGACATCCTGAAAGAGTGTGCAATCTTCTACCAAGTCATCTAAGGCTAAGAAAAGCCACTCCCCAAGTGTATCCTCTGATGGGTAATCTGGGGAGGAGGGCGTGGATCGGCGACGGCCGAATTCGCCGATCAGCACATCCAATCGGTTCGAACTTCTCGGACCGAAATTTGCTCTTGAAAAAGGGTCCTCCCTTGTGGAGGCGCTGGACCAGGAGGATTCTGCCGCCACTGCCAGAGGGACAGTGCGGAAACGGCAGGATCATGCTCCTGAAAATAGTACTAGTCCAACTCCTAAGAAGAACAAATTGAACCGACCAGCTAATCCCAATCTGCAGAAGCGTCTTTCGATTTGAAACTTATCCCATAATATACGCGGAATTCGACCACATCGACAAGAACTTGGTTTGTTGCTGCGCCAGCATGAACCTTTGGCTGTATGCTTACAAGAGACGAAGACTACAGTACACCGTTACCATCAGGCAGTACTCCTCCGTACGATGTGATTTATCCCCGGAGGACGGTGTCCTGGCACATGAGGGCACTATGATGCTTATTCGAGATGGTATATTTGCCGACTCCTTACCCATGCAATCTGCCATCCAGTCCGTTGCTGACAGCATTAAGCTACCCTTCGTTTTAATCACCATTTGCAGTGTCTATTTGCCTCCATCTGTGGATGTTTCGCACAGTGACTTAGAACACCTAGTTTCCTAGTTGCCACCACCCTTTTAATTGGTAGGCGACGTGAATGCCCATCACCCTCTTTGGGGCTCTCCTCGGGCTTGTGCGAGAGGTACGCTACTTATAGACTTCTTTCATAGTCAGAATCTTGCTCTCTTGAAAACCGGAGAGCCCATTGCAATTTGTTCCCCTCTGCTTGCAGTCATTTTATGCTGGAATATCATCTCGGATTTGCATTCTAGTGACCACTTTATTGTCGTATTAGTCCCTTGACACCCGTTGTATGTTCCACCCGTTTACCTAGGTGACGCCTAGACCAAGCCAACTGGGAACTCTACTCCCACTTGGCTGTATTTAACTATGATGAGCACGACTCTGTGAACAACTTGGTCGAACATCTCACAGGGACCATTCTTTCTGCTGCTGAGCAATCCATTCCGCGTTTGACTGGCCACAGCCTTCGATTTCCGGCACCTTGGAGGACCGATGACTTTCGGGATGCTATTTGCGCACGCAGAGGAGCTCTACGGGTTTTCCAGCGTTTCCCTACATTAGATAACCTGATACACAGTTAACAGATGGGTGCACATTCTAGGCGGGTTATTAAGGATAGCAAAAAGACGTCATGGAATAAATTCATGGGTTCCTTTAATCGACATTCACCTTTCTCTGTCGTATGGGATAAGTTAAGACGTGTGGCTGGGAGGTCGACCCTTAGGCCCATGCCGGTCTAAAAAACCTACCGGAGCTGTTGTTGATACATTTGACGTGACGAATACTTTAGGCAGTGCATTCGCTCAGGTGTCTACCTCCGGCAATTATTCCCCTGAGTTTCTTACAGTTAATGCTCAGGTGGAATCTTAAGGATTCTCGTTTCTTTCTGGCAACCTTGAAGATTATAATCGCCTTTTTACCCTGGCAGAGCTAGACAATGCACTCTCCTATTCGCGACACTCTGCACCAGGGCCAGATGGTATCCACGTCCAAATGTTGCAACATCTCTCTCCTGAGGGTAAAGCTTTGCTACTCTAGGTCTATAATCGTGTCTGGTTTGATGGCAATATTCCAGATAAGTGGCGGGAGGCCACCATCATACCCATTCTTAAACCTGGAAAGGACCGCCATCTTCCTTCCAGTTACGTCCTATTCCCCTCACCATTTGCGTGTGCAAGGTGGTGGAACGCATGATCAATGGACGGTTGCTGTGGTGGGTGGAATCCCACAATTTTCTGACGAACATCCGGGGTGGCTTTAGACGACGACGTTCAACAACTGACCACCTTGTCTCGCTGTCAACTCAGATCAAGGACGGGTTTCTTAATAACAGCCCCACAGTTGGGATATATTCTGACCTCGAGAAGGCCTAAGACACGTGTTGTCGGGCGGGAATATTACGTTCTCTCCACAACTGGAACATTCGTGGACGCCTACCGTTGGTCATTTAGGAGCTTATGCGGGACCGCGTTTTTCGAGTGAGGGTCGGCTCGGTTTTTTCCGACCATTTTATTCAATAGAATGGAGTGCCGTAGGGCCCGGTACTCAGCGTGACGCTATTTGCTATTACGATAAATTCCATATCGCTATGTGCGCCCCCAGGTGTCTCTTCCTGTTTATTCGTGGACGACTTTGCCATCTTGTGTACTCAGCGTACACCGTTTTTGGAACGCGGTATTTGGACAATCTGTATGCTTGGAACTCGAAACACGGTTTTCGTTTCTCCGCTGAGAAGACAGTCTGCGTTAACTTCTGGCGCCGTAGGTGGCAATCGCCGCCGTCTCTTCGACTCGGGCCAGATTTACTTCTTTCGCAGATGAGGCGAGATTCCTTGGTTTGATCTTCGATCGGAAACTTTGGATCGAACTTATAACACATCTGAAAGCGCGATTTGACCGTTCTCTGAATCTTTTACGGATACTAAGTGGCAAATCTCGGGGTGCGGATCGGACGGCATTGCTCCGTCTTTATCGTGCTGTGATTCGTTCGAAGTTGGACTATGGTAGCTTTGTGCATTCTTTAGCCCGACCTTCAGTGCTCAGAAGATTAGACACAGTCCATAATCAGGGCATCCGTGTGGCCGTTGGAGCTTTTCCAACGAGCCCAGTTGTTAGCCTCTACGCCCAATCGGGAAAACCTCCTCTGCGATGTCGGCGTGATGTCCTCCTTGCTAATTATGGCTGCGGGCTGAAGTGTATGCCTAGGCATCCAATTTATCACGCGTTTTTCTCCTCTGAGCTGCACGAGCGATACTGCCTCCGCTCTCAGCACCAGGCCAGCAGGTTTTCGTTTCCGTGAGCTTCTACGGCAGCACCATGTTGAAATGTCTAGGCTGTTATCCAAAGTAGAGAGTATATACGCCCCCTTGGTTACGTGCTACCTCCCATGTCGATCTCGGGATGACACTTTACGGGAAATCTGTTATGCCTGTTGATAGTATTCGTAGTTGTTTTTTAGAATTTTTATCCAAATACAGTGGGCGTATTTGTATTTACACCAATGGCAGTAAGAGCTCCGACGGTGTTGGATGTGCCTTTATCGCTGGCACCGCAACTTCTACTTACGGAGCACATCTATTTATTCTGCCGAGCCTTATGCTATTTATCAAGCCCTTCTGTATTTTCGGCGACAAAAATTAGGTGACTGCCTTATTCTTAGTGATTCCCTTAGTGCCCTTCATAGGATTCGTGAGCTGTACAATTACCAGCCTTTGGTGCAGCGCAGCCTGGACGTACTCCACATTTGGCACGCTTCTGGTTTTAATGTGGAGTGCGCATGGATTCCTGGACACGTTGGCTTACCAGGGAATGACACGGCGGATTTGGCAGCGAAATGTTCAGTCTTAGCGCCCAGTGTTACCATTACCAGTTCAACAGCAGAAGATTTTAGAGTAGCTGTACGGAGAGTCGTTTTTTTTTTTTTTTTTTTTTTTTTGACTTGGCATGCGGAGTGGTCGGCTCTCCGTGGTAATAAGCTGCGAAGGTGAAGGACCTCCCAGTCAACTGGGTAACCTCCTCTCGTTTATCCTGCCGGGAAGAGGTAGTACTAGCTCGGCTACGAATTGGCTACTGTATTTGTACTCACAGTTACCTTTTTAAACGTGAACCTGCTCCTGTCTGTGTGCTCTGTGGGGAGACACAGACAATTCGTGCTGTGTTTCTGGAGTGCGGTCTCCTGGCACACCACCGCAGAGGCCTACTACGGTAGGAACGGGTTAGGCGCACTCGGGGTCCCGAGCCACCTTGAAACCCTCTGTGGGTTACCTCAGAGTGGTGAGGGAGTCAGTAGGTCAAAATGCTCTCCCACGTGTCCCCCCAGGGGCCTACTACCGTAGGTACGGGTTAGGCGCACCCGGGGTCCCGAGCCACCTTGACTCCCTCTGTGGGCAACCTCAGAGTGGTGAGGGAGTCAGTAGGTGAAAATGCCCACCCACGTGTAGGCCGTGCGTGGAGACCCGTGTCGGTGAAGAGGAATATCCTGGTTGGTTGAGGGTTGCGTACCAGAGCCTGGGCTTCTGTCTTTCAGTAACTGGGGAGGGTGCGCAGCCTAATACACCGCTTCGGTTTCTGATTTGCCTAAACGGGAGGCTAGGGACTAACCCACCCCTAGTCAATCGGCCAGGACTAGGTATTACACCGAACTCCAGGGTGAGTGGGACGGCGAGCCCGCTATATCCCCTGTGTAGCCCTGTCACCCCAGTGGGGTGACCCCTCGTTGGGCTCCGTGGTGGGTGGGGAGCACTGGGGGATGAATTTATACAATTTTTTTTATGGCACCAAAACTTAAACCCCTGATTTCAAATAAAGACGTTGGAAAGGAAGTAGTCGAGTCATGTGGTCCTCGCTACTTGGTTATTCATAGGACAGAGGAAGGTAAGAAGTTCCTTACGGTGAGCCCTTTTACTATCCAAAAGGGTCTCGATGCCATTGCTGGTCCTGTTAAATCCTGCGTTCGAGCTCGCAATGGTACACTTCTTGTCGAAGCCAACTCCGCCTCGCAAGCTGCAAGGATTCTTAAAGCCACCATGTTAGCCAGCTCTCCAGTGAAGGTCGAGGTGCACAAGTCGCTGAACTCCTCCCGCGGTGTAATAACAACCCGCGCGTTGGACGGTTTGTCTATTGAAGAGATCCAAGAAAATCTAGCGACTCAGGGTGTCTCAGCTGTTTATCGGGTACAACGTAAGATCAACGGTGAATTCCTGCCTACTCGTACCTTGTTTCTTACTTTTGATCGGGTTGATCTGCCTCAAAAGATTAGAGCAGGGTATGAAGCCATCGAAGTTAGGCCTTATATACCCAATCCGCTGAGGTGCTTTAAATGCCAACGTTTTGGTCACACTAGTGAGTTGTGCACCGGAAAGTCCACCTGCGTCCACTGCGGTGACATCTCCCACGATGGGGCTTGTGCTTCAGCTCCATCGTGTGTGAACTGTAACGGGGAACACCCATCTAGTTCCCGAGACTGCCCCCGTTTTGCAGAGGAACGAGCGATCCAGGAGATACGGGTGAAAGAGAAGGTGTCCTTCTTGGAAGCCCGGAAGCTCCTGCGACTCCGCCAACCCTCTGCCCCGAGGTCCGGTACCTATAGCTCAGTTGCAGCTAAACCGGTACCGCGTCGGGAAATCGCAACACAGACCGGCGATATGAACGGGGCTACAATTGCGGAAAAGGTTATTTTAGCCCAAGCGCTGCCAAAGCCTTCGGCACCTACACCCAAGTTGGTATCAACATCTGCCAAATCCGCTAGCTTACAGAATAGTCCTGCACAGTTGTCACCGAAAGCCTCGACCTCTGGAACTAAAGTTGGTAAATTCACGACGTCTTCTGCCCCGGAAAAACAGTTTAAGACCAAGTATGTACGACAAGACTTTTTGAAAGAGAATGTGCAATCTATTACCAAGTCATCTAAAGGTAAGAAAAGTTCACGCAACTCCACACGTGTATCCTCCTCTGAAGGGTCATCTGGGGAGGAGGGCGTGAATCGGCGACGGCCGTCTTCGCCGATCAGCACATCCAATCGGTTCGAACTACTTGGACCTAAAACTGCTCTTGAAAAAGGGACCTCCCTTGTGGAGGAGATGGACCAGGAGGATTCTGCCGCCACTGCCAGAGGGACAGTGCGGAAACGGCAGGATCGTGCTCCTGAAAATAGTACTAGCCCAACGCCTAAGAAGAACAAATTGAACCGACCAGCTAATCCCAATCTGCAGAAGCGTCTTTCGATTTGAAACTTATCCCATAATATACTCAATGGCTATCCTCCATTGGAACATACGCGGAATTCGACCACATCGACCAGAGCTTGACTTGTTGCTGCGCCAGCATGAACCCTTGGCTGTATGTTTACAAGAGACGAAGCTCCGTCCACAGGACACCGTTACCATCAGGCAGTACTCCTCCGTACGATGTGATTTATCCCCGGAGGACGGTGTCCCGGCACATGGGGGCACTATGATGCTTATTCGAGATGATATTTTTGCCAACTCCGTACCCATACAATCTGCAATCCAGTCCGTTGCTGTCAGCATTAAGCTACACTCCGCTTCATTCACCATTTGCAGTATCTATTTGCCTCCATCTGCGGACCTCTCGCACAGCGACTTAGAACACCTCATTTCGCAGTTGCCACCACCCTTTTTATTGGTAGGCGACGTGAATGCCCATCACCCTCTTTGGGGCTCTCCTCGGGCTTGTGCGAGAGGTACGCTACTTAAAGACTTCTTGGATAGTCAGAATCTTGCTCTCTTGAACACCGGAGAGCCCACCTTTCTATCTGACGCATTTCATAGTTTTTCACACATTGACATTGCAATTTGTTCCCCTCAGCTGGCAGTCACCTTATGCTGGAATATCATCTCGGATTTGCATTCTAGTGGCCACTTTCCTTGTCGTATTAGTGTCTTGACACCCGTTGTATGTTCCACCCGTTTACCTAGTTGGCGCCTAGACCACGCCAGCTGGGAACTGTACTCCCACTTGGCAGAATTTAGCTACGAAGAGCACGACTCTGTGAATCACTTGGTCGAACATCTTACAGGGACCATTCTTTCTGCTGCTGAGCAATCCATTCCGCGTTCGACTGGCTACAGCCGTCGATTTCCGGTACCTTGGTGGACCGCTGACTGTCGGGATGCTATTCGCGCT
Source organism: Hymenopus coronatus (assembly GCA_030762935.1). Classification (NCBI taxonomy): domain Eukaryota; kingdom Metazoa; phylum Arthropoda; class Insecta; order Mantodea; family Hymenopodidae; genus Hymenopus; species Hymenopus coronatus. Next base: position 274,419,197 of record CM060900.1, on the reverse strand, counting down.
CGCAGACGAGCTCTACGGGTTTTCCAGCGTTTTCCTACACTGGATAACCTGATACACTATAAACGGATGCGTGCACATTCTAGGCGGGTTATTAAGGATAGCAAAAAGATGTCATGGAATAAATTCGTGGGTTCCTTTAATCGACATACACCTTCCTCTGTCGTATGGGATAAGTTAAGACGTGTGGCTGGGAAACCGAACCATATGCCCATCGCCGGTCTCAAAACACCTACCGGAGCTGTTGTTGATACTTTTGACGTGGCGAATACTTTAGGCAGTGCTTTCGCTGAGGTGTCTAGCCCAGGCAACTATTCCCCTGAGTTTCTTACAGTTAAGAACCAGGTGGAATCTCAAGAATTCTCGTTTCTTTCTGGCAACCTTGAGGATTATAATCGCCTTTTCACCCTGGCAGAGCTACACAATGCACTCTCCTCTTCACGACACTCAGCACCAGGTCCAGATGGTATCCACGTCCAAATGTTGCAACATCTCTCTCCTGATGGCAAAGATTTCCTACTCGAGGTCTATAATCGTGTCTGGGTTGATGGCATTTTTCCAGACAAGTGGCGGGAGGCCACCATCATACCCATTCTTAAACCTGGAAAGGACCGCCATCTTCCTTCCAGTTACCGTCCTATTTCTCTCACCAGTTGCGTTTGCAAGGTGATGGAACGCATGATTAATGGACGGTTGGTGTGGTGGCTGGAATCCCACAATCTTCTGACGAACATCCAGTGTGGCTTTCGACGACGACGTTCAACTGCTGACCACCTTGTCTCTCTGTCAACTCAGATTATGGACGGGTTTCTTAAGAACAGCCCCACAGTTGGGATATTTTTTGACCTCGAGAAGGCCTACGACACGTGTTGGCGGGCGGGAATATTGCGTTCTCTGCACAACTGGAACATACGTGGACGCCTACCGTTGGTCATTCAGGAGTTTATGCGGGACCGCGTTTTTCGAGTGAGGGTGGGTTCGGTTTTTTCTAACCATTTTATTCAAGAGAACGGAGTGCCGCAGGGCTCGGTACTCAGCGTGACTCTATTTGCTATTGCGATAAATTCCATATCACTATGTGTGCCTCAAGGTGTCTCTTCCTGTTTATTCGTGGACGACTTTGCCATCTTCTGTACTTCTCAGCGTACACCGTTTTTGGAACGCCGTCTCCAGCGGTGTTTGGACAATCTCTATGCATGGAGCTCGAAACACGGTTTTCGTTTCTCCGCTGAGAAGACAGTCTGCGTTAACTTCTGGCGCCGTAAGTGGCATATGCCGCCGTCTCTTCGACTCGGGCCAGATTTACTTCCTTTCGCAGACGAGGCGAGATTCCTTGGTTTGATCTTCGATCGGAAACTTTGTTGGGCACCACAAATAGCACAGCTTAGAGCACGATGTGACCGTTCTCTAAATCTTTTACGGATACTAAGTGGCAAGTCTTGGGGTGCGGATCGGACGACATTGCTCCGTCTTTATCGTGCTGTGATTCGTTCGAAGTAGGACTATGGCAGCATTGTGTATTCTTCAGCTCGACCTTCAGTGCTCAGAAGGTTAGACACAGTCCATAACCAGGGCATCCGTGTGGCCGTTGGAGCTTTTCCAACGAGCCCAGTTGTTAGCCTCTACGCCGAATCGGGAGAACCTCCTCTGCGTTGTCGGCGTGATGTCCTGCTTGCTAATTATGGCTGTGGGCTGAAGTGTATGCCTGGGCATCCAACTTATCACGCGTTTTTCTCCCCTGAGCTGCACGAGCGATACTGCCTCCGCTCTCTGAGCCCCAGGCCAGCAGGTTTTCGTTTCCGTGAGCTTCTACGCCAGCACCATGTTGACATTCCTCGGCTGTTATCCAAGGGAGAGAGTATACACCCCCCTTGGTTACGCGCTACCTCCCATGTCGATCTCGGGATGACGCTCTACGGGAAATCTGTTACGCCTCTTGATAGTATTCGTCGTTGCTTTTTAGAATTTTTATCCAAATACAGTGGCCGTATTTGTATTTACACCGATGGTAGTAAGAGCCCCGACGGTGTTGGATGTGCCTTTGTAACTGGCACCGCAACTTCTACTTACGGTTTGCCTAGTTGCACATCTATATATTCTGCCGAGCTATATGCTATTTATCAAGCCCTTCTGTATATTCGACGTCGAAAATTAGGTGACTGCCTTATTCTTAGTGATTCCCTTAGTGCCCTTCAGAGCATTCGTGAGCTGTACAATTACCATCCTTTGGTGCAGCGCATCCAGGACGTTCTCCACATTTTGCACGCTTCTGGTTTTAATGTGGAGTGCGCATGGATTCCTGGACACGTTGGCTTGCCAGGGAATGACACGGCGGATTTGGCAGCGAAATCGGCAGTCACAGCGCCCAGTGTTACGATTACCCATTCAACAGCAGAAGATTTTAGAGTGGCTGTACGGAGAGCCGTTTTTTCGACTTGGCATGCGGAGTGGTCGGCTCTCCGTGGTAATAAGCTGCGAGAGGTGAAGGACCTCCCTATCAACTGGGTAACCTCCTCTCGTTTATTCCGCCGGGAGGAGGTAGTACTAGCTCGGCTAAGAATTGGCCACTGTATTTTTACGCACAGTTACCTTTTTAAACGTGAACCTGCTCCTGTCTGTGCGCTCTGTGGGGAGGCACAGACAGTTCGTCATGTGTTGCTGGAGTGTGGTCACCTGGCACACATTCGGTCATCTATGGGCATGCCGGCCTCTCTTGCTGAGGTCCTGGCAGATGACCCAAGAGCAGTGGACAGGGTTTTTAAATTTTTAACAAAACTTTCTTTTACCTTGACGTTTTAGTGTGATAGCAGTTTTTTTATAAACCCTTTTAATTTTAATGTGCTGATTTTAGATGGTGTTTTATATCCAGCTCTGTTTAGAGGGCTGGGCCATTCTGTTACTTCCGTTTCAACTGTGTTAGCTCTTTTACTTGTGTTTTTTCCTTTTTTGGTATTTTTCTTACTGCCTATTGCCAAGTTTTAATCGTAAGGGCGCTTATGACCTCGGCAGTTGAGCGCCCTTAAACACCATTATCATCATCATCATCATCTTTTATTTGTGTTTACTTTTTTGTTTGGTATTTTCTTACTGGCTATTGCCAAGTTTTAATCATACGGGCGCTTATGACCTCGGCAGTTGAGCGCCCTTAAACACCATCATCATCATCATCATCATCTCCCACGTGTAGGCCGTGCGTGGAGACCCGTGTCGGTGAAAAGGAATATCCTGGTCGTTTGAGGGTTGCGTACCTGAGGCTGGGCTTTTTTTTTTTTTTTTTTTTCAGTAACTGGGGAGGGTGCGCAAATTAATACACCAGTTTGGTTTCTGCTTTGCCTAAACGGGAGGCTAGGGTCTAACCCACTCCTAGTCAATCGGCCAGGACTAGGTATTACACCAAACACCAGGGTGAGTGGGACGGCGAGCCTGCCATATCCCCTGTGTAGCTCTGTCACCCCAGTGAGGTGACCCCATGTTGGGCTCCGTGGTGGGTGGGGAGCCCTGGGGGATGAATTTATTCTGCTTTTTTCATGGTTAAACATAAACCTTTTTATAGTAGTCCGGAAAAGAAGTAATTGAGTCCAGTGGTCCTCGCTACTTGGTTATCAATAGAACAGAGGAAGGGAGGAAATTTACCTCGGTTAGCTCTTTTCCTAGTCAAAAGGGTTTAGACAAAATTGCTGGTCCGGTGAAATCATGTATCAGAGCCCGAAATGGAACTCTCCTGGTGGAAGTACTGTCAGCATCCCAGGCAGAGAAGATACTTAGAGCCAAACTCTTAGGAAGCTATCCCATTAAGGTCGAAAAGCATAAGACCATGAACTCCTCGCGTGGCGTTATCACCATCCGCGCCTTGGAGGACCTAGCAGACCAAGGTGTAACATCTGTTTATAGGGTTCAGAGGAAAGTTAATGGTGAGTTCATGCCTACCCGTACCCTGTTCCTTACCTGTGATCTGGTCGATCTTCCGCAAAGGCTTAAGGCAGGGTACGAAGCCATCGAGGTTAGACCCTATATATTCAACGCACTCAGATGTCACAAATATCAGTGGTTTGGGCATACCAGTGACTTTTGTGCTGGCAATTCTACCTTGCTATCTGTGGAGCCGCATCGCACGATGGAAGTTGTACTTCCACTCCATCTTGTGTAAATTGCAGTGGGGAACATCCTAGTTCCTGCAATTGCCCCTGTTTCAAATAGGAGAGGGCAATCCAGGAGATACGGGTGAAGGAGAAGGTGTCCTTCTCCGAAGCCCGTAGGCTCCTGCGCCTACACCAACCCTCAGTCCCGCGCTCTGGTACCTATAGCTCGGTTGCAGCTAAACCGGTACCGGGCCGGGAAATCGCGACCCAAACCGGCGATAGAAACGGGGCCACTATTGCAGAGAGGATTATCGTTGCCAGTCCCATAACGAAGCCCGGTACATCTAAACCGGCTGCATCTACCACAATATCTACCATAGTGAAGAGCTCTCCGGCAGCAGCGTCACACAAGCCGTCTACCTTAGGCAAAAACACCGCTACACCCGTACTTTATTCTGCAATTGTAAAGACCTATAAGACCAGCTACGTGCGAACAGACCTTTTGAAGAATAACGCCAAGCCCTCTCCTAAAGTATCTACAGGAAGGAAAAGTCCACATGCTTCTCCTCGCAGATCCTCTTCTGAGGAATCTTCTGGGAGGAATACCGATCGGCGACGAACATTTTCGCCGATGAGCACCTCCAATCACTTCGAGGTTCTCGAACCGAAATTCTCAATTGGACAAGAGTCCTCCCAGGAGCAGGAGATGGACCAGGAGGATTCTGCCCTCCCTGCAACACGGCCAGTGCGTAAGCGGCAGGATCGCGCTCCTGAAAAAAGTATTAATCCAAGAAAAACAAACTAAACCGACTAGCGCAGCCAAATATGCAGAAACGCCTTTTCATTTAAAACTTATCCTATACCAATCCCATGGCTATCCTTCAATGGAACATGCGTGGAATCCGATCACATCGACCAGACCTGGAATTGTTGCTCCATCAGAATCAGCCTTTAGTCGTGTGCTTGCAAGAGACCAAGCTTCGCCTCCAAGACCACCTTACAATAAAGCAGTATGCTTCTGTCCGGTGTGATATATCACCGGCAGATGGAGTACCTGCACATGGGGGCACCATGATTCTTGTCAGAGATGATGTTTTCGCCGAGTCCGTACCCTTTCATTCCGGCATACAGTCCATTGCTGTAAGGATTACGTTACCTTCCATTTGCTTCACTATATGCAGTATTTATGTACCTCCATCTGACGACCTCTCGCACGCTGATATAGCAGATCTAGTCTCCCAGCTACCAACACCTTTTCTGCTGGTAGGGGATGTGAATGCCCACCACCCACTTTGGGGCTCACCTCGATCTTGTGCGAGAGGACAACTGCTTGCCGATTTCGTGGATTCTCTTAATCTCGCTCTCCTGGACACCGGGGAGCCTATCTTTCTTTCTGACGCCTACAATAGTTTTTCTCACCTAGATATATCAGTTTGTTCTCCACAGCTGGCAGTTTCCTTCCAATGGAATATCATCTCTGACCTACATTCTAGTCACCAATTTCCTATTCTTATTTGTCTCTTAGCTAAGAAAGTATGTTCCACAAGCGTACCTAGATGGAGCTTAGAACGAGCCAACTGAAACCTTTATTCAAACTTGGCCGTTTTTCAGTGCAATGAGCACGACTTCGAAGGATTGTTCAGTCCAGCATCTCACCGGGACTATTATTTGCGCTTCTGAGCTTTCTATTCCGCGGTCGGCAGGACGCCCCCATCGATTCCCTGTCCCTTGGTGAACAGATGATTGTCGGAATGCCATTCGTACTCGCCGACGTGCTCTCAGGGTTTTCCAGCGGTGCCCTACTCTCTGTAATCTTATACAATATAAAAATCTGCGTGCTCAATCTAGGAAAATTATTAATGATAGCAAGAAAACATCATGGAACAACTTTGTAGGACCTTTCACTCGACATACCCCTTCCTCTGTTGTATGGGATATGTTAAGGCGTGTGGCCAGAAAAGCGACCCATTTGCCAATAGCCAGTCTGAAGACACTTGCCGGCAGTGTGACTGATCCGTTGGACGTGCCTAATACTCTTGGCAGTGCGTTTGCTCAAGTGTCTACCTCACAGAACTATTCCCCTGAGTTTCTTCCAGCTAAGGCCCAGGTGGAATCGCAAGGGTTTGCCTTCTACTATGGAAACCTTGAAGACTACAATTTCCTTTTCACCATGGCGGAGCTAGAACATGCACTTTCATCTTCGCGAAACTCAGCACCAGGGCCAGATGGCATCCACGTCCAAATGTTGCAACATCTCTCTCCTGAAGGTAAGGCTTTCCTGTTCGAGGTATATAACCGTATTTGGGTGAACGCCTCTTTCCCAGCTCTGAGTCTGGAAGCCACCATCATACCCATTTTGAAACCTGGAAACGACCGCCATCTCCCTTCCAGTTAACGTCCTATTTCCCTCATAACTGAGTTTGCAAGATGATGGAACGCATGTTGAATGGACGGTTGGTGTGGTGGCTGGAAACCCATAATCTTCTGACCAACATCCAATGTGGTTTTCGAAGGCGTCTTTCAGCGGTTGGCCATCTTGTGTCACTATCGACGCAGATCATGGACGGCTTTCTTCCGAATAATCAGGCAGTTGGGATATTTTTTGACCTCGAGAAGGCTCGTGTTGGCGGGCAGGGATTTTACGTTCCCTCCACAACTGGAATATACGTGGACGCCTGCCGTTGTTCATTCACGACTTTATTAGGGACCGCGTTCTCCGAGTAAGGATCGCCTCTGTTTTTTCTAACCTTTTTATTCAAGAGAACGTAGTGGCGCAGGGCTCGGTACTAACCGTGACGCTATTTGCTATAGCGATTAATTCGAATTCGCAATGTGTTCCCCTAGGTGTCTCGACCTGTTTGTTCGTGGATGACTTTGCCATCTTCTGCACTTCTCAGCGTATGTCGTTTTTGGAACGCCGTCTCCAGCAGTGTTTGGACAATCTGTATGATTGGAGCGCAAAAAAACTGTTTTCGCTTCTCACCTGAGAAGACAGTCTGCGTTAATTTCTGGTGCCGAAGGTGGCGAATGTCACCTTCTCTTCATCTCGGGCCAGACATCCTTCCCTTCGCAGATGAGGTGAGATTCCTGGGGTTGATATTCGATCGAAAACTATGGTGGTCATCTCATATAGCACAGCTTAAAGCGCGGTGCGACCGTTCTCTGAATATTTTACGGACACCAAGCGGAAAATTTTGGGGAGTAGGTCGGACAGTACTGCTGCGTGTTTATCGTGCACTGATCCGACCAAAGTTAGACTATGGATGTATTGTTTATGCCTCAGCACGCCCATCTGTGCTGAGGAAGTTAAATAGTGGCCACAATCGGGGCATCCGGTTGGCTGTTGAAGCGTTTCCAACGAGCCCTGTTTTGAGCCTCTATGCCGAATCTGCTGAGTCCCCTCTGCGTTGTCGGCGGTATGTTCTTCTATCTAACTATGGCTGTAGCCTGAAGTGCATACCCGCGAATCCATCGTTTACTCCCTTTTTTGATTCCGGATTGAACGACCGTTATAAAAACCTCTTACGTAGTCCAACACCTGCAGGATTTCGCTTCCGGGAGCTGCTTCGAACGCACGGTCTTGAAATGCCTGACATGTTTCCCAAGGGGGAGAGGGTTCACCCACCTTGGTTACGTGCTTCCTCCCACATAGATTTCGGGATGGCGGCTTTTGGGAAATCTTCTACGCCTATGTTTAGTATCCGTTCTTGTTTTTTAGAATTTTTATCAAAATACCGTGGCCGCAGTTATATATATATATATACCGATGGCAGTATGTGCGCCGATGGAGTTCGATGTGCCTTTGTCACTCGAAACAAACCTTTTACTTTCCGTTTGCCGAGTAGAACATCAAATTATTCTGCAGAGCTGTATGCTATTTACCGAGCTGTTTTATATATTCGCCGTCGAAACTTGGGTGACTGGCTTCTTGTGAGTGATTCCCTTAGTGCACTTCAGTACCTTCGTGAGCTGTACGTTTACCATCCTCTAGTACAGCGCATGCAGGACATCCTCCACATTTTGCACACTTTGGGTGTAGCTGTGGAGTGCGCTTGGCTTGCTGGACACGTTGGCGTGCCGTGGAATGAACTGGCGGATTTGACCGCAAAAAAGGCATCATCTGCGCCCAGTGTTACCACCAACTTTGTGACGGCCGAAAATGTTAGGCTTGTTGTCCGCAGAGCGGTAATTTTGAGCTGGCATGGAGAGTGGCCCGCTCTTCGCGGCAACAAACTTCGGGAGGTGAAGGAGCTCTCAAATACACTGGGTGACTTCCTCACGTCGCTCTCGTCGCGAGGAAGTTATTTTAGCAAGATTGCATATTGGCCACGGGATTTTTAGTCATAGCCATTTATTTCAGAGTGAACCTCCACCTGTCTGCCCGCTCTGTGGCGAAACGCTTTCAGTCCGGCACGTACTTGTAGAGTGTGCTCCATTAGCACCACTACGAGCCACTCTACGGCTGCCGGCCAGGCTTTCGGAGGTCCTGGCCGATGATCCCGGAGCGGTGGAGAACGTCTTTAAATTTGTATCTCAAGTGTCATACGCCTTAAGTATCTAGTTTTATTTTTGCTGTTGTAGTTTTGCTGCAGCTACTTGAGTGATACGTGAGGTTTTTGAAATCTTTTTTAACCCTTCAAACTTTTAGTCACTATTGTTTTATGTTCCCTCTTGTTCTAGTAGTTTTAGTGTCATAGTTTTATCGCCAGCTCTGGATTTAGGCCTGGACAGATATTTTATCTTGGTTTTAGTTGTTTATGCTAATTTTATCTATATTTTAGCTCTAATGATAGAGATCCGTTTCAGTACAGAGCTCAGATGTTTTAACTCCCCAGTTTTATTTAAAGGGCGCTGATAACATAGAAGGTGAGCGCCCTTAAACCCCATTCATCATCACACAACACCTGGCACACATTCGCTCATCTATGCGCATGTCGGCCTCTCTTGCCGAGGTCCTGGCAGATGACCCAAGAGCAGTGGACAGGCTTTTTAATGTTTTAGCAAAAGTTTCTTTTACCTTGAAGTTTTAGTGTGATAGCAGTTTTTTAACTCTTTTAGTTTTAATGTGTTGGTTTTAGATGGAGTTTTATATCCAGCTCTGGTTAGAGGGCTGGACAGTTCTTTTACTTCTGTTTTCTACTCTTTAAGCTCTACTTTTACCTGTGTTTACTTTCTTGCAAATGGTATTTTCTTACTGCCTATTGCCAACTTTTAATCATAAGGGCGCTAATGACCTCGGCAGTTGAGCGCCCTTAAACACCATTATCATCATCAGTGGCACTAAAAACCGTGCCTGTAGCCGACGCGTATACTTAAACAGAACAGCCGCCGACCACAACAACCTCGCAGTCTTCAACATTCATAGCACTCACTGCCACAAGTTCTATTTCTCCAGAACCTGCTCGTAAGCCGCTAGTGAGACCGACACCATCTGTCGCTGCTCCTCACGAACGCAGTCGTAAGAAACGCAAGGCCACTGATAAACTTTACAGGTCCTGTTCTCGTTCTACGAGCCGAAGGGGATCTTCCGCATACCGAACATCAGCGGATAGCGCCGTGGAATGTGGCTATACTCTTGGGTGTCCAAAGAGTGGAAAGCACAAGAACAGCCCACCTTATTTCCATCTACTTCGTGTCCACCATTCGTTTGCAACCCAGCTGCAAAATCATATGCTTAATCGGAAACCTCTCACGACTCTAACTGTGCTCCATGGCTCTCCTGACGTGGAATATCCGCTGTGTGCGTACCCATAGGGCCGAATTGCGTCTGTTACTACGGTCCTATAATCCTCTAGTTCTGTGTTTGCAGGAGACAAAGCTTTCCCCCACGATGCCTTTGCCCCCCACCAATACCTTCCTGTGCGCTTTGATGTTACACCGCAGGAGGGCTCTCCTGCTCATGGGGGTGTTATGATTCTAACGCGTAATAACATCTGCGGTCAGCCGGTCTCGCTTACCACCACCTTGCAAGCTGTTGCTACCCGACTTACTCTTCCTGGTTTCTCCTTCACTGTATGTAATGTCTACGTTCCGCCTTCATCTTCCATCTGCGCCGCTGACATGCTCCATCTTTTGTCTCACCTGCCGGCACCTTTTCTTCAGCTGGGTGATTTTAATACCCACCATCCCCTATGCGGTTCTTCCAGGGCCTGCGCGCGGGGGTTATTCTTGATGACCTTTACGTTCAATCTAGTCTCTCTGTTCTGAACAGTGGTGAACCTACTTTCATTTCCGATTCTTCTGCCACGCTCTCCCACCTGGACCCTTATGTTTGCTCTGCACAGCTTGCTCACCGTTTTCAGTTGAATGTAGTATCAGACACTCTGGAAACCTTGAAGACTATAATAGCCTTTTCACCATGGCGGAGCTAGAACACGCACTTTCATCTTCGCGAAACTCTGCGCCCGGTCCTGATGGCATCCACGTCCAAATGCTACAACATCCCACTCCTGAAGGCAAGTCCTTCCTCCTCGAGGTCTACAATCGTGTCTGGGTTGATTCCACTTTTCCATCTCAGTGGCGGGAGGCCACCATTATACCTGTTTTGAAACCTGGAAAGGACCGTCAACTTCCTTCCAGTTACCGTCCCATTTCCCTCACAAGCTGCGTATGCAAGGTGATGGAACGCATGATCAATGGACGGTTGGTCCGGCCAATAGTGATTAAAAGACGCTACAAAGTTGCTCCATGATGTCTTCTTGCTATCCTTTATAACTTGTCTAGATTTTGCACGCAGTTTTTTATAGTGTATCAGGTTATCCAGTGTAGGGCGACCTCGAGAAAGCGAACCCTTGAGCTTCCACCTGAGCTTTAACTGGAAGAAACTCAGGCGGATAGTTGTATGAGCTAGATTATGGTAGTGGACTTAAAAGCCAGCCTATGCATCCAACATTTCCCCATTTTTATTCTACTGAGCTAGACGACCGTTATTGTCGCCTAACACTTAGTCCCAAGCCTGCAGGTTTTCGTTTTAGAGAGCTCCTTCGGGACTCCAATATCGTAATGCCTAGCATGTTTCCTAAGGGAGAGAGGGTGCACCTACCTTGGTTAAGTGCTGCCTCCCACGTCGACCTCGGGATGTTGGCATTTGGGAAGTCTGTGATGCCCATCATTAGTATCCGTACTTGTTTTTTAGAATTTTTATCCCGTTACAGTGACCGAATTTGTATTTATACCGATGGCAGTAAATCTATCGACGGTGTTGGGTGTGCCTTTGTAATTGGCACCGAAACACATACTTTCGGTTTGCCTCTTCACACATCCGTTTATACTGCGGAGTTGTACGCTATCTATCGAGCCATTAAGTACGTTTGCCGTCGAAACTTGGGTAACTGCCTTATTCTGAGTGATTCGCTTAGCGCACTTCAGAGCGTTCGTGAGCTGTACAACTACCATCCTCTAGTGCAGCTCATTCAGGATGCCCTACACGTTTTGCACGGCCTTGGCGTGAATGTGGATCTCGCATGGCTTCCAGGACACGTGGGGTTGTCAGGCAACGAATTAGCGGATGAGGCGGCAAAGTCAGTAGCCACGGAGCCCAGTGTTACCATTAGTTGTTCAACAGCCGAAGATTTTGGACTTGTTTTGCGGAGGGCGGTGAATTCGCGCTGGCACGCGGAGTGGCTTGCTCTCCGCAAATATAAACTAAGGACAGTGAAAGATCTTCCGGTACACTGGACTACTTCGTAACGCACTTCCCGTCGTGAGGAAGTGGTTTTGGCTCGTCTCCGTATCGGTCACTGTTTTTTTACACACAGCTACCTGTTCAAAAGGGATCCTGCTCCTGCCTGTCCACAGTGTGGGCAAGCACTGACTGTTTGCCATGTGCTGTTTTACTTTGCAGCCTGGTATGTTCCTGAACTAGTAGCTGCTGATTTTACCTATCTTAGCCTCTCAGGGCTAATGCCTGTTTTATTTATGACATTTAGATTCTGTTTTACCAGTTTTTAGCTGTGTGAATTATGTAGTGGGCAGTTTTTTCTATCATTTTATTTAGTTATATTGACTGATTTTAACTTTTTATTGCGATTTTATCTTGTCTTAGCACGACTTGTTTTTATTGGGCGCTCATGACCATGTAGTTGTGCGCCCTTAAACTTTAATCATCGTCATCATCTCCACCTTATTTGTGGTCGATTTTGCAATTTGTTGCAGTTCTTGGCGCATGTGCTTTTGGAGCGTCGCCTACAGGCATGTCTTCACCGTCTGCATGCTTCGAATGTTACAAATAGCTTCCGTTTTTCTTCCGAGAGGACAGTTTGTGTCAACTTCTGGCGTAGGAAACCATACGAACCGCCCTCTCTACATCTCGAGACCGAACCGCTGAACTTCGCCGAAACTGTGAGTTTTCTTGGCTTGGTATTCGACAGGAAGCTTAGCTGGTCGTCCCATGTCTCTTTTCTGAAAGCTAGATGTGAGCGTGCACTTAATAATTTACGTGTTTTAAGTGGCACATCCTGAGGAGCAGATCGCACCGTGCTATTACAGCTTTACCGTTCGCTTGTTCGCTCTAATCTTGATACCGAGGGATACGTCTGGCGCTGGATGCGTTTCCGACTAGTCCAGTTTGTGTGCGGAGGCTGCTGAACTTCCGCTGTCTCATAGGCGTGATCTGCTTCTTTGCAGCTATGCTATTCGCCTCTTTGCCTTACCAGATCACCCGTCTTTCAAGTTATTCTTTGGCGAGTCTCTTGACCGTCAATATGCTGTCAGCGGGATTGCCTTGCTTCCCGCAGGAGTTCGTTTTCGTCTGCTTTTTCGGCTCTTGGATGTTCGCCTACTGCCTGTGTTTCCACTGGGGGAATGTTCCTTCTCCCCTTGGTTACGTTGCGACACCCAGTTCCAGCTTGGGTTGGCATCCATCGCGAAATCAACGACTCCACCTTCTGTATTCCGCTCCGCATTTTTAGAGTTGCAGGCCAAGTTTCCCAACCATTGTTTTATTTATGCGGGTGGTTCCAAGGAAGGCCGTGGTGTGGGATATGCTTTTGTTTTTAATTCGCGGAGTTACACATTTCATCTTTTGGGGCAATGCTCGATTTTTACTGCCGAAATTTTTAGTATCTACCAGGCTCTTCTTTTTATCCGGGGACTGGATTTAAGGCAGTTTGTTATTTGTAGCGATTCCCTCAGTGCACTACAGGGCCTGGGTGAGCTGTATCCATGCCATCCGTTGATACAGCGTATACAGGATCGCTTGCAATCGCTCGCTGACGCTGGCATCAGCATGCTGTTTTTTGGGTTCCTGGTCACGTAAGTGTGAGCGGACACAGCTGCCAAGTCTGCAGTTTTATTGCCTACAGTTTTTAGCACCACCGTCCCTCCAGGTGATTTTCGTGTTCACTTGCACCGGGTTATTCTTTCGCGCTGGTTCGCGAAATGGTCCGGGCTGCCCGACAACAAGCTGAGAGCGGTCAAGTCCCTTTTTGTCCCCTGGCCTACTTCCTCGCGTGCATGTCGCCGCGATGAGATGGTATTAGCGCGACTGCGTTTGGGCATTGCCGTTTTAGCCACCAGCATCTTTTACGAGGAACCCGCACCTCAATGTGCTTCGTGTAACGAGTCTTTGACGGTGCGTCATGATTTATTGGAGTGCCACCTTTATACTGTGCTGCGTGCTTCCCTGTATCTGCCTACTGACATCGCCACCCTTCTCGGTGACAAACTTGTATCTTGTGCCGGACTTTTTTATTTTTTCCGCCGCTGCGGGATGTACAGTAGGGTTTAATTTTTATGTGGGTTCTATCCCTTGTTTTTAGTCTGGCTTTGGTAGCCTTTTTATTCTCTCTCAGGTTTTAGCCGTTGTGTGGTGTTTCTGTTTTAGTGGTTTCTATGCCTTTTAACTTTTAGCTCTTTTAGTTACCCTAGGGCGCTAATAACCAATGCAGTTGTGCGCCCTAAAGCCATAATACTACTACTACTAACCTTTTAGATACCTTTGGCGTGATTGTAGATTGCGCAGGGATTCCCGGACATGGTTGGTTGTCTGGTAATGAACTGGTGGATGTGGCGGCAAAGTCAGCAACTATGGCGCCCAGTGTTATAGTAAATTTTTCCACCGCCGAAGATTTTAGGCCTGTGCGGAAAGAAGTGCTTTTATGCTTGCATACAGAGTGGTTGGCTCTCTGCGACAACAAGCTCAGATCAGCAACAGATCTTCCGGTACACTGGGCAACTTCCTCTCGTGCATCTCGTCGTGAGGAGGTGGTTTTGGCTCGTGTGCGCATCGGTCACTGTAATTTTGCACAACGTTTTAATGGGGAACCTGAATCTATCTGTCCACTGTGTGAGGCACATACTACTACTGTTCACCACATACTGCTGGAGTGTGGTGCTCTCTCCGTTCTCCCCCAAGGGACCTTCTACGGTAGGTACGGGTTAGGCGCACCCGGGGTCTCGAGCCACCTTGACTCCCTCTGTGGCCCACCTCAGAGTGGTGAGGGAGTCAGTATGTCACAATGCCCACCCACGTGTAGGCCGTGCGTGGAGACCCATCTCGGTGAAAGGGAATATTCTGGTGTTTGAGGGTTGCGTACCTGCGCGTGGCTTCTGTCTTTCAGTAACTGGGGAGGGTGCGCAGCCTAATACACCGCTTTGGATTCTGATTTGCCTAAACGGAAGGCTAGGGACTTACCCACCCCTAGTCAATCGGCCAGGATTAGGTATTACACTGAACTCCAGGGTGAGTGGGACGGCGAGCCCGCTATATCCCCTGTGTAGCCCTGTCACCCCAGTGGGGTGACCCCTCGTTGGGCTCCTTGGTGGGTGAGGAGCACTTGGGGATGAATTTAGACCATATTTCTATTGAAAAACCTAAACCCAAATTTAATATGTGTGGAAAAGTAGTCGAGTCACAAGGTCCTCGCTACTTAGTTATATCTAGGACAGAGAAAGGAAGGAAATTTTCGTCTATGAGCCCTTTCGCTATCCAAAAGGGACTAGAAAACATCGCTGGCCCGGTTAATTCTTGTGTTAGAGCTCGAAATGTTATCCTCCTGGTTGAGGCAATTTCAGCCTCCAAGGCAGCAAAAATTCTTCGAGCAGAAATGTGGGACAGTTACCCAGTTAAGGTGGAAAACCACAAGACTTTGAACTCTTCGCTTGGCGTTATCACCACCCGTGCATTGGACGGTATGTCCAATGAGGAGCTTCAAGAAGATCTGGCAGACCAAGGCGAATCATCCGTCTATAGGGTTCAACGGAAAGTAAATGGTGAATTCGTGCCTACCCAACCCTGTTTCTTACCTTTGACCGGATAGATCTCCCTCAAAGAATTAAGGCAGGGTATGAAGCTATCGAGGTTAGGCCTTACATTCCGAACCCCTTACGCTGTTACATTTTCCAGGGATATGGTCATACGAGCGAATTTTGTACTGGTCGGCCCACCAGTTCTACCTGTGCTGACGCTTCGAACGATGGGGATTGCGGTACCCCTCCAACTTGTGTGAACTATAGAGGGGTACACCCATCTAATTCCCGAGATGGCCCCCGGTTTGCTGAGGAGTGCGCGATTGAGGGGATACGGGAGGAAGAGAAGGTGTCCTCCGAAGCCCGTGAGCTCCTGCTTATCCGACAACCCTCTGTCCCGCGGTCCGGTTTTTATAGTTCTGTTGGAGCTATGCCGGTGACAAGGCGGGAGATCGCAACACAGACCTGCGATATCAACGGGGCCACTATTGCCGAAAGGATTATCGTTGCCAGGACTATTACAAGGACGTCAACAGCTGCGTCAATGTCGGCATCACCGTCTGCCAAATCCGCCAACGTAAAGCATACTGCAGGAAAATTTTCAGTCCAAACATCGACCTCAGGCAATAAGACCGGTAAAACCGTGGAGTATTCGTCACCACAGAAAGCTTTCAAGACCAGCTGTGTTAGGACTGATTTACTTAAAGAGCGTGTTTCGCCTGCACCCAAAACATCCAAGGGTGGTAAACCTCCACGTCCATCTCCCCGCAGTTGCTCTTCGGAGGAATCTTCTTGGAGGAACTCCGATCGGCAACGTCCATCTTCGTTGATCAGTACCTCAAATAGGTTCGAGATCCTCGAATCGAGGTTCTCTATTGGCAAGGGCTCCTCCCCTGTGGAGGAAATGGAACAGGACGATCCTGCCTTGGCTGCCGAACTAACGGTCGGTAAGCGGCAGGATCGTGCTCCTGAAAAATGTGTTAGTCCGACGGCCAAAAAGAACAAACCAAACCGACCGGCACCGCCGAATATGCAGAAACGTCTGTCTATTTAGAACTTATCCCATAATATAGACCATGGCTATCCTACAGGGGAACATACGCGGCATTCGAGCACATCGAGCAGAGCTTGAACTGTTATTCCACGCGTATCAACCTCTAGTCGTCTGCCTGCAAGAGACAAAGCTCCGTCCACAAAACAATGTTACCTTCAGGCACTATTCTCCCTATTCTTATGTTTGATTTCAATCTAACAGAAGGTTTTCCCGCACACGGGGGCACTATGCTGAGTACGTCTCCTTACAGTCGGACCTACGGCCAGTTGCTGTAAAGATCACTCTGCCATCTGCCAGATTTACTATTTGTAATATTTATCTGCCTCCCTCTAATGTCCTCTTCGTCACCGAGTTAGAAGACCCCGTTTCCCAACTACCAACGTCATTTGTGTTGATGGGAGACGTGAATGCCCAACAGCCACTTTGAGGCTCTCGGGCTTGTGCGAGAGGTTAGCTAGTTGTAGACTTCTTGAACACTGAAAGTGTTACTCTCCTGAACACCGGAGAGCCCACTTTTCTTTCTGACGCCTTTCACAGTTTTTCACACCTTGACATAGCGATTTGTTCACCACAGTTAGCGGTCCCGTTATCCTGGAATATCATCTCTGATTTGCACTCTAGTGACCACTTTCCCTGTCTTATTAGTCTCTTGACACACGCTGCATGTTCCACTCGCTTACCTAGATTTCGCTTAGATCACGCCACCTTAGGCCTGTTTTCCCGCTTGGCTAACTTCAACTCCGATGAGCACGACTCCGTAAACTATTTAGTTGACCATCTCACAGAGACAATTCTTTCTGCTGCTGAGCAACCCATTCCTCGTTCGCCTGGCAAAACCCGTCGTTTTCCAGTACCTTGGTGGACTGATGACTACCGCAATGCCATTCGTGCTCGCCGACGTACTCTCAGGTTCTTCCAACGTCGTCCGACACTGCATAAGCTAATACAATATAAAAAGCTGCGTGCCAAATCTAGACACATTAATAGGGATAGCAAAAAGACATTCTGGAGTAATTTTGTAGCATCCTTTAACCGACATACACCTTGCTCTGTCGTATGGGATAAGTTACGCCGTGTGGCCGGAAAATCAACTCAAATGCCTATCGGCGGTCTCAAAACACCTGCCGGAGATGTTGATACGTTTGACGTGGCGAACACCTTAGGCAGAGCATTCGCTCAAGTGTCTAGCTCAAAGAATTATTCCCCTGACTTTCTTAAAGGTAAGACTCAGGTGGAATATCATATCGCCATGCGGTGTTGCCACGTATTTTTTCTGCTTTTGGTTTATGTCTTTTACAATAACACCCTCTTCTTCTTCTAGGCATACGGGGATCATTAGTTCTTAGGACCTTAGAATTATTAGTCCCCAGGGACTGAGTTTGTCAGTATGGGTTTGGCGTGCCCGGGGTGCCCAAGCCATTCACACCCATTGTCATTCGCTCATTCCCATCTGTCACAGCCACGTTGAAGTCTTCATATCACACTTTATATTCCACATTATGATAGCCTCTTCCTCTTCTAGGTTTATAAAATTCTTAGGTTTTTGGGTCTTTAGGATTATGAACTCCTTTCTCACCAACAGGGATCTTTCTTATCTCCGTGGTTCCTGTCCCACGGTTTCGGCGCAGCTTTTAACTTGTGTGCTCTTCGGAGGTCTCAAATGTGAAGGTTGAGTGGACCCTCCTCACTACCCCTTTCGTGCGACACTAGGGGCGGAGCCGTTCCGATTTCATGTACACCCACGTAGCTCCATGGGGCCGGGTCCCCTCGAGCAGCTCGGCAACCGCGAGTGGCTGGTTTGCTCGGGTGGACCCGACGTGTTACCGCTAACCGCTATCAGGGGCCCGATATAATCAACCACGAGTTCCCTGAAGCCACGCTGACTCCATTGAGGCAGGGGGGCCTATAGTGGGGAGACACTGGCAGTTATGCCGGTGGTAGGGGCATAAGGCGGGCCTTCCATCGGTGAAACTGTCGCATACCGGTCAGTAGTGATAGTCGGAGGGTAACTCCTCTGACGTACTCATTGATATCAGCCCTGTAGCGGATGCTCCTGGCCGGCTCAGACCGGAAGATTTAGGTGTCTTTTCTTGTATCCCCCGGATGGCAGGCTGGCGCCGACAGTACCGGAAGGGGGACTATACCATCATGGCTCCTTCAATACCACGTTTTTTGTTTGTTTTTTTTGTTTTTTGTTTGTTGTTTTTTTTTTATGCGTTTGATGTGTGAAAGCAAGACAATGAAAGAGCTCAGTCCATTTTATATACAAAAGGAACTGGTCAGGATTTGCGGTAAAGTGACAAATGCAACAAGATGTAGAGATGGCTCACTCTTAATTGAGATAGTCACTTCAAAGCAACCGGCCAAGCTCCTGGGTGCTTCTCTTTTGGGTTCCTACCCCATTAAAGTGGAGAAGCACAAAACTTTAAATAGTAGCCGAGGTATGGTGACGACCTCAAGTTTGGATGGTTTAACCAACGAGGAAATAGTGAACTGTCTTTCCGATCAAGCTGTAGTTTCTGCCTATAGATTAATTGGCAAACGGGATGACAAGCCGTTTCCACTGCGAACAGTCTTCTTGACTTTCGACCGAACTGACTTTGCGGCTTATATCATGTGCGGTTATGAAAGAGCGACCATGCGGCCTTATATCCCGAACCCAATGCGCTGTTACCGTTGTCAGAAGTTTGGACATACGCACCAACGTTGTAACAACTCGCCAGTTTGTGCCCAATGTGGGCAAAGCGCACACGATGGCTCTGTATGCGCTCAAGGCCCCACTTGTCTCAACTGTGGAGAGGCGCATCCATCCAACTCTAAAGAATGTTCCTGTTTTATCGAGGAGAAGACCATACGGGAGATAAGAATCAAAGAGCATCCAACTTTTCAGGCAGCACGGAAACGTTATCTCGACCTTCACCCGACTACTTCTTTGAAATATTCCGCTGCTGTCCGCCAGCCGGTGCGGAAACAGGATGCTATAGCTCAGACGCTCCCGGGTCCTCGTGCCCGTGTGTCTATAGGTATCCAGACCGCATCCTCCGCATACGTTTCTCCTCCACAGGTAGCGCCACCATCTCCTTCTGTGCCATCTACATCTTCCGCCACTGTTTCTGCCCGCCCGCTTCGTAAATCGCCCGTTCGTCGTACAAATCGTTCTCGCTCTCCCAACCGCATCCGCGCGACTTGTTCGGACACTGATACCAGCGATGGCAATCTGAAATTGTGTCCGGTTGGCGACCACACTAGACGGAGCCGAAGCCCAACGAAAAAAGGAAAGCTTAAACGGAACCCACCGGTCCCGGGTAACATTAATTCGCTCCCTTAACGGCGCGCGCATAATGAACCGCAGCCTTCTTATGTCCTTTCTCGAATGGAATATACGCGGTCTACGCGCCCATTGGCCCCCACTGGATATTTTAATCCAGTCTTATACACCCCTTTTTGTTTGCTTGCAGGAGACCAAACTTCGCCCTCGAGATACCTTTGTTTTACTTCGGTATACCCCGGTTCGCTTCGATCTGGAACCGGATGAGGGCTCTCCTGCTCACGGCGGTTCTCTGGTTCTGGTACGTGACGACATGTGTTTCCGTACTGTTCCACTCACCACTCAACTGCAGGCTGTTGCTGTCCACCTTTCTCTTCCTGGTTTTAGTTCTTCAGTCTGTAGTATCTATGTTCCACCTTCGTCTCCCCTCGCCGCTGCCGAACTTGTAAATTTAGTTTAGCGGTTACCTCCACCGTATCTTCTGGTGGGAGATTTCAACGCCCATCACCCTCTTTGGGGATCTCCGAGGGCGTGTGGGAGGGGAACATTACTAAGCGATCTTCTGGACCAGCTGAATCTCTCCCTTTTGAATACTGCTGAACCTACCTTTCTCTCAGACTCTACCGGCACCTTTTCTCAGCTCGACTTAAGTCTCTGTTCAGCACAGCTTGCAAACCGTTTGGAGTGGAGTGCTCTCTCTGACGCTCACGGCAGTATTCCTTTCACAGTAGTTATTACACTCCTTCATTGTACTCCTCCAACCATTGGCACCCCAAAATGTCAGTTTAAACAAGCAATTGGTCACTTTATACTCGCCTAGCCCATTTTGCCGTTGCCGACTGTCTCACTGTCAATAGCATGGTTGAGCACCTAACTTCCGTTATCTTGGCCGCCGCCGAACACTCCATTCCCCGTACGTCTTCCCAACCTAGGCGTACCCGGGTTCCTTGGTGGAACGAGGAATGCGGCAAAGCTATTCGTGCGCGCCGAAGTGCTCTTCGAGTTTCAAGCGTCACCCAACTGAAGATAACTTATTAGTCTATAAACGACTAGGGGCTAGAGTGCGGCTCATTATCCGTGAAAGTAAGAAGGCCTCTTGGAAGCGCTTTGTGGAGAGCTTTCATAGCTCCACTCCCAAATCCGTTGTGTGGAATCGACTTAGGCGTGTAGCTGGTAAGGCAAAACCGTGCGCTCTATCCGGTCTTAGGGTAGGAGCTGAAACCCTTTTGGAGCCGGCTCTTATCGCAGACACCTTGCGCAGAGACTTTGAGGCAGTTTCCGGTTCCGCCAATTATGACCCAGCTTTTTTCCCCATAAGGTCGCGTTGGAAGCCCAGGAGTTGTCATCCCACTCCGATAACCATGAGGACTACAACCGCCCTTTTAGCCTTCGCGAACTACAACAGGCCCTCCCTTTTTCTAGGCAAACCGCTCCTGGGCCCGATGCCATACACGTTTCGCTGCTTCAGCATTTGTCTACGGATGGCAAGCTATTTCTCCTCCAGCTCTTTAATCGCATCTGGCTCGAAGGTGTGTTTCCTGCGCGAGGCCATTGTTGTTGCCATTCTGAAACCTGGCAAGGATCGCCAACTTCCTTCCAGCTACAGCCCAATTTCCCTAACTAGTTACGTTTGCAAGGTTATGGAACGTACGCTCAATGGGCGGTTTATGTGTTGGCTCGAATCTCGGGGCTTCTTGTCGAATGTTCAGTGTGGGTTTCGTCGTAACCGTTATACTATCGATCATCTGGTGTCTCTTTCGACCCACATTATGAACGGGTTCCTGATTAAAAGCCAGACTGTAGCTGTATTTTTTGGTTTAGAGAAAGCTTAGGACACATGTTGGAGAACTGGCATTCTCCGTACAATTCATGAGTGGGGTTTCCGTGGTCACCTTCCCGTATTCATTCGAGAGTTCGGGAAAGACCAGGTATTTCGTGTGCGTGTGGATTCGGCTTTATCTGACTATTTTACTCAGGAGAACGGAGTACCTCAGGGTTCAGTACTTAGTGTCACTCTGTTCCTTATAGCTATCAACCCTCTTGTTGACTGCCTTCCCCCCAGGGATTTCCTCGTCGCTGTTTGTTGACGATTTTGTTGTGTACCTCACAGCTCGTCGTACCTGCCTGCTCGAGCGTCGTCTTCAGCGGTGTCTAGACTCTATTTCCTCCTGGTGTGTGGCAAATGGCTTTCACTGCTCTGCCGAGAAGACGATTTGTGTAAATTTCTGGCGCCGGAAGCAGTTTCCTACTCCTTATCTGCGCCTAGGTACAGATATGCTACCGTTTGTTGAAGAAGCGAAATTCCTGGGCTTACTATCTGATAGGAAGTTATGTTGGTCTGCCCATATAACTTATTTGAAGGCGCGGTGCACACGTTCTCTTGATATGTTACGTGTTTTAAGTGGCACATCCTGGGGAGCCGATAGGAGCGTTCTGCTATACCTCTATCGTACATCAGTCCGTTCCAAGTTGGATTATGGGTGTATCTTCTATTCTTCAGCGCGACCGTGTATCCGTCGTCGTTTAAACACCATTCATAATCAAGCTATACGACTAGCAACTGGCGCCTTCCGCACTATCCCAGTCGGTAGTGTTTGTGCGGAAGCTGCAGAACCACCGCTATATAATCGCCGTGAGTTTCTCTTGTGCAGCTACGCCTGCCATCTGTCCAGTATGCCTCACCACCCGGCTCATTCATACTTTTTTGATGACTCTCTGGACGCTAATTACGCCTCTTGCTCCCTCGCCCTCTTGCCACCAAGGGTACGTTTTCACAAGCTTCTAGGGCAAATGAGCATGTCCATGCCTACAGTGCTTCCCAAACGAGAAACCCATATCCCTCCTTGGATTCGCCCTGGCAGTTCTTTCTGTCTAGGTTCCTATTGTTTTTCGAAGTCGACTACTCCTGGTTTCATCCTTCGATCCCAATCGTCTTTTACGACAGTGTTCGATTTTTACAGCTGAGCTATTTGGTATTCTTCAGGCTCCTTTTTATGAGCGGCGACATGCGCTAACACTCACTGCAATATGTTCAGATCCTCTGAGTGCTCTCCAAAGTTTTCGTCCGCTGTATAGTTACCACTCAATCATACAGCGGATCCAAGATTGCTTTCACTCGCTTTCTGCGGCAGGTCTAAGTGTAACGTTTTTGTGGGTGCCTGGTGTCTCGGGAATAGCGGGAAACGTGAGGGCTGATTCTGCTGCCAAGAGATCGGTTACATCTTCCAGAATATTTTCTTCTTCCGTTTCCGCTAGTGATGTTAAAGCGGTGTTGCGAGGGACCATTCTTTCTCGTTGGGCGACTGAATGGTCCAGCAGTACTGCAAACAAACTGCGGGTAATTAAAGCACTCCCCGGATACTGGAAAACCTCTTGTCGCACCTCTCGCCGAGAAGAAGTAATTTTATTTCGACTGCGTATCGGACATTGTTATTTTAGCCACTGTCATTTATTGTGAGGGGAGCAAACTCCAGTTTGTAGGTGCGGCGCAACCTTGACAATGAGACACATTTTAACCGAGTGCCAATTTTTAGCAGCCACGGAACTGTTGTTGAACATGCCCAGTGGCATGCGTGACATTTTCGCAGACCGTCTGACTGCTGTTAAACGGGTTCTATCTTTTATATGATAGTGCCCTATGATTGGACGTGTCTAGTTTTAATGGAATTCTACAGCTTTTGACACTAGTTTTATCTATTTCTTTGAACCATCTTAGGTTTTTATATTTTATTTTCGGAGTGTTATCTCCTACATTTTAATCCTCGTTTTAGCCTTTGTTTGCGTGTTTTATAGCATGAACTCTTAGGCCTAAGTTTTATTTTATGCTAGGCTTTGTTTTCTTACATCTTCCAGGGCGCTAATGATCTTATAGGTTGGGCGCCCTAAAACCTTACTTCTCTCTCTCTCTCCTTCAGCATCCCAGGTAGCAAAGATTCTTCTAGTAAAAATGTTAGGCAGCTCCGCAGTTAAGGTGGAAAAGCACAAGACTTTGAACTCCTCGCGTGGCGTTATCACCACCCGCGCATTGGACGGTATGTCCAATGAGGAGCTTCAAGAAGATCTGGCAGACCAAGGCGTATCATTCGTCTATAGGGTTCAACGGAAAGTAAATGGTGAATTCGTGCCTACCCGTACCCTGTTTCTTACCTTTGACCGGGTAGATCTCCCTCAAAGGATAAAGGCAGGGTACGAAGCTATCGAGGTTAGGCCCTACATTCCAAACCCCTTACGTTGTTACAAGTGCCAGCGATTTGGCCATACGAGAGATTTTTGTATTGGCCGGTCCACCTGTTCTATCTGTGGTGACGCTTCGCACGATGGGGATTGCACCACCCCTCCATCTTGTGTGAACTGCAGCGGGGAACACCCATCTGGTTCCCGAGATTGGGCCCGTTTTGCTGAGGAGAGAGCGATCCAGGAGATACGGGTGAAACGGAAGGTGTCCTTCTCCGAAGCCCGTAAGCTCCTGCGAATCCAACAATCGTCTGCAAGATGATGGAACGCATGATAAATGGGCGGTTAGTGTGGCTTGAAACTCAGAATTGTTTCACCAACGCCCAGTGCTGTTTTCGCCGGCGTCGTTCGGCAGTAGACCATCTCTAATCGCTGTCGACGCAGATAATGGACGTATTTCTTAAGAACTGTGAAACAGTCGGCATATTCTTTGACCTGAAGAAGGCTTATGATACGTGTTGGCGAGCGGAGATATTACGTTCCCTCCACAGCTGGAATCTATAAGGACGCCTACCGCTCTTTATTCAGGAGTTTATCCGCGATTTCCAAGTAAGAGTGGACTCAGTTTTTTCTTACCTTTTTAATCAAGAGAACGGTGTGCCATAAGGTTCGGTTCTTAGCGTGACGCTGTTTGCCATAGCAATTACTCTATATCCCAATGGTTCCCCCAGGTGTCTCGTCCTGCTTTTTCGTAGACGACTTTGCAATCTTTTGTACCGAATTTTTATTTTTATTTACGCAGATGGCAGTAAGTGTTCTGACAGTATCAGATGTGGCTTTGTAATTGGAACCGAACCACATACTCTCGGTTTGTCTAGTCCACATCCATTTATACTACGGAGCAGTATGCTATTGATCAAGCCATTCAGTACGTTTGCCGACGAAAATTGGGTAACTGCCTTATTCTGAGTTATTCACTTAGCGCACTTCAGAGCGTTCGTGAGCTGTAGAGCTACAATCCTTTAACGTAGCCCATTCAGGATGCCCTCCACATTTTCCAAGCTTCTGTTGTTAATGTGGATCTCGCATGGCCCCCCCAGGGGCCTACTACGGTAGGTACGGGTTAGGCGCACCCGGGGTCCCGAGCCACCTTGACTCCCTCTGTGGGCAACCTCAGAGTGGTGAGGGAGCCAGAAGGTATAATGCCCACCCACGTGTAGGCCGTGCGTGGAGACCCGTGTCGGTGAAGAGGAATATCCTGGTTGGTTGAGGGTTGCGTACCTGAGCCTGGGCTTCTGTCTTTCAGTAACTGGGGAGGGTGCGCAGCCTAATACACCGCTTTGGTTTCTGATTTGCCTAAACGGGAGGCTAGGGACTAACCCACCCCTAGTCAATCGGCCAGGACTAGGTATTACACCGAACTCCAGGGTGAGTGGGACGGCGAGCCCGCTATATCCCCTGTGTAGCCCTGTCACCCCAGTGGGGTGACCCCTCGTTGGGCTCCGTGGTGGGTGGGGAGCACTGGGGGATGAATTTATACCATTTTTTCTATGGCACCAAAACAAAAACCCCTTAATAAAGAAGTTGGAAAGGAAGTAGTCGAGTCATGTGGTCCTCGCTACTTTTTCATTCATAGGACAGAGGAAGGTAAGAAGTTCCTTACGGTGAGCCCTTTTACTATCCAAAAGGGTCTCGATGCCATTGCTGGTCCTGTTAAATCCTGCGTTCGAGCTCGCAATGGTACACTTCTTGTCGAAGCCAACTCCGCCTCGCAAGCTGCAAGAATACTTAAAGCCACCATGTTAGCCAGCTATCCAGTGAAGGTCGAGGTGCACAAGTCGCTGAACTCCTCCCGCGGTGTAATAACAACCCGCGCGTTGGACGGTTTGTCCATTGAGGAGATCAAAGGAAATCTTGCGACTTAGGGTGTCTCAGCTGTTTATCGGGTACAACGTAAGATCAACGGTGAATTCCTGCCTACTCGTACCCTGTTTCTTACTTTTGATCGGGTTGATCTGCCTCAAAAGATTAGAGCAGGGTATGAAGCCATCGAAGTTAGGCCTTATATACCCAATCCGCTGAGGTGCTTTAAATGCCAACGTTTTGGTCACACTAGTGAGTTGTGTACCGGCAAGTCCACCTGCGTCCACTGCGGTGACACCTCCCACGATGGGGCTTGTGCTTCAGCTCCATCGTGTGTGAACTGTAACGGGGAACACCCATCTAGTTCCCGAGACTGCCCCCGTTTTGCGGAGGAGCGAGCGATCCAGGAGATACGGGTGAAAGAGAAGGTGTCCTTCTTGGAAGCCCGGAAGCTCCTGCGACTCCGCCAACCCTCTGCCCCGAGGTCCGGTACCTATAGCTCAGTTGCAGCTAAACCGGTACCGCGTCGGGAAATCGCAACACAGACCGGCGATATGAACGGGGCTACAATTGCGGAAAAGGTTATTTTAGCCCAAGCGCTGCCAAAGCCTTCGGCACCTACACCCAAGTTAGTATCAACATCTGCCAAATCCGCCAGCTTACAGAATAGTCCTGCACACTTGTCACCGAAAGCCTCGACCTTCGGAACTAAAGCTATTAAATTCACGACGTCTTCTGCCCCAGAAAAACAGTTTAAGACCAAGTATGTACGACAAGACTTTTTGAAAGAGAATGTGCAATCTATTACCAAGTCATCTAAAGGTAAGAAAAGTTCACGCAACTCCACACGTGTATCCTCCTCTGAAGGGTCATCTGGGGAGGAGGGCGTGAATCGGCGACGGCCGTCTTCGCCGATCAGCACATCCAATCGGTTCGAACTACTTGGACCGAAAACTGCTCTTGAAAAAGGGACCTCCCTTGTGGAGGAGATGGACCAGGAGGATTCTGCCGCCACTGCCAGAGGGACAGTGCGGAAACGGCAGGATCGTGCTCCTGAAAATAGTACTAGCCCAACGCCTAAGAAGAACAAATTGAACCGACCAGCCAATCCCAATCTGCAGAAGCGTCTTTCGATTTGAAACTTATCCCATAATATACTCAATGGCTATCCTCCATTGGAACATACGCGGAATTCGACCACATCGACCAGAGCTTGACTTGTTGCTGCGCCAGCATGAACCCTTGGCTGTATGTTTACAAGAGACGAAGCTCCGTCCACAGGACACCGTTACCATCAGGCAGTACTCCTCCGTACGATGTGATTTATCCCCGGAGGACGGTGTCCCGGCACATGGGGGCACTATGATGCTTATTCGAGATGATATTTTTGCCAACTCCGTACCCATACAATCTAATGCTGTCAGCATTAAGCTACCCTCCGCTTCATTCACCATTTGCAGTATCTATTTGCCTCCTTCTGCGGACCTCTCGCACAGCGACTTAGAACACCTCATTTCGCAGTTGCCACCACCCTTTTTATTGGTAGGCGACGTGAATGCCCATCACCCTCTTTGGGGCTCTCCTCGGGCTTGTGCGAGAGGTACGCTACTTAAAGACTTCTTGGATAGTCAGAATCTTGCTCTCTTGAACACCGGAGAGCCCACCTTTCTATCTGACGCATTTCATAGTTTTTCACACATTGACATTGCAATTTGTTCCCCTCAGCTGGCAGTCACCTTATGCTGGAATATCATCTCGGATTTGCATTCTAGTGACCACTTTCCTTGTCGTATTAGTGTCTTGACACCCGTTGTATGTTCCACCTGTTTACCTAGTTGGCGCCTAGACCACGCCAGCTGGGAACTGTACTCCCACTTGGCTGAATTTAGCTACGAAGAGCACGACTCTGTGAACCACTTGGTCGAACATCTTACAGAGACCATTTTTTCTGCTGCTGAGCAATCCATTCCGCGTTCGACTGGCTACAGCCGTCGATTTCCGGTACCTTGGTGGACCGCTGACTGTCGGGATGCTGTTCGCGCTCGCAGACGAGCTCTACGGGTTTTCCAGCGTTATCCCACACTGGATAACCTGATACACTATAAACGGATGCGTGCACATTCTAGGCGGGTTATTAAGGATAGCAAAAAGATGTCATGGAATAAATTCGTGAATTCCTTTAATCGACATACACCTTCCTCTGCCGTATGGGATAAGTTAAGACGTGTGGCTGGGAAACCGAACCATATGCCCATCGCCGGTCTCAAAACACCTACCGGAGCTGTTGTTGATACATTTGACGTGGCGAATACTTTAGGCAGTGCTTTCGCTCAGGTGTCTAGCTCAAGCAACTATTCCCCTGAGTTTCTTACAGTTAAGAACCAGTTGGAATCTCAAGAATTCTCGTTTCTTTCTGGCAACCTTGAGGATTATAATCGCCTTTTCACCCTGGCAGAGCTACACAATGCACTCTCCTCTTCACGACACTCAGCACCAGGTCCAGATGGTATCCACGTCCAAATGTTGCAACATCTCTCTCCTGATGGCAAAGATTTCCTACTCGAGGTCTATAATCGTGTCTGGGTTGATGGCATTTTTCCAGACAAGTGGCGGGAGGCCACCATCATACCCATTCTTAAACCTGGAAAGGACCGCCATCTTCCTTCCAGTTACCGTCCTATTTCCCTCACCAGTTGCGTGTGCAAGGTGATGGAACGCATGATCAATGGACGGTTGGTGTGGTGGCTGGAATCCCACAATCTTCTGACGAACATCCAGTGTGGCTTTCGACGACGACGTTCAACTGCTGACCACCTTGTCTCTCTGTCAACTCAGATTATGGACGGGTTTCTTAAGAACAGCCCCACAGTCGGGATATTTTTTGACCTCGAGAAGGCCTACGACACGTGTTGGCGGGCGGGAATATTGCGTTCTCTGCACAACTGGAACATACGTGGACGCCTACCGTTGGTCATTCAGGAGTTTATGCGGGACCGCGTTTTTCGAGTGAGGGTGGGTTCGGTTTTATCTAACCATTTTATTCAAGAGAACGGAGTGCCGCAGGGCTCGGTACTCAGCGTGACTCTATTTGCTATTGCGATAAATTCCATATCACTATGTGTGCCTCAAGGTGTCTCTTCCTGTTTATTTGTGGACGACTTTGCCATCTTCTGTACTTCTCAGCGTACACCGTTTTTGGAACGCCGTCTCCAGCGGTGTTTGGACAATCTCTATGCATGGAGCTCGAAACACGGTTTTCGTTTCTCCGCTGAGAAGACAGTCTGCGTTAACTTCTGGCGCCGTAAGTGGCAAATGCCGCCGTCTCTTCGACTCGGGCCAGATTTACTTCCTTTCGCAGACGAGGCGAGATTCCTTGGTTTGATCTTCGATCGGAAACTTTGTTGGGCACCACAAATAGCACAGCTTAGAGCACGATCCCCCCAGGGGCCTACTACGGTAGGTACGGGTTAGGCGCACCCGGGGTCCCGAGCCACCTTGACTCCCTCTGTGGGCAACCTCAGAGTGGTGAGGGAGTCAGTAGGTGAAAATGCCCACCCACGTGTAGGCCGTGCGTGGAGACCCGTGTCGGTGAAGAGGAATATCCTGGTTGGTTGAGGGTTGCGTACCTGAGCCTGGGCTTCTGTCTTTCAGTAACTGGGGAGGGTGCGCAACCTAATACACCGCTTTGGTTTCTGATTTGCCTAAACGGGAGGCTAGGGACTAACCCACCCCTAGTCAATCGGCCAGGACTAGGTATTACACCGAACTCCAGGGTGAGTGGGACGGCGAGCCCGCTATATCCCCTGTGTAGCCCTGTCACCCCAGTGGGGTGACCCCTCGTTGGGCTCCGTGGTGGGTGGGGAGCACTGGGGGATGAATTTATACCATTTTTTTATGGCACCAAAACCAAAACCCCTTATTTTAAATGCAAACGTTGGAAAGGAAGTAGTCGAGTCATGTGGTCCTCGCTACTTGGTTATTCATAGGACAGAGGAAGGTAAGAAGTTCCTTACGGTGAGCCCTTTTACTATCCAAAAGGGTCTCGATGCCATTGCTGGTCCGGTCAAATCTTGCGTTCGAGCTCGTAACGGTACACTTCTTGTCGAAGCCAACTCCGCCTCGCAAGCTGCAAGGATACTTAAAGCCACCACGTTAGCCAGCTATCCAGTGAAGGTCGAGGTGCACAAGTCGCTGAACTCCTCCCGCGGTGTAGTAACAACACGCGCGTTGGACGGTTTGTCCATTGAGGAGATCCAAGAAAATCTTGCGACTCAGGGTGTCTCAGCTGTTTATCGGGTACAACGTAAGATCAACGGTGAATTCCTGCCTACTCGTACCCTGTTTCTTACTTTTGATCGGGTTGATCTGCCTCAAAAGATTAGAGCAGGGTATGAAGCCATCGAAGTTAGGCCTTATATACCCAATCCGCTGAGGTGCTTTAAATGCCAACGTTTTGGTCACACTAGTGAGTTGTGTACCGGCAAGTCCACCTGCGTCCACTGCGGTGACACCTCCCACGATGGGGCTTGTGCTTCAGCTCCATCGTGTGTGAACTGTAACGGTGAACACCCATCTAGTTCCCGAGACTGCCCCCGTTTTGCAGAGGAACGAGCGATCCAGGAGATACGGGTGAAAGAGAAGGTGTCCTTCTTG
This sequence comes from Hymenopus coronatus, assembly GCA_030762935.1. Classification (NCBI taxonomy): domain Eukaryota; kingdom Metazoa; phylum Arthropoda; class Insecta; order Mantodea; family Hymenopodidae; genus Hymenopus; species Hymenopus coronatus. The sequence goes on along the minus strand of CM060900.1, from coordinate 274,388,923 downwards.
GAAGCCCGGAAGCTCCTGCGACTCCGCCAACCCTCTGCCCCGAGGTCCGGTACCTATAGCTCAGTTGCAGCTAAACCGGTACCGCGTCGGGAAATCGCAACACAGACCGGCGATATGAACGGGGCTACAATTGCGGAAAAGGTTATTTTAGCCCAAGCGCTGCCAAAGCCTTCGGCACCTACACCCAAGTTGGTATCAACATCTGCCAAATCCGCCAGCTTACAGAATAGTCCTGCACAGTTGTCACCGAAAGCCTCGACCTCCGGAACTAAAGCTATTAAATTCACGACGTCTTCTGCCCCAGAAAGACAGTTTAAGACCAAGTATGTACGACAAGACTTTTTGAAAGAAAATGTGCAATCTATTACCAAGTCATCTAAAGGTAAGAAAAGTTCACGCAACTCCACACGTGTATCCTCCTCTGAAGGGTCATCTGGGGAGGAGGGCGTGAATCGGCGACGGCCGTCTTCGCCGATCAGCACATCCAATCGGTTCGAACTACTTGGACCGAAAACTGCTCTTGAAAAAGGGACCTCCCTTGTGGAGGAGATGGACCAGGAGGATTCTGCCGCCACTGCCAGAGGGACAGTGCGGAAACGGCAGGATCGTGCTCCTGAAAATAGTACCAGCCCAACGCCTAAGAAGAACAAATTGAACCGACCAGCTAATCCCAATCTGCAGAAGCGTCTTTCGATTTGAAACTTATCCCATAATATACTCAATGGCTATCCTCCATTGGAACATACGCGGAATTCGACCACATCGACCAGAGCTTGACTTGTTGCTGCGCCAGCATGAACCCTTGGCTGTATGTTTACAAGAGACGAAGCTCCGTCCACAGGACACCGTTACCATCAGGCAGTACTCCTCCGTACGATGTGATTTATCCCCGGAGGACGGTGTCCCGGCACATGGGGGCACTATGATGCTTATTCGAGATGATATTTTTGCCAACTCCGTACCCATACAATCTGCAATCCAGTCCGTTGCAGTCAGCATTAAGCTACCCTCCGCTTCATTCACCATTTGCAGTATCTATTTGCCTCCATCTGCGGACCTCTCGCACAGCGACTTAGAACACCTCATTTCGCAGTTGCCACCACCCTTTTTATTGGTAGGCGACGTGAATGCCCATCACCCTCTTTGGGGCTCTCCTCGGGCTTGTGCGAGAGGTACGCTACTTAAAGATTTCTTGGATAATCAGAATCTTGCTCTCTTGAACACCGGAGAGCCCACCTTTCTATCTGACGCATTTCATAGTTTTTCACACATTGACATTGCAATTTGTTCCCCTCCGCTGGCAGTCACCTTATGCTGGAATATCATCTCGGATTTGCATTCTAGTGACCACTTTCCTTGTCGTATTAGTGTCTTGACACCCGTTGTATGTTCCACCCGTTTACCTAGTTGGCGCCTAGACCACGCCAGCTGGGAACTGTACTCCCACTTGGCTGAATTTAGCTACGAAGAGCACGACTCTGTGAACCACTTGGTCGAACATCTTACAGGGACCATTCTTTCTGCTGCTGAGCAATCCATTCCGCGTTCGACTGGCTACAGCCGTCGATTTCCGGTACCTTGGTGGACCGATGACTGTCGGGATGCTATTCGCGCTCGCAGACGAGCTCTACGGGTTTTCCAGCGTTTTCCTACACTGGATAACCTGATACACTATAAACGGATGCGTGCACATTCTAGGCGGGTTATTAAGGATAGCAAAAAGATGTCATGGAATAAATTCGTGGGTTCCTTTAATCGACATACACCTTCCTCTGTCGTATGGGATAAGTTAAGACGTGTGGCTGGGAAACCGAACCATATGCCCATCGCCGGTCTCAAAACACCTACCGGAGCTGTTGTTGATACATTTGACGTGGCGAATACTTTAGGCAGTGCTTTCGCTCAGGTGTCTAGCTCAGGCAACTATTCCCCTGAGTTTCTTACAGTTAAGAACCAGGTGGAATCTCAAGAATTCTCGTTTCTTTCTGGCAACCTTGAGGATTATAATCGCCTTTTCACCCTGGCAGAGCTAGACAATGCACTCTCCTCTTCACGACACTCAGCACCAGGTCCAGATGGTATCCACGTCCAAATGTTGCAACATCTCTCTCCTGATGGCAAAGATTTCCTACTCGAGGTCTATAATCGTGTCTGGGTTGATGGCATTTTTCCAGACAAGTGGCGGGAGGCCACCATCATACCCATTCTTAAACCTGGAAAGGACCGCCATCTTCCTTCCAGTTACCGTCCTATTTCCCTCACCAGTTGCGTTTGCAAGGTGATGGAACGCATGATAAATGGACGGTTGGTGTGGTGGCTGGAATCCCACAATCTTCTGACGAACATCCAGTGTGGCTTTCGACGACGACGTTCAACTGCTGACCACCTTGTCTCTCTGTCAACTCAGATTATGGACGGGTTTCTTAAGAACAGCCCCACAGTTGGGATATTTTTTGACCTCGAGAAGGCCTACGACACGTGTTGGCGGGCGGGAATATTGCGTTCTCTGCACAACTGGAACATACGTGGACGCCTACCGTCGGTCATTCAGGAGTTTATGCGGGACCGCGTTTTTCGAGTGAGGGTGGGTTCGGTTTTTTCTAACCATTTTATTCAAGAGAACGGAGTGCCGCAGGGCTCGGTACTCAGCGTGACTCTATTTGCTATTGCGATAAATTCCATATCACTATGTGTGCCTCAAGGTGTCTCTTCCTGTTTATTCGTGGACGACTTTGCCATCTTCTGTACTTCTCAGCGTACACCGTTTTTGGAACGCCGTCTCCAGTGGTGTTTGGACAATCTCTATGCATGGAGCTCGAAACACGGTTTTCGTTTCTCCGCTGAGAAGACAGTCTGCGTTAACTTCTGGCGCCGTAAGTGGCATATGCCGCCGTCTCTTCGACTCGGGCCAGATTTACTTCCTTTCGCAGACGAGGCGAGATTCCTTGGTTTGATCTTCGATCGGAAACTTTGTTGGGCACCACAAATAGCACAGCTTAGAGCACGATGTGACCGTTCTCTAAATCTTTTACGGATACTAAGTGGCAAGTCTTGCGGTGCGGATCGGACGACATTGCTCCGTCTTTATCGTGCTGTGATTCGTTCGAAGTTGGACTATGGCAGCATTGTGTATTCTTCAGCTCGACCTTCAGTGCTCAGAAGGTTAGACACAGTCCATAACCAGGGCATCCGTGTGGCCGTTGGAGCTTTTCCAACGAGCCCAGTTGTTAGCCTCTACGCCGAATCGGGAGAACCTCCTCTGCGTTGTCGGCGTGATGTCCTGCTTGCTAACTATGGCTGTGGGCTGAAGTGTATGCCTGGGCATCCAACTTATCACGCGTTTTTCTCCCCTGAGCTGCACGAGCGATACTGCCTCCGCTCTCTGAGCCCCAGGCCAGCAGGTTTTCGTTTCCGTGAGCTTCTACGCCAGCACCATGTTGACATTCCTCGGCTGTTATCCAAGGGAGAGAGTATACACCCCCCTTGGTTACGCGCTACCTCCCATGTCGATCTCGGGATGACGCTCTACGGGAAATCTGTTACGCCTCTTGATAGTATTCGTCGTTGCTTTTTAGAATTTTTATCCAAATACAGTGGCCGTATTTGTATTTACACCGATGGTAGTAAGAGCCCCGACGGTGTTGGATGTGCCTTTGTAACTGGCACCGCAACTTCTACTTACGGTTTGCCTAGTTGCACATCTATATATTCTGCCGAGCTATATGCTATTTATCAAGCCCTTCTGTATATTCGACGTCGAAAATTAGGTGACTGCCTTATTCTTAGTGATTCCCTTAGTGCCCTTCAGAGCATTCGTGAGCTGTACAATTACCATCCTTTGGTGCAGCGCATCCAGGACGTTCTCCACATTTTGCACGCTTCTGGTTTTAATGTGGAGTGCGCATGGATTCCTGGACACGTTGGCTTGCCAGGGAATGACACGGCGGATTTGGCAGCGAAATCGGCAGTCACAGCGCCCAGTGTTACGATTACCCATTCAACAGCAGAAGATTTTAGAGTGGCTGTACGGAGAGCCGTTTTTTCGACTTGGCATGCGGAGTGGTCGGCTCTCCGTGGTAATAAGCTGCGAGAGGTGAAGGACCTCCCTGTCAACTGGGTAACCTCCTCTCGTTTATTCCGCCGGGAGGAGGTAGCACTAGCTCGGCTAAGAATTGGCCACTGTTTTTTTACTCACAGTTACCTTTTTAAACGTGAACCTGCTCCTGTCTGTGCGCTCTGTGGGGAGGCACAGACAGTTCGTCATGTGTTGCTGGAGTGTGGTCACCTGGCACACATTCGGTCATCTATGGGCATGCCGGCCTCTCTTGCTGAGGTCCTGGCAGATGACCCAAGAGCAGTGGACAGGGTTTTTAAATTTTTAGCAAAACTTTCTTTTACCTTGACGTTTTAGTGTGATAGCGGTTTTTTAAACTCTTTTGGTTTAAATGTGTTGATTTTAGATGGAGTTTTATATCCAGCTCTGGTTAGAGGGCTGGACGTTTCTGTTACTTCCGTTTCAACTGTGTTAGCTCTTTTATTTGTGTTTACTTTTTTGTTTGGTATTTTCTTACTGGCTATTGCCAAGTTTTAATCATAAGGGCGCTTATGACCTCGGCAGTTGAGCGCCCTTAAACACCATCATCATCATCTTAGAGCACGATGTGACCGTTCTCTAAATCTTTTACGGATACTAAGTGGCAAGTCTTGGGGTGCGGATCGGACGGCATTGCTCCGTCTTTATCGTGCTGTGATTCGTTCGAAGTTGGACTATGGCAGCATTGTGTATTCTTCAGCTCGACCTTCAGTGCTCAGAAGGTTAGACACAGTCCATAACCAGGGCATCCGTGTGGCCGTTGGAGGTTTTCCAACGAGCCCAGTTGTTAGCCTCTACGCCGAATCGGGAGAACCTCCTCTGCGTTGTCGGCGTGATGTCCTGCTTGCTAATTATGGCTGTGGGCTGAAGTGTATGCCAGGGCATCCAACTTATCACGCTTTTTTCTCCCCTGAGCTGCACGAGCGATACTGCCTCCGCTCTCTGAGCCCCAGGCCAGCAGGTTTTCGTTTCCGTGAGCTTCTACGCCAGCACCATGTTGACATTCCTCGGCTGTTACCCAAGGGAGAGAGTATACACCCCCCTTGGTTACGCGCTACCTCCCATGTCGCCCCCCCAGGGGCCTACTACGGTAGGTACGGGTTAGGCGCACCCGGGGTCCCGAGCCACCTTGACTCCCTCTGTGGGCAACATCAGAGTGGTGAGGGAGCCAGAAGGTCAAAATGCCCACCCACGTGTAGGCCGTGCGTGGAGACCCGTGTCGGTGAAGAGGAATATCCTGGTTGGTTGAGGGTTGCGTACCTGAGCCTGGGCTTCTGGCTTTCAGTAACTGGGGAGGGTGCGCAGCCTAATACACCGCTTTGGTTTCTGATTTGCCTAAACGGGAGGCTAGGGACTAACCCACCCCTAGTCAATCGGCCAGGACTAGGTATTACACCGAACTCCAGGGTGAGTGGGACGGCGAGCCCGCTATATCCCCTGTGTAGCCCTGTCATCCCAGTGGGGTGACCCCTCGTTGGGCTCCGTGGCGGGTGGGGAGCACTGGGGGATGAATTTATACCATTTTTTCTATGGCACCAAAACAAAAACCCCTTAATAAAGACGTTGGAAAGGAAGTAGTCGAGTCATGTGGTCCTCGCTACTTGGTCATTCATAGGACAGAGGAAGGTAAGAAGTTTCTTACGGTGAGCCCTTTTACTATCCAAAAGGGTCTCGATGCCATTGCTGGTCCTGTTAAATCCTGCGTTCGAGCTCGCAATGGTACACTTCTTGTCGAAGCCAACTCCGCCTCGCAAGCTGCAAGAATACTTAAAGCCACCATGTTAGCCAGCTATCCAGTGAAGGTCGAGGTGCACAAGTCGCTGAACTCCTCCCGCGGTGTAATAACAACCCGCGCGTTGGACGGTTTGTCCATTGAGGAGATCAAAGAAAATCTTGCGACTCAGGGTGTCTCAGCTGTTTATCGGGTACAACGTAAGATCAACGGTGAATTCCTGCCTACTCGTACCCTGTTTCTTACTTTTGATCGGGTTGATCTGCCTCAAAAGATTAGAGCAGGGTATGAAGCCATCGAAGTTAGGCCTTATATACCCAATCCGCTGAGGTGCTTTAAATGCCAACGTTTTGGTCACACAAGTGAGTTGTGTACCGGCAAGTCCACCTGCGTCCACTGCGGTGACATCTCCCACGATGGGGCCTGTGCTTCAGCTCCATCGTGTGTGAACTGTAACGGGGAACACCCATCTAGTTCCCGAGACTGCCCCCGTTTTGCAGAGGAACGAGCGATCCAGGAGATACGGGTGAAAGAGAAGGTGTCCTTCTTGGAAGCCCGGAAGCTCCTGCGACTCCGCCAACCCTCTGCCCCGAGGTCCGGTACCTATAGCTCAGTTGCAGCTAAACCGGTACCGCGTCGGGAAATCGCAACACAGACCGGCGATATGAACGGGGCTACAATTGCGGAAAAGGTTATTTTAGCCCAAGCGCTGCCAAAGCCTTCGGCACCTACACCGAAGTTGGTATCAACATCTGCCAAATCCGCCAACTTACAGAATAGTCCTGTACACTTGTCACCTAAAGCCTCGACCTCCGGAACTAAAGCTATTAAATTCACGACGTCTTCTGCCCCAGAAAAACAGTTTAAGACCAAGTATGTACGACAAGACTTTTTGAAAGAGAATGTGCAATCTATTACCAAGTCATCTAAAGGTAAGAAAAGTTCACGCAACTCCACACGTGTATCCTCCTCTGAAGGGTCATCTGGGGAGGAGGGCGTGAATCGGCGACGGCCGTCTTCGCCGATCAGCACATCCAATCGGTTCGAACTACTTGGACCTAAAACTGCTCTTGAAAAAGGGACCTCCCTTGTGGAGGAGATGGACCAGGAGGATTCTGCCGCCACTGCCAGAGGGACAGTGCGGAAACGGCAGGATCGTGCTCCTGAAAATAGTACTAGCCCAACGCCTAAGAAGAACAAATTGAACCGACCAGCTAATCCCAATCTGCAGAAGCGTCTTTCGATTTGAAACTTATCCCATAATATACTCAATGGCTATCCTCCATTGGAACATACGCGGAATTCGACCACATCGACCAGAGCTTGACTTGTTGCTGCGCCAGCATGAACCCTTGGCTGTATGTTTACAAGAGACGAAGCTCCGTCCACAGGACACCGTTACCATCAGGCAGTACTCCTCCGTACGATGTGATTTATCCCCGGAGGACGGTGTCCCGGCACATGGGGGCACTATGATGCTTATTCGAGATGATATTTTTGCCAACTCCGTACCCATACAATCTGCAATCCAGTCCGTTGCTGTCAGCATTAAGCTACCCTCCGCTTCATTCACCATTTGCAGTATCTATTTGCCTCCATCTGCGGACCTCTCGCACAGCGACTTAGAACACCTCATTTCACAGTTGCCACCACCCTTTTTATTGGTAGGCGACGTGAATGCCCATCACCCTCTTTGGGGCTCTCCTCGGGCTTGTGCGAGAGGTACGCTACTTAAAGACTTCTTGGATAGTCAGAATCTTGCTCTCTTGAACACCGGAGAGCCCACCTTTCTATCTGACGCATTTCATAGTTTTTCACACATTGACATTGCAATTTGTTCCCCTCAGCTGGCAGTCACCTTATGCTGGAATATCATCTCGGATTTGCATTCTAGTGACCACTTTCCTTGTCGTATTAGTGTCTTGACACCCGTTGTATGTTCCACCCGTTTACCTAGTTGGCGCCTAGACCACGCCAGCTGGGAACTGTACTCCCACTTGGCTAAATTTAGCTACGAAGAGCACGACTCTGTGAACCACTTGGTCGAACATCTTACAGGGACCATTATTTCTGCTGCTGAGCAATCCATTCCGCGTTCGACTGGCTACAGCCGTCGATTTCCGGTACCTTGGTGGACCGCTGACTGTCGGGATGCTATTCGCGCTCGCAGACGAGCTCTACGGGTTTTCCAGCGTTTTCCTACCCTGGATAACCTGATACACTATAAACGGATGCGTGCACATTCTAGGCGGGTTATTAAGGATAGCAAAAAGATGTCATGGAATAAATTCGTGGGTTCCTTTAATCGACATACACCTTCCTCTGTCGTATGGGATAAGTTAAGACGTGTGGCTGGGAAACCGAACCATATGCCCATCGCCGGTCTCAAAACACCTACCGGAGCTGTTGTTGATACATTTGACGTGGCGAATACTTTAGGCAGTGCTTTCGCTGAGGTGTCTAGCTCAGGCAACTATTCCCCTGAGTTTCTTACAGTTAAGAACCAGGTGGAATCTCAAGAATTCTCGTTTCTTTCTGGCAACCTTGAGGATTATAATCGCCTTTTCACCCTGGCAGAGCTAGACAATGCACTCTCCTCTTCACGACACTCAGCACCAGGTCCAGATGGTATCCACGTCCAAATGTTGCAACATCTCTCTCCTGATGGCAAAGATTTCCTACTCGAGGTCTATAATCGTGTCTGGGTGGATGGCATTTTTCCAGACAAGTGGCGGGAGCCCACCATCATACCCATTCTTAAACCTGGAAAGGACCGCCATCTTCCTTCCAGTTACCGTCCTATTTCCCTCACCAGTTGCGTTTGCAAGGTGATGGAACGCATGATCAATGGACGGTTGGTGTGGTGGCTGGAATCCCACAATCTTCTGACGAACATCCAGTGTGGCTTTCGACGACGACGTTCAACTGCTGACCACCTTGTCGCTCTGTCAACTCAGATTATGGACGGGTTTCTTAAGAACAGCCCCACAGTTGGGATATTTTTTGACCTCGAGAAGGCCTACGACACGTGTTGGCGGGCGGGAATATTGCGTTCTCTGCACAACTGGAACATACGTGGACGCCTACCGTTGGTCATTCAGGAGTTTATGCGGGACCGCGTTTTTCGAGTGAGGGTGGGTTCGGTTTTTTCTAACCATTTTATTCAAGAGAACGGAGTGCCGCAGGGCTCGGTACTCAGCGTGACTCTATTTGCTATTGCGATAAATTCCATATCACTATGTGTGCCTCAAGGTGTCTCTTCCTGTTTATTCGTGGACGACTTTGCCATCTTCTGTACTTCTCAGCGTACACCGTTTTTGGAACGCCGTCTCCAGCGGTGTTTGGACAATCTCTATGCATGGAGCTCGAAACACGGTTTTCGTTTCTCCGCTGAGAAGACAGTCTGCGTTAACTTCTGGCGCCGTAAGTGGCATATGCCGCCGTCTCTTCGACTCGGGCCAGATTTACTTCCTTTCGCAGACGAGGCGAGATTCCTTGGTTTGATCTTCGATCGGAAACTTTGTTGGGCACCACAAATAGCACAGCTTAGAGCACGATGTGACCGTTCTCTAAATCTTTTACGGATACTAAGTGGCAAGTCTTGGGGTGCGGATCGGACGACATTGCTCCGTCTTTATCGTGCTGTGATTCGTTCGAAGTTGGACTATGGCAGCATTGTGTATTCTTCAGCTCGACCTTCAGTGCTCAGAAGGTTAGACACAGTCCATACCCAGGGCATCCGTGTGGCCGTTGGAGCTTTTCCAACGAGCCCAGTTGTTAGCCTCTACGCCGAATCGGGAGAACCTCCTCTGCGTTGTCGGCGTGATGTCCTGCTTGCTAATTATGGCTGTGGGCTGAAGTGTATGCCTGGGCATCCAACTTATCACGCGTTTTTCTCCCCTGAGCTGCACGAGCGATACTGCCTCCGCTCTCTGAGCCCCAGGCCAGCAGGTTTTCGTTTCCGTGAGCTTCTACGCCAGCACCATGTTGACATTCCTCGGCTGTTATCCAAGGGAGAGAGTATACACCCCCCTTGGTTACGCGCTACCTCCCATGTCGATCTCGGGATGACGCTCTACGGGAAATCTGTTACGCCTCTTGATAGTATTCGTCGTTGCTTTTTAGAATTTTTATCCAAATACAGTGGCCGTATTTGTATTTACACCGATGGTAGTAAGAGCCCCGACGGTGTTGGATGTGCCTTTGTAACTGGCACCGCAACTTCTACTTACGGTTTGCCTAGTTGCACATCTATATATTCTGCCGAGCTATATGCTATTTATCAAGCCCTTCTGTATATTCGACGTCGAAAATTAGGTGACTGCCTTATTCTTAGTGATTCCCTTAGTGCCCTTCAGAGCATTCGTGAGCTGTACAATTACCATCCTTTGGTGCAGCGCATCCAGGACGTTCTCCACATTTTGCACGCTTCTGGTTTTAATGTGGAGTGCGCATGGATTCCTGGACACGTTGGCTTGCCAGGGAATGACACGGCGGATTTGGCAGCGAAATCGGCAGTCACAGCGCCCAGTGTTACGATTACCCATTCAACAGCAGAAGATTTTAGAGTGGCTGTACGGAGAGCCGTTTTTTCGACTTGGCATGCGGAGTGGTCGGCTCTCCGTGGTAATAAGCTGCGAGAGGTGAAGGACCTCCCTGTCAACTGGGTAACCTCCTCTCGTTTATTCCGCCGGGAGGAGGTAGTACTAGCTCGGCTAAGAATTGGCCACTGTATTTTTACTCACAGTTACCTTTTTAAACGTGAACCTGCTCCTGTCTGTGCGCTCTGTGGGGAGGCACAGACAGTTCGTCATGTGTTGCTGGAGTGTGGTCACCTGGCACACATTCGGTCATCTATGGGCATGCCGGCCTCTCTTGCTGAGGTCCTGGCAGATGACCCAAGAGCAGTGGACAGGGTTTTTAAATTTTTAGCAAAACTTTCTTTTACCTTGACGTTTTAGTGTGATAGCGGTTTTTTAAACTCTTTTGGTTTTAATGTGTTGATTTTAGATGGAGTTTTATATCCAGCTCTGGTTAGAGGGCTGGACGTTTCTGTTACTTCCGTTTCAACTGTGTTAGCTCTTTTATTTGTGTTTACTTTTTTGTTTGGTATTTTCTTACTGGCTATTGCCAAGTTTTAATCATAAGGGCGCTTATGACCTCGGCAGTTGAGCGCCCTTAAACACCATCATCATCATCATCCCATGTCGCTCTCGGGATGACGCTCTACGGGAAATCTGTTACGCCTCTTGATAGTATTCGTCGATGCTTTTTAGAATTTTTATCCAAATACAGTGGCCGTATTTGTATTTACACCGATGGTAGTAAGAGCCCCGACGGTGTTGGATGTGCCTTTGTAACTGGCACCACAACTTCTACTTGCGGTTTGCCTAGTTGCACATCTATATATTCTGCCGAGCTATATGCTATTTATCAAGCCCTTCTGTATATTCGACGTCGAAAATTAGGTGACTGCCTTATTCTTAGTGATTCCCTTAGTGCCCTTCAGAGCATTCGTGAGCTGTACAATTACCATCCTTTGGTGCAGCGCATCCAGGACGTTCTCCGCATTTTGCACGCTTCTGGTTTTAATGTGGAGTGCGCATGGATTCCTGGACACGTTGGCTTGCCAGGGAATGACACGGCGGATTTGGCAGCGAAATCGGCAGTCACAGCGCCCAGTGTTACGATTACCCATTCAACAGCAGAAGATTTTAGAGTGGCTGTACGGAGAGCCGTTTTTTCGACTTGGCATGCGGAGTGGTCGGCTCTCCGTGGTAATAAGCTGCGAGAGGTGAAGGACCTCCCTGTCAACTGGGTAACCTCCTCTCGTTTATTCCGCCGGGAGGAGGTAGTACTAGCTCGGCTAAGAATTGGCCACTGTATTTTTACTCACAGTTACCTTTTTAAACGTGAACCTGCTCCTGTCTGTGCGCTCTGTGGGGAGGCACAGACAGTTCGTCATGTGTTGCTGGAGTGTGGTCACCTGGCACACACCCCCCCAGGGGCCTACTACGGTAGGTACGGGTTAGGCGCACCCGGGGTCCCGAGCCACCTTGACTCCCTCTGTGGGCAACCTCAGAGTGGTGAGGGAGCCAGAAGGTCAAAATGCCCACCCACGTGTAGGCCGTGCGTGGAGACCCGTGTCGGTGAAGAGGAATATCCTGGTTGGTTGAGGGTTGCGTACCTGAGCCTGGGCTTCTGTCTTTCAGTAACTGGGGAGGGTGCGCAGCCTAATACACCGCTTTGGTTTCTGATTTGCCTAAACGGGAGGCTAGGGACTAACCCACCCCTAGTCAATCGGCCAGGACTAGGTATTACACCGAACTCCAGGGTGAGTGGGACGGCGAGCCCGCTATATCCCCTGTGTAGCCCTGTCACCCCAGTGGGGTGACCCCTCGTTGGGCTCCGTGGTGGGTGGGGAGCACTGGGGGATGAATTTATACCATTTTTTCTATGGCACCAAAACAAAAACCCCTTAATAAAGACGTTGGAAAGGAAGTAGTCGAGTCATGTGGTCCTCGCTACTTGGTTATTCATAGGACAGAGGAAGGTAAGAAGTTCCTGACGGTGAGCCCTTTTACTATCCAAAAGGGTCTCGATGCCATTGCTGGTCCTGTTAAATCCTGCGTTCGAGCTCGCAATGGTACACTTCTTGTCGAAGCCAACTCCGCCTCGCAAGCTGCAAGGATACTCAAAGCCACCATGTTAGCCAGCTATCCAGTGAAGGTCGAGGTGCACAAGTCGCTGAACTCCTCCCGCGGTGTAGTAACAACCCGCGCGTTGGACGGTTTGTCTATTGAGGAGATCCAAGAAAATCTAGCGACTCAGGGTGTCTCAGCTGTTTATCGGGTACAACGTAAGATCAACGGTGAATTCCTGCCTACTCGTACCCTGTTTCTTACTTTTGATCGGGTTGATCTGCCTCAAAAGATTAGAGCAGGGTATGAAGCCATCGAAGTTAGGCCTTATATACCCAATCCGCTGAGGTGCTTTAAATGCCAACGTTTTGGTCACACTAGTGAGTTGTGTACCGGCAAGTCCATCTGCGTCCACTGCGGTGACATCTCCCACGATGGGGCCTGTGCTTCAGCTCCATCGTGTGTGAACTGTAACGGGGAACACCCATCTAGTTCCCGAGACTGCCCCCGTTTTGCAGAGGAACGAGCGATCCAGGAGATACGGGTGAAAGAGAAGGTGTCCTTCTTGGAAGCCCGGAAGCTCCTGCGACTCCGCCAACCCTCTGCCCCGAGGTCCGGTACCTATAGCTCAGTTGCAGCTAAACCGGTACCGCGTCGGGAAATCGCAACACAGACCGGCGATATGAACGGGGCTACAATTGCGGAAAAGGTTATTTTAGCCCAAGCGCTGCCAAAGCCTTCGGCACCTACACCCAAGTTGGTATCGACATCTGCCAAATCCGCTAGCTTACAGAATAGTCCTGCACAGTTGTCACCGAAAGCCTCGACCTCTGGAACTAAAGTTGGTAAATTCACGACGTCTTCTGCCCCGGAAAAACAGTTTAAGACCAAGTATGTACGACAAGACTTCTTGAAAGAGAATGTGCAATCTATTACCAAGTCATCTAAAGGTAAGAAAAGTTCACGCAACTCCACACGTGTATCCTCCTCTGAAGGGTCATCTGGGGAGGAGGGCGTGAATCGGCGACGGCCGTCTTCGCCGATCAGCACATCCAATCGGTTCGAACTACTTGGACCTAAAACTGCTCTTGAAAAAGGGACCTCCCTTGTGGAGGAGATGGACCAGGAGGATTCTGCCGCCACTGCCAGAGGGACAGTGCGGAAACGGCAGGATCGTGCTCCTGAAAATAGTACTAGCCCAACGCCTAAGAAGAACAAATTGAACCGACCAGCTAATCCCAATCTGCAGAAGCGTCTTTCGATTTGAAACTTATCCCATAATATACTCAATGGCTATCCTCCATTGGAACATACGCGGAATTCGACCACATCGACCAGAGCTTGACTTGTTGCTGCGCCAGCATGAACCCTTGGCTGTATGTTTACAAGAGACGAAGCTCCGTCCACAGGACACCGTTACCATCAGGCAGTACTCCTCCGTACGATGTGATTTAAGCCCGGAGGACGGTGTCCCGGCACATGGGGGCACTATGATGCTTATTCGAGATGATATTTTTGCCAACTCCGTACCCATACAATCTGCAATCCAGTCCGTTGCTGTCAGCATTAAGCTACCCTCCGCTTCATTCACCATTTGCAGTATCTATTTGCCTCCATCTGCGGACCTCTCGCACAGCGACTTAGAACACCTCATTTCACAGTTGCCACCACCCTTTTTATTGGTAGGCGACGTGAATGCCCATCACCCTCTTTGGGGCTCCCCTCGGGCTTGTGCGAGAGGTACGCTACTTAAAGACTTCTTGGATAGTCAGAATCTTGCTCTCTTGAACACCGGAGAGCCCACCTTTCTATCTGACGCATTTCATAGTTTTTCACACATTGACATTGCAATTTGTTCCCCTCAGCTGGCAGTCACCTTATGCTGGAATATCATCTCGGATTTGCATTCTAGTGACCACTTTCCTTGTCGTATTAGTGTCTTGACACCCGTTGTATGTTCCACCCGTTTACCTAGTTGGCGCCTAGACCACGCCAGCTGGGAACTGTACTCCCACTTGGCTAAATTTAGCTACGAAGAGCACGACTCTGTGAACCACTTGGTCGAACATCTTACAGGGACCATTCTTTCTGCTGCTGAGCAATCCATTCCGCGTTCGACTGGCTACAGCCGTCGATTTCCGGTACCTTGGTGGACCGCTGACTGTCGGGATGCTATTCGCGCTCGCAGACGAGCTCTACGGGTTTTCCAGCGTTTTCCTACACTGGATAACCTGATACACTATAAACGGATGCGTGCACATTCTAGGCGGGTTATTAAGGATAGCAAAAAGATGTCATGGAATAAATTCGTGGGTTCCTTTAATCGACATACACCTTCCTCTGTCGTATGGGATAAGTTAAGACGTGTGGCTGGGAAACCGAACCATATGCCCATCGCCGGTCTCAAAACACCTACCGGAGCTGTTGTTGATACATTTGACGTGGCGAATACTTTAGGCAGTGCTTTCGCTGAGGTGTCTAGCTCAGGCAACTATTCCCCTGAGTTTCTTACAGTTAAGAACCAGGTGGAATCTCAAGAATTCTCGTTTCTTTCTGGCAACCTTGAGGATTATAATCGCCTTTTCACCCTGGCAGAGCTAGACAATGCACTCTCCTCTTCACGACACTCAGCACCAGGTCCAGATGGTATCCACGTCCAAATGTTGCAACATCTCTCTCCTGATGGCAAAGATTTCCTACTCGAGGTCTATAATCGTGTCTGGGTTGATGGCATTTTTCCAGACAAGTGGCGGGAGGCCACCATCATACCCATTCTTAAACCTGGAAAGGACCGCCATCTTCCTTCCAGTTACCGTCCTATTTCCCTCACCAGTTGCGTTTGCAAGTTGATGGAACGCATGATCAATGGACGGTTGGTGTGGTGGCTGGAATCCCACAATCTTCTGACGAACATCCAGTGTGGCTTTCGACGACGACGTTCAACTGCTGACCACCTTGTCGCTCTGTCAACTCAGATTATGGACGGGTTTCTTAAGAACAGCCCCACAGTTGGGATATTTTTTGACCTCGAGAAGGCCTACGACACGTGTTGGCGGGCGGGAATATTGCGTTCTCTGCACAACTGGAACATACGTGGACGCCTACCGTTGGTCATTCAGGAGTTTATGCGGGACCGCGTTTTTCGAGTGAGGGTGGGTTCGGTTTTTTCTAACCATTTTATTCAAGAGAACGGAGTGCCGCAGGGCTCGGTACTCAGCGTGACTCTATTTGCTATTGCGATAAATTCCATATCACTATGTGTGCCTCAAGGTGTCTCTTCCTGTTTATTCGTGGACGACTTTGCCATCTTCTGTACTTCTCAGCGTACACCGTTTTTGGAACGCCGTCTCCAGCGGTGTTTGGACAATCTCTATGCATGGAGCTCGAAACACGGTTTTCGTTTCTCCGCTGAGAAGACAGTCTGCGTTAACTTCTGGCGCCGTAAGTGGCATATGCCGCCGTCTCTTCGACTCGGGCCAGATTTACTTCCTTTCGCAGACGAGGCGAGATTCCTTGGTTTGATCTTCGATCGGAAACTTTGTTGGGCACCACAAATAGCACAGCTTAGAGCACGATGTGACCGTTCTCTAAATCTTTTACGGATACTAAGTGGCAAGTCTTGGGGTGCGGATCGGACGGCATTGCTCCGTCTTTATCGTGCTGTGATTCGTTCGAAGTTGGACTATGGCAGCATTGTGTATTCTTCAGCTCGACCTTCAGTGCTCAGAAGGTTAGACACAGTCCATAACCAGGGCATCCGTGTGGCCGTTGGAGCTCTTCCAACGAGCCCAGTTGTTAGCCTCTACGCCGAATCGGGAGAACCTCCTCTGCGTTGTCGGCGTGATGTCCTGCTTGCTAATTATGGCTGTGGGCTGAAGTGTATGCCTGGGCATCCAACTTATCACGCGTTTTTCTCCCCTGAGCTGCACGAGCGATACTGCCTCCGCTCTCTGAGCCCCAGGCCAGCAGGTTTTCGTTTCCGTGAGCTTCTACGCCAGCACCATGTTGACATTCCTCGGCTGTTATCCAAGGGAGAGAGTATACACCCCCCTTGGTTACGCGCTACCTCCCATGTCGATCTCGGGATGACGCTCTACGGGAAATCTGTTACGCCTCTTGATAGTATTCGTCGTTGCTTTTTAGAATTTTTATCCAAATACAGTGGCCGTATTTGTATTTACACCGATGGTAGTAAGAGCCCCGACGGTGTTGGATGTGCCTTTGTAACTGGCACCGCAACTTCTACTTACGGTTTGCCTAGTTGCACATCTATATATTCTGCCGAGCTATATGCTATTTATCAAGCCCTTCTGTATATTCGACGTCGAAAATTAGGTGACTGCCTTATTCTTAGTGATTCCCTTAGTGCCCTCCAGAGCATTCGTGAGCTGTACAATTACCATCCTTTGGTGCAGCGCATCCAGGACGTTCTCCACATTTTGCACGCTTCTGGTTTTAATGTGGAGTGCGCATGGATTCCTGGACACGTTGGCTTGCCAGGGAATGACACGGCGGATTTGGCAGCGAAATCGGCAGTCACAGCGCCCAGTGTTACGATTACCCATTCAACAGCAGAAGATTTTAGAGTGGCTGTACGGAGAGCCGTTTTTTCGACTTGGCATGCGGAGTGGTCGGCTCTCCGTGGTAATAAGCTGCGAGAGGTGAAGGACCTCCCTGTCAACTGGGTAACCTCCTCTCGTTTATTCCGCCGGGAGGAGGTAGTACTAGCTCGGCTAAGAATTGGCCACTGTATTTTTACACACAGTTACCTTTTTAAACGTGAACCTGCTCCTGTCTGTGCGCTCTGTGGGGAGGCACAGACAGTTCGTCATGTGTTGCTGGAGTGTGGCCACCTGGCACACATTCGGTCATCTATGGGCATGCCGGCCTCTCTTGCTGAGGTCCTGGCAGATGACCCAAGAGCAGTGGACAGGGTTTTTAAATTTTTAGCAAAACTTTCTTTTACCTTGACGTTTTAGTGTGATAGCGGTTTTTTAAACTCTTTTGGTTTTAATGTGTTGATTTTAGATGGAGTTTTATATCCAGCTCTGGTTAGAGGGCTGGACATTTCTGTTACTTCCGTTTCAACTGTGTTAGCTCTTTTATTTGTGTTTACTTTTTTGTTTGGTATTTTCTTACTGGCTATTGCCAAGTTTTAATCATAAGGGCGCTTATGACCTCGGCAGTTGAGCGCCCTTAAACACCATCATCATCATCATCACCTGGCACACATTCGGTCATGTATGGGCATGCCGGCCTCTCTTGCTGAGGTCCTGGCAGATGACCCAAGAGCAGTGGACAGGGTTTTTAAATTTTTAGCAAAACTTTCTTTTACCTTGACGTTTTAGTGTGATAGCAGTTCTTTTTAAACACTTTTAATTTTAATGTGTTGATTTTAGATGGAGTTTTATATCCAGCTCTGTTTAGAGGGCTGGACCGTTCTGTTACTTACTTTTCAACTGTGTTAGCTCTTTTACTTGTGTTTTTTTTCCTTTTTTGGTATTTTCTTACTGCCTATTGCCAAGTTTTAATCGTAAGGGCGCTTATGACCTCGGCAGTTGAGCGCCCTTAAACACCATTATCATCATCATCATCATCATCATCATCATCTCGCATGGCTTCTTGGATACTTTGTGGTGTTTAGGTAATGAACTAGCGGATGAGACGGCAAAGTCGGCAACCACGGAGCCCAGTGTGACATTTAGTTGTTCAATAGCTGAAGATTACAAACTGGTTTTGTGGAGAGAGGTGTTTTTGAGGTGGCATGCAGCGTGGTGTGCTCTCCGCAACAACAAACTAAGGGCAGTAAAGGCCCTTCCGGTGCACTGGTCCACTTCTTTCGCTT
The DNA here is from genome assembly GCA_030762935.1 of Hymenopus coronatus. Classification (NCBI taxonomy): domain Eukaryota; kingdom Metazoa; phylum Arthropoda; class Insecta; order Mantodea; family Hymenopodidae; genus Hymenopus; species Hymenopus coronatus. The sequence continues at coordinate 274,370,612 of CM060900.1, read as the reverse complement.
TTCTCGTCGTGGAGGTGTTTTTCCCTCGTCTCCATATCGTTCACATTATGCTTATACACAGCTTCCTGTGCAACAAGGATCCTGCTTCTAGCTCTCCTCAGTGTGGACAGGCACTGGTCCGTCACGTACTGGTAGAGTGTGCTCCTCTAGCCTTATTACGAGCCACTCTACGGGTGCCGGCCAGTACTAAGGAGATCTCACTGGACGATACCGGTCCGGTCGATAAGGTCTTAGTGTTTTATCTTCATTGCCTGGTAAGATAATCTAGTTTTCTTTCAATTTTTATTATGCTTTGGTACATTTCTGGAATAGTAGCTGCAGAGTTTACCCATTTTAGCCTCTTAGGACTGAATATTTTTTTAGTTATCCTTTTAGCTTACTTGTTTTTAATAGTTTTTAGTCCCTTTATGGTTTCCGCCATGGGCAATTTTATTTGTGATTTTAGTCATCCTCATGATTGCATTTGATCTTTTTATGGCTTTTTTATCTTGGTTTTAGCACGGCGCGTTCTGATAGTCCGATAATAACCGTGTAGGTGTGCGCCCCTAAACTTCAATAATCATCATCGTTTCACTCCATTCAATTTAAGTAAAGCAAGAGAGATTTTAATGTATGCAGTGAGGCGGCATGTATCAAATAAAGGAACAAACAAGAGTGTGAACATGGTGGCAACGTTTACAAATGTTTATTTTGTCATGATTTAGATTTAAATCCTTAGTACGCAGCCCTATGCTAATAATTCAGTACATATACAACACTTTTCATTATATGTTTTGAGGAATCTTACATATAATCTGCTCAATAGGCATAGACTGGCTTAAAATATTAAGTTCTGTTTCTAATTATAATTTCTTTTTTAGGACACACATAATATACTACAAGAGTGGCATTTGGACTTACCCAGTACTTGACGTCCTTAACTGGTGGCAGCGGATAGTGTTCTTCGCCTTTTCATTACTGTTTGTAGAAATGTTGTACATAGTTGGCAGTATCCTTAATAAAGTGGCATGGGGTACGTATAAGTTCTATCAATACTTCTTAATCTAAGTTATCATTTTGTAATTATGCAACTTGGGAAAACAAGTCTTGGTCACAATACACCTGTACCTGAGATGTATAGTCTAAGAAAAACTTTGATTCGGATAGTTAAGAGTCACACTAACAAATTCTATATCGTGACCGGGAATTAAGCCATCGATTTCTCGGTCTCTAGTTAATCACTGAGCTACCATGGCAACATGCGGTCACGGCATTAAGGTACTCAGCTGCGCGTATGTTTCCCTGTAAACCACATGGCGTGATCTCACATTATTTTGAAATGACATGCCCCAATGGAGGTTCACGATGTCTCAAGCACTTTTAAGTCCTGGGCTGGATAGTTTAACCAACTATTAAAGTAAATAATTGTCAATTGACTGTTGTATCCACACAAGTCGCGTGTAGGACAGGGGTTGTGTAGGTAGATTCAGACTGAAAAACTCAGTTATAGCCGAGAACAGAACCATAGATCTTCCGGTCTGAGGCGCATATCTAACCACTGAGCTACCATGGAAACATGTCGACACGGCATTAAATTTCTCAACTGTTTTGGATGTTTCCCGCTAAACCACCAGCTTATCTCAGCTTATTTTGAGATGACATACCCCAATGGCAACTTACGATGTCACAATTAAAGTTCCCGGCTTCATTGTTTAACCAATTATTACGAAAATTAATGCTAATATTTTTTCCGCACAAGCCGTGTCTGGGGCAGAAGCGGGAAAGGTAGAGTAGGATTAAAGTATCCAATATCATAAACGGGTATTGAATGACGGATATCTCGGTCTCTAGCCTTTTACTCTAACCAATGAGCAAGCCCCCAGCGGCCTACTACGGTAGGTACCGGTTAGGCGCACCCGCGGCCCCGAGGCAAACTTGACTCCTTCTGTGGGCAGCCTCAGCGTGGTGAGGGAGTCAATAGGTCAGAATGCCCACTCACGTGTAGGCCGTGCGTGGAGACCCGTGTCGGTGGAAATGACAATCCTGGTTGGTTGAGGGTTGCGTACCTGAGCCTGGGCTTCTGACTTTCAGTAACTTTCACTTTGTTTTACAAGGCTGCTAATGACCTCCGTACTTGAGCGCCCTTAAACACCAGCCATCATCATCTTCAGCACGACCATCTGTGTTCAGAGGATTAGACACAGTCCATAACAAAGGCCTCCGTGTGGTTGTTGGAGCTTTTCGAACCAGTCCAATAGTGAGCCTCTACGCCGAATCTGCAGAACCGCCTTTGCACTGCCGGCGTGATGTCCTTTTTGTAAATTATGTCTGTGGACTACATAGTATGCCTACGCATCCATCCTTTTATCCCATTTTTAATACTGAACTGGACATTCGCTATAGCCACCTCTTACATAGCCCAAGACCTCAGGTTTTCGTTTCCGCGAACTGCTTCGGAAACACGGTCATGAACTGCCTTCTATATTACCCAAAGGGGAGAGGGTTCACCCACCGTGTTTCCCCGCTACATCCCACGTCGATCTCGGGATGGCGGTTTATGGGAAATCTGCTACGCCTGCGTTCAGAATCCTTAACCTATTTTTAGAATTTTTATCAAAACACGGTTGCCGTGTGAGTATATATACCGATGGCAGTAAGAGCTCCGACGGTGTCAGATGTGCCTTTCTCACTTGGACCGAAACCTTTACCTTCTGTTTACCCATTTCCACATCAATTTATTCTGCAGAAATGTTTGCTATTTTCCGAGCCATTCTGCATGCTCGCCGTCGAAACCTAGGTGACTGCCTTATTCTTAGTGATTCCCTCAGTGCGATTCAGATCATTCGTGAGCTATACAATTACCATCCTTCACTGCAGCGCCTTTAGGGCGTCCTCCGCATTTTGTACGCTTCCAGAGTGAATGTGAAGTGCGCGAGGGTTCCTGGACACGTTGGCCTCCCCCCAGGGGCCTACCACGGTAGGTATGGGTTTGACGCACACGGTGGTGCCCGAGCTACTCACCGCCATTTCATCATCCCCCATCGCCACAAACTGAGCCACGCTTTGTGTTCGTGTGCACGTGTGTCTGTGCGTATTTGTTCTTGCCTGTTCTTTTGGGTGGGAGTTTTCTCGCGTCATCTTCTTCCTCTTCTAGGCTTATTCCCTACATATTTAGTTTTAAGGCTTTAGGTTTATTAACTCCTGCCTTACCAACAGGGATCTTTCTTCTATCTCAGTGGTTCCTGTCCCACGGTTCCAGCAAGGCTTCCAACTTGTGTGCTCTTCAGAGGTCTCAGGCGTGACGGTTGAGTGTATCCTTCACACTGCCCCATGTGTAAGCCTAGGTGCGGAGCTCGTCCATGCCGATATGTATACCGACGTAGCTTCTCTGGAAGCACGGCCCGTGCTAATCTCCCGATGAACGCAGGTCGTCGAGTTAGAATCACCCATTAATGGTAGCGCCACATAAATCTCTGAATACTTGTAGAGACGTGGTGACCACAACCAGCTTAGACAGTCTTTCAGATGCAGACTTTGTTTCTCACCTCTCCAACCCTGGTGTATGTCAGGCGTATCCTCTTCTAGGTAAACGTTTTGGTCAGTCGGTTGCGTTGCGAACGGTATTCCTAACGTTCAGAGGCACCACCTTACCTGAGGCACTTTACTGTGTTTACGAACGCGCTGCTGTGAGACCGTATGTACCGAATCCCATGCGTTTTCCCGGTGTCGGAAATTTGCTCATACCTTCGACGATACATGTGAATTTGCGGCCAACCTGGTCACTGTGAAACTGCTTGTGCCCGAGACCCTTGCTGAGTCTATTGTAAAGGGAACCATTCGTCCAGCTCCCGGCAGTGTCCACGTTTTCTGGAGGAAAAAGCCATCCTGGAGTTGCGGGTTAAGGAACGCCTAACTTTTGCTGAACCCGGAGTCGCTTCCAACAACTACAGCCTACGATCATCTCAGGCTACGCATCTGCGCTCCGCTGCACTCGTGTTTCCTCAGTGGCTCTACAAACTGTGCCCGTAGCCGACGCGTGTACGTAAACAGAGCAGTCGCCGAGCACAACAATCTTGCAGTCTTCAACCTCCGCAGCACCCACTGCCTCAAGTTCTATTTCTCCAGAACCTGCTCGTAAGCCGCTAGGTAGACTGACACTATCTGTCGCTGCTCCTCATGAACGCAGTCGTAAAAAGCTCAGACCACTAATAAACTCTCCATGGCCCGTTCTCGTTCTACGAGCCGTAGGGGATCTTCCGCTTCCCGAATATCAGTGGATAGCGGCGACGAAAGCGGCTATACTCTTGTGGGTCCAAAGAGTGCAAAGAACAACCACCGCCCACCTTAACCTTATCTACTTCGTTTCCACCGTTTGTTTGCATCCCAGCTGCAAACTCATATTATGATTAAACGGTTACCTTTCGCGCCTCTAACTGTGCTGCATGGGTCTTCTGACGTGGAATGTCCACCGTGTCCGTTCCCGTAGCGCCGAATTGCAGCTGATACTACGGTCCTATAGCTCTCTGGTTCTGTGACAAAGCTTTACCACCACGATGCCTTTGTCCTGCACCAGTAACTTCCCATGCGGTTTGATGTTACACCAGAGGGTGTTATGATCCTCACGTACAATGATAACTGCGGACAGCCAGTCTCGCTTACTACTACCATGCAAGCTCTTGCTATCCGACTTTCCCTTCCTGGTTTCTCCTTTACTGTATGTAATGTCTACGTTCCGCCTTCATCTATCCTCTGCGCCGCTGACATGCTCCATCTCTGGTCACAGCTCCCAGCACCTTTTCTTCTGCTGTGTGATTTTAATGCCCACCATCCCCTATGGGGTTCCCCTAGGGCCTGCGCGCGGGCGACTGTTCTTGCTGACCTTTTCGGTCAATATAGTCTCTGTTCTGAATACCGGTGAACCTACTTTCATTTCCGAAGCTTCTGCCGCGCTTGGACCTTTCAGTTTGCTCTGCACAGCTTGCTCACCGCTTGCAATGGAACGTAGTATCAGACACTCATTCCAGTGATCATTGACCTTGTGTTATTAATTTGCTCTCTCACCACATTTCCTCCTCGCGTGCAGCTGTCTAAGTCGAATTGGCCTTGCTTTTCCGCTCTGGCTGTTTTCAGCGACCGCCAGTTCGTCTCCGTTGACCAGATGGTCGAGCATTTCAACTCTGTCGTGATCGCCGCTGCCGATCAGTCAGTGCCGCGGTCGTCTGCCTACCCTAGACGATTACCGGTCCCTTGGTGGACTACTGAGTGCCGCGATGCCATTCGTGTTCAAAGGAGAGCTCTTCGGGTATTTCGTCATCACCCTACTTTGGAGCATTTCATCAATCTTAAACAAACTTGCGCCCGGGCACGGCACATTATTCGAGATAGCAAAGGGGCTTCCTGGGCTTCGTTTGTTGAATCCTTCGGTCGCACATCTTCATCTGTTGTGTGGGAGACACTCTGCCCTATTGCCGGTTAGCAGACTGGTACTTCCATACCGGGGCGTCTCTTGGGAACTCCCCCCAGGGGCCTACTACGGTAGGTACGGGTTAGGCGCACCCGGGGTCCCGAGCCACCTTGACTCCCTCTGTGGGCAACCTCAGAGTGGTGAGGGAGCCAGAAGGTCAAAATGCCCACCCACGTGTAGGCCGTGCGTGGAGACCCGTGTCGGTGAAGAGGAATATCCTGGTTGGTTGAGGGTTGCGTACCTGAGCCTGGGCTTCTGTCTTTCAGTAACTGGGGAGGGTGCGCAGCCTAATACACCGCTTTGGTTTCTGATTTGCCTAAACGGGAGGCTAGGGACTAACCCACCCCTAGTCAATCGGCCAGGACTAGGTATTACACCGAACTCCAGGGTGAGTGGGACGGCGAGCCCGCTATATCCCCTGTGTAGCCCTGTCATCCCAGTGGGGTGACCCCTCGTTGGGCTCCGTGGTGGGTGGGGAGCACTGGGGGATGAATTTATACAATTTTTTTTTATGGCACCAAAACTTAAACCCCTGATTTCAAATAAAGACGTTGGAAAGGAAGTAGTCGAGTCATGTGGTCCTCGCTACTTGGTTATTCATAGGACAGAGGAAGGTAAGAAGTTCCTGACGGTGAGCCCTTTTACTATCCAAAAGGGTCTCGATGCCATTGCTGGTCCTGTTAAATCCTGCGTTCGAGCTCGCAATGGTACACTTCTTGTCGAAGCCAACTCCGCCTCGCAAGCTGCAAGGATACTCAAAGCCACCATGTTAGCCAGCTATCCCGTGAAGGTCGAGGTGCACAAGTCGCTGAACTCCTCCCGCGGTGTAGTAACAACCCGCGCGTTGGACGGTTTGTCTATTGAGGAGATCCAAGAAAATCTAGCGACTCAGGGTGTCTCAGCTGTTTATCGGGTACAACGTAAGATCAACGGTGAATTCCTGCCTACTCGTACCCTGTTTCTTACTTTTGATCGGGTTGATCTGCCTCAAAAGATTAGAGCAGGGTATGAAGCCATCGAAGTTAGGCCTTATATACCCAATCCGCTGAGGTGCTTTAAATGCCAACGTTTTGGTCACACTAGTGAGTTGTGTACCGGCAAGTCCACCTGCGTCCACTGCGGTGACATCTCCCACGATGGGGCTTGTGCTTCAGCTCCATCGTGTGTGAACTGTAACGGGGAACACCCATCTAGTTCCCGAGACTGCCCCCGTTTTGCAGAGGAACGAGCGATCCAGGAGATACGGGTGAAAGAGGTGTCCTTCTTGGAAGCCCGGAAGCTCCTGCGACTCCGCCAACCCTCTGCCCCGAGGTCCGGTACCTATAGCTCAGTTGCAGCTAAACCGGTACCGCGTCGGGAAATCGCAACACAGACCGGCGATATGAACGGGGCTACAATTGCGGAAAAGGTTATTTTAGCCCAAGCGCTACCAAAGCCTTCGGCACCTACACCCAAGTTGGTATCAACATCTGCCAAATCCGCTAGCTTACAGAATAGTCCTGCACAGTTGTCACCGAAAGCCTCGACCTCGGGAACTAAGGTTGGTAAATTCACGACGTCTTCTGCCCCGGAAAAACAGTTTAAGACCAAGTATGTACGACAAGACTTTTTGAAAGAGAATGTGCAATCTATTACCATGTCATCTAAAGGTAAGAAAAGTACACGCAACTCCACACGTGTATCCTCCTCTGAAGGGTCATCTGGGGAGGAGGGCGTGAATCGGCGACGGCCGTCTTCGCCGATCAGCACATCCAATCGGTTCGAACTACTTGGACCGAAAACTGCTCTTGAAAAAGGGACCTCCCTTGTGGAGGAGATGGACCAGGAGGATTCTGCCGCCACTGCCAGAGGGACAGTGCGGAAACGGCAGGATCGTGCTCCTGAAAATAGTACTAGCCCAACGCCTAAGAAGAACAAATTGAACCGACCAGCTAATCCCAATCTGCAGAAGCGTCTTTCGATTTGAAACTTATCCCATAATATACTCAATGGCTATCCTCCATTGGAACATACGCGGAATTCGACCACATCGACCAGAGCTTGACTTGTTGCTGCGCCAGCATGAACCCTTGGCTGTATGTTTACAAGAGACGAAGCTCCGTCCACAGGACACCGTTACCATCAGGCAGTACTCCTCCGTACGATGTGATTTATCCCCGGAGGACGGTGTCCCGGCACATGGGGGCACTATGATGCTTATTCGAGATGATATTTTTGCCAACTCCGTACCCATACAATCTGCAATCCAGTCCGTTGCTGTCAGCATTAAGCTACCCTCCGCTTCATTCACCATTTGCAGTATCTATTTGCCTCCATCTGCGGACCTCTCGCACAGCGACTTAGAACACCTCATTTCGCAGTTGCCACCACCCTTTTTATTGGTAGGCGACGTGAATGCCCATCACCCTCTTTGGGGCTCTCCTCGGGCTTGTGCGAGAGGTACGCTACTTAAAGACTTCTTGGATAGTCAGAATCTTGCTCTCTTGAACACCGGAGAGCCCACCTTTCTATCTGACGCATTTCATAGTTTTTCACACATTGACATTGCAATTTGTTCCCCTCAGCTGGCAGTCACCTTATGCTGGAATATCATCTCGGATTTGCATTCTGGTGACCACTTTCCTTGTCGTATTAGTGTCTTGACACCCGTTGTATGTTCCACCCGTTTACCTAGTTGGCGCCTAGACCACGCCAGCTGGGAACTGTACTCCCACTTGGCTGAATTTAGCTACGAAGAGCACGACTCTGTGAACCACTTGGTCGAACATCTTACAGGGACCATTCTTTCTGCTGCTGAGCAATCCATTCCGCGTTCGACTGGCTACAGCCGTCGATTTCCGGTACCTTGGTGGACCGCTGACTGTCGGGATGCTATTCGCGCTCGCAGACGAGCTCTACGGGTTTTCCAGCGTTTTCCTACACTGGATAACCTGATACACTATAAACGGATGCGTGCACATTCTAGGCGGGTTATTAAGGATAGCAAAAAGATGTCATGGAATAAATTCGTGGGTTCCTTTAATCGACATACACCTTCCTCTGTCGTATGGGATAAGTTAAGACGTGTGGCTGGGAAACCGAACCATATGCCCATCGCCGGTCTCAAAACACCTACCGGAGCTGTTGTTGATACATTTGACGTGGCGAATACTTTAGGCAGTGCTTTCGCTGAGGTGTCTAGCTCAGGCAACTATTCCCCTGAGTTTCTTACAGTTAAGAACCAGGTGGAATCTCAAGAATTCTCGTTTCTTTCTGGCAACCTTGAGGATTATAATCGCCTTTTCACCCTGGCAGAGCTAGACAATGCACTCTCCTCTTCACGACACTCAGCACCAGGCCCAGATGGTATCCACGTCCAAATGTTGCAACATCTCTCTCCTGATGGCAAAGATTTCCTACTCGAGGTCTATAATCGTGTCTGGGTTGATGGCATTTTTCCAGACAAGTGGCGGGAGGCCACCATCATACCCATTCTTAAACCTGGAAAGGACCGCCATCTTCCTTCCAGTTACCGTCCTATTTCCCTCACCAGTTGCGTTTGCAAGGTGATGGAACGCATGATCAATGGACGGTTGGTGTGGTGGCTGGAATCCCACAATCTTCTGACGAACATCCAGTGTGGCTTTCGACGACGACGTTCAACTGCTGACCACCTTGTCTCTCTGTCAATTCAGATTATGGACGGGTTTCTTAAGAACAGCCCCACAGTTGGGATATTTTTTGACCTCGAGAAGGCCTACGACACGTGTTGGCGGGCGGGAATATTGCGTTCTCTGCACAACTGGAACATACGTGGACGCCTACCGTTGGTCATTCAGGAGTTTATGCGGGACCGCGTTTTTCGAGTGAGGGTGGGTTCGGTTTTTTCTAACCATTTTATTCAAGAGAACGGAGTGCCGCAGGGCTCGGTACTCAGCGTGACTCTATTTGCTATTGCGATAAATTCCATATCACTATGTGTGCCTCAAGGTGTATCTTCCTGTTTATTCGTGGACGACTTTGCCATCTTCTGTACTTCTCAGCGTACACCGTTTTTGGAACGCCGTCTCCAGCGGTGTTTGGACAATCTCTATGCATGGAGCTGGAAACACGGTTTTCGTTTCTCCGCTGAGAAGACAGTCTGCGTTAATTTCTGGCGCCGTAAGTGGCAAATGCCGCCGTCTCTTCGACTCGGGCCAGATTTACTTCCTTTCGCAGACGAGGCGAGATTCCTTGGTTTGATCTTCGATCGGAAACTTTGTTGGGCACCACAAATAGCACAGCTTAGAGCACGATGTGACCGTTCTCTAAATCTTTTACGGATACTAAGTGGCAAGTCTTGGGGTGCAGATCGGACGGCATTGCTCCGTCTTTATCGTGCTGTGATTCGTTCGAAGTTGGACTATGGCAGCATTGTGTATTCTTCAGCTCGACCTTCAGTGCTCAGAAGGTTAGACACAGTCCATAACCAGGGCATCCGTGTGGCCGTTGGAGCTTTTCCAACGAGCCCAGTTGTTAGCCTCTACGCCGAATCGGGAGAACCTCCTCTGCGTTGTCGGCGTGATGTCCTGCTTGCTAATTATGGCTGTGGGCTGAAGTGTATGCCTGGGCATCCAACTTATCACGCGTTTTTCTCCCCTGAGCTGCACGAGCGATACTGCCTCCGCTCTCTGAGCCCCAGGCCAGCAGGTTTTCGTTTCCGTGAGCTTCTACGCCAGCACCATGTTGACATTCCTCGGCTGTTATCCAAGGGAGAGAGTATACACCCCCCTTGGTTACGCGCTACCTCCCATGTCGATCTCGGGATGACGCTCTACGGGAAATCTGTTACGCCTCTTGATAGTATTCGTCGTTGCTTTTTAGAATTTTTATCCAAATACAGTGGCCGTATTTGTATTTACACCGATGGTAGTAAGAGCCCCGACGGTGTTGGATGTGCCTTTGTAACTGGCACCGCAACTTCTACTTACGGTTTGCCTAGTTGCACATCTATATATTCTGCCGAGCTATATGCTATTTATCAAGCCCTTCTGTATATTCGACGTCGAAAATTAGGTGACTGCCTTATTCTTAGTGATTCCCTTAGTGCCCTTCAGAGCATTCGTGAGCTGTACAATTACCATCCTTTGGTGCAGCGCATCCAGGACGTTCTCCACATTTTGCACGCTTCTGGTTTTAATGTGGAGTGCGCATGGATTCCTGGACACGTTGGCTTGCCAGGGAATGACACGGCGGATTTGGCAGCAAAATCGGCAGTCACAGCGCCCAGTGTTACGATTACCCATTCAACAGCAGAAGATTTTAGAGTGGCTGTACGGAGAGCCGTTTTTTCGACTTGGCATGCGGAGTGGTCGGCTCTCCGTGGTAATAAGCTGCGAGAGGTGAAGGACCTCCCTGTCAACTGAGTAACCTCCTCTCGTTTATTCCGCCGGGAGGAGGTAGTACTAGCTCGGCTAAGAATTGGCCACTGTATTTTTACTCACAGTTACCTTTTTAAACGTGAACCTGCTCCTGTCTGTGCGCTCTGTGGGAAGGCACAGACAGTTCGTCATGTGTTGCTGGAGTGTGGTCACCTGGCACACATTCGGTCATCTATGGGCATGCCGGCCTCTCTTGCTGAGGTCCTGGCAGATGACCCAAGAGCAGTGGACAGGGTTTTTAAATTTTTAGCAAAACTTTCTTTTACCTTGACGTTTTAGTGTGATAGCGGTTTTTTAAACTCTTTTGGTTTTAATGTGTTGATTTTAGATGGAGTTTTATATCCAGCTCTGGTTAGAGGGCTGGACGTTTCTGTTACTTCCGTTTCAACTGTGTTAGCTCTTTTATTTGTGTTTACTTTTTTGTTTGGTATTTTCTTACTGGCTATTGCCAAGTTTTAATCATAAGGGCGCTTATGACCTCGGCAGTTGAGCGCCCTTAAACACCATCATCATCATCATCATCATCATCATCATCGGGAAATCTGTTACGCCTCTTGATAGTATTCGTCGTTGCTTTTTAGAAGTTTTATCCAAATACAGTGGCCGTATTTGTATTTACACCGATGGTAGTAAGAGCCCCGACGGTGTTGGATGTGCCTTTGTAACTGGCACCGCAACTTCTACTTACGGTTTGCCTAGTTGCACATCTATATATTCTGCCGAGCTATATGCTATTTATCAAGCCCTTCTGTATATTCGACGTCGAAAATTAGGTGACTGCCTTATTCTTAGTGATTCCCTTAGTGCCCTTCAGAGCATTCGTGAGCTGTACAATTACCATCCTTTGGTGCAGCGCATCCAGGACGTTCTCCACATTTTGCACGCTTCTGGTTTTAATGTGGAGTGCGCATGGATTCCTGGACACGTTGGCTTGCCAGGGAATGACACGGCGGATTTGGCAGCAAAATCGGCAGTCACAGCGCCCAGTGTTACGATTACCCATTCAACAGCAGAAGATTTTAGAGTGGCTGTACGGAGAGCCGTTTTTTCGACTTGGCATGCGGAGTGGTCGGCTCTCCGTGGTAATAAGCTGCGAGAGGTGAAGGACCTCCCTGTCAACTGAGTAACCTCCTCTCGTTTATTCCGCCGGGAGGAGGTAGTACTAGCTCGGCTAAGAATTGGCCACTGTATTTTTACTCACAGTTACCTTTTTAAACGTGAACCTGCTCCTGTCTGTGCGCTCTGTGGGAAGGCACAGACAGTTCGTCATGTGTTGCTGGAGTGTGGTCACCTGGCACACATTCGGTCATCTATGGGCATGCCGGCCTCTCTTGCTGAGGTCCTGGCAGATGACCCAAGAGCAGTGGACAGGGTTTTTAAATTTTTAGCAAAACTTTCTTTTACCTTGACGTTTTAGTGTGATAGCGGTTTTTTAAACTCTTTTGGTTTTAATGTGTTGATTTTAGATGGAGTTTTATATCCAGCTCTGGTTAGAGGGCTGGACGTTTCTGTTACTTCCGTTTCAACTGTGTTAGCTCTTTTATTTGTGTTTACTTTTTTGTTTGGTATTTTCTTACTGGCTATTGCCAAGTTTTAATCATAAGGGCGCTTATGACCTCGGCAGTTGAGCGCCCTTAAACACCATCATCATCATCATCATCATCATCATCATCATCATCGGGAAATCTGTTACGCCTCTTGATAGTATTCGTCGTTGCTTTTTAGAAGTTTTATCCAAATACAGTGGCCGTATTTGTATTTACACCGATGGTAGTAAGAGCCCCGACGGTGTTGGATGTGCCTTTGTAACTGGCACCGCAACTTCTACTTACGGTTTGCCTAGTTGCACATCTATATATTCTGCCGAGATATATGCTATTTATCAAGCCCTTCTGTATATTCGACGTCGAAAATTAGGTGACGGCCTTATTTTTAGTGATTCCCTTAGTGCCCTTCAGAGCATTCGTGAGCTGTACAATTACCATCCTTTGGTGCAGCGCATCCAGGACGTTCTCCACATTTTGCACGCTTCTGGTTTTAATGTGGAGTGCGCATGGATTCCTTGACACGTTGGCTTGCCAGGGAATGACACGGCGGATTTGGCAGTGAAATCGGCAGTCACAGCGCCCAGTGTTACGATTACCCATTCAACAGCAGAAGATTTTAGAGTGGCTGTACGGAGAGCCGTTTTTTCGACTTGGCATGCGGAGTGGTCGGCTCTCCGTGGTAATAAGCTGCGAGAGGTGAAGGACCTCCCTGTCAACTGGGTAACCTCCTCTCGTTTATTCCGCCGGGAGGAGGTAGTACTAGCTCGGCTAAGAATTGGCCACTGTATTTTTACGCACAGTTACCTTTTTAAACGTGAACCTGCTCCTGTCTGTGTGCTCTGTGGGGAGGCACAGACAGTTCGTCATGTGTTGCTGGAGTGTGGTCACCTGGCACACATTCGGTCATCTATGGGCATGCCGGCCTCTCTTGCTGAGGTCCTGGCAGATGACCCAAGAGCAGTGGACAGGGTTTTTAAATTTTTAGCAAAACTTTCTTTTACCTTGACGTTTTAGTGTGATAGCAGTTTTTTTTTTTTTTTTTTTTTTGTTGTCTCTTTTTTTTAAACTCTTTTAATTTTAATGTGTTGATTTTAGATGGAGTTTTATATCCAGCTCTAGTTAGAGGGCTGGACAGTTCTGTTACTTCCGTTTCAACTGTGTTAGCTCTTTTACTTGTGTTTACTTTTTTGTTTGGTATTTTCTTACTGTGTATTGCCAAGTTTTAATCATAAGGGCGCTTATGACCTCGGCAGTTGAGCGCCCTTAAACACCATTATCATCATCATCATCATCATCTTGGGAACTGACACCGTCGTTGATCCGGTTGCTTTTGCAGACGCCCTTAGTAGTACGCTCGCAACTGCGTCCAGCTCCGCCAATTATCACCGGGCTTTTCGTGCCATTAAGGCTGACGTGGTGTCTCAGAAGCTCTCTTTTCAGTCCCTGGATTCCGAGCGCTATAACTCTGATTTTAGCATGCGGGAGCTGGAGGCTTGTTTAGCATACTCTCGACACTCCGCTCCAGGGCCCGTTGGTCTCCATATCGGTCTGCTACAGAACCTCTCTTCTGCCAGTAAGCTATATCTCCTGAACCTCTACAACCGCGTTTGCCACGAGGGTGAGTTTCCTAATGCTTGGCGCGAAGCCACTGTTGTTCCCCGTTTAAAACCGGGGAAATATCGTGGTCTTGCTTCCAGTTACCATCCTATCTCCCTCACCAGTGCGGTTTGTAAGGTGATGGAGCGCATGAACAACGGACGGTTACGATGGTGGCTTGAGTCTAAGAAACTTCTGTGCAAATTACAGTACGGTTTTCGCCGATACCGGTCCACGAGCGACCACCTTGTCTCTCTCTCGACTCATATTCTGAATGGATTTCTTCGGAAGTGTAAAACCGTGCTTAGTTGGGACTGCCGTGGCCGCCTTCCAGTGTTCCTCCGGGAGTTCCTCAAGGACCGGGTGTTTCGCGTGCGTGTGCGCTGTGTTTGCCCCCGTGTTTTAGTCAGGAGAACGGAGTACCTCAAGGGTCGGTCCTCAGCGTCACTTTCTTCGCTGTTGCCATCAACCCCATTATTGTTTTCCTGCTGGTATCTCCTCCTTATTTGTGGACGATTTTGGAATATATTGCAGTTATCGGCGGACGTGCATTTTGGAGCGTCGCCTACTGGTATGTCTTGACCGTCTACATGCTTGGAGTGTTACAAATGGTTTCCGTTTTTCTTCCAAGAAGACAGATTGTGTTAACTTCTGGCGTCGGAAACCGTACGAACCGCCTTCTCTCCATCTCGGAAGCAAACCGCTGCCCCGCGCCGAATCAGTGTCGTTGCTTGGCTTAGTTTTCGACAGGAAGATTAATTGGTCCTCCCATATCTCTTCTCTGAAGGCTAGATGTTATCGGACACTTATTACTTCACGTGTTGTATGTGGCACATTCGGGGGAGCAGATCGCACCGTGCTATTACAGCTTTACCGTTCGCTTGTCCGCTCTAAACTTGATTACGGGTCCCCCCAGGGGCCTACTACGGTAGGTACGGGTTTGGCGCACCCGGGGTCCCGAGCCACCTTGACTCCCTCTGTGGGCAACCTCAGAGTGGTGAGGGAGCCAGAAGGTCAAAATGCCCACCCACGTGTAGGCCGTGCGTGGAGACCCGTGTCGGTGAAGAGGAATATCCTGGTTGGTTGAGGGTTGCGTACCTGAGCCTGGGCTTCTGTCTTTCAGTAACTGGGGAGGGTGCGCAGCCTAATACACCGCTTTGGTTTCTGATTTGCCTAAACGGGAGGCTAGGGACTAACCCACCCCTAGTCAATCGGCCAGGACTAGGTATTACACCGAACTCCAGGGTGAGTGGGACGCCGAGCCCGCTATATCCCCTGTGTAGCCCTGTCACCCCAGTGGGGTGACCCCTCGTTGGGCTCCGTGGTGGGTGGGGAGCACTGGGGGATGAATTTATACCATTTTTTCTATGGCACCAAAATTAAAACCCCTTAATAAAGACGTTGGAAAGGAAGTAGTCGAGTCATGTGGTCCTCGCTACTTGGTTATTCATAGGACAGAGGAAGGTAAGAAATTCTTTACGGTGAGCCCTTTTACTATCCAAAAGGGTCTCGATGCCATTGCTGGTCCTGTTAAATCCTGCGTTCGAGCTCGCAATGGTACACTTCTTGTCGAAGCCAACTCCGCCTCGCAAGCTGCAAGGATTCTTAAAGCCACCATGTTAGCCAGCTATCCAGTGAAGGTCGAGGTGCACAAGTCGCTGAACTCCTCCCGCGGTGTAGTAACAACCCGCGCGTTGGACGGTTTGTCTATTGAGGAGATCCAAGAAAATCTAGCGACTCAGGGTGTCTCAGCTGTTTATCGGGTACAACGTAAGATCAACGGTGAATTCCTGCCTACTCGTACACTGTTTCTTACTTTTGATCGGGTTGATCTGCCTCAAAAGATTAGAGCAGGGTATGAAGCCATCGAAGTTAGGCCTTATATACCCAATCCGCTGAGGTGCTTTAAATGCCAACGTTTTGGTCACACTAGTGAGTTGTGTACCGGCAAGTCCACCTGCGTCCACTGCAGTGACATCTCCCACGATGGGGCTTGTGCTTCAGCTCCATCGTGTGTGAACTGTAACGGGGAACACCCATCTAGTTCCCGAGACTGCCCCCGTTTTGCAGAGGAACGAGCGATCCATTAGATACGGGTGAAAGAGAAGGTGTCCTTCTTGGAAGCCCGGAAGCTCCTGCGACTCCGCCAACCCTCTGCCCCGAGGTCCGGTACCTATAGCTCAGTTGCAGCTAAACCGGTACCGCGTCGGGAAATCGCAACACAGACCGGCGATATGAACGGGGCTACAATTGCGGAAAAGGTCATTTTAGCCCAAGCGCTGCCAAAGCCTCCGGCACCTTCACCCAAGTTGGTATCAACATCTGCCAAATCCGCCAGCTTACAGAATAGTCCTGCACACTTGTCACCGAAAGCCTCGACCTCGGGAACTAAGGTTGGTAAATTCACGACGTCTTCTGCCCCGGAAAAACAGTTTAAGACCAAGTATGTACGACAAGACTTTTTGAAAGAGAATGTGCAATCTATTACCATGTCATCTAAAGGTAAGAAAAGTACACGCAACTCCACACGTGTATCCTCCTCTGAAGGGTCATCTGGGGAGGAGGGCGTGAATCGGCGACGGCCGTCTTCGCCGATCAGCACATCCAATCGGTTCGAACTACTTGGACCGAAAACTGCTCTTGAAAAAGGGACCTCCCTTGTGGAGGAGATGGACCAGGAGGATTCTGCCGCAACTGCCAGAGGGACAGTGCGGAAACGGCAGGATCGTGCTCCTGAAAATAGTACTAGCCCAACGCCTAAGAAGAACAAATTGAACCGACCAGCTAATCCCAATCTGCAGAAGCGTCTTTCGATTTGAAACTTATCCCATAATATACTCAATGGCTATCCTCCATTGGAACATACGCGGAATTCGACCACATCGACCAGAGCTTGACTTGTTGCTGCGCCAGCATGAACCCTTGGCTGTATGTTTACAAGAGACGAAGCTCCGTCCACAGGACACCGTTACCATCAGGCAGTACTCCTCCGTACGATGTGATTTATCCCCGGAGGACGGTGTCCCGGCACATGGGGGCACTATGATGCTTATTCGAGATGATATTTTTGCCAACTCCGTACCCATACAATCTGCAATCCAGTCCGTTGCTGTCAGCATTAAGCTACCCTCCGCTTCATTCACCATTTGCAGTATCTACTTGCCTCCATCTGCGGACCTCTCGCACAGCGACTTAGAACACCTCATTTCGCAGTTGCCACCCCCCTTTTTATTGGTAGGCGACGTGAATGCCCATCACCCTCTTTGGGGCTCTCCTCGGGCTTGTGCGAGAGGTACGCTACTTAAAGATTTCTTGGATAGTCAGAATCTTGCTCTCTTGAACACCGGAGAGCCCACCTTTCTATCTGACGCATTTCATAGTTTTTCACACATTGACATTGCAATTTGTTCCCCTCAGCTGGCAGTCACCTTATGCTGGAATATCGTCTCGGATTTGCATTCTACTGACCACTTTCCTTGTCGTATTAGTGTCTTGACACCCGTTGTATGTTCCACCCGTTTACCTAGTTGGCGCCTAGACCACGCCAGCTGGGAACTGTACTCCCACTTAGCTGAATTTAGCTACGAAGAGCACGACTCTGTGAACCACTTGGTCAAACATCTTACAGGGACCATTCTTTCTGCTGCTGAGCAATCCATTCCGCGTTCGACTGGCTACAGCCGTCGATTTCCGGTACCTTGGTGGACCGATGACTGTCGGGATGCTATTCGCGCTCGCAGACGAGCTCTACAGGTTTTCCAGCGTTTTCCTACACTGGATAACCTGATACACTATAAACGGATGCGTGCACATTCTAGGCGGGTTATTAAGGATAGCAAAAAGATGTCATGGAATAAATTCGTGGGTTCCTTTAATCGACATACACCTTCCTCTGTCGTATGGGATAAGTTAAGACGTGTGGCTGGGAAACCGAACCATATGCCCATCGCCGGTCTCAAAACACCTACCGGAGCTGTTGTTGATACATTTGACGTGGCGAATACTTTAGGCAGTGATTTTGCTCAGGTGTCTAGCTCAAGCAATTATTCCCCTGAGTTTCTTACAATTAAGAATCAGGTGGAATCTCAAGAATTCTCGTTTCTTTCTGGCAACCTTGAGGATTATAATCGCCTTTTCACCCTGGCAGAGCTAGACAATGCACTCTCCTCTTCACGACACTCAGCAACAGGTCCAGATGGTATCCACGTCCAAATGTTGCAACATCTCTCTCCTGATGGCAAAGATTTCCTACTCGAGGTCTATAATCGTGTCTGGGTTGATGGCATTTTTCCAGACAAGTGGCGGGAGGCCACCATCATACCCATTCTTAAACCTGGAAAGGACCGCCATCTTCCTTCCAGTTACCGTCCTATTTCCCTCACCAGTTGCGTGTGCAAGGTGATGGAACGCATGATCAATGGACGGTTGGTGTGGTGGCTGGAATCCCACAATCTTCTGACGAACATCCAGTGTGGCTTTCGACGACGACGTTCAACTGCTGACCACCTTGTCTCTCTGTCAACTCAGATTATGGACGGGTTTCTTAAGAACAGCACCACAGTTGGGATATTTTTTGACATCGAGAAGGCCTACGACACGTGTTGGCGGGCGGGAATACTGCGTACTCTACACAACTGGAACATACGTGGACGCCTACCGTTGGTCATTCAGGAGTTTATGCGGGACCGCGTTTTTCGAGTGAGGGTGGGCTCGGTTTTTTCTAACCATTTTATTCAAGAGAACGGAGTGCCGCAGGGCTCGGTACTCAGCGTGACTCTATTTGCTATTGCGATAAATTCCATATCACTATGTGTGCCTCAAGGTGTCTCTTCCTGTTTATTCGTGGACGACTTTGCCATCTTCTGTACTTCTCAGCGTACACCGTTTTTGGAACGCCGTCTCCAGCGGTGTTTGGACAATCTCTATGCTTGGAGCTCGAAACACGGTTTTCGTTTCTCCGCTGAGAAGACAGTCTGCGTTAACTTCTGGCGCCGTAAGTGGCAAATGCCGCCGTCTCTTCGACTCGGGCCAGATTTACTTCCTTTCGCAGACGAGGCGAGATTCCTTGGTTTGATCTTCGATCGGAAACTTTGTTGGGCACCACAAATAGCACAGCTTAGAGCACGATGTGACCGTTCTCTAAATCTTTTACGGATACTAAGTGGCAAATCTTGGGGTGCGGATCGGATTGCATTGCTCCGTCTTTATCGTGCTGTGATTCGTTCGAAGTTGGACTATGGCAGCATTGTGTATTCTTCAGCTCGACCTTCAGTGCTCAGAAGGTTAGACACAGTCCATAACCAGGGCATCCGTGTGGCCGTTGGAGCTTTTCCAGCGAGCCCAGTCGTTAGCCTCTACGCCGAATCGGGAGAACCTCCTCTGCGTTGTCGGCGTGATGTCCTGCTTGCTAATTATGGCTGTGGGCTGAAGTGTATGCCTGGGCATCCAACTTATCACGCGTTTTTCTCCTCTGAGCTGCACGAGCGATACTGCCTCCGCTCTCTGAGCCCCAGGCCAGCAGGTTTTCGTTTCCGTGAGCTTCTACGCCAGCACCATGTTGACATTCCTCGGCTGTTATCCAAGGGAGAGAGTATACACCCCCCTTGGTTACGCGCTACCTCCCATGTCGATCTCGGGATGACGCTCTACGGGAAATCTGTTACGCCACTTGATAGTATTCGTCGTTGCTTTTTAGAATTTTTATCCAAATACAGTGGCCGTATTTGTATTTACACCGATGGTAGTAAGAGCCCCGACGGTGTTGGATGTGCCTTTGTCACTGGCACCGCAACTTCTACTTACGGTTTGCCTAGTTGCATATCTATATACTCTGCCGAGCTATATGCTATTTATCAAGCCCTTCTGTATATTCGACGTCGAAAATTAGGTGACTGCCTTATTCTTAGTGATTCCCTTAGTGCACTTCAGAGCATTCGTGAGCTGTACAATTACCATCCTTTGGTGCAGCGCATCCAGGACGTTCTCCACATTTTGCACGCTTCTGGTTTTAATGTGGAGTGCGCATGGATTCCTGGACACGTTGGCTTGCCAGGGAATGACACGGCGGATTTGGCAGCGAAATCGGCAGTCACAGCGCCCAGTGTTACGATTACCCATTCAACAGCAGAAGATTTTAGAGTGGCTGTACGGAGAGCCGTTTTATCGACTTGGCATGCGGAGTGGTCGGCTCTCCGTGGTAATAAGCTGCGAGAGGTGAAGGACCTCCCTGTCAACTGGGTAACCTCCTCTCGTTTATTCCGCCGGGAGGAGGTAGTACTAGCTCGGCTAAGAATTGGCCACTGTATTTTTACTCACAGTTACCTTTTTAAACGTGAACCTGCTCCTGTCTGTGCGCTCTGTGGGGAGGCACAGACAGTTCGTCATGTGTTGCTGGAGTGTGGTCACCTGGCACACATTCGGTCATCTATGGGCATGCCGGCCACTCTTGCTGAGGTCCTGGCAGATGACCCAAGAGCAGTGGACAGGGTTTTTAAATTTTTAGCAAAACTTTCTTTTACCTTGACGTTTTAGTGTGATAGCAGTTTTTTTTAAACTCTTTTAATTTTAATGTGTTGATTTTAGATGGAGTTTTATATCCAGCTCTAGTTATAGGGCTGGACAGTTCTGTTACTTCCGTTTCAACTGTGTTAGCTCTTTTACTTGTGTTTACTTTTTTGTTTGGTATTTTCTTACCTCCTATTGCCAAGTTTTAATCATAAGGGCGCTTATGACCTCGGCAGTTGAGCGCCCTTAAACACCATTATCATCATCATCTTGATTACGGGTGCGTTGTGTACTCTTCGGCATGTCCTTCGGTTTTATCACGTTAAAACCCAGTTCACCATCGAAGGATTCGTCTGGCGCTTGGTGCGTAATCGACTAGCACGGTTATTAGCTTGTCTGCGGAGGCTCCTGATCCTCCGCTGTCTCATAGGCGTGACCTGCTCTTTTGCAGCTATGCAGCCGCCTCCTTGCCTTGCCAGATCATCCGTCTTTCAGGTGATTCTTTGATGAGTCTCTTGACTGTCAATATGCTTTCAGCGCGGTTGCCTTGCTTCCTGCAGGAGTTCGTTTTCGTCTGCTTCTTCGCATCTTGGATGTTCGCCTTCTGCCTGTGTTTGCACTGGGGGAATGTTCATTCCCTCCTTGGTTACATTGCGACACCCAATTCCACCTTGAATTGGCATCCATGCCGAAATCAGGGACTCCACCTTCAGCCTTCCGCTCCGCATTTTTAAAGTGGCAGGCCGAGTATCCCAACCATTGTTTTATTTACACAATGGCTTCAAGGAAGACCGTGGTGTGCGATGTGCTTTCGTTCTTAATTTGCGGAGTTACACATTTCATCTTTTGGGGCAATGTTCGATTTTTACTGCCGAACTTTTTAGTATCTATCAGGCTCTTGTTTTTATCCGGGGACAGGATTTAAGGTACTTTGTTATTTGTAGCGACTCACTTCGTGCACTCCAAGGCCTGCGTGAGTTGTATCCATACGATCCCTTGATACAGATATTTAGGATCGCCTTCAATCGCTGGCTGACGCTGGCGTCAGCGTGTCGTTTGTTTGGGTTCCTGGTCACGTAGTTGTGCGCGGAAGCGGACAAGCGGACATAGCTGCCAAGTCTGCAATTTTATTGGCTGATTTTTTTTTTAGCACCACTGTTCCTCCGGGTGAGGTTCGTGTTCACCTGCGCCGGGCCATTCTTTCGCGCTGGTTCGCGGAAAGCTCCGGGGTGCGTGACAACAAACCGAGAGCGGCCAAGTCCCTTCCTGTCCCTTGGCCTACCTCCTCGCGTGCATGTCGCCGAGATGATGTGGTTAAAGCGCAACTGCGTATCGGGCATTGCCGTTTTAGCCACCAGCATCTTTTACGTAGGGAACCCGCACCTCAATGTGCTTCGTGTAACGAGCCATTGACGGTGCGTCATCTTTTATTAGAGTGCCACCTTTTTGCTGTGCTGCGTGCCTCCCTATGTCTGCCTACTGACATCCCCACTCTTCTGGGCGGCAACCCTGTTTTTTGCGAGGGACTTTTCAATTTTCTCCGCCGCTGCGGGATGTACAGTAAGGTTTAATTTTATCTGGGGGTTTTACATTTTACCGCCATGTGTTTTTGTCCCTCGCTTTTAGTCTGGCTTTGGTTAGTCTTTTTATGCTCTCTCTGGTTTTAGCCCTTGTGTGTTACTTCTGTTTTAGTGGTTGTTATGTCTTTTAACTTTTAGCTCTTTTTTTACCGTAGGGCGTTAATAACCAATGTAGTTATGCCCCCTCAAGCCATAATACTACTAGTACTACTACTCCTACTACTATTACTACTACTACTACTACTACTACTACTACTACTACTACTACTACTACTACTACTACTACTACTACTACTACTACTACTACTACTACTACTCGGGCTTGTGCGAGAGGCCAGCTAATTGCCGACTTCTTGGACAATAAGAATTTCACTCTCCTGAACAACGGAAAGCCAACCTTTCTATCTGACGCCTTTCATAGTTTTTCACATCTTGAAATAGCAATATGTTCACCACAGTTACCGGTGTCTTTATCCTGGAATATCATCTCTGGTTTCCACTCTAATGACCACTTTCCATGTCTTATTAGTCTCTTGCCACACGATGTATGTTCCCCCCAGGAGCCTACAACGGTAGGTACGGGTTAGGCGCACCCGTGTTCCCGAGTCACCTTTGACTGCCTCTGTGGGCAACCTCTAAGTGGTGAGGGAGTTAGTAGGTTAAAATCCCCACCCGCAGTTAGGCCGTGCGTGGAGACCTGTATAGTTGGAACGGATTTTCCTGTTTGGTTGAGGGTTGCGTACCTGAGCCTGGCCTTCTGACCTTAATAACTGGGGAGGGTGCGCAGCTTAATACATCACTTTGGTTTCTGCTCCGCCTAAACGGGAGGCTAGGGACTAACCCATCCCTATTCAATCGGCAAGGACTGGGTATTATACCGAAATCAAGGGTGAGTGGGACGGCGAGCCCGCTATATCCCCAGTGTAGCCCTGTGACCCCAGTGGGGTGACCCTGAGTTGGGCTCCGTGGTGGGTGGGAAGCACTGGGGGATGAATATAAATCATATCTTTTATGGCAAAATTAAAACCAAGAAACAATTTAGTATTGGGAAAGGAAGTAGCTGATTCCGATGGTCCTTGCTATTTAGTCGTATTAAGAACAGTGGAAGGTAAAACCTTTACCCTTTTGCTATTCGGAGGGGTCTCGACAAAATTGCTGGTCCGGTTAAATCCTGTGTTAGAGCCCGAAATGGAACCCTCCTGGTTGAGGCAATATCAACTTCCCAGGCAGGGTAAATACTTGAGGCGAAACTTTTAGGCAGTTTTCCGGTTAGGGTCGAAAAGCATAAAACCATGAGCTCCTCGCGTGGCATTATCACCACCCGCGCATTGGACAGTTTGTCTAATGAGGAACTTCAAGAGGATCTTACAGAACAAGGCTTAACATTAGTTTTTAGAGTTCAGCGGAAAGTTAATGGTGATTTTGTGCCTACCCGTACCCTGTTCCTTGCCTTTGATCGGGTAGATCTCCCACAAAGGATTAAAACAGGATACGAAGCCATCGAGGTTAGCCCCCATTTTCCCAACCCTTTACGATGTTACAAGTGCCAGCGGTTTGGGCATACCAGTGAATTTTGTTCTGGTCGGTCATCTTGTGCAATATGTAGCGACGCATCCCACAATGGAGATTGCGCTAAAACTGCAACTTGTGTGAATTGCGGCGGGGAACATCCATCTAGTTCCAGAGCCTGCCCCCGTTTTGCAGAGGAGAGAGCCATCCAGGAGATACGGATGAAAGAGGCGTCCTTCTCCGAAGCCCATAAACTGATTTGTAATCCCCCCCAGGGGCCTACTACGGTAGGTACGGGTTAGGCGCACCCGGGGTCCTGAGCCACCTTGACTCCCTCTGTGGGCAACCTCAGAGTGGTGAGGGAGTCAGTAGGTCAAAATGCCCACCCACGTGTAGGCCGTGCGTGGAGACCCGTGTCGGTGAAAAGGAATATCCTGGTTGGTTGAGGGTTGCGTACCTGAGCCTGGGCTTCTGTCTTTCAGTAACTGGGGAGGGTGCGCAGCCTAATACACCGCTTTGGTTTCTGATTTGCCTAAACGGGAGGCTAGGGACTAACCCACCCCTAGTCAATCGGCCAGGACTAGGTATTACACCGAACTCCAGGGTGAGTGGGACGGCGAGCCCGCTATATCCCCTGTGTAGCCCTGTCACCCCAGTGGGGTGACCCCTCGTTGGGCTCCGTGGTGGGTGGGGAGCACTGGGGGATGAATTTATACAATTTTTTTTTTATGGCACCAAAACTTAAACCCCTGATTTCAAATAAAGACGTTGGAAAGGAAGTAGTCGAGTCATGTGGTCCTCGCTACTTGGTTATTCATAGGACAGAGGAAGGTAAGAAGTTCCTTACGGTGAGCCCTTTTACTATCCAAAAGGGTCTCGATGCCATTGCTGGTCCTGTTAAATCCTGCGTTCGAGCTCGCAATGGTACACTTCTTGTCGAAGCCAACTCCGCCTCGCAAGCTACAAGGATTCTTAAAGCCACCATGTTAGCCAGCTATCCAGTGAAGGTCGAGGTGCACAAGTCGCTGAACTCCTCCCGCGGTGTAATAACAACCCGCGCGTTGGACGGTTTGTCTATTGAAGAGATCCAAGAAAATCTAGCGACTCAGGGTGTCTCAGCTGTTTATCGGGTACAACGTAAGATCAACGGTGAATTCCTGCCTACTCGTACCCTGTTTCTTACTTTTGATCGGGTTGATCTGCCTCAAAAGATTAGAGCAGGGTATGAAGCCATCGAAGTTAGGCCTTATATACCCAATCCGCTGAGGTGCTTTAAATGCCAACGTTTTGGTCACACTAGTGAGTTGTGCACCGGCAAGTCCACCTGCGTCCACTGCGGTGACGTCTCCCACGATGGGGCTTGTGCTTCAGCTCCATCGTGTGTGAACTGTAACGGGGAACACCCATCTAGTTCCCGAGACTGCCCCCGTTTTGCAGAGGAACGAGCGATCCAGGAGATACGGGTGAAAGAGAAGGTGTCCTTCTTGGAAGCCCGGAAGCTCCTGCGACTCCGCCAACCCTCTCCCCCGAGGTCCGGTACCTATAGCTCAGTTGCAGCTAAACCGGTACCGCGTCGGGAAATCGCAACACAGACCGGCGATATGAACGGGGCTACAATTACGGAAAAGGTTATTTTAGCCCAAGCGCTGCCAAAGCCTTCGGCACCTACACCCAAGTTGGTATCAACATCTGCCAAATCCGCTAGCTTACAGAATAGTCCTGCACAGTTGTCACCGAAAGCCTCGACCTCTGGAACTAAAGTTGGTAAATTCACGACGTCTTCTGCCCCGGAAAAACAGTTTAATACCAAGTATGTACGACAAGACTTCTTGAAAGAGAATGTGCAATCTTCTACCAAGTCATCTAAGGGTAAAAAAAGTACACGCAACTCCACACGTGTATCCTCCTCTGAAGGCCGTCTTCGCCGATCAGCACATCCAATCGATTCGAACTTCTCGGACCGAAATTTGCTCTTGAAAAAGGGACCTCCCTTGTGGAGGAGATGGACCAGGAGGA
This sequence comes from Hymenopus coronatus, assembly GCA_030762935.1. Lineage (NCBI taxonomy): Eukaryota > Metazoa > Arthropoda > Insecta > Mantodea > Hymenopodidae > Hymenopus > Hymenopus coronatus. The sequence continues at coordinate 274,345,018 of CM060900.1, read as the reverse complement.
TTCTGCCGCCACTGCCAGAGGGACAGTGCGGAAACGGCTCCTGAAAATAGTACTAGCCCAACGCCTAAGAAGAACATTTGAACCGACCAGCTAATCCCAATATGCAGAAGCGTCTTTCGATTTGAAACTTATCCCATAATATACCCAATGGCTATCCTCCCTTGGAACATACGCGGAATTCGACCACATCGACCAGAGCTTGACTTGTTGCTGCGCCAGCATGAACCCTTGGCTGTATGCTTACAAGAGACGAAGCTCCGTCCACAGGACACCGTTACAATCAGGCAGTACTCCTCCGTACGATGTGATTTATCCCCAGAGGACGGTGTGCCGGCACATGGGGGCACTATGATGCTTATTCGAGATGATATTTTTGCCAACTCCGTACCCATACAATCTGCAGTCCCGTCCGTTGCTGTCAGCGTTAAGCTACCCTGCGCTTTATTCACCATTTGCAGTATCTATTTGCCTCCATCTGCGGACCTCCCGCAGAGCGACTTAGAACACGTCATTTCGCAGTTGCCACCACCCTTTTTATTGGTAGGCGACGTGAATGCCCATCACCCTCTTTGGGGCTCTCCTCGGGCTTGTGCGAGAGGTACGCTACTTAAAGACTTCTTGGATAGTCAGAATCTTGCTCTCTTGAACACCGGAGAGCCCACCTTTCTTTCTGACGCCTTTCATAGTTTTTCACACATTGACATTGCAATTTGTTCCCCTCAGCTAGCAGTCACCTTATGCTGGAATATCATCTCGGATTTGCATTCTAGTGACCACTTTCCTTGTCGTATTAGTGTCTTGACACCCGTTGTATGTTCCACCCGTTTACCTAGTTGGCGCCTAGACCACGCCAACTGGGAACTGTACTCCCACTTGGTAGAATTTAGCTACGAAGAGCACGACTCTGTGAACCACTTGGTCGAACATCTCACAGGGACCATTCTTTCTGCTGCTGAGCAATCCATTCCGCGTTCGACTGGCTACAGCCATCCTTGTTTTAACCCTGTGTTACGCCCGGATCATTCACACCGCTATCTGAGGAACGCCACTGCTTCGCGCCCCTGTGGTATTCGGTTTCGTGAACTGCTCTCCAATAGGGGTCTCAGATTGCCTCCTGTGGAGCGTGTTTTTGTTTATCCGGAACCTGCTTGGCAACTGAGGCGTCCCAGTTTCGACCTGACCCTCTCCAACCTTGTGAAACTTTCGACCGCTCCGGAGGTATTTCAGCGACTGTTTTACGAACTTTTAAGCAATTACCGGGCATATGCACCGGCATTCACTGACGGCTCCCAGCTGGCAGGAGCTACAGGTTGTGCCTTTTATTTCAATGGAGTAACACAGAATTATCGTCTTGCGGACGCCAGTTCGGGATTCACCGCCGAACTGTACGCTATCTTTTACTTTCTAGATTTTATCTCGTTTTTAGCACCTGGTAGTTTTCTTGTTTGCAGCGATTCCTTGAGTGCCCTACAGGCTCTGCAGCAGTATACTGGCTCCTCATCACTCGTTATGGCATTCAATCTCGCATTTCTCAATTGATTGCTTGCTGCTACCAGTTCATCTTCACGTGGGTTCCAGGTCATGTCGGTATTGCAGGTAATGAGGTAGCGGATAGGTCTGCCAAGGCTGTCTGCTCCTTGCAGGATTATTCGGAAGTGGCTGTGCCCTCAGGGGATGCTTCACGTTACTTTCGCAGGTCTCTTCTTGTAGCTTGGCAGCAATCTTGGCAAAACTTAGCAGGTACACAGCTTCGCATACTCAAAGACACGGTACAGCCATGGCTCACATCTTGCCAGCAAACCCGCGCCGCGAGGTTATCCTTACGTGTCTGCGTATCGGTCACACGCGGCTAACACGTGGCTACCTTCTACGCGCTGAGCCAGCTCCTATATGTCAGACCTGCGATGTTCGTCTGTCTGTGGCACGTGTGTTGCTTGATTGTCCGAAATTGCATCGTGAACGGCAATCCATCGGCCTGGGTACCTCCTTACCTGCCATTTTATGCGACGACGCCAATTCCGTCGAGATGGTGCTACGCTTTGTTGCCTCTGTTGGCCTCAGCAAAGACATCTGACCTGTTTCATGCGTGTGTGCAATTTTAGCCTTTTTAACTTTTTAGACTCTTTTACCATATAGGACCACTTTTTGTGTGTTTTTTAATTTTTTAACGTTTTAGACTTGGTTTTTTATCACCCGCTCCTTTTCTCGTGTGTGCCTTTGTAAGGGTTTTTAGCACATTTTAACTTTTCTTCTTTAGATTTGTTTTTAATGTGTGTTTCTTTTCTTAACTTCGGGCCCAAATGACCTAGTTGTCGACGGGCCCTTAAATACTACTCACTCACTCACTCATCGTAGCTAAATTCAGCCAAGTGGGAGTACAGTTCCCAGCTGGCGTGGTCTAGGCGCCAACTAGGTAAACGGGTGGAACATACAACGGGTGTCAAGACACTAATACGACAAGGAAAGTGGTCACTAGAATGCAAATCCGAGATGATATTCCAGCATAAGGTGACTGCTAGCTGAGGGGAACAAATTGCAATGTCAATGTGTGAAAAACTATGAAAGGCGTTAGAAAGAAAGTTGGGCTCTCCGGTGTTCAAGAGAGCAAGATTCTGACTATCCAAGAAGTCTTTAAGTAGCGTACCTCTCGCACAAGCCCGAGGAGAGCCCCAAAGAGGGTGATGGGCATTCACGTCGCCTACCAATAAAAAGGGTGGTGGCAACTGCGAAATGAGGTGTTCTAAGACGCTCTGCGCGAGGTCCGCAGATGGAGGCAAGTAGATACTGCAAATGGTAAATAAAGCGGAGGGTAGCTTAATGCTGACAGCAACTGATTGTATGGGTACGGAGTTGGCAAAAATATCATCTCGAATAAGCATCATAGTGCCCCCATGTGCCGGGACACCGTCCTCTGGGGATAAATCACATCGTACGGAGGAGTACTGCCTGATGGTAACGGTGTCATGTGCACGGAGCTTCGTCTCTTGTAAGCATACAGCCAAGGGTTCATGCTGGCGCAGCAACAAGTCAAGCTCTGGTCGATGTGGTCGAATTCCGCGTATGTTCCAATGGAGGATAGCCATTGAGTATATTATGGGATAAGTTTCAAATCGAAAGACGCTTCTGCAGATTGGGATTAGCTGGTCGGGTCAATTTGTTCTTCTTAGGCGTTGGGCTAGCACTATTTTCATGAGCACGATCCTGCCGTTTCCGCACTGTCCCTCTGGGATTGGCGGCAGAATCCTCCTGGTCCATCTCCTCCACAAGGGAGTCCCTTTTTCAAGAGCAAATTTCGGTCCGAGAAGTTCGAACCGATTGGATGTGCTGATCGGCGAAGACGGCCGTCGCCGATTCACGCCCTCCTCCCCAGATGACCCTTCAGAGGAGGATACACGTGTGGAGTTGCGTGTACTTTTTTTACCCTTAGATGACTTGGTAGAAGATTGCACATTCTCTTTCAAGTAGTCTTGTCGTACATACTTGGTCTTAAACTGTTTTTCCGCGGCAGAAGACGTCGTGAATTTACCAGCTTTAGTTCCCGAGGTCGAGGCTTTCGGCGAAAAGTGTGCAGGACTATTCTGTAAGCTGGCGCATTTGGCAGATGTTGATACCAACTTGGGTGTAGGTGTCGAAGGCTTTGGCAGCGCTTGGGCTAAAATAACCTTTTCCGCAATTGTAGCCCCGTTCATATCGCCGGTCTGTGTTGCGATTTCCCGACGCGGTACCGGTTTAGCTGCAACTGGGCTATAGGTACCGGACCTCGGGGCAGAGGGTTGGCGGAGTCGCAGGAGCTTCCGGGCTTCCAAGAAGGACACCTTCTCTTTCACGCGTATCTCCTGGATCGCTCGTTTCTCTGCAAAACGGGGGCAGTCTCGGGAACTAGATGGGTGTTCCCCGTTACAGTTCACACACGATGGAGCTTAAGCACAAGCCCCATCGTGGGAGATGTCACCGCAGTGGACGCAGGTGGACTTGCCGGTACACAACTCACTAGTGGCATTTAAAGCACCTCAGCGGATAGGGTATATAAGGCCTAACTACAATGGCTTCATACCCTGCCCTAATCTTTTGAGGGAGGTCAACCCGATCAAAAGTAAAAAACAGGGTACGAGTAGGCAGGAATTCACCGTTGATCTTACGTTGTACCCGATAAACAGATGAGACACCCTGAGTCGCTAGATTTTCTTGCTTAGCGCACTTTAGAGCGTTTGTGAGCTGTACAGCTATCATCCTTTACTGCAGCTCGTTCAGGATGACCTCCTCATTTCGCACGTCTCTGGCGTGAATGTGGTTCTCGCATGGCTTCCTGGACATTTTGGGTTGTCAGGCAACAAATTAGCGGATGTGGCGGCAGAGTCAGCAACCACGGAGCCGAGTGTCACCATTATTTGTTCAACAGCCGAAGATTTTAGACTTGCTTTTCGGAGAGCGGTGTTTTCGCGCTGGCATGCAGAGTGGTTTACTCTCCGCAACAACAAGCTAAGGGATATAAAGGATCTTCCGGTACACTGGTCAACTTCCTCACGGCCTTCTCGTCGTGAGGAAGTGGTACTGGCTCGTCTCCGTATCGGTCACTGTTTTTTTACACACAGCTACCTGTTGAAAAGGGATCCTGCTCCTATCTGTCCTCAGTGTGGAGAGGCACTGACCGTCCGCCATATACTGGTAGAGTGTGCTCCTCTAGCCCGACTATGAGCCACTCTACCAGTGCCGGCCAGTACTAACGAGATTTATTGGTCGATGCTGGAGCTATAGATCGGGATTTAAGCTTTTTATCTTCGATGCCTTTTAAGATTATGATCTATTTTTGTATTAATTTTTATCGTGTTGACACGTCTCTGGAGTTGTAGCTGCAGATTTTAACTGTTTTAGTTTCCTAGTAAGGGAGCTTTTGTGTTAATTATCGTTTTAGACTACTTGTTCTTAATACATTTTAGCCTCGCTGTTGTTCCTCACATGGAGAGTTTTATGCATTTATTGTTTTATTTGTCATTTTAGTCAATCTCATGTTTGGACCCCCCAGGGGCCTACTACGGTAGGTACGGGTTAGGCGCACCCGGGGTCCCGAGCCACCTTGACTCCCTCTGTGGGCAACCTCAGAGTGGTGAGGGAGTCAGTAGGTCAAAATGCCCACCCACGTGTAGGCCGTGCGTGGAGACCCGTGTCGGTGAAAAGGAATATCCTGGTTGGTTGAGGGTTGCGTACCTGAGCCTGGGCTTCTGTCTCTCAGTAACTGGGGAGGGTGCGCAGCCTAATACACCGCTTTGGTTTCTGATTTGCCTAAACGGGAGGCTAGGGACTAACCCACCCCTAGTCAATCGGCCAGGACTAGGTATTACACCGAACTCCAGGGTGAGTGGGACGGCGAGCCCGCTATATCCCCTGTGTAGCCCTGTCACCCCAGTGGGGTGACCCCTCGTTGGGCTCCGTGGTGGGTGGGGAGCACTGGGGGATGAATTTATACAATTTTTTTTTATGGCACCAAAACTTAAACCCCTGATTTCAAATAAAGACGTTGGAAAGGAAGTAGTCGAGTCATGTGGTCCTCGCTACTTGGTTATTCATAGGACAGAGGAAGGTAAGAAGTTCCTTACGGTGAGCCCTTTTACTATCCAAAAGGGTCTCGATGCCATTGCTGGTCCTGTTAAATCCTGCGTTCGAGCTCGCAATGGTACACTTCTTGTCGAAGCCAACTCCGCCTCGCAAGCTACAAGGATTCTTAAAGCCACCATGTTAGCCAGCTATCCAGTGAAGGTCGAGGTGCACAAGTCGCTGAACTCCTCCCGCGGTGTAATAACAACCCGCGCGTTGGACGGTTTGTCTATTGAAGAGATCCAAGAAAATCTAGCGACTCAGGGTGTCTCAGCTGTTTATCGGGTACAACGTAAGATCAACGGTGAATTCCTGCCTACTCGTACCCTGTTTCTTACTTTTGATCGGGTTGATCTGCCTCAAAAGATTAGAGCAGGGTATGAAGCCATCGAAGTTAGGCCTTATATACCCAATCCGCTGAGGTGCTTTAAATGCCAACGTTTTGGTCACACTAGTGAGTTGTGCACCGGCAAGTCCACCTGCGTCCACTGCGGTGACGTCTCCCACGATGGGGCTTGTGCTTCAGCTCCATCGTGTGTGAACTGTAACGGGGAACACCCATCTAGTTCCCGAGACTGCCCCCGTTTTGCAGAGGAACGAGCGATCCAGGAGATACGGGTGAAAGAGAAGGTGTCCTTCTTGGAAGCCCGGAAGCTCCTGCGACTCCGCCAACCCTCTGCCCCGAGGTCCGGTACCTATAGCTCAGTTGCAGCTAAACCGGTACCGCGTCGGGAAATCGCAACACAGACCGGCGATATGAACGGGGCTACAATTACGGAAAAGGTTATTTTAGCCCAAGCGCTGCCAAAGCCTTCGGCACCTACACCCAAGTTGGTATCAACATCTGCCAAATCCGCTAGCTTACAGAATAGTCCTGCACAGTTGTCACCGAAAGCCTCGACCTCTGGAACTAAAGTTGGTAAATTCACGACGTCTTCTGCCCCGGAAAAACAGTTTAATACCAAGTATGTACGACAAGACTTCTTGAAAGAGAATGTGCAATCTTCTACCAAGTCATCTAAGGGTAAAAAAAGTACACGCAACTCCACACGTGTATCCTCCTCTGAAGGCCGTCTTCGCCGATCAGCACATCCAATCGATTCGAACTTCTCGGACCGAAATTTGCTCTTGAAAAAGGGACCTCCCTTGTGGAGGAGATGGACCAGGAGGATTCTGCCGCCACTGCCAGAGGGACAGTGCGGAAACGGCTCCTGAAAATAGTACTAGCCCAACGCCTAAGAAGAACATTTGAACCGACCAGCTAATCCCAATATGCAGAAGCGTCTTTCGATTTGAAACTTATCCCATAATATACCCAATGGCTATCCTCCCTTGGAACATACGCGGAATTCGACCACATCGACCAGAGCTTGACTTGTTGCTGCGCCAGCATGAACCCTTGGCTGTATGCTTACAAGAGACGAAGCTCCGTCCACAGGACACCGTTACCATCAGGCAGTACTCCTCCGTACGATGTGATTTATCCCCAGAGGACGGTGTGCCGGCACATGGGGGCACTATGATACTTATTCGAGATGATATTTTTGCCAACTCCGTACCCATACAATCTGCAGTCCCGTCCGTTGCTGTCAGCGTTAAGCTACCCTGCGCTTTATTCACCATTTGCAGTATCTATTTGCCTCCATCTGCGGACCTCCCGCAGAGCGACTTAGAACACGTCATTTCGCAGTTGCCACCACCCTTTTTATTGGTAGGCGACGTGAATGCCCATCACCCTCTTTGGGGCTCTCCTCGGGCTTGTGCGAGAGGTACGCTACTTAAAGACTTCTTGGATAGTCAGAATCTTGCTCTCTTGAACACCGGAGAGCCCACCTTTCTTTCTGACGCCTTTCATAGTTTTTCACACATTGACATTGCAATTTGTTCCCCTCAGCTAGCAGTCACCTTATGCTGGAATATCATCTCGGATTTGCATTCTAGTGACCACTTTCCTTGTCGTATTAGTGTCTTGACACCCGTTGTATGTTCCACCCGTTTACCTAGTTGGCGCCTAGACCACGCCAACTGGGAACTGTACTCCCACTTGGTAGAATTTAGCTACGAAGAGCACGACTCTGTGAACCACTTGGTCGAACATCTCACAGGGACCATTCTTTCTGCTGCTGAGCAATCCATTCCGCGTTCGACTGGCTACAGCCATCCTTGTTTTAACCCTGTGTTACGCCCGGATCATTCACACCGCTATCTGAGGAACGCCACTGCTTCGCGCCCCTGTGGTATTCGGTTTCGTGAACTGCTCTCCAATAGGGGTCTCAGATTGCCTCCTGTGGAGCGTGTTTTTGTTTATCCGGAACCTGCTTGGCAACTGAGGCGTCCCAGTTTCGACCTGACCCTCTCCAACCTTGTGAAACTTTCGACCGCTCCGGAGGTATTTCAGCGACTGTTTTACGAACTTTTAAGCAATTACCGGGCATATGCACCGGCATTCACTGACGGCTCCCAGCTGGCAGGAGCTACAGGTTGTGCCTTTTATTTCAATGGAGTAACACAGAATTATCGTCTTGCGGACGCCAGTTCGGGATTCACCGCCGAACTGTACGCTATCTTTTACTTTCTAGATTTTATCTCGTTTTTAGCACCTGGTAGTTTTCTTGTTTGCAGCGATTCCTTGAGTGCCCTACAGGCTCTGCAGCAGTATACTGGCTCCTCATCACTCGTTATGGCATTCAATCTCGCATTTCTCAATTGATTGCTTGCTGCTACCAGTTCATCTTCACGTGGGTTCCAGGTCATGTCGGTATTGCAGGTAATGAGGTAGCGGATAGGTCTGCCAAGGCTGTCTGCTCCTTGCAGGATTATTCGGAAGTGGCTGTGCCCTCAGGGGATGCTTCACGTTACTTTCGCAGGTCTCTTCTTGTAGCTTGGCAGCAATCTTGGCAAAACTTAGCAGGTACACAGCTTCGCATACTCAAAGACACGGTACAGCCATGGCTCACATCTTGCCAGCAAACCCGCGCCGCGAGGTTATCCTTACGTGTCTGCGTATCGGTCACACGCGGCTAACACGTGGCTACCTTCTACGCGCTGAGCCAGCTCCTATATGTCAGACCTGCGATGTTCGTCTGTCTGTGGCACGTGTGTTGCTTGATTGTCCGAAATTGCATCGTGAACGGCAATCCATCGGCCTGGGTACCTCCTTACCTGCCATTTTATGCGACGACGCCAATTCCGTCGAGATGGTGCTACGCTTTGTTGCCTCTGTTGGCCTCAGCAAAGACATCTGACCTGTTTCATGCGTGTGTGCAATTTTAGCCTTTTTAACTTTTTAGACTCTTTTAGCATATAGGACCACTTTTTGTGTGTTTTTTAATTTTTTAACGTTTTAGACTTGGTTTTTTATCACCCGCTCCTTTTCTCGTGTGTGCCTTTGTAAGGGTTTTTAGCACATTTTAACTTTTCTTCTTTAGATTTGTTTTTAATGTGTGTTTCTTTTCTTAACTTCGGGCCCAAATGACCTAGTTGTCGACGGGCCCTTAAATACTACTCACTCACTCACTCATCGTAGCTAAATTCAGCCAAGTGGGAGTACAGTTCCCAGCTGGCGTGGTCTAGGCGCCAACTAGGTAAACGGGTGGAACATACAACGGGTGTCAAGACACTAATACGACAAGGAAAGTGGTCACTAGAATGCAAATCCGAGATGATATTCCAGCATAAGGTGACTGCTAGCTGAGGGGAACAAATTGCAATGTCAATGTGTGAAAAACTATGAAAGGCGTTAGAAAGAAAGTTGGGCTCTCCGGTGTTCAAGAGAGCAAGATTCTGACTATCCAAGAAGTCTTTAAGTAGCGTACCTCTCGCACAAGCCCGAGGAGAGCCCCAAAGAGGGTGATGGGCATTCACGTCGCCTACCAATAAAAAGGGTGGTGGCAACTGCGAAATGAGGTGTTCTAAGACGCTCTGCGCGAGGTCCGCAGATGGAGGCAAGTAGATACTGCAAATGGTAAATAAAGCGGAGGGTAGCTTAATGCTGACAGCAACTGATTGTATGGGTACGGAGTTGGCAAAAATATCATCTCGAATAAGCATCATAGTGCCCCCATGTGCCGGGACACCGTCCTCTGGGGATAAATCACATCGTACGGAGGAGTACTGCCTGATGGTAACGGTGTCATGTGCACGGAGCTTCGTCTCTTGTAAGCATACAGCCAAGGGTTCATGCTGGCGCAGCAACAAGTCAAGCTCTGGTCGATGTGGTCGAATTCCGCGTATGTTCCAATGGAGGATAGCCATTGAGTATATTATGGGATAAGTTTCAAATCGAAAGACGCTTCTGCAGATTGGGATTAGCTGGTCGGGTCAATTTGTTCTTCTTAGGCGTTGGGCTAGCACTATTTTCATGAGCACGATCCTGCCGTTTCCGCACTGTCCCTCTGGGATTGGCGGCAGAATCCTCCTGGTCCATCTCCTCCACAAGGGAGTCCCTTTTTCAAGAGCAAATTTCGGTCCGAGAAGTTCGAACCGATTGGATGTGCTGATCGGCGAAGACGGCCGTCGCCGATTCACGCCCTCCTCCCCAGATGACCCTTCAGAGGAGGATACACGTGTGGAGTTGCGTGTACTTTTTTTACCCTTAGATGACTTGGTAGAAGATTGCACATTCTCTTTCAAGTAGTCTTGTCGTACATACTTGGTCTTAAACTGTTTTTCCGCGGCAGAAGACGTCGTGAATTTACCAGCTTTAGTTCCCGAGGTCGAGGCTTTCGGCGAAAAGTGTGCAGGACTATTCTGTAAGCTGGCGCATTTGGCAGATGTTGATACCAACTTGGGTGTAGGTGTCGAAGGCTTTGGCAGCGCTTGGGCTAAAATAACCTTTTCCGCAATTGTAGCCCCGTTCATATCGCCGGTCTGTGTTGCGATTTCCCGACGCGGTACCGGTTTAGCTGCAACTGGGCTATAGGTACCGGACCTCGGGGCAGAGGGTTGGCGGAGTCGCAGGAGCTTCCGGGCTTCCAAGAAGGACACCTTCTCTTTCACGCGTATCTCCTGGATCGCTCGTTTCTCTGCAAAACGGGGGCAGTCTCGGGAACTAGATGGGTGTTCCCCGTTACAGTTCACACACGATGGAGCTTAAGCACAAGCCCCATCGTGGGAGATGTCACCGCAGTGGACGCAGGTGGACTTGCCGGTACACAACTCACTAGTGGCATTTAAAGCACCTCAGCGGATTGGGTATATAAGGCCTAACTACAATGGCTTCATACCCTGCCCTAATCTTTTGAGGGAGGTCAACCCGATCAAAAGTAAAAAACAGGGTACGAGTAGGCAGGAATTCACCGTTGATCTTACGTTGTACCCGATAAACAGATGAGACACCCTGAGTCGCTAGATTTTCTTGCTTAGCGCACTTTAGAGCGTTTGTGAGCTGTACAGCTATCATCCTTTACTGCAGCTCGTTCAGGATGACCTCCTCATTTCGCACGTCTCTGGCGTGAATGTGGTTCTCGCATGGCTTCCTGGACATTTTGGGTTGTCAGGCAACAAATTAGCGGATGTGGCGGCAGAGTCAGCAACCACGGAGCCGAGTGTCACCATTATTTGTTCAACAGCCGAAGATTTTAGACTTGCTTTTCGGAGAGCGGTGTTTTCGCGCTGGCATGCAGAGTGGTTTACTCTCCGCAACAACAAGCTAAGGGATATAAAGGATCTTCCGGTACACTGGTCAACTTCCTCACGGCCTTCTCGTCGTGAGGAAGTGGTACTGGCTCGTCTCCGTATCGGTCACTGTTTTTTTACACACAGCTACCTGTTGAAAAGGGATCCTGCTCCTATCTGTCCTCAGTGTGGAGAGGCACTGACCGTCCGCCATATACTGGTAGAGTGTGCTCCTCTAGCCCGACTATGAGCCACTCTACCAGTGCCGGCCAGTACTAACGAGATTTATTGGTCGATGCTGGAGCTATAGATCGGGATTTAAGCTTTTTATCTTCGATGCCTTTTAAGATTATGATCTATTTTTGTTTTAATTTTTATCGTGTTGACACGTCTCTGGAGTTGTAGCTGCAGATTTTAACTGTTTTAGTTTCCTAGTAAGGGAGCTTTTGTGTTAATTATCGTTTTAGACTACTTGTTCTTAATACATTTTAGCCTCGCTGTTGTTCCTCACATGGAGAGTTTTATGCATTTATTGTTTTATTTGTCATTTTAGTCAATCTCATGTTTGGACCCCCCAGGGGCCTACTACGGTAGGTACGGGTTAGGCGCACCCGGGGTCCCGAGCCACCTTGACTCCCTCTGTGGGCAACCTCAGAGTGGTGAGGGAGTCAGTAGGTCAAAATGCCCACCCACGTGTAGGCCGTGCGTGGAGACCCGTGTCGGTGAAAAGGAATATCCTGGTTGGTTGAGGGTTGCGTACCTGAGCCTGGGCTTCTGTCTCTCAGTAACTGGGGAGGGTGCGCAGCCTAATACACCGCTTTGGTTTCTGATTTGCCTAAACGGGAGGCTAGGGACTAACCCACCCCTAGTCAATCGGCCAGGACTAGGTATTACACCGAACTCCAGGGTGAGTGGGACGGCGAGCCCGCTATATCCCCTGTGTAGCCCTGTCACCCCAGTGGGGTGACCCCTCGTTGGGCTCCGTGGTGGGTGGGGAGCACTGGGGGATGAATTTATACAATTTTTTTTATGGCACCAAAACTTAAACCCCTGATTTCAAATAAAGACGTTGGAAAGGAAGTAGTCGAGTCATGTGGTCCTCGCTACTTGGTTATTCATAGGACAGAGGAAGGTAAGAAGTTCCTTACGGTGAGCCCTTTTACTATCCAAAAGGGTCTCGATGCCATTGCTGGTCCTGTTAAATCCTGCGTTCGAGCTCGCAATGGTACACTTCTTGTCGAAGCCAACTCCGCCTCGCAAGCTACAAGGATTCTTAAAGCCACCATGTTAGCTAGCTATCCAGTGAAGGTCGAGGTGCACAAGTCGCTGAACTCCTCCCGCGGTGTAATAACAACCCGCGCGTTGGACGGTTTGTCTATTGAAGAGATCCAAGAAAATCTAGCGACTCAGGGTGTCTCAGCTGTTTATCGGGTACAACGTAAGATCAACGGTGAATTCCTGCCTACTCGTACCCTGTTTCTTACTTTTGATCGGGTTGATCTGCCTCAAAAGATTAGAGCAGGGTATGAAGCCATCGAAGTTAGGCCTTATATACCCAATCCGCTGAGGTGCTTTAAATGCCAACGTTTTGGTCACACTAGTGAGTTGTGCACCGGCAAGTCCACCTGCGTCCACTGCGGTGACGTCTCCCACGATGGGGCTTGTGCTTCAGCTCCATCGTGTGTGAACTGTAACGGGGAACACCCATCTAGTTCCCGAGACTGCCCCCGTTTTGCAGAGGAACGTGCGATCCAGGAGATACGGGTGAAAGAGAAGGTGTCCTTCTTGGAAGCCCGGAAGCTCCTGCGACTCCGCCAACCCTCTGCCCCGAGGTCCGTAACCTATAGCTCAGTTGCAGCTAAACCGGTACCGCGTCGGGAAATCGCAACACAGACCGGCGATATGAACGGGGCTACAATTGCGGAAAAGGTCATTTTAGCCCAAGCGCCGCCAAAGCCTTCGGCACCTACACCCAAGTTGGTATCAACATCTGCCAAATCCGCCAGCTTACAGAATAGTCCTGCACACTTGTCACCGAAAGCCTCGACCTCGGGAACTAAAGCTGGTAAATTCACGACGTCTTCTGCCCCGGAAAAACAGTTTAAGACCAAGTATGTACGACAAGACTTTTTGAAAGAGAATGTGCAATCTATTACCAAGTCATCTAAAGCTAAGAAAAGTACACGCAACTCCACACGTGTATCCTCCTCTGAAGGGTCATCTGGGGAGGAGGGCGTGAATCGGCGACGGCCGTCTTCGCCGATCAGCACATCCAATCGGTTCGAACTACTTGGACCGAAAACTGCTCTTGAAAAAGGGACCTCCCTTGTGGAGGAGATGGACCAGGAGGATTCTGCCGCCACTGCCAGAGGGACAGTGCGGAAACGGCAGGATCGTGCTCCTGAAAATAGTACTAGCCCAACGCCTAAGAAGAACAAATTGAACCGACCAGCTAATCCCAATCTGCAGAAGCGTCTTTCGATTTGAAACTTATCCCATAATATACTCAATGGCTATCCTCCATTGGAACATACGCGGAATTCGACCACATCGACCAGAGCTTGACTTGTTGCTGCGCCAGCATGAACCCTTGGCTGTATGTTTACAAGAGACGAAGCTCCGTCCACAGGACACCGTTACCATCAGGCAGTACTCCTCCGTACGATGTGATTTATCCCCGGAGGACGGTGTCCCGGCACATGGGGGCACTATGATGCTTATTCGAGATGATATTTTTGCCAACTCCGTACCCATACAATCTGCAATCCAGTCCGTTGCTGTCAGCATTAAGCTACCCTCCGCTTCATTCACCATTTGCAGTATCTATTTGCCTCCATCTGCTGACCTCTCGCACAGCGACTTAGAACACCTCATTTCGCAGTTGCCACCACCCTTTTTATTGGTAGGCGACGTGAATGCCCATCACCCTCTTTGGGGCTCTCCTCGGGCTTGTGCGAGAAGTACGCTACTTAAAGATTTCTTGGATAGTCAGAATCTTGCTCTCTTGAACACCGGAGAGCCCACCTTTCTATCTGACGCATTTCATAGTTTTTCACACATTGACATTGCAATTTGTTCCCCTCAGCTGGCAGTCACCTTATGCTGGAATATCATCTCGGATTTGCATTCTAGTGACCACTTTCCTTGTCGTATTAGTGTCTTGACACCCGTTGTATGTTCCACCCGTTTACCTAGTTGGCGCCTAGACCACGCCAGCTGGGAACTGTACTCCCACTTGGCTGAATTTTGCTACGAAGAGCACGACTCTGTGAACCACTTGGTCGAACATCTCACAGGGACCATTCTTTCTGCTGCTGAGCAATCCATTCCGCGTTCGACTGGCTACAGCCGTCGATTTCCGGTACCTTGGTGGACCGATGACTGTCGGGATGCTATTCGCGCTCGCAGACGAGCTCTACGGGTTTTCCAGCGTTTTCCTACACTGGATAACCTGATACACTATAAACGGATGCGTGCACATTCTAGGCGGGTTATTAAGGATAGCAAAAAGATGTCATGGAATAAATTCGTGGGTTCCTTTAATCGACATACACCTCCCTCTGTCGTATGGGATAAGTTAAGACGTGTGGCTGGGAAACCGAACCATATGCCCATCGCCGGTCTCAAAACACCTACCGGAGCTGTTGTTGATACATTTGACGTGGCGAATACTTTAGGCAGTGCTTTTGCTCAGGTGTCTAGCTCAGGCAACTATTCCCGTGAGTTTCTTACAATTAAGAATCAGGTGGAATCTGAAGAACTCTCGTTTCTTTCTGGCAACCTTGAGGATTATAATCGCCTTTTCACCCTGGCAGAGCTAGACAATGCACTCTCCCTTCACGACACTCAGCACCAGGTCCAGATGGTATCCACGTCCAAATGTTGCAACATCTCTCTCCTGATGGCAAAGATTTCCTACTCGAGGTCTATAATCGTGTCTGGGTTGATGGCATTTTTCCAGACAAGTGGCGGGAGGCCACCATCATACCCATTCTTAAACCTGGAAAGGACCGCCATCTTCCTTCCAGTTACCGTCCTATTTCCCTCACCAGTTGCGTGTGCAAGGTGATGGAACGCATGATCAATGGACGGTTGGTGTGGTGGCTGGAATCCCACAATCTTCTGACGAACATCCAGTGTGGCTTTCGACGACGACGTTCAACTGCTGACCACCTTGTCTCTCTGTCAACTCAGATTATGGACGGGTTTCTTAAGAACAGCCCCACAGTTGGGATATTTTTTGACCTCGAGAAGGCCTACGACACGTGTTGGCGGGCGGGAATACTGCGTACTCTACACAACTGGAACATACGTGGACGCCTACCGTTGGTCATTCAGGAGTTTATGCGGGACCGCGTTTTTCGAGTGAGAGTGGGCTCGGTTTTTTCTAACCATTTTATTCAAGAGAACGGAGTGCCGCAGGGCTCGGAACTCAGCGTGACTCTATTTGCTATTGCGATAAATTCCATATCACTATGTGTGCCTCAAGGTGTCTCTTCCTGTTTATTCGTGGACGACTTTGCCATCTTCTGTACTTCTCAGCGTACAGCGTTTTTGGAACGCCGTCTCCAGCGGTGTTTGTACAATCTCTATGCTTGGAGCTCGAAACACGGTTTTCGTTTCTCCGCTGAGAAGACAGTCTGCGTTAACTTCTGGCGCCGTAAGTGGCAAATGCCGCCGTCTCTTCGACTCGGGCCAGATTTACTTCCTTTCGCAGACGAGGCGAGATTCCTTGGTTTGATCTTCGATCGGAAACTTTGTTGGGCACCACAAATAGCACAGCTTAGAGCACGATGTGGCCGTTCTCTAAATCTTTTACGGATACTAAGTGGCAAATCTTGGGGTGCGGATCGGACGGCATTGCTCCGTCTTTATCGTGCTGTGATTCGTTCAAAGTTGGACTATGGCAGCATTGTGTATTCTTCAGCTCGACCTTCAGTGCTCAGAAGGTTAGACACAGTCCATAACCAGGGCATCCGTGTGGCCGTTGGAGCTTTTCCAACGAGCCCAGTTGTTAGCCTCTACGCCGAATCGGGAGAACCTCCTCTGCGTTGTCGGCGTGATGTCCTGCTTGCTAATTATGGCTGTGGGCTGAAGTGTATGCCTGGGCATCCAACTTATCACGCGTTTTTCTCCCCTGAGCTGCACGAGCGATACCGCCTCCGCTCTCTGAGCCCCAGCCCAGCAGGTTTTCGTTTCCGTGAGCTTCTACGCCAGCACCATGTTGACATTCCTCGGCTGTTATCCAAGGGTTAGAGTATACACCCCCCTTGGTTACGCGCTACCTCCCATGTCGATCTCGGGATGTCGCTCTACGGGAAATCAATTACGCCTCTTGATAGTATTCGTCGTTGCTTTTTAGAATTTTTATCCAAATACAGTGGCCGTATTTGTAATTACACCGATGGTAGTAAGAGCTCCGACGGTGTTGGATGTGCCTTTGTCACTGGCACCGCAACTTCTACTTACGGTTTGCCTAGTTGCACATCTATATATTCTGCCGAGCTATATGTTATTTATCAAGCCCTTCTGTATATTCGACGTCGAAAATTAGGTGACTGCCTTATTCTTAGTGATTCCCTTAGTGCCCTTCAGAGCATTCGTGAGCTGTACAATTACCATCCTTTGGTGCAGCGCATCCAGGACGTTCTCCACATTTTGCACGCTTCAGGTTTTAATGTGGAGTGCGCATGGATTCCTGGACACGTTGGCTTGCCAGGGAATGACACGGCGGATTTGGCAGCGAAATCGGCAGTCACAGCGCCCAGTGTCACGATTACCCATTCAACAGCAGAAGATTTTAGAGTGGCTGTACGGAGAGCCGTTTTTTCGACTTGGCATGCGGAGTGGTCGGCTCTCCGTGGTAATAAGCTACGAGAGGTGAAGGACCTCCCTGTCAACTGGGTAACCTCCTCTCGTTTATTCCGCCGGGAGGAGGTAGTACTAGCTCGGCTAAGAATTGGCCACTGTAATTTTACTCACAGTTACCCTTTTCAACGTGAACCTGCTCCTGTCTGTGCGCTCTGTGGGGAGGCACAGACAGTTCGTCATGTGTTGCTGGAGTGTGGTCACCTGGCACACATTCGGTCATCTATGGGCATGCCGGCCTCTCTTGCTGAGGTCCTGGCAGATGACCCAAGAGCAGTGGACAGGGTTTTTAAATTTTTAGCAAAACTTTCTTTTACCTTGACGTTTTAGTGTGATAGCGGTTTTTTAAACTCTTTTGGTTTTAATGTGTTGATTTTAGATGGAGTTTTATATCCAGCTCTGGTTAGAGGGCTGGACGTTTCTGTTACTTCCGTTTCAACTGTGTTAGCTCTTTTACTTGTATTTACCCCCCCAGGGGCCTACTACGGTAGGTACGGGTTAGGCGCACCCGGGGTCCCGAGCCACCTTGACTCCCTCTGTGGGCAACCTCAGAGTGGTGAGGGAGCCAGAAGGTCAAAATGCCCACCCACGTGTAGGCCGTGCGTGGAGACCCGTGTCGGTGAAGAGGAATATCCTGGTTGGTTGAGGGTTGCGTACCTGAGCCTGGGCTTCTGTCTTTCAGTAACTGGGGAGGGTGCGCAGCCTAATACACCGCTTTGGTTTCTGATTTGCCTAAACGGGAGGCTAGGGACTAACCCACCCCTAGTCAATCGGCCAGGACTAGGTATTACACCGAACTCCAGGGTGAGTGGGACGGCGAGCCCGCTATATCCCCTGTGTAGCCCTGTCACCCCAGTGGGGTGACCCCTCGTTGGGCTCCGTGGTGGGTGGGGAGCACTGGGGGATGAATTTATACCATTTTTTCTATGGCACCAAAACAAAAACCCCTTAATAAAGAAGTTGGAAAGGAAGTAGTCGAGTCATGTGGTCCTCGCTACTTGGTCATTCATAGGACAGAGGAAGGTAAGAAGTTCCTTACGGTGAGCCCTTTTACTATCCAAAAGGGTCTCGATGCCATTGCTGGTCCTGTTAAATCCTGCGTTCGAGCTCGCAATGGTACACTTCTTGTCGAAGCCAACTCCGCCTCGCAAGCTGCAAGAATACTTAAAGCCACCATGTTAGCCAGCTATCCAGTGAAGGTCGAGGTGCACAAGTCGCTGAACTCCTCCCGCGGTGTAATAACAACCCGCGCGTTGGACGGTTTGTCAATTGAGGAGATCCAAGAAAATCTTGCGACTCAGGGTGTCTCAGCTGTTTATCGGGTACAACGTAAGATCAACGGTGAATTCCTGCCTACTCGTACCCTGTTTCTTACTTTTGATCGGGTTGATCTGCCTCAAAAGATTAGGGCAGGGTATGAAGCCATCGAAGTTAGGCCTTATATACCCAATCCGCTGAGGTGCTTTAAATGCCAACGTTTTGGTCACACTAGTGAGTTGTGTACCGGCAAGTCCACCTGCGTCCACTGCGGTGACATCTCCCACGATGGGGCTTGTGCTTCAGCTCCATCGTGTGTGAACTGTAACGGGGAACACCCATCTAGTTCCCGAGACTGCCCCCGTTTTGCAGAGGAACGAGCGATCCAGGAGATACGGGTGAAAGAGAAGGTGTCCTTCTTGGAAGCCCGGAAGCTCCTGCGACTCCGCCAACCCTCTGCCCCGAGGTCCGGTACCTATAGCTCAGTTGCAGCTAAACCGGTACCGCGTCGGGAAATCGCAACACAGACCGGCGATATGAACGGGGCTACAATTGCGGAAAAGGTTATTTTAGCCCAAGCGCTGCCAAAGCCTTCGGCACCTACACCCAAGTTGGTATCAACATCTGCCAAATCCGCTAGCTTACAGAATAGTCCTGCACAGTTGTCACCGAAAGCCTCGACCTCTGGAACTAAAGTTGGTAAATTCACGACGTCTTCTGCCCCGGAAAAACAGTTTAAGACCAAGTATGTACGACAAGACTTCTTGAAAGAGAATGTGCAATCTATTACCAAGTCATCTAAAGGTAAGAAAAGTTCACGCAACTCCACACGTGTATCCTCCTCTGAAGGGTCATCTGGGGAGGAGGGCGTGAATCGGCGACGGCCGTCTTCGCCGATCAGCACATCCAATCGGTTCGAACTACTTGGACCTAAAACTGCTCTTGAAAAAGGGACCTCCCTTGTGGAGGAGATGGACCAGGAGGATTCTGCCGCCACTGCCAGAGGGACAGTGCGGAAACGGCAGGATCGTGCTCCTGAAAATAGTACTAGCCCAACGCCTAAGAAGAACAAATTGAACCGACCAGCTAATCCCAATCTGCAGAAGCGTCTTTCGATTTGAAACTTATCCCATAATATACTCAATGGCTATCCTCCATTGGAACATACGCGGAATTCGACCACATCGACCAGAGCTTGACTTGTTGCTGCGCCAGCATGAACCCTTGGCTGTATGTTTACAAGAGACGAAGCTCCGTCCACAGGACACCGTTACCATCAGGCAGTACTCCTCCGTACGATGTGATTTATCCCCGGAGGACGGTGTCCCGGCACATGGGGGCACCATGATGCTTATTCGAGATGATATTTTTGCCAACTCCGTACCCATACAATCTGCAATCCAGTCCGTTGCTGTCAGCATTAAGCTACCCTCCGCTTCATTCACCATTTGCAGTATCTATTTGCCTCCATCTGCGGACCTCTCGCACAGCGACTTAGAACACCTCATTTCGCAGTTGCCACCACCCTTTTTATTGGTAGGCGACGTCAATGCCCATCACCCTCTTTGGGGCTCTCCTCGGGCTTGTGCGAGAGGTACGCTATTTAAAGACTTCTTGGATAGTCAGAATCTTGCTCTCTTGAACACCGGAGAGCCCACCTTTCTATCTGACGCATTTCATAGTTTTTCACACATTGACATTGCAATTTGTTCCCCTCAGCTGGCAGTCACCTTATGCTGGAATATCATCTCGGATTTGCATTCTAGTGACCACTTTCCTTGTCGTATTAGTGTCTTGACACCCGTTGTATGTTCCACCCGTTTACCTAGTTGGCGCCTAGACCACGCCAGCTGGGAACTGTACTCCCACTTGGCTGAATTTAGCTACGAAGAGCACGACTCTGTGAACCACTTGGTCGAACATCTTACAGGGACCATTCTTTCTGCTGCTGAGCAATCCATTCCGCGTTCGACTGGCTACAGCCGTCGATTTCCGGTACCTTGGTGGACCGCTGACTGTCGGGATGCTATTCGCGCTCGCAGACGAGCTCTACGGGTTTTCCAGCGTTTTCCCACACTGGATAACCTGATACACTATAAACGGATGCGTGCACATTCTAGGCGGGTTATTAAGGATAGCAAAAAGATGTCATGGAATAAATTCGTGGGTTCCTTTAATCGACATACACCTTCCTCTGTCGTATGGGATAAGTTAAGACGTGTGGCTGGGAAACCGAACCATATGCCCATCGCCGGTCTCAAAACACCTACCGGAGCTGTTGTTGATACATTTGACGTGGCGAATACTTTAGGCAGTGCTTTCGCTGAGGTGTCTAGCTCAGGCAACTATTGCCCTGAGTTTCTTACAGTTAAGAACCAGGTGGAATCTCAAGAATTCTCGTTTCTTTCTGGCAACCTTGAGGATTATAATCGCCTTTTCACCCTGGCAGAGCTAGACAATGCACTCTCCTCTTCACGACACTCAGCACCAGGTCCAGATGGTATCCCCGTCCAAATGTTGCAACATCTCTCTCCTGATGGCAAAGATTTCCTACTCGAGGTCTATAATCGTGTCTGGGTTGATGGCATTTTTCCAGACAAGTGGCGGGAGGCCACCATCATACCCATTCTTAAACCTGGAAAGGACCGCCATCTTCCTTCCAGTTACCGTCCTATTTCCCTCACCAGTTGCGTTTGCAAGGTGATGGAACGCATGATCAATGGACGGTTGGTGTGGTGGCTGGAATCCCACAATCTTCTGACGAACATCCAGTGTGGCTTTCGACGACGACGTTCAACTGCTGACCACCTTGTCTCTCTGTCAACTCAGATTATGGACGGGTTTCTTAAGAACAGCCCCACAGTTGGGATATTTTTTGACCTCGAGAAGGCCTACGACACGTGTTGGCGGGCGGGAATATTGCGTTCTCTGCACAACTGGAACATACGTGGACGCCTACCGTTGGTCATTCAGGAGTTTATGCGGGACCGCGTTTTTCGAGTGAGGGTGGGTTCGGTTTTTTCTAACCATTTTATTCAAGAGAACGGTGTGCCGCAGGGCTCGGTACTCAGCGTGACTCTATTTGCTATTGCGATAAATTCCATATCACTATGTGTGCCTCAAGGTGTCTCTTCCTGTTTATTCGTGGACGACTTTGCCATCTTCTGTACTTCTCAGCGTACACCGTTTTTGGAACGCCGTCTCCAGCGGTGTTTGGACAATCTCTATGCATGGAGCTCGAAACACGGTTTTCGTTTCTCCGCTGAGAAGACAGTCTGCGTTAACTTCTGGCGCCGTAAGTGGCATATGCCGCCGTCTCTTCGACTCGGGCCAGATTTACTTCCTTTCGCAGACGAGGCGAGATTCCTTGGTTTGATCTTCGATCGGAAACTTTGTTGGGCACCACAAATAGCACAGCTTAGAGCACGATGTGACCGTTCTCTAAATCTTTTACGGATACTAAGTGGCAAGTCTTGGGGTGCGGATCGGACGACATTGCTCCGTCTTTATCGTGCTGTTATTCGTTCGAAGTTGGACTATGGCAGCATTGTGTATTCTTCAGCTCGACCTTCAGTGCTCAGAAGGTTAGACACAGTCCATAACCAGGGCATCCGTGTGGCCGTTGGAGCTTTTCCAACGAGCCCAGTTGTTAGCCTCTACGCCGAATCGGGAGAACCTCCTCTGCGTTGTCGGCGTGATGTCCTGCTTGCTAATTATGGCTGTGGGCTGAAGTGTATGCCTGGGCATCCAACTTATCACGCGTTTTTCTCCCCTGAGCTGCACGAGCGATACTGCCTCCGCTCTCTGAGCCCCAGGCCAGCAGGTTTTCGTTTCCGTGAGCTTCTACGCCAGCACCATGTTGACATTCCTCGGCTGTTATCCAAGGGAGAGAGTATACACCCCCCTTGGTTACGCGCTACCTCCCATGTCGATCTCGGGATGACGCTCTACGGGAAATCTGTTACGCCTCTTGATAGTATTCGTCGTTGCTTTTTAGAATTTTTATCCAAATACAGTGGCCGTATTTGTATTTACACCGATGGTAGTAAGAGCCCCGACGGTGTTGGATGTGCCTTTGTAACTGGCACCGCAACTTCTACTTACGGTTTGCCTAGTTGCACATCTATATATTCTGCCGAGCTATATGCTATTTATCAAGCCCTTCTGTATATTCGACGTCGAAAATTAGGTGACTGCCTTATTCTTAGTGATTCCCTTAGTGCCCTTCAGAGCATTCGTGAGCTGTACAATTACCATCCTTTGGTGCAGCGCATCCAGGACGTTCTCCACATTTTGCACGCTTCTGGCTTTAATGTGGAGTGCGCATGGATTCCTGGACACGTTGGCTTGCCAGGGAATGACACGGCGGATTTGGCAGCGAAATCGGCAGTCACAGCGCCCAGTGTTACGATTACCCATTCAACAGCAGAAGATTTTAGAGTGGCTGTACGGAGAGCCGTTTTTTCGACTTGGCATGCGGAGTGGTCGGCTCTCCGTGGTAATAAGCTGCGAGAGGTGAAGGACCTCCCTGTCAACTGGGTAACCTCCTCTCGTTTATTCCGCCGGGAGGAGGTAGTACTAGCTCGGCTAAGAATTGGCCACTGTATTTTTACTCACAGTTACCTTTTTAAACGTGAACCTGCTCCTGTCTGTGCGCTCTGTGGGGAGGCACAGACAGTTCGTCATGTGTTGCTGGAGTGTGGTCACCTGGCACACATTCGGTCATCTATGGGCATGCCGGCCTCTCTTGCCGAGGTCCTGGCAGATGACCCAAGAGCAGTGGACAGGGTTTTTAAATTTTTAGCCAAACTTTCTTTTACCTTGAGGTTTTAGTGTGATAGCGGTTTTTTTAAACTCTTTTGGTTTTAATGTGTTGATTTTAGATGGAGTTTTATATCCAGCTCTGGTTAGAGGGCTGGACGTTTCTGTTACTTCCGTTTCAACTGTGTTAGCTCTTTTATTTGTGTTTACTTTTTTGTTTGGTATTTTCTTACTGGCTATTGCCAAGTTTTAATCGTAAGGGCGCTTATGACCTCGGCAGTTGAGCGCCCTTAAACACCATCATCATCATCATCATTACTTGTATTTACTTTTTGTTTGGTATTTTCTTACTGCCTATTGCCAAGTTTTTAATCATAAGGGCGCTTATGACCTCGGCAGTTGAGCGCCCTTAAACACCATTATCATCATCATCATCAGAAGATTAGACACAGTCCATAACCAGGGCATGCGTGTGGCCGTTGGAGCTTTTCCAACGAGCCCAGTTGTTAGCCTCTACGCCGAATCGGGAGAACCTCCTCTGCGTTGTCGGCGTGATGTCCTGCTTGCTAATTATGGCTGTGGGCTGAAGTGTATGCCTGGGCATCCAACTTATCACGCGTTTTTCTCCCCTGAGCTGCACGAGCGATACTGCCTCCGCTCTCTGAGCCCCAGGCCAGCAGGTTTTCGTTTCCGTGATTTTCTACGCCAGCACCATGTTGACATTCCTCGGCTGTTATCCAAGGGAGAGAGTATACACCCCCCTTGGTTACGCGCTACCTCCCATGTCGATCTCGGGATGACGCTCTACGGGAAATCTGTTACGCCTCTTGATAGTATTCGTCGTTGCTTTTTAGAATTTTTATCCAAATACAGTGGCCGTATTTGTATTTACACCGATGGTAGTAAGAGCCCCGACGGTGTTGGATGTGCCTTTGTAACTGGCACCGCAACTTCTACTTACGGTTTGCCTAGTTGCACATCTATATATTCTGCCGAGCTATATGCTATTTATCAAGCCCTTCTGTATATTCGACGTCGAAAATTAGGTGACTGCCTTATTCTTAGTGATTCCCTTAGTGCCCTTCAGAGCATTCGTGAGCTGTACAATTACCATCCTTTGGTGCAGCGCATCCAGGACGTTCTCCACATTTTGCACGCTTCTGGTTTTAATGTGGAGTGCGCATGGATTCCTGGACACGTTGGCTTGCCGGGGAATGACACGGCGGATTTGGCAGCGAAATCGGCAGTCACAGCGCCCAGTGTTACGATTACCCATTCAACAGCAGAAGATTTTAGAGTGGCTGTACGGAGAGCCGTTTTTTCGACTTGGCATGCGGAGTGGTCGGCTCTCCGTGGTAATAAGCTGCGAGAGGTGAAGGACCTCCCTGTCAACTGGGTAACCTCCTCTCGTTTATTCCGCCGGGAGGAGGTAGCACTAGCTCGGCTAAGAATTGGCCACTGTATTTTTACTCACAGTTACCTTTTTAAACGTTAACCTGCTCCTGTCTGTGCGCTCTGTGGGGAGGCACAGACAGTTCGTCATGTGTTGCTGGAGTGTGGTCACCTGGCACACATTCGGTCATCTATGGGCATGCCGGCCTCTCTTGCTGAGGTCCTGGCAGATGACCCAAGAGCAGTGGACAGGGTTTTTAAATTTTTAGCAAAACTTTCTTTTACCTTGACGTTTTAGTGTGATAGCGGTTTTTTAAACTCTTTTGGTTTTAATGTGTTGATTTTAGATGGAGTTTTATATCCAGCTCTGGTTAGAGGGCTGGATGTTTCTCTTACTTCCGTTTCAACTGTGTTAGCTCTTTTATTTGTGTTTACTTTTTTGTTTGGTATTTTCTTACTGGCTATTGCCAAGTTTTAATTATAAGGGCGCTTATGACCTCGGCAGTTGAGCGCCCTTAAACACCATCATCATCATCATCTACCCCGAATCGGGAGAACCTCCTCTGCGTTGTCGGCGTGATGCCCTGCTTGCTAATTATGGCTGTGGGCTGAAGTGTATGCCAGGGCATCCAACTTATCACGCTTTTTTCTCCCCTGAGCTGCACGAGCGATACTGCCTCCGCTCTCTGAGCCCCAGGCCAGCAGGTTATCGTTTCCGTGAGCTTCTACGCCAGCACCATGTTGACATTCCTCGGCTGTTACCCCCCCCAGGGGCCTACTACGGTAGGTACGGGTTAGGCGCACCCGGGGTCCCGAGCCACCTTGACTCCCTCTGTGGGCAACCTCAGAGTGGTGAGGGAGTCAGTAGGTGAAAATGCCCACCCACGTGTAGGCCGTGCTTGGAGACCCGTGTCGGTGAAGAGGAATATCCTGGTTGGTTGAGGGTTGCGTACCTGAGCCTGGGCTTCTGTCTTTCAGTAACTGGGGAGGGTGCGCAGCCTAATACACCGCTTTGGTTTCTTATTTGCCTAAACGGGAGGCTAGGGACTAACCCACCCCTAGTCAATCGGCCAGGACTAGGTATTACACCGAACTCCAGGGTGAGTGGGACGGCGAGCCCGCTATATCCCCTGTGTAGCCCTGTCACCCCAGTGGGGTGACCCCTCGTTGGGCTCCATGGTGGGTGGGGAGCACTGGGGGATGAATTTATACCATTTTTTGTATGGCACCAAAACTCAAACCCCTTAATAAAGACGTTGGAAAGGAAGTAGTCGAGTCATGTGGTCCTCGCTACTTGGTTATTCATAGGACAGAGGAAGGTAAGAAGTTCCTTACGGTGAGCACTTTTACTATCCAAAAGGGTCTCGATGCCATTGCTGGTCCGGTCTAATCTTGCGTTCGAGCTCGCAACGGTACACTTCTTGTCGAAGCCAACTCCGCCTCGCAAGCTGCAAGGATACTTAAAGCCACCATGTTAGCCAGCTATCCAGTGAAGGTCGAGGTGCACAAGTCGCTCAACTCCTCCCGCGGTGTAGTAACAACCCGCGCGTTGGACGGTTTGTCCATTGAGGAGATCCAAGAAAATCTTGCGACTCAGGGTGTCTCAGCTGTTTATCGGGTACAACGTAAGATCAACGGTGAATTCCTGCCTACTCGTACCCTGTTTCTTACTTTTGATCGGGTTGATCTGCCTCAAAAGATTAGAGCAGGGTATGAAGCCATCGAAGTTAGGCCTTATATACCCAATCCGCTGAGGTGCTTTAAATGCCAACGTTTTGGTCACACTAGTGAGTTGTGTACCGGCAAGTCCACCTGCGTCCACTGCGGTGACACCTCCCACGATGGGGCTTGTGCTTCAGCTCCATCGTGTGTGAACTGTAACGGGGAACACCCATCTAGTTCCCGAGACTGCCCCCGTTTTGCAGAGGAACGAGCGATCCAGGAGATACGGGTGAAAGAGAAGGTGTCCTTCTTGGAAGCCCGGAAGCTCCTGCGACTCCGCCAACCCTCTGCCCCGAGGTCCGGTACCTATAGCTCAGTTGCAGCTAAACCGGTACCGCGTCGGGAAATCGCAACACAGACCGGCGATATGAACGGGGCTACAATTGCGGAAAAGGTTATTTTAGCCCAAGCGCTGCCAAAGCCTTCGGCACCTACACCCAAGTTGGTATCAACATCTGCCAAATCCGCTAGCTTACAGAATAGTCCTGCACAGTTGTCACCGAAAGCCTCGACCTCTGGAACTAAAGTTGGTAAATTCACGACGTCTTCTGCCCCGGAAAAACAGTTTAAGACCAAGTATGTACGACAAGACTTCTTGAAAGAGAATGTGCAATCTATTACCAAGTCATCTAAAGGTAAGAAAAGTTCACGCAACTCCACACGTGTATCCTCCTCTGAAGGGTCATCTGGGGAGGAGGGCGTCAATCGGCGACGGCCGTCTTCGCCGATCAGCACATCCAATCGGTTCGAACTACTTGGACCTAAAACTGCTCTTGAAAAAGGGACCTCTCTTTTGGAGGAGATGGACCAGGAGGATTCTGCCGCCACTGCCAGAGGGACAGTGCGGAAACGGCAGGATCGTGCTCCTGAAAATAGTACTAGCCCAACGCCTAAAAAGAACAAATTGAACCGACCAGCTAATCCCAATCTGCAGAAGCGTCTTTCGATTTGAAACTTATCCCATAATATACTCAATGGCTATCCTGCATTGGAACATACGCGGAATTCGACCACATCGACCAGAGCTTGACTTGTTGCTGCGCCAGCATGAACCCTTGGCTGTATGCTTACAAGAGACGAAGCTCCGTCCACAGGACACCGTTACCATCAGGCAGTACTCCTCCGTACGATGTGATTTATCCCCGGAGGACGGTGTCCCGGCACATGGGGGCACTATGATGCTTATTCGAGATGATATTTTTGCCAACTCCGTACCCATACAATCTGCAATCCAGTCCGTTGCTGTCAGCATTAAGCTACCCTCCGCTTCATTCACCATTTGCAGTATCTATTTGCCTCCATCTGCGGACCTCTCGCACAGCGACTTAGAACACCTCATTTCGCAGTTGCCACCACCCTTTTTATTGGTAGGCGACGTGAATGCCCATCACCCTCTTTGGGGCTCTCCTCGGGCTTGTGCGTGAGGTACGCTACTTAAAGACTTCTTGGATAGTCAGAATCTTGCTCTCTTGAACACCGGAGAGCCCACCTTTCTATCTGACGCATTTCATAGTTTTTCACACATTGACATTGCAATTTGTTCCCCTCAGCTGGCAGTCACCTTATGCTGGAATGTCATCTCGGATTTGCATTCTAGTGACCACTTTCCTTGTCGTATTAGTGTCTTGACACCCGTTGTATGTTCCACCCGTTTACCTAGTTGGCGCCTAGACCACGCCAGCTGGGAACTGTACTCCCACTTGGCTGAATTTAGCTACGAAGAGCACGACTCTGTGAACCACTTGGTCGAACATCTTACAGGGACCATTCTTTCTGCTGCTGAGCAATCCATTCCGCGTTCGACTGGCTACAGCCGTCGATTTCCGGTACCTTGGTGGACCGCTGACTGTCGGGATGCTATTCGCGCTCGCAGACGAGCTCTACGGGTTTTCCAGCGTTTTCCTACACTGGATAACCTGATACACTATAAACGGATGCGTGCACATTCTAGGCGGGTTATTAAGGATAGCAAAAAGATGTCATGGAATAAATTCGTGGGTTCCTTTAATCGATATACACCTTCCTCTGTCGTATGGGATAAGTTAAGACGTGTGGCTGGGAAACCGAACCATATGCCCATCGCCGGTCTCAAAACACCTACCGGAGCTGTTGTTGATACATTTGACGTGGCGAATACTTTAGGCAGTGCTTTCGCTGAGGTGTCTAGCTCAGGCAACTATTCCCCTGAGTTTCTTACAGTTAAGAACCAGGTGGAATCTCAAGAATTCTCGTTTCTTTCTGGCAACCTTGAGGATTATAATCGCCTTTTCACCCTGGCAGAGCTAGACAATGCACTCTCCTCTTCACAACACTCAGCACCAGGTCCAGATGGTATCCACGTCCAAATGTTGCAACATCTCTCTCCTGATGGCAAAGATTTCCTACTCGAGGTCTATAATCGTGTCTGGGTTGATGGCATTTTTCCAGACAAGTGGCGGGAGGCCACCATCATTCCCATTCTTAAACCTGGAAAGGACCGCCATCTTCCTTCCAGTTACCGTCCTATTTCCCTCACCAGTTGCGTTTGCAAGGTGATGGAACGCATGATCAATGGACTGTTGGTGTGGTGGCTGGAATCCCACAATCTTCTGACGAACATCCAGTGTGGCTTTCGACGACGACGTTCAACCGCTGACCACCTTGTCTCTCTGTCAACTCAGATTATGGACGGGTTTCTTAAGAACAGCCCCACAGTTGGGATATTTTTTGACCTCGAGAAGGCCTACGACACGTGTTGGCGGGCGGGAATATTGCGTTCTCTGCACAACTGGAACATACGTGGACGCCTACCGTTGGTCATTCAGGAGTTTATGCGGGACCGCGTTTTTCGAGTGAGAGTGGGCTCGGTTTTTTCTAACCATTTTATTCAAGAGAACGGAGTGCCGCAGGGCTCGGTACTCAGCGTGACTCTATTTGCTATTGCGATAAATTCCATATCACTATGTGTGCCTCAAGGTGTCTCTTCCTGTTTATTCGTGGACGACTTTGCCATCTTCTGTACTTCTCAGCGTACACCGTTTTTGGAACGCCGTCTCCAGCGGTGTTTGGACAATCTCTATGCATGGAGCTCGAAACACGGTTTTCGTTTCTCCGCTGAGAAGACAGTCTGCGTTAACTTCTGGCGCCGTAAGTGGCATATGCCGCCGTCTCTTCGACTCGGGCCAGATTTACTTCCTTTCGCAGACGAGGCGAGATTCCTTGGTTTGATCTTCGATCGGAAACTTTGTTGGGCACCACAAATAGCACAGCTTAGAGCACGATGTGACCGTTCTCTAAATCTTTTACGGATACTAAGTGGCAAGTCTTGGGGTGCGGATCGGACGACATTGCTCCGTCTTTATCGTGCTGTGATTCGTTCGAAGTTGGACTATGGCAGCATTGTGTATTCTTCAGCTCGACCTTCAGTGCTCAGAAGGTTAGACACAGTCCATAACCAGGGCATCCGTGTGGCCGTTGGAGCTTTTCCAACCAGCCCAGTTGTTAGCCTCTACGCCGAATCGGGAGAACCTCCTCCGCGTTGTCGGCGTGATGTCCTGCTTGCTAATTATGGCTGTGGGCTGAAGTGTATGCCTGGGCATCCAACTTATCACGCGTTTTTCTCCCCTGAGCTGCACGAGCGATACTGCCTCCGCTCTCTGAGCCCCAGGCCAGCAGGTTTTCGTTTCCGTGAGCTTCTACGCCAGCACATGTTGACATTCCTCGGCTGTTATCCAAGGGAGAGAGTATACACCCCCCTTGGTTACGCGCTACCTCCCATGTCGATCTCGGGATGACGCTCTACGGGAAATCTGTTACGCCTCTTGATAGTATTCGTCGTTGCTTTTTAGAATTTTTATCTAAATACAGTGGCCGTATTTGTATTTACACCGATGGTAGTAAGAGCCCCGACGGTGTTGGATGTGCCTTTGTAACTGGCACCGCAACTTCTACTTACGGTTTGCCTAGTTGCACATCTATATATTCTGCCGAGCTATATGCTATTTATCAAGCCCTTCTGTATATTCGACGTCGAAAATTAGGTGACTGCCTTATTCTTAGTGATTCCCTTAGTGCCCTTCAGAGCATTCGTGAGCTGTACAATTACCATCCTTTGGTGCAGCGCATCCAGGACGTTCTCCACATTTTGCACGCTTCTGGTTTTAATGTGGAGTGCGCATGGATTCCTGGACACGTTGGCTTGCCAGGGAATGACACGGCGGATTTGGCAGCGAAATCGGCAGTCACAGCGCCCAGTGTTACGATTACCCATTCAACAGCAGAAAATTTTAGAGTGGCTGTACGGAGAGCCGTTTTTTCGACTTGGCATGCGGAGTGGTCGGCTCTCCGTGGTAATAAGCTGCGAGAGGTGAAGGACCTCCCTGTCAACTGGGTAACCTCCTCTCGTTTATTTCGCCGGGAGGAGGTAGTACTAGCTCGGCTAAGAATTGGCCACCGTATTTTTACGTGAACCTGCTCCTGTCTGTGCGCTCTGTGGGGAGGCACAGACAGTTCGTCATGTGTTGCTGGAGTGTGGTCACCTGGCACACATTCGGTCATCTATGGGCATGCCGGCCTCTCTTGCTGAGGTCCTGGCAGATGACCCAAGAGCAGTGGACAGGGTTTTTAAATTTTTAGCAAAACTTTCTTTTACCCTGACGTTTTAGTGTGATAGCCGTTTTTTTTTTTTTTTTTTTTTTTTTTTTTAGAGTCTTTTAATTTTAATGTGTTGATTTTAGATGGTGTTTTATATCCAGCTCTGTTTAGAGGGCTGGGCCGTTCTGTTACTTCCGTTTCAACTGTGTTAGCTCTTTTACTTGTGTTTTTTCCTTTTTTTGGTATTTTTCTTACTGCCTATTGCCAAGTTTTAATCGTAAGGGCGCTTATGACCTCGGCAGTTGAGCGCCCTTAAACACCATTATCATCTTATGTGGGCGCCTACCTTTGTTTCTTCAGGAGTTTATGAAGGACTGTCTTCCGAGTAAGGGTCGGCTCGGTTTTTTCAAATGTTTTTACCCAAGAGTACGGTGTGTCACAGGGCTCAGTTCTGAGCGTGACGCTGTTTGCTATACCTATTAATTCTATCTCTCAATGTGTTCTCCCAGGTGTCTCCTCCTGCTTGTTCGTAGACGACTGCCATCTTTTGTACTTCTCAACGAACGCCGTTTTTGAAACGCCGACTTCAGCGATGTTTGGACCATCTTTATGATTGGAGCTTGCAAAACGGCTTTCGCTTTTCACCTGAGAAGACCGTCTGCGTTAACTTCTGGCGCCGTAGGTGGAGAATGGCGCCTTCCCTTTGCTTCGGGCCAGCTTTACTTCCTTTCGCTAATCAGGCGAGATTCCTGGGGTTGATATTCGACCGGAAAGTATGCTGGTTACCACATATAGCACAGCTGACAGCACGGTGTTATCGTTCTCTTAAAGTTTTACGGATACTAAGTGGCAAATCTTGGGGTGCATATCGGACGGTGTTACTCCGTCTTTATCGTGGGCTGATTCGGTCCAAGTTAGACTATGGGTGCATTGTGTATTCCTCAGCACGACCATCTGTGCTGAGAAGATTAGACGCAGTCCATAATCCGGGCATCCGTCTGGCTGTTGGGGCTTTTTCCAACAGCCCAGTTGTTAGCTTCTGCGCCGAATCAACAGAACCCCCTCTGGGATGTCCGCGGGATATCCTGCTGAGTAATTATGGCTGTTGGCTTCGGAGCATGCCTTCGCATCCAACGTTTAACTTTTTTTTCCATTCTGTGCTGGACCCACGATACGGCAACTTATCCCTCAGTCCCAGGCCCGCAGGTTTCCGTTTCCGCGAGCTACTTCGGAAACACCACATCTCACTTCCTCGCATGTTTTCCAACAGAGAGACGGTGTGCCCCCCTTGGTTACGTACTACATCCCATGTAGATCTGAGGATGACGGTGTACGAGAAATCTGCGATGCCTTTATCTAGTATCCGTATTTGTTTTATAGAATTTGTATCCCACTACAGTGACCGTATCTTGCCGATAACCACAGAGCGGTAGAGAAGATTTTATCGTTTTTATCTCGGAAGACTTTTCCAATAAGGGTTTAGGTTTTATTTATTTTATCCAGACATTTTTAATGGAGCGAAAGTTCTTGCATTTTGTTTCCCACTGGTTTCTCATAACCAAGGGGCTGGTTTTAGTTATCTGTTTTGATCCTGTTTTGCCGCTTTAACAAAGCCCGTTTTAAATGCATCTGTGGACTTAGCCATGAGTACTTTTATCTGGCTTTTATATCTTATTCTCGTTTTTAATTTAATTTGTTGCTTTTATTGGAACTTGTTTTTCCAAGGGCGCTAATGGCCATGCTAGTCGAGCGCCCCTAAACACCAACCATCATCATCATCATGAAGGCGACGGTTCCGAAAGGGGGTCCTTTGACATGCTCTCTCCGCGTAAATCCACTTCATTTGACCGCTTTTTAGTTGTGACCTTGGTCTGCGAACAGAAACCAATGCGAGATATCAGTCCGCTTTATATACAACGCGAGATGAGATGATATGCGGTTAGGTGACAAATGTCACCAGAACGCGAGACGGTACGCTTTTAGTTGAAACTTAGACGGCAGAGCAGTCAAAGAAACTTTTGAAGACTAGCTTGTCTTATCCCATTACCGTGGCTCCCCACAAGTTTTTGAACACCTGTAGAGGCGTAGAAACTACTTCTTGTATAGACGGTCTCTGTGTGGCAGATATTGTCACCAAATTAACTGACCAAGGTGTGTACCAAGCGTACCGCCTGCTGGGCAAACGTGATGGGCAATCAGTGGCATTACCTACACTCTTTCTAACTTTTAAGGGCACCACAATACCCGAGAACTTGTATTCTGGATATGAACGCGTCTCTGTGCGACCGAATATGCCGAACCCAATGCGCTGTTTTCGGTGCACATTAGATGCCACCTGCGAACGGTGCGCCAGCCTGCTCATGACGAAGGTTTCTGTTCAAGAGACCCTTGCTACGTTCACTGCCGCGGGAGCCATTCCGCTAGTGCACACCAATGTCGACGAATTTTGGAGGAAAAAGCCTCTCGGGAATTAAGAATCAAGGAACATTTCACTTTTCCGGAGACCCGGCGCCGCTATAAGCAGCTTCAGCCTGCGGCCACCTTAGGCTACGCCTCTGCTGTTGGCCGCAATCCTGGTGCCTCTGTTGCCCTTCAAACTGCACCGGTTGCTGAAGCGTCCACTCAAACGGAACTGTCGCTCAGCTCTGCCGTCTTGCCTGAACGACCTGCAGCGCCGGCTTCGAAAGCTTCCACTGCAGCTGACCCTCCTTCACGAACCGTACGTCCGCCGTCACCCAGTTCACCGCCTGTCGCTGCCTCTCATGAGTGTTCTCGTAAGAAGCACAAAGCGGCGGATAAACCAACGGAACGTAGAGCGTCTCCCGTATCCCGACTATCTGAGGAGTCCGACGGGGACACGGGTCGTTCTTTTTTGGTCCAGAGCTCTGTGAAACTCAACCGGCCACCTTAACACTGCCTGTCGTTTAACTGTCCGTTAGCTTCTAAAGAGCGTTTCCTTTGTTCAACCTCGACTATCCCACGTTTCTATCGTCGTTGCTTGCGCCATGGCTATGCTGCCATGAAACATTTGCGGTGTTCGCTCCCATAGAGCTGAACTGCAGTTTTTGCACGGTCGTATGACCCCTTGATCGTCTGTTTACAAGAGACAAAGCTTCGCCCTTACGGTCCTTTTGTAGTGCACCGTTACGACCCGGCTCGCTTGGATCTTACCCCGGAGGAGGGCTCTCCTGCTCAT
This sequence comes from Hymenopus coronatus, assembly GCA_030762935.1. Classification (NCBI taxonomy): domain Eukaryota; kingdom Metazoa; phylum Arthropoda; class Insecta; order Mantodea; family Hymenopodidae; genus Hymenopus; species Hymenopus coronatus. The sequence continues at coordinate 274,311,042 of CM060900.1, read as the reverse complement.
GGGGTGTCATGATACGTGCGATGATGTGTATTGTCAGCCGCTCTCGCTTACCACTGCCTAGCAAGCTGTTGCCGTCTATCTTTTTCTTCCGGATTTCATCTTTTCAGTCTGTAACGTTTACATTCCTCCTTCAGCTGCCATCAATACAGCCGACCTGATGACACATGATGACACTGCTGTCTCAACTCCCGGCTCATCCACTTTGGGGTTCCTCTAGGGTATGTGAGCGAGTCACGCTCGTTGTTGACCTTTTTGTTAATTTTAGGCTTGTCGTTTTGAACACTGGTGAACCCCCTTTTATTTCTGATTCTTCTGCCACGCTCTCCCATTTGGACCTTTCTGTTTGTTCAGCACAGCTTGCTCACCGGTTACAATGAAATGTGGTATCTCACACCGACTCCAGCGATCATTGCCTGTGTGTTCTGAGTTTGCTCATACACCGTGTTACTTCCACGCAAGCAGCTACTTGGTAGCCTTGGAGTTTGGCCCTTTTTTCAGCAAAAGCTGTTTTTACGTCCCGTGAGTTCGACACAATCGATCAGATGGTTGAACATTTTCTATCTGTCGTTCTCTTCGCCGCTGATGTATCTATTCCTCGGTTGTTTTCCCATCCCAAACGATTGCTGGTTCCTTGGTGGAATGCCGAGTGCCGCGAGACTATCCGTGCGCGCTGGAGGGCTCTTAGGGTATTTTACCATCACTCTACGCTGGATCATCTGTTCTCTTTCAAACAAGCCCGCGCAGATGCCCTTCGCATTATTCAGAATAGCAAACGGGCTTCCTGGGCTGACTTTAATCGGTCAACGCCTTCTTCGGTTGTCTGGGAAAAGCTACGACGTGTGACCGGTAAGCAGGCCAACTCTACCATGCCGGGACTTCACGTGGGGTCTACTACCGTCGTCGATCCGGTATCTGTTGCTGATGTCCTTGGTAGTACGTTTGCGTTTGCCTCTAGCTCCGAAAATTATGATCCAGCTTTTCGTACTACGAAGGATTAGGCGGAATCTGAGGTATTCTCCTTTCGCTCTTTTAACAATGAGTGCTATAACTCGATTTTTAGTATCCAGGAGATTGAAAACTCCCTCTCATTTTCTAGGCTCACTGCTGCCGGGTCAGATGGTATTCATGTCGCCATGCTCCAGCATCTCTCTCCTGCCTGCAAACTCTTTCTCTTATTTCAATACAACCGCATTTGGTGCAATGGAGTGTTTCCTGCAGTCTGGCGCGAGGCCACCATCGTCACAATCTTAAAACCTGGTAAGGATTGCCATCTACCTTCCAACTATCGTCCCATCTCCCTCACCAGTTGCCTCTGCAAAGTGATGGAGCGTATGATTAATGGGCGATTGCGATGGTGGCTCGAATCGCAAAATCTGTTTTCCAGCGTCCAATGTGGGTTCCGTCGTTACCGTTCTACAGTCGACCACCTGGTCGCACTATCCACACAATCATGGATGGCTTTTTGCGGAAGAGTCAGACTGTCGCGGTGTTTTCTGATCCAGAAATACGGATACGGAGATACGGTGTACTTTGTACCCTTCATAATTGGGGCATTCCAGGTCGTCTGCCTGTTTTTATTCGGGAGTTTATGAAGGATAGAGTTTTTAGGGTACGGGTAGGCTCAATTTTATCCGGTGTTTTTACTCAGGAGAACGGAGTACCACAGGGTTCGGACTGAGTGTCACATTGTTTGCTATTGCCATAAATCCTGTTTTAGAGTGTGTTTCACCTGTGGTTTCGTCTTCCTTATTTGTGGACGATTTCGCAATTTCTTTTAGTTCTTGACGGCCTTGTCTTCTCGAACGACGCCTCCAACTGTGTCTTGAGCTCCTGTACCTTTGGAGTATCAAAAATGGTTTTAAATTCTCTGTCGAGAAAACCATCTGCGTTAATTTCTGGCGACGGAAGGCGCATCCTTCGCCTTCACTACATCTTGGTGCGGATGTTCTTCCTTTCGCCGAGGGGATGAAATTTTTAGGATTGATTTTTGACCGGAAACTCAGCTGGTCTTCTCATATTTCCTACTTAAAGGCAAAATGTGACTGTTCTCTTAATATTTTACGCGTTTTAAGTGGCACATCCTGGGGGGACTGATCGGACTACTCCTCGGGTTCTCGTTCGGTCAAAGCTCGACTTCGGTTGTATTGTGTATTCTTCGACCCGCCCGTCAATGTTAGCTCGTCTCAATGGATCGTGGGTTCGAGTCCCGCCTTGGGCATGGGTGTTATTTGTTTGTGCAATGTGTATATGTTTGTAAAATAAACAGTAAACCAGTAATCAGTAAAACCTACGGGGGGAAATGTAAATAGGGATACAGTACCGGAGTCCTGATCAGACTCCGTTACTGTTTAAAAAAAAAATGCTACACATCTCCGTGGTATCCGTATGAGTATTGGCGCTTTTCCCACGAGGCCAGTTCTTAGCCTTTGTGTGGAAGCTGCCGAACCTCCGCTGTCTTATCGACGTGATGTCCTCCTTTGCAGTTATGCCTGTAGCCTTCTTAGTTTACCCGGACATCCGTCTTTTTCCTGTTTTTTAACGAATCTTTGTATCGCCGATACTCGAGTTTCTCCCTGGTCTTACTCCCGCCTGGTGTTCGCTTTCGGCTGCTCCTTCGGCTATTGGACGTCACTTTACCGCCACTCTTATCTAGAGGGGAGGCTCTTTTCCCCCCGTGGCTCTACCCTGAGATACTTGTTGAACAAGGACTGTTGTCCACGTCGAAGGTCAACCACATCGCATTTGGCTCTTCCTTCCGCCTTTTTAGCCCTCAAAGAAGAGCTTTTTGTTGTAATTTTATCTATACAGATGGTTTTAAGGACACAATGGGAATAGGATATGATTTTATTCGTGACCGCCAGAGTTTTAGATTACGACTATTATCGCAGTGCTCAGTTTTTACAGCTGATTTTTTTTTTTTTTTTTTTTTTTTTTTGTGTTTACCAGGCTCTTTTATATAGTCAGTGATAGGCTTTTAGTGAGTAGGTTGTATGCTCTGATTCCTTGAGTGTTTTGCAGAGCCTGAGATTGCTGTACAGTCCCCATCCTCTGGTACAACGTGTCCAGAATTGTCCCCATTCTCTTGCCGAATCCGGCTTTAGCGTCACTTTTATATGAGTTCCTGGGCATAGGTGGCAATGATGCTGCTGACGCCGCTGAGAAGGCTGCCGTTTCAGCCCCCATGTGTTCTAACGCACCTGTGCCTTCTGGGGATTTACGCGCTTTTTTCCAACGTCTTATATATTTGCGTTGGAGTTCTGCCTGGGCCGATCTGCTGGGGAATAAACTTCGCGTGAAGCTATCCCTGTCGCCTGGAATACCTCCTATCGCGCATGCCGTCGGGATGAGGTGCTTTTAGCTAGTCTCCGTATCGGGCACTGTCGTTTTAGTCACAGTCATTTATTGTCTTCGGACCCTACACCACATTGTGTTCACTGTCGTGAGCCCTTGACTGTGAGGCATGTTTTTAATCGAGTGTCAGTTTTTAGCTCCCTTAGGTTTGACCGTCGGTATACCAGCTGATATTTCGCAGGTATTGGCGGATGAACTCGTTTCTGTGGAACGAGTTTTAATTTTATGCGTCAGGTCGGTATGAGCCACCGTGTATAATTTTCACGTGTTGCCAGTGTGTCTTTTATTTGTTTAACAACCTGGTGGCATCGTTTATCGGTGGTTATAACACATGATATAGTTTGGCGTTTCACAGCTACTGACACTGTTTTAGCCAGATGTTTGTTGTGTTTTAGTTTTTAGTGTGCAACCTTGCTGCCTCGCTTTTTAATTCCCTTTTAAATCCTTGTTGCTCTAGCGCTAGTTGAGCGCCCTGAAGCCTTACCACCGCCCCCGTCCCCGTCGCCGCCACTACCACTACCGGCGCCCTAAAGCCTTACCACCGCCACCGCCCCCGTCCCCGTTGCCGCCACTACCACCACCACCAGCGCCCTAAAGCCTTACCACCGCCCCCGCCGCCGTCACTACCACCACCAGCGCCCTAAAGCCTTACCACCACCACCACCACCACTACTACTACTGCTTCAATTTAAGGTCATGCAATTTTAAAGCAATGTGTCTTTATCATATTAAATAATGTCATTGAATCATGTGTCTGTAGAGATAAAAGTATCCTATATGCAGTATTGATAAAATGTAAACAATCTCAGATTTTAATATATGTCAATGTATTCTTTCAGGTGGGATGAGAGAGGAAGCCCTTACCATGCAGAGATATGTAAGAAGAAGCAGCCAAAAGAGTGACTAGGCTTTTAAGTCGTCAATTGCTGCCATGATGCAATTTGATAGCAAAATATTTGTCAATGACTTAAATAACATTAATACTGAAAATAGTTCAGAGATAAGGACGTTGTAATTATGTTAGGTTATACTCAGAGCAATCCAGGCAATGAATAAAGGAAATAATTAAAATGTACATTATTGAATTGGTAATTTTCTTTATTTGCGTTACCATGGACAACCTTTTTAATTTTAAAAGCAGCTAAGATTCATTGCATGGTTCTCATGCTCTCCGTACAGTTGCTGTAACCATTCGGCGACTATAAAAACATGCCGGTATGACATTTAATCACCCAGATGATTAATATTATTTTACTCGGTCAGGCAACCAACATGTGTCTATCCAGAGAACACATTAATGGCGACATACAATCATTAGCTTTTTGTGTAAATAAAATAAAAAATAAATAAAATAAAATCTGTATATTAAACCCTGATAGCTAATTAATTAAACCAGGATAAAATATCCCACACTTTATATATATATATTACTACTTATACTAATTACAAATCTAATTAGACAACTTAAATTTACAGTTATAAACTTAACCTAGCTTAGCCTAAAAATGTTTATAAGTACCAATTAAAGTCATAATTATTATCCATTAAACTGTGTGTTAATATTTAATTCATACAATTTCAATTTTATTAATATTATTATAATTTCGTATTTGTAATATATATTAATAATTTGTATTTAAATTTAATGTATAACTTTCCTATTACTATTATTATTATTATTTAAAGTTTATTTTATATTATTTATTTATATTATACACATATTTAACTTTAGAAACCATTATATTATTTTAATACTTATTTTATTAAGTAATTATATTACTCTTACTATTATTATATCATTACGTAAAATTGCATACATATAATTATACATATAATTACTGTTTTATTTATAAAATTTAAAATAAAAAGAAATATTACTTCAAAACTTTACCAAAAATACCAAATTATAATTATTTTTAACTTTATATTTATATTTATTTAAATTATCTAAAACTTAATATGATAATTATTTCCAATTATATCAAAATCCCACAATTTTAAAATTAAATAATTACATTGTTTAAAAATTTCAAAACCATACATATTCAATATAAATTTATATTCTATTTAAATTTACATTAAATACAAAATTCAAAACATAGTTTAAACATTTTATAATATAATTAAAACCTTTTAAAATATTTAAATTTCATTCAAATTTGGGGTTTAATTAAACATTTAAAACTTAAATCTAATAATTTTGAATTACTGGTATCCAGTAATTAAAATAACTGGCATCCAGTTATTTATTAGAAGTTAATATTCAACTACACTACTCCATCTATAGCCTCCGCTAACCGGCGCCATATGGTTTGGTAACCAATAGTATTTTAATTTCTATCTTTTAATTATCAACATTCAATATTCATCATAATTCTATAAAAGTCACTTATCGTATTCTTCTATAACTATAACTTTTTATTTCACTACACTCCTATACAAATTTGTGTATAATTATTTGGTGGTTAATTTTAATACTATACTTTCTACACTATTCTTCTTATATCACACTTAATTACATCTTCTCATTTCGTCGCAGTCCCCCATTTTCTCACTTCTTCCTGGGATCCCCATCTTCTCACTTCATCCCAGGCCCCCATTTTCTCACTTCTTCCTGGGAACCCCATCTTCTAACTTCGTCTTAGTCCTCCATTTTCTCACTTCTTCCTGGGAGCCCCATCTCCCCCCAGGGGCCTACTACGGTAGGTACGGGTTAGGCGCACCCGGGGTCCCGAGCCACCTTGACTCCCTCTGTGGGCAACCTCAGAGTGGTGAGGGAGTCAGTAGGTCAAAATGCCCACCCACGTGTAGGCCGTGCGTGGAGACCCGTGTCGGTGAAAAGGAATATCCTGGTTGGTTGAGGGTTGCGTACCTGAGCCTGGGCTTCTGTCTTTCAGTAACTGGGGAGGGTGCGCAGCCTAATACACCGCTTTGGTTTCTGATTTGCCTAAACGGGAGGCTAGGGACTAACCCACCCCTAGTCAATCGCCCAGGACTAGGTATTACACCGAACTCCAGGGTGAGTGGGACGGCGAACCCGCTATATCCCCTGTGTAGCCCTGTCATCCCAGTGGGGTGACCCCTCGTTGGGCTCCGTGGTGGGTGGGGAGCACTGGGGGATGAATTTCTACCATTTTTTTTATGGCACCAAAACCAAAACCCCTTATTTTAAATGCAAACGTTGGAAAGGAAGTAGTCGAGTCATGTGGTCCTCGCTACTTGGTTATTCATAGGACAGAGGAAGGTAAGAAGTTTCTTACGGTGAGCCCTTTTACTATCCAAAAGGGTCCCGATGCCATTGCTGGTCCTGTTAAATCCTGCGTTCGAGCTCGCAATGGTACACTTCTTGTCGAAGCCAACTCCGCCTCGCAAGCTGCAAGGATACTCAAAGCCACCATGTTAGCCAGCTATCCAGTGAAGGTCGAGGTGCACAAGTCGCTGAACTCCTCCCGCGGTGTAGTAACAACCCGCGCGTTGGACGGTTTGTCTATTGAGGAGATCCAAGAAAATCTAGCGACTCAGGGTGTCTCAGCTGTTTATCGGGTACAACGTAAGATCAACGGTGAATTCCTGCCTACTCGTACCCTGTTTCTTACTTTTGATCGGGTTGATCTGCCTCAAAAGATTAGAGCAGGGTATGAAGCCATCGAAGTTAGGCCTTATATACCCAATCCGCTGAGGTGCTTTAAATGCCAACGTTTTGGTCACACTAGTGAGTTGTGTACCGGCAAGTCCATCTGCGTCCACTGCGGTGACATCTCCCACGATGGGGCCTGTGCTTCAGCTCCATCGTGTGTGAACTGTAACGGGGAACACCCATCTAGTTCCCGAGACTGCCCCCGTTTTGCAGAGGAACGAGCGATCCAGGAGATACGGGTGAAAGAGAAGGTGTCCTTCTTGGAAGCCCGGAAGCTCCTGCGACTCCGCCAACCCTCTGCCCCGAGGTCCGGTACCTATAGCTCAGTTGCAGCTAAACCGGTACCGCGTCGGGAAATCGCAACACAGACCGGCGATATGAACGGGGCTACAATTGCGGAAAAGGTTATTTTAGCCCAAGCGCTGCCAAAGCCTTCGGCACCTACACCCAAGTTGGTATCAACATCTGCCAAATCCGCTAGCTTACAGAATAGTCCTGCACAGTTGTCACCGAAAGCCTCGACCTCTGGAACTAAAGTTGGTAAATTCACGACGTCTTCTGCCCCGGAAAAACAGTTTAAGACCAAGTATGTACGACAAGACTTTTTGAAAGAGAATGTGCAATCTATTACCAAGTCATCTAAAGGTAAGAAAAGTTCACGCAACTCCACACGTGTATCCTCCTCTGAAGGGTCATCTGGGGAGGAGGGCGTGAATCGGCGACGGCCGTCTTCGCCGATCAGCACATCCAATCGGTTCGAACTACTTGGACCTAAAACTGCTCTTGAAAAAGGGACCTCCCTTGTGGAGGAGATGGACCAGGAGGATTCTGCCGCCACTGCCAGAGGGACAGTGCGGAAACGGCAGGATCGTGCTCCTGAAAATAGTACTAGCCCAACGCCTAAGAAGAACAAATTGAACCGACCAGCTAATCCCAATCTGCAGAAGCGTCTTTCGATTTGAAACTTATCCCATAATATACTCAATGGCTATCCTCCATTGGAACATACGCGGAATTCGACCACATCGACCAGAGCTTGACTTGTTGCTGCGCCAGCATGAACCCTTGGCTGTATGTTTACAAGAGACGAAGCTCCGTCCACAGGACACCGTTACCATCAGGCAGTACTCCTCCGTACGATGTGATTTATCCCCGGAGGACGGTGTCCCGGCACATGGGGGCACTATGATGCTTATTCGGGATGATATTTTTGCCAACTCCGTACCCATACAATCTGCAATCCAGTCCGTTGCTGTCAGCATTAAGCTACCCTCCGCTTCATTCACCATTTGCAGTATCTATTTGCCTCCATCTGCGGACCTCTCGCACAGCGACTTAGAACACCTCATTTCGCAGTTGCCACCACCCTTTTTATTGGTAGGCGACGTGAATGCCCATCACCCTCTTTGGGGCTCTCCTCGGGCTTGTGCGAGAGGTACGCTACTTAAAGACTTCTTGGATAGTCAGAATCTTGCTCTCTTGAACACCGGAGAGCCCACCTTTCTATCTGACGCATTTCATAGTTTTTCACACATTGACATTGCAATTTGTTCCCCTCAGCTGGCAGTCACCTTATGCTGGAATATCGTCTCGGATTTGCATTCTAGTGACCACTTTCCTTGTCGTATTAGTGTCTTGACACCCGTTGTATGTTCCACCCGTTTACCTAGTTGGCGCCTAGACCACGCCAGCTGGGAACTGTACTCCCACTTGGCTGAATTTAGCTACGAAGAGCACGACTCTGTGAACCACTTGGTCGAACATCTTACAGGGACCATTCTTTCTGCTGCTGAGCAATCCATTCCGCGTTCGACTGGCTACAGCCGTCGATTTCCGGTACCTTGGTGGACCGCTGACTGTCGGGATGCTATTCGCGCTCGCAGACGAGCTCTACGGGTTTTCCAGCGTTTTCCTACACTGGATAACCTGATACACTATAAACGGATGCGTGCACATTCTAGGCGGGTTATTAAGGATAGCAAAAAGATGTCATGGAATAAATTCGTGGGTTCCTTTAATCGACATACACCTTCCTCTGTCGTATGGGATAAGTTAAGACGTGTGGCTGGGAAACCGAACCATATGCCCATCGCCGGTCTCAAAACACCTACCGGAGCTGTTGTTGATACATTTGACGTGGCGAATACTTTAGGCAGTGCTTTCGCTGAGGTGTCTAGCTCAGGCAACTATTCCCCTGAGTTTCTTACAGTTAAGAACCAGGTGGAATCTCAAGAATTCTCGTTTCTTTCTGGCAACCTTGAGGATTATAATCGCCTTTTCACCCTGGCAGAGCTAGACAATGCACTCTCCTCTTCACGACACTCAGCACCAGGTCCAGATGGTATCCACGTCCAAATGTTGCAACATCTCTCTCCTGATGGCAAAGATTTCCTACTCGAGGTCTATAATCGTGTCTGGGTTGATGGCATTTTTCCAGACAAGTGGCGGGAGGCCACCATCATACCCATTCTTAAACCTGGAAAGGACCGCCATCTTCCTTCCAGTTACCGTCCTATTTCCCTCACCAGTTGCGTTTGCAAGGTGATGGAACGCATGATCAATGGACGGTTGGTGTGGTGGCTGGAATCCCACAATCTTCTGACGAACATCCAGTGTGGCTTTCGACGACGACGTTCAACTGCTGACCACCTTGTCTCTCTGTCAACTCAGATTATGGACGGGTTTCTTAAGAACAGCCCCACAGTTGGGATATTTTTTGACCTCGAGAAGGCCTACGACACGTGTTGGCGGGCGGGAATATTGCATTCTCTGCACAACTGGAACATACGTGGACGCCTACCGTTGGTCATTCAGGAGTTTATGCGGGACCGCGTTTTTCGAGTGAGGGTGGGTTCGGTTTTTTCTAACCATTTTATTCAAGAGAACGGAGTGCCGCAGGGCTCGGTACTCAGCGTGACTCTATTTGCTATTGCGATAAATTCCATATCACTATGTGTGCCTCAAGGTGTCTCTTCCTGTTTATTCGTGGACGACTTTGCCATCTTCTGTACTTTTCAGCGTACACCGTTTTTGGAACGCCGTCTCCAGCGGTGTTTGGACAATCTCTATGCATGGAGCTCGAAACACGGTTTTCGTTTCTCCGCTGAGAAGACAGTCTGCGTTAACTTCTGGCGCCGTAAGTGGCATATGCCGCCGTCTCTTCGACTCGGGCCAGATTTACTTCCTTTCGCAGACGAGGCGAGATTCCTTGGTTTGATCTTCGATCGGAAACTTTGTTGGGCACCACAAATAGCACAGCTTAGAGCACGATGTGACCGTTCTCTAAATCTTTTACGGATACTAAGTGGCAAGTCTTGGGGTGCGGATCGGACGACATTGCTCCGTCTTTATCGTGCTGTGATTCGTTCGAAGTTGGACTATGGCAGCATTGTGTATTCTTCAGCTCGACCTTCAGTGCTCAGAAGGTTAGACACAGTCCATAACCAGGGCATCCGTGTGGCCGTTGGAGCTTTTCCAACGAGCCCAGTTGTTAGCCTCTACGCCGAATCGGGAGAACCTCCTCTGCGTTGTCGGCGTGATGTCCTGCTTGCAAATTATGGCTGTGGGCTGAAGTGTATGCCTGGGCATCCAACTTATCACGCGTTTTTCTCCCCTGAGCTGCACGAGCGATACTGCCTCCGCTCTCTGAGCCCCAGGCCAGCAGGTTTTCGTTTCCGTGAGCTTCTACGCCAGCACCATGTTGACATTCCTCGGCTGTTATCCAAGGGAGAGAGTATACACCCCCCTTGGTTACGCGCTACCTCCCATGTCGATCTCGGGATGACGCTCTACGGGAAATCTGTTACGCCTCTTGATAGTATTCGTCGTTGCTTTTTAGAATTTTTATCCAAATACAGTGGCCGTATTTGTATTTACACCGATGGTAGTAAGAGCCCCGACGGTGTTGGATGTGCCTTTGTCACTGGCACCGCAACTTCTACTTACGGTTTGCCTAGTTGCACATCTATATATTCTGCCGAGCTATATGCTATTTATCAAGCCCTTCTGTATATTCGACGCCGAAAATTAGGTGACTGCCTTATTCTTAGTGATTCCCTTAGTGCCCTTCAGAGCATTCGTGAGCTGTACAATTACCATCCTTTGGTGCAGCGCATCCAGGACGTTCTCCACATTTTGCACGCTTCTGGTTTTAATGTGGAGTGCGCATGGATTCCTGGACACGTTGGCTTGCCAGGGAATGACACGGCGGATTTGGCAGCGAAATCGGCAGTCACAGCGCCCAGTGTTACGATTACCCATTCAACAGCAGAAGATTTTAGAGTGGCTGTACGGAGAGCCGTTTTTTCGACTTGGCATGCGGAGTGGTCGGCTCTCCGTGGTAATAAGCTGCGAGAGGTGAAGGACCTCCCTGTCAACTGGGTAACCTCCTCTCGTTTATTCCGCCGGGAGGAGGTAGTACTAGCTCGGCTAAGAATTGGCCACTGTATTTTTACTCACAGTTACCTTTTTAAACGTGAACCTGCTCCTGTCTGTGCGCTATGTGGGGAGGCACAGACAGTTCGTCATGTGTTGCTGGAGTGTGGTCACCTGGCACACATTCGGTCATCTATGGGCATGCCGGCCTCTCTTGCTGAGGTCCTGGCAGATGACCCAAGAGCAGTGGACAGGGTTTTTAAATTTTTAGCAAAACTTTCTTTTACCTTGACGTTTTAGTGTGATAGCGGTTTTTTAAATTCTTTTGGTTTTAATGTGTTGATTTTAGATGGAGTTTTATATCCAGCTCTGGTTAGAGGGCTGGACGTTTCTGTTACTTCCGTTTCAACTGTGTTAGCTCTTTTATTTGTGTTTACTTTTTTGTTTGGTATTTTCTTACTGGCTATTGCCAAGTTTTAATCATAAGGGTGCTTATGACCTCGGCAGTTGAGCGCCCTTAAACACCATCATCATCATCTTAGAGCACGATGTGACCGTTCTCTAAATCTTTTACGGATACTAAGTGGCAAATCTTGGGGTGCGGATCGGACGGCATTGCTCCGTCTTTATCGTGCTGTGATTCGTTCGAAGTTGGACTATGGCAGCATTGTGTATTCTTCAGCTCGACCTTCAGTGCTCAGAAGGTTAGACACAGTCCATAACCAGGGCATCCGTGTGGCCGTTGGAGCTTTTCCAACGAGCCCAGTCGTTAGCCTCTACGCCGAATCGGGAGAACCTCCTCTGCGTTGTCGGCGTGATGTCCTGCTTGCTAATTATGGCTGTGGGCTGAAGTGTATGCCTGGGCATCCAACTTATCACGCGTTTTTCTCCTCTGAGCTGCACGAGCGATACTGCCTCCGCTCTCTGAGCCCCAGGCCAGCAGGTTTTCGTTTCCGTGAGCTTCTACGCCAGCACCATGTTGACATTCTTCGGCTGTCATCCAAGGGAGAGAGTATACACCCCCCTTGGTTACGCGCTACCTCCCATGTCGATCTCGGGATGACGCTCTACGGGAAATCTGTTACGCCTCTTGATAGTATTCGTCGTTGCTTTTTAGAATTTTTATCCAAATACAGTGGCCGTATTTGTATTTACACCGATGGTAGTAAGAGCCCCGACGGTGTTGGATGTGCCTTTGTCACTGGCACCGCAACTTCTACTTACGGTTTGCCTAGTTGCACATCTATATACTCTGCCGAGCTATATGCTATTTATCAAGCCCTTCTGTATATTCGACGTCGAAAATTAGGTGACTGCCTTATTCTTAGTGATTCCCTTAGTGCACTTCAGAGTATTCGTGAGCTGTACAATTACCATCCTTTGGTGCAGCGCATCCAGGACGTTCTCCACATTTTGCACGCTTCTGGTTTTAATGTGGAGTGCGCATGGATTCCTGGACACGTTGGCTTGCCAGGGAATGACACGGCGGATTTGGCAGCGAAATCGGCAGTCACAGCGCCCAGTGTTACGATTACCCATTCAACAGCAGAAGATTTTAGAGTGGCTGTACGGAGAGCCGTTTTATCGACTTGGCATGCGGAGTGGTCGGCTCTCCGTGGTAATAAGCTGCGAGAGGTGAAGGACCTCCCTGTCAACTGGGTAACCTCCTCTCGTTTATTCCGCCGGGAGGAGGTAGTACTAGCTCGGCTAAGAATTGGCCACTGTATTTTTACTCACAGTTACCTTTTTAAACGTGAACCTGCTCCTGTCTGTGCGCTCTGTGGGGAGGCACAGGCAGTTCGTCATGTGTTGCTGGAGTGTGGTCACCTGGCACACATTCGGTCATCTATGGGCATGCCGGCCACTCTTGCTGAGGTCCTGGCAGATGACCCAAGAGTAGTGGACAGGGTTTTTAAATTTTTAGCAAAACTTTCTTTAACCTTGACGTTTTAGTGTGATAGCAGTTTTTTTTAAACTCTTTTAATTTTAATGTGTTGATTTTAGATGGAGTTTTATATCCAGCTCTAGTTATAGGGCTGGACAGTTCTGTTACTTCCGTTTCAACTGTGTTAGCTCTTTTACTTGTGTTTACTTTTTTGTTTGGTATTTTCTTACCTCCTATTGCCAAGTTTTAATCATAAGGGCGCTTATGACCTCGGCAGTTGAGCGCCCTTAAACACCATTATCATCATCATCAGCCCCATCTTCTCACTTCGCCCCAATCCCCCATTTCCCACTTCTTCTACCTTCTTCCCAGAAAGGCTTTCTTCATCTAAGTTACATCTTCCAGCGCATATGATCTTCTTCTGCTGCATCGCCACTTTCCCCAAATGTCTATTTACCTGCTCTCTATTTCTTCTTCTTCTCCTCTAATTACATGCAATAATAGCTGCGCTTGTTATTAATTATTATTTTCATTCCAGTATATTTTCCTTTGGGTGTCGCAGGCGCCGCCAAATATCTCTCTGCATGCCATGCAATTCCCCTATCTTAGCTAATAATTAACTATACCCTTCAAGGGTATATATTACATCTAAATCGGCTACTTGTAAAATATTTCTGGGTCTTAACCTCATTTGATGTCTTCTCTCTAAATTCAATTGAACATTTCTCTGATCTATTGGAATAATCATTTCCTCCCAACTCTTATTATTTTATTTGCTAATAGTTCCAAATGGGTGTATAAATCTTTATTTCGTAAAATTTCGTTTATATAACAACCTCTAAATTCTTCTCTCTCTTTCCGTAACTCTTGTGAGCTTTTACTACATTTAAACAATACATGTTCCGGAGTTCCCGGAACATTAAAAATTTCACAATTTTCAACAAGTATTTTATATATTTTCTTCCAGTAAGTATAATATGGAGCATGACCCGATAAATAGTGAATTAGGCCTTTTGAGGCATTTATATGCTTTATTTTTAACCGTTCTTTAATGCTGTTGAAAAATGAAAACGTTCTTCTGCCTGTTTCAGTCTCTTCCCATTTCTTTTGCCGTTCTTGCATTAATCTGTTCTTAATATATAGTTTAGTTTGACAGTTGTATCCAACAATTTGTTGTACTTTAATATTATTTTACTTCTTTAACCAGAAGCAAGCTCCTCTCATATGAAGTATTAAATAAATTGGCCAAATGCCTGTTATAATTAACAGAGCCATAGTTGGGGCTGTGGACATCGCACCTGTAAAACGCAGTAGAACTTTTCTTTGAGATCTTCTAAGTAATAATTTAATTGAACTTTTATGGGTTTGTCCGCCCAAACACCAGCTCCATAATTTATAATGGATGCGAAAATACTGGTATGATAGCAGCTGATTGTCGACAGTGGTATTTTAAATTTGGACAGAACAATTCTAGATAATTTCATTAGAATGTTTTCACCTTTAAATCTTACGAAATTCACATGACCCTTAAAAGTTCTTTTTTCGTCTAATTTTATTCCTAAATATCTCATAACCAGACATCTTTTTATACTATTGCCTAAAATTCTTATTATTGGATTTCTCTTTAGGGTACCTTTTAATAATAGATTTTAACTTTTACTTTACGGGTAATATTAATATAGTTATTGTCAATACTCCGTACAATTTCACTATTGAATTGTTAATGCTCCAACGTATTTAAAATATGCGGCTTTACCACCATTCCTTCAAAGTTTGGGTCCCCAGGGGCCTACTACGATCGGTACAGGTTTGGCGCACCCGGGAATTCCCGAGCCAAACTCCCCCTGGGGCCCACTACGGTAGGTACGGGTTAGGCCAACCCGGGGTCCCGAGCCACCTTTGACTCCCTCTGTGGGCAACCTCTAAATGGTGAGGGAGTCAGTAGATTAAAATGTACACCCACGTGTAGGCCGTGGCCGTGCGTGGGGACCCGTGTCGATGGAATTGACAATCCTGGTTGGTTGAGGGTTGCGTACCTGAGCCTGGGCTTCTGATTTTAAGCAACTGGGGAGGGTACGCAGCCTAATACACCACTTTGGTTTCTGCTTCGCCTAAACGGGAAGCTAGAGACTAATCCACCCCTAGTCAATCGGTCAGGACTAGGCGTTTTACCGAACTCCAGGGTGAGTGGGACGGCGTGCCTGCTATATCCCCTGTGTAGCGCTGTCACTCCAGTGGGGTGACCCCGTGTTGGGCTCCATGGTGGGTGGGGAGCACTGGGAATGAATTTATTCTGTTTTTTTCATGGCAAGAAATAAAACTTTTAATAACCTGTCTGGAAAGGAAGTAGTTGAGTGCAGTGGTCCTCGTAACTTGGTTATCAATAGAACAGAGGAAGGGAGGAAATTTACCTCGGTTAGCCCTTTTGCTATCCAAAATGGTTAAGACAAAATTGCTGGTGCGGTGATATATTGTATCATAGCCAGAAGTGGAACTCTCCTGGTTGAAGTACTGTCAGCATCCCAGCCTGAGAAGATACTGAGAGTAAAACTTTTAGGAAGTTATCCCATTAAGGTCGAAAAGCATAAGAGCTTGAACTCCTCGCGTGGCGTTATCACCACCCGCGCTTTGGACGGTTTGTCAAACGAGGAGCTTCAAGAGGACCTAGCAGACCAAGGAGTAACATCTGTTTATAGGATTCAGAGGAAGGTTAATGGTGAGTTCATACCTACCCGTACCCTGTTCCTTATCTTTGATCGGGTAGGTCTGCCCCAAATGATTAAGGCAGCGTACGAAGCCATCGAGGTTAGGCCCTATATACCCAACCCACTCAGATGTTACAAATGTCAGCCTTTAGGGCGTGCCAGTGACTTGTGTGCTGGCAATTCTACCTGTGCTATCTATGGAGCCGCATTGCAGGATGGAAGTTATACTACCACTCCATCTTGTGTAAATTGTATTGGGGAACATCCATCTAGTTCCCGCAATTGCCCCCGTTTTACAGAGGAGAGGGCGATCCAGGAAATCCGGGTGAAGGAGAAGGTGTCCTTTTCCGAAGCCCGTAGGTTCCTGTGCCTAAGCTACCCTCTGCCCCGAGCTCTGGTACCTATAGCTCTGTTACAGCTAAAGCGGTACCAAGCCGGGAAATCGCGACTCAAACCGGCGATATAAAGGGGGCCACTATAGCTGAGAGGATTATCGTTGCCAGTCCAATAATAAGGCCCACAACATCTACATCAGCCACAGCACCTACGAAATCTACCTTCGTGAAGACCTCTCCGGCAGCAGCGTCAAACAAACCGTCTACCTCGGGAAGAAACATCGATACACCCGTAGGATATTCGGCACCCGTAAAGAGCTATAAGACCAGCTATGTGCGAACCGACTTTTTTTAAGCATAATGCAAAGCCCTCTCTTAAGGTATCTACGGGAAGGAAAAGTTCACGTAATTCTCCACGTGGATCTTCTTCAGAGAATTCTTCTGGGAGGAGTACTGTTCGGCGACGACCATCTTCGCCGATCAGCACCTCTAATCGGTTCGAGAACCTCGAACCGAAATTCTCAATTGGACAGGGGTCCTCCCAGGTGGAGGAGATGGGACAGGAGAATTCCTGCTCTCACTGCAAGGCGGCCAGTGCGTAAGCGGCAGGATCATGCCCCTGAAGAAGTGTGATACCGACTGACAAGAAAAACGAACTCAACCGACAGCAGAAGCAAATATGCAAAAACGTCTTTCTATTTATAACTTGTCCTATACGAATCGCATGGCTATCCTACAATGGAACATACGTGGAATTAGATCACACCGACCAGAGCTGACTTTTTGCTCCACCAGAATCAGCCTTTGGTCGTATGCTTGCAAGAGACCACGCTCCGTCCCCAAGACCACTTTTTAATAAAGCAGTACTCTTCTTTCCGGTGTGATATATCACCGGCGGATAGAATTCCTGCACATGGGGGCACCATGATTCTTATCAGAGATGATGTATTCGCCGAATCTGTACCCCTTCATTCTGACATACAACCAATTGCCGTAAGGATAAAGCTACCTTCCATTTGCAGTATATATGTACCTCCATCTGGTAACCATTTCTGCTGGTAGGGGATGTGAATGCCCACCACCCACTTTAGGGATACCCCAGGGCTTGTGCGAGAGGCGAAATGACTGCCGATTTTTTGGATTCCATTAATCTATCTCTCCTGAACACCGGAGAGCCTAAAGTTCTTTCTGACGCCTTCAATTGTTTTTCTCACCTGGATATAGCTCTTTGATATCCACAACTGGCAGTTTCCTTACAATGGAATATTATCTCTGACCAACATTTTAGTCACCACTTTCCTATTTCTTTATTCCAACTTGGCCGATTTTCATTACCATGAGCACGACTGGGTAGATTGTTTAGTCCAGTACCTTACCGAGACAATTATTTGCGCTTCTGAGATTTTTATTCCGCGGTCGACTGGACGTCCCTGCCGCTTTCCTGTCCCTTGGTGGACAGATGAATCCCGGAATGCCATTCCTGCTCGCAGACGTGCTCTCAGGATTTTCCAGCGTCGCCCTACTCTCGATAATTTTGTAGACTATATAAAGCAGCGTGCCCAATCTAGGAAAATTATTAAGGATAGCAAAAATACCTCATGAAGCAACTTTGTAGCATCTTTTACTTGACATACACGTTTCTCTGTTGTATGGGATAAGTTAAAGCGTGTGGCCGGAAAAGCGTCCGATATTCCGATAGCCGGTTTAAAGACACCTGCCGGTACTGTGGTTAATAGTTGGACGAAGCTAACATTCTTGGCAGTGCTTTCGCTCAAATGTCCAGCTAAGAGAACTATTCCCCTCAGTTTCTTCCAGTTAAGGCTCAGGTGGAAACGCAAGAGTTTGCCTTCCGCTCTGGAAACCTCGAAGACTACACTCGCCTTTGCACCATTACGAATTCCTCTTCGCGAAACTCTGCGCCAGGGCCAGATGGTATCCACGTCCAAATGTTACATCTCTCTCCTGACTGTAAGGCTTTCCTTCTCGAGGTCTATAACCGTATCTGGGTGAATGCCTCTTTCCCAGCTCAGTGGTGGGAGGCCACCATCATACTTATTTTGAAACCTGGAAAGGACCGTCACTTCCCTTCGAATTACCGTCCTATTTCTCTACAAGGTGACGGAACGCATAATCAATGGGCGGTTGGTGTGTTGGCTGGAATCCCATAATCTTCTGATCGATATCCAATGTGCTTTTCGAAGGCGTCGTTCAGCGGTTGACCACCTTGTGTCACTATAGACGCAGATCATGAACGCCTTTCTTCAGAATAATCAGAAAGGGTGGATATTTTTTGACCTCGAGAAGGCTTATGATACGTGTTGGTGTTCTGGGATTTTACGTTCCCTCCACAACTGGAATATACAAGGACTCCTAACGTTGTTTATTCAGGACTTTATGAGGGACCGCGTTTTACGAGTAAGGCTCGATTCAATTTTCTCTAACCTTTTTATGCTAGAGAACGGAGTACCGCAGGGCTCGGTACTAAGCGTGATGCTGTTTGCTGCACCCCCCAGGGGCCTACTACGGTAGGTACGGGTTAGGCGCACCCGGGGTCCCGAGCCACCTTGACTCCCTCTGTGGGCAACCTCAGAGTGGTGAGGGAGTCAGTGGGTCAAAATGCCCACCCACGTGTAGGCCGTGCGTGGAGACCCGTGTCGGTGAAAAGGAATATCCTGGTTGGTTGAGGGTTGCGTACCTGAGCCTCGGCTTCTGTCTTTCAGTAACTGGGGAGGGTACGCAGCCTAATACACCGCTTTGGTTTCTGATTTGCCTAAACGGGAGGCTAGGGACTAACCCACCCCTAGTCAATCGGCCAGGACTAGCTATTACACCGAACTCCAGGGTGAGTGGGACGGCGAGCCCGCTATATCCCCTGTGTAGCCCTGTCACCCCAGTGGGTTGACCCCTCGTTGGGCTCCGTGGTGGGTGGGGAGCGCTGGGGGATGAATTTATACAATTTTTTTTATGGCACCAAAACTTAAACCCCTGATTTCAAATAAAGACGTTGGAAAGGAAGTAGTCGAGTCATGTGGTCCTCGCTACTTGGTTATTCATAGGACAGAGGAAGGTAAGAAGTTCCTGACGGTGCGCCCTTTTACTATCCAAAAGGGTCTCGATGCCATTGCTGGTCCTGTTAAATCCTGCGTTCGAGCTCGCAATGGTACACTTCTTGTCGAAGCCAACTCCGCCTCGCAAGCTGCAAGGATACTCAAAGCCACCATGTTAGCCAGCTATCCAGTGAAGGTCGAGGTGCACAAGTCGCTGAACTCCTCCCGCGGTATAGTAACAACCCGCGCGTTGGACGGTTTGTCTATTGAGGAGATCCAAGAAAATCTAGCGACTCAGGGTGTATCAGCTGTTTATCGGGTACAACGTAAGATCAACGGTGAATTCCTGCCTACTCGTACCCTGTTTCTTACTTTTGATCGGGTTGATCTGCCTCAAAAGATTAGAGCAGGGTATGAAGCCATCGAAGTTAGGCCTTATATACCCAATCCGCTGAGGTGCTTTAAATGCCAACGTTTTGGTCACACTAGTGAGTTGTGTACCGGCAAGTCCACCTGCGTCCACTGCGGTGATATCTCCCACGATGGGGCTTGTGCTTCAGCTCCATCGTGTGTGAACTGTAACGGGGAACACCCATCTAGTTCCCGAGACTGCCCCCGTTTTGCAGAGGAACGAGCGATCCAGGAGATACGGGTGAAAGAGAAGGTGCCCTTCTTGGAAGCCCGGAAGCTCCTGCGACTCCGCCAACCCTCTGCCCCGAGGTCCGGTACCTATAGCTCAGTTGCAGCTAAACCGGTACCGCGTCGGGAAATCGCAACACAGACCGGCGATATGAACGGGGCTACAATTGCGGAAAAGGTTATTTTAGCCCAAGCGCTGCCAAAGCCTTCGGCACCTACACCCAAGTTGGTATCAACATCTGCCAAATCCGCCAGCTTACAGAATAGTCCTGCACAGTTGTCACCGAAAGCCTCGACCTCCGGAACTAAAGCTATTAAATTCACGACGTCTTCTGCCCCAGAAAAACAGTTTAAGACCAAGTATGTACGACAAGACTTTTTGAAAGAAAATGTGCAATCTATTACCAAGTCATCTAAAGGTAAGAAAAGTTCACGCAACTCCACACGTGTATGCTCCTCTGAAGGGTCATCTGGGGAGGAGGGCGTGAATCGGCGACGACCGTCTTCGCCGATCAGCACATCCAATCGGTTCGAACTACTTGGACCGAAAACTGCTCTTGAAAAAGGGACCTCCCTTGTGGAGGGGATGGACCAGGAGGATTCTGCCGCCACTGCCAGAGGGACAGTGCGGAAACGGCAGGATCGTGCTCCTGAAAATAGTACTAGCCCAACGCCTAAGAAGAATAAATTGAACCGACCAGCTAATCCCAATCTGCAGAAGCGTCTTTCGATTTGAAACTTATCCCATAATATACTCAATGGCTATCCTCCATTGGAACATACGCGGAATTCGACCACATCGACCAGAGCTTGACTTGTTGCTGCGCCAGCATGAACCCTTGGCTGTATGTTTACAAGAGACGAAGCTCCGTCCACAGGACACCGTTACCATCAGGCAGTACTCCTCCGTACGATGTGATTTATCCCCGGAGGACGGTGTCCCGGCACATGGGGGCACTATGATGCTTATTCGGGATGATATTTTTGCCAACTCCGTACCCATACAATCTGCAATCCAGTCCGTTGCTGTCAGCATTAAGCTACCCTCCGCTTCATTCACCATTTGCAGTATCTATTTGCCTCCATCTGCGGACCTCTCGCACAGCGACTTAGAACACCTCATTTCGCAGTTGCCACCACCCTTTTTATTGGTAGGCGACGTGAATGCCCATCACCCTCTTTGGGGCTCTCCTCGGGCTTGTGCGAGAGGTACGCTAATTAAAGACTTCTTGGATAGTCAGAATCTTGCTCTCTTGAACACCGGAGAGCCCACCTTTCTATCTGACGCATTTCATAGTTTTTCACACATTGACATTGCAATTTCTTCCCCTCAGCTGGCAGTCACCTTATGCTGGAATATCATCTCGGATTTGCATTCTAGTGACCACTTTCCTTGTCGTATTAGTGTATTGACACCCGTTGTAGGTTCCACCCGTTTACCTAGTTGGCGCCTAGACCACGCCAGCTGGGAACTGTACTCCCACTTGGCTGAATTTAGCTACGAAGAGCACGACTCTGTGAACCACTTGGTCGAACATCTTACAGGGACCATTCTTTCTGCTGCTGAGCAATCCATTCCGCGTTCGACTGGCTACAGCCGTCGATTTCCGGTACCTTGGTGGACCGCTGACTGTCGGGATGCTATTCGCGCTCGCAGACGAGCTCTACGGGTTTTCCAGCGTTTTCCTACACTGGATAACCTGATACACTATAAACGGATGCGTGCACATTCTAGGCGGGTTATTAAGGATAGCAAAAAGATGTCATGGAATAAATTCGTGGGTTCCTTTAATCGACATACGCCTTCCTCTGTCGTATGGGATAAGTTAAGACGTGTGGCTGGAAAACCGAACCATATGCCCATCGCCGGTCTCAAAACACCTACCGGAGCTGTTGTTGATACATTTGACGTGGCGAATACTTTAGGCAGTGCTTTCGCTCAGGTGTCTAGCTCAGGCAACTATTCCCCTGAATTTCTTACAGTTAAGAACCAGGTGGAATCTCAAGAATTCTCGTTTCTTTCTGGCAACCTTGAGGATTATAATCGCCTTTTCACCCTGGCAGAGCTAGACAATGCACTCTCCTCTTCACGACACTCAGCACCAGGTCCAGATGGTATCCACGTCCAAATGTTGCAACATCTCTCTCCTGATGGCAAAGATTTCCTACTCGAGGTCTATAATCGTGTCTGGGTTGATGGCATTTTTCCAGACAAGTGGCGGGAGGCCACCATCATACCCATTCTTAAACCTGGAAAGGACCGCCATCTTCCTTCCAGTTACCGTCCTATTTCCCTCACCAGTTGCGTGTGCAAGGTGATGGAACGCATGATCAATGGACGGTTGGTGTGGTGGCTGGAATCCCACAATCTTCTGACGAACATCCAGTGTGGCTTTCGACGACGACGTTCAACTGCTGACCACCTTGTCTCTCTGTCAACTCAGATTATGGACGGGTTTCTTAAGAACAGCCCCACAGTTGGGATATTTTTTGACCTCGAGAAGGCCTACGACACGTGTTGGCGGGCGGGAATATTGCGTTCTCTGCACAACTGGAACATACGTGGACGCCTACCGTTGGTCATTCAGGAGTTTATGCGGGATCGCGTTTTTCGAGTGAGGGTGGGTTCGGTTTTTTCTAACCATTTTATTCAAGAGAACGGAGTGCCGCAGGGCTCGGTACTCAGCGTGACTCTATTTGCTATTGCGATAAATTCCATATCACTATGTGTGCCTCAAGGTGTCTCTTCCTGTTTATTCGTGGACGACTTTGCCATCTTCTGTACTTCTCAGCGTACACCGTTTTTGGAACGCCGTCTCCAGCGGTGTTTGGACAATCTCTATGCATGGAGCTCGAAACACGGTTTTCGTTTCTCCGCTGAGAAGACAGTCTGCGTTAACTTCTGGCGCCGTAAGTGGCAAATGCCGCCGTCTCTTCGACTCGGGCCATATTTACTTCCTTTCGCAGACGAGGCGAGATTCCTTGGTTTGATCTTCGATCGGAAACTTTGTTGGGCACCACAAATAGCACAGCTTAGAGCACGATGTGACCGTTCTCTAAATCTTCTACGGATACTAAGTGGCAAGTCTTGGAGTGCGGATCGGACGGCATTGCTCCGTCTTTATCGTGCTGTGATTCGTTCGAAGTTGGACTATGGCAGCATTGTGTATTCTTCAGCTCGACCTTCAGTGCTCAGAAGGTTAGACACAGTCCATAACCAGGGCATCCGTGTGGCCGTTGGAGCTTTTCCAACGAGCCCAGTTGTTAGCCTCTACGCCGAATCGGGAGAACCTCCTCTGCGTTGTCGGCGTGATGTCCTGCTTGCTAATTATGGCTGTGGGCTGAAGTGTATGCCTGGGCATCCAACTTATCACGCGTTTTTCTCCCCTGAGCTGCACGAGCGATACTGCCTCCGCTCTCTGAGCCCCAGGCCAGCAGGTTTTCGTTTCCGTGAGCTTCTACGCGAGCACCATGTTGACATTCCTCGGCTGTTATCCAAGGGAGAGGGTATACACCCCCCTTGGTTACGCGCTACCTCCCATGTCGATCTCGGGATGACGCTCTACGGGAAATCTGTTACGCCTCTTGATAGTATTCGTCGTTGCTTTTTAGAATTTTTATCCAAATACAGTGGCCGTATTTGTATTTACACCGATGGTAGTAAGAGCCCCGACGGTGTTGGATGTGCCTTTGTAACTGGCACCGCAACTTCTACTTACGGTTTGCCTAGTTGCACATCTATATATTCTGCCGAGCTATATGCTATTTATCAAGCCCTTCTGTATATTCGACGTCGAAAATTAGGTGACTGCCTTATTCTTAGTGATTCCCTTAGTGCCCTTCAGAGCATTCGTGAGCTGTACAATTACCATCCTTTGGTGCAGCGCATCCAGGACGTTCTCCACATTTTGCACGTTTCTGGTTTTAATGTGGAGTGCGCATGGATTCCTGGACACGTTGGCTTGCCAGGGAATGACACGGCGGATTTGGCAGCGAAATCGGCAGTCACAGCGCCCAGTGTTACGATTACCCTTTCAACAGCAGAAGATTTTAGAGCGGCAGTACGGAGAGCCGTTTTTTCGACTTGGCATGCGGAGTGGTCGGCTCTCCGTGGTAATAAGCCGCGAGAGGTGAAGGACCTCCCTATCAACTGGGTAACTTCCTCTCGTTTATTCCGCCGGGAGGAGGTAGTACTAGCTCGGCTAAGAATTGGCCACTGTATTTTTACGCACAGTTACCTTTTTAAACGTGAACCTGCTCCTGTCTGTGCGCACTGTGGGGAGGCACAGACAGTTCGTCATGTGTTGCTGGAGTGTGGTCACCTGGCACACATTCGGTCATCTATGGGCATGCCGGGCTCTCTTGCTGAGGTCCTGGCAGATGACCCAAGAGCAGTGGACAGGGTTTTTAAATTTTTAGCAAAACTTTCTTTTACCTTGACGTTTTAGTGTGATAGCGGTTTTTTAAACTCTTTTGGTTTTAATGTGTTGATTTTAGATGGAGTTTTATATCCAGCTCTGGTTAGAGGGCTGGACGTTTCTGTTACTTCCGTTTCAACTGTGTTAGCTCTTTTATTTGTGTTTACTTTTTTGTTTGGTATTTTCTTACTGGCTATTGCCAAGTTTTAATCATAAGGGCGCTTATGACCTCGGCAGTTGAGCGCCCTTAAACACCATCATCATCATCAAGGCTAAAAACGCGACGAGGCTGTGAGACGGTACGCTACTAGGGGAGGTCCACAATAAAGAACAGTCGGACAAACTACTTCATGCTACACTGTTGGGTTCGTACAGCGTCAAAGTTTACCCCCACAAGTCAAGGAACACCAGTAGAGATGTTGTGACCACCTCTAACTTAGACAACCTGTCCAATAAAGATATTGCCACCCATCTTTCCCATCAGCGAGTTTGTCAGGCGTACCGTCTGCGTGGTAAACGTGACGGCAAGTAGAACCCATTGCGCACGATCCTTCTCACGTTCAAGGGCACTATTCTTCCAGAATTTATATACTCTGGTTACGATCGTGCTGCCGTCCGCTCGTATGTGCCGAACACGATGCCGTATTCAAGTGCTAGCTCTTCGGGCACACCCAAGCCGCCTGTGCCCTACCTGGAACAAGCAATCGTTGTGGTCTAGCGGCCCACTTTGACACAGGCTGTACACGTGAACCGTGCTGTGTGAACTGTAAAGGAAGCCATCCGTCTAGCTCTCGAATGTGTCCCAGGAACTTGGATGAGAAATGTATACAAGAATTACGTGTGAAAGAACATCTTACTTTCCTGAGGCGCGGCGCCGCTTTGAACAGCTGAAGCCTGCTATCACCACAGGATACTCCTCAGCTATTCGCTGTAATCTTGTTTACTCTGCCGGTTTATAGACTGTGCCTGTCGCAGACGCGTCGACGCAAAATGACTTGTGCACAGCCTCTGCTGCTTTACATGCTCGATCATCTGCATCCCCGTGTACGCCGTCTGATGCACAGCAGCAAGCTCAACCTCCTGTTAATCCATGGCATCCCAGTTCATCCTTCGCAGGAGACCGTTCCCGCCAACGTAGTATACAGACGAGCCGAACTACGAAAACATCACGCTCTCGTTCTGCGAACCAAAGGGTATCTTCGGACTCCCGACCACCGGTGGAGTCTGAGGACGACACAGGTTTTAAGATAGTTCGTTCCAAATCCGCTATGGTGAGAAAGAAAGAAATTACACCACCTTAATTTCTATCTCACCATGGATATATTCCAGGGGAATGTCAATGGGATCAGGGCCCGTCTACCCCCCAGGGGCCTACTACGGTAGGTACGGGTTAGGCGCACCCGGGGTCCCGAGCCACCTTGACTCCCTCTGTGGGCAACCTCAGAGTGGTGAGGGAGTCAGTAGGTCAAAATGCCCACCCACGTGTAGGCCGTGCGTGGAGACCCGTGTCGGTGAAGAGGAATATCCTGGTTGGTTGAGGGTTGCGTACCTGAGCCTGGGCTTCTGTCTTTCAGTAACTGGGGAGGGTGCGCAGCCTAATACACCGCTTTGGTTTCTGATTTGCCTAAACGGGAGGCTAGGGACTAACCCACCCCTAGTCAATCGGCCAGGACTAGGTATTACACCGAACTCCAGGGTGAGTGGGACGGCGAGCCCGCTATATCCCCTGTGTAGCCCTGTCACCCCAGTGGGGTGACCCCTCGTTGGGCTCCGTGGTGGGTGGGGAGCACTGGGGGATGAATTTATACAATTTTTTTTTATGGCATCAAAACTTAAACCCCTGATTTCAAATAAAGACGTTGGAAAGGAAGTAGTCGAGTCATGTGGTCCTCGCTACTTGGTTATTCATAGGACAGAGGAAGGTAAGAAGTTCCTTACGGTGAGCCCTTTTACTATCCAAAAGGGTCTCGATGCCATTGCTGGTCCTGTTAAATCCTGCGTTCGAGCTCGCAATTGTACACTTCTTGTCGAAGCCAACTCCGCCTCGCAAGCTGCAAGGATACTCAAAGCCACCATGTTAGCCAGCTATCCAGTGAAGGTCGAGGTGCACAAGTCGCTGAACTCCTCCCGCGGTGTAGTAACAACCCGCGCGTTGGACGGTTTGTCTATTGAGGAGATCCAAGAAAATCTAGCGACTCAGGGTGTCTCAGCTGTTTATCGGGTACAATGTAAGATCAACGGTGAATTCCTACCTACTCGTACCCTGTTTCTTACTTTTGATCGGGTTGATCTGCCTCAAAAGATTAGAGCAGGGTATGAAGCCATCGAAGTTAGGCCTTATATACCCAATCCGCTGAGGTGCTTTAAATGCCAACGTTTTGGTCACACTAGTGAGTTGTGTACCGGCAAGTCCACCTGCGTCCACTGCGGTGACACCTCCCACGATGGGGCTTGTGCTTCAGCTCCATCGTGTGTGAACTGTAACGGGGAACACCCATCTAGTTCCCGAGACTGCCCCCGTTTTGCAGAGGAACGAGCGATCCAGGAGATACGGGTGAAAGAGAAGGTGTCCTTCTTGGAAGCCCGGAAGCTCCTGCGACTCCGCCAACCCTCTGCCCCGAGGTCCGGTACCTATAGCTCAGTTGCAGCTAAACCGGTACCGCGTCGGGAAATCGCAACACAGACCGGCGATATGAACGGGGCTACAATTGCGGAAAAGGTTATTTTAGCCCAAGCGCTGCCAAAGCCTTCGGCACCTACACCCAAGTTGGTATCAACATCTGCCAAATCCGCCAGCTTACAGAATAGTCCTGCACACTTGTCACCTAAAGCCTCGACCTCCGGAACTAAAGCTATTAAATTCACGACGTCTTCTGCCCCAGAAAAACAGTTTAAGACCAAGTATGTACGACAAGACTTTTTGAAAGAGAATGTGCAATCTATTACCAAGTCATCTAAAGGTAAGAAAAGTTCACGCAACTCCACACGTGTATCCTCCTCTGAAGGGTCATCTGGGGAGGAGGGCGTGAATCGGCGACGGCCGTCTTCGCCGATCAGCACATCCAATCGGTTCGAACTACTTGGACCTAAAACTGCTCTTGAAAAAGGGACCTCCCTTGTGGAGGAGATGGACCAGGAGGATTCTGCCGCCACTGCCAGAGGGACAGTGCGGAAACGGCAGGATCGTGCTCCTGAAAATAGTACTAGCCCAACGCCTAAGAAGAACAAATTGAACCGACCAGCTAATCCCAATCTGCAGAAGCGTCTTTCGATTTGAAACTTATCCCATAATATACTCAATGGCTATCCTCCATTGGAACATACGCGGAATTCGACCACATCGACCAGAGCTTGACTTGTTGCTGCGCCAGCATGAACCCTTGGCTGTATGTTTACAAGAGACGAAGCTCCGTCCACAGGACACCGTTACCATCAGGCAGTACTCCTCCGTACGATGTGATTTATCCCCGGATGACGGTGTCCCGGCACATGGGGGCACTATGATGCTTATTCGAGATGATATTTTTGCCAACTCCGTACCCATACAATCTGCAATCCAGTCCGTTGCTGTCAGCATTAAGCTACCCTCCGCTTCATTCACCATTTGCAGTATCTATTTGCCTCCATCTGCGGACCTCTCGCACAGCGACTTAGAACACCTCATTTCGCAGTTGCCACCACCCTTTTTATTGGTAGGCGACGTGAATGCCCATCACCCTCTTTGGGGCTCTCCTCGGGCTTGTGCGAGAGGTACGCTACTTAAAGATTTCTTGGATAGTCAGAATCTTGCTCTCTTGAACACCGGAGAGCCCACCTTTCTATCTGACGCATTTCATAGTTTTTCACACATTGACATTGCAATTTGTTCCCCGCAGCTGTCAGTCACCTTATGCTGGAATATCATCTCGGATTTGCATTCTAGTGACCACTTTCCTTGTCGTATTAGTGTCTTGACACCCGTTGTATGTTCCACCCTTTTACCTAGTTGGCGCCTAGACCACGCCAGCTGGGAACTGTACTCCCACTTGGCTGAATTTAGCTACGAAGAGCACGACTCTGTGAACCACTTGGTCGAACATCTCACAGGGACCATTCTTTCTGCTGCTGAGCAATCCATTCCGCGTTCGACTGGCTACAGCCGTCGATTTCCGGTACCTTGGTGGACCGCTGACTGTCGGGATGCTATTCGCGCTCGCAGACGAGCTCTACGGGTTTTCCAGCGTTTTCCTACACTGGATAACCTGATACACTATAAACGGATGCGTGCACATTCTAGGCGGGTTATTAAGGATAGCAAAAAGATGTCATGGAATAAATTCGTGGGTTCCTTTAATCGACATACACCTTCCTCTGTCGTATGGGATAAGTTAAGACGTGTGGCTGGGAAACCGAACCATATGCCCATCGCCGGTTTCAAAACACCTACCGGAGCTGTTGTTGATACATTTGACGTGGCGAATACTTTAGGCAGTGCTTTCGCTGAGGTGTCTAGCTCAGGCAACTATTCCCCTGAGTTTCTTACAGTTAAGAACCAGGTGGAATCTCAAGAATTCTCGTTTCTTTCTGGCAACCTTGAGGATTATAATCGCCTTTTCACCCTGGCAGAGCTAGACAATGCACTCTCCTCTTCACGACACTCAGCACCAGGTCCAGATGGTATCCACGTCCAAATGTTGCAACATCTCTCTCCTGATGGCAAAGATTTCCTACTCGAGGTCTATAATCGTGTCTGGGTTGATGGCATTTTTCCAGACAAGTGGCGGGAGGCCACCATCATACCCATTCTTAAACCTGGAAAGGACCGCCATCTTCCTTCCAGTTACCGTCCTATTTCCCTCACCAGTTGCGTTTGCAAGGTGATGGAACGCATGATCAATGGACGGTTGGTGTGGTGGCTGGAATCCCACAATCTTCTGACGAACATCCAGTGTGGCTTTCGACGACGACGTTCAACTGCTGACCACCTTGTCTCTCTGTCAACTCAGATTATGGACGGGTTTCTTAAGAACAGCCCCACAGTTGGGATATTTTTTGACCTCGAGAAGGCCTACGACACGTGTTGGCGGGCGGGAATATTGCGTTCTCTGCACAACTGGAACATACGTGGACGCCTACCGTTGGTCATTCAGGAGTTTATGCGGGACCGCGTTTTTCGAGTGAGGGTGGGTTCGGTTTTTTCTAACCATTTTATTCAAGAGAACGGAGTGCCGCAGGGCTCGGTACTCAGCGTGACTCTATTTGCTATTGCGATAAATTCCATATCACTATGTGTGCCTCAAGGTGTCTCTTCCTGTTTATTCGTGGACGACTTTGTCATCTTCTGTACTTCTCAGCGTACACCGTTTTTGGAACGCCGTCTCCAGCGGTGTTTGGACAATCTCTATGCATGGAGCTCGAAACACGGTTTTCGTTTCTCCGCTGAGAAGACAGTCTGCGTTAACTTCTGGCGCCGTAAGTGGCATATGCCGCCGTCTCTTCGACTCGGGCCAGATTTACTTCCTTTCGCAGACGAGGCGAGATTCCTTGGTTTTATCTTCGATCGGAAACTTTGTTGGGCACCACAAATAGCACAGCTTAGAGCACGATGTGACCGTTCTCTAAATCTTTTACGGATACTAAGTGGCAAGTCTTGGGGTGCGGATCGGACGACATTGCTCCGTCTTTATCGTGCTGTGATTCGTTCGAAGTTGGACTATGGCAGCATTGTGTATTCTTCAGCTCGACCTTCAGTGCTCAGAAGGTTAGACACAGTCCATAACCAGGGCATCCGTGTGGCCGTTGGAGCTTTTCCAACGAGCCCAGTTGTTAGCCTCTACGCCGAATCGGGAGAACCTCCTCTGCGTTGTCGGCGTGATGTCCTGCTTGCTAATTATGGCTGTGGGCTGAAGTGTATGCCTGGGCATCCAACTTATCACGCGTTTTTCTCCCCTGAGCTGCACGAGCGATACTGCCTCCGCTCTCTGAGCCCCAGGCCAGCAGGTTTTCGTTTCCGTGAGCTTCTACGCCAGCACCATGTTGACATTCCTCGGCTGTTATCCAAGGGAGAGAGTATACACCCCCCTTGGTTACGCGCTACCTCCCATGACGATCTCGGGATGACGCTCTACGGGAAATCTGTTA
This sequence comes from Hymenopus coronatus, assembly GCA_030762935.1. Classification (NCBI taxonomy): domain Eukaryota; kingdom Metazoa; phylum Arthropoda; class Insecta; order Mantodea; family Hymenopodidae; genus Hymenopus; species Hymenopus coronatus. The sequence goes on along the minus strand of CM060900.1, from coordinate 274,280,531 downwards.
CGCCTCTTGATAGTATTCGTCGTTGCTTTTTAGAATTTTTATCCAAATACAGTGGCCGTATTTGTATTTACACCGATGGTAGTAAGAGCCCCGACGGTGTTGGATGTGCCTTTGTAACTGGCACCGCAACTTCTACTTACGGTTTGCCTAGTTGCACATCTATATATTCTGCCGAGCTATATGCTATTTATCAAGCCCTTCTGTATATTCGACGTCGAAAATTAGGTGACTGCCTTATTCTTAGTGATTCCCTTAGTGCCCTTCAGAGCATTCGTGAGCTGTACAATTACCATCCTTTGGTGCAGCGCATCCAGGACGTTCTCCACATTTTGCACGCTTCTGGTTTTAATGTGGAGTGCGCATGGATTCCTGGACACGTTGGCTTGCCAGGGAATGACACGGCGGATTTGGCAGCGAAATCGGCAGTCACAGCGCCCAGTGTTACGATTACCCATTCAACAGCAGAAGATTTTAGAGTGGCTGTACGGAGAGCCGTTTTTTCGACTTGGCATGCGGAGTGGTCGGCTCTCCGTGGTAATAAGCTGCGAGAGGTGAAGGACCTCCCTGTCAACTGGGTAACCTCCTCTCGTTTATTCCGCCGGGAGGAGGTAGTACTAGCTCGGCTAAGAATTGGCCACTGTATTTTTACTCACAGTTACCTTTTTAAACGTGAACCTGGTCCTGTCTGTGCGCTCTGTGGGGAGGCACAGACAGTTCGTCATGTGTTGCTGGAGTGTGGTCACCTGGCACACATTCGGTCATCTATGGGCATGCCGGCCTCTCTTGCTGAGGTCCTGGCAGATGACCCAAGAGCAGTGGACAGGGTTTTTAAATTTTTAGCAAAACTTTCTTTTACCTTGACGTTTTAGTGTGATAGCGGTTTTTTTAAACTCTTTTGGTTTTAATGTGTTGATTTTAGATGGAGTTTTATATCCAGCTCTGGTTAGAGGGCTGGACGTTTCTGTTACTTCCGTTTCAACTGTGTTAGCTCTTTTATTTGTGTTTACTTTTTTGTTTGGTATTTTCTTACTGGCTATTGCCAAGTTTTAATCATAAGGGCGCTTATGACCTCGGCAGTTGAGCGCCCTTAAACACCATCATCATCATCATCAGCCCCGACGGTGTTGGATGTGCCTTTTTCACTGGCACCGCAACTTCTACTTACGGTTTGCCTAGTTGCACATCTATATATTCTGCCGAGCTATATGCTATTTATCAAGCCCTTCTGTATATTCGACGTCGAAAATTAGGTGACTGCCTTATTCTTAGTGATTCCCTTAGTGCCCTTCAGAGCATTCGTGAGCTGTACAATTACCATCCTTTGGTGCAGCGCATCCAGGACGTTCTCCACATTTTGCACGCTTCTGATTTTAATGTGGAGTACGAATGAATTCCTGGACACCTTGGCTTGTTGGGGACTGACACTGCGGATTTGGCAGTGAAATCGGCAGCCACAGCGCCCAGTATTACCATTACCCATTCAACAGCAGAAGATTTTGGACTGGCTGTACGGAGAACCGTTTTTTCGACTTGGCATGCGGAGTGGTTGGCTCTCCGTGGTAATAAGCTGCGAGAGGTGAAGGACCTCCCTGTCAACTGGGTAACCTCCTCTCGTTTATCCCGCCGGGAGGAGGTAGTACTAGCTCGGATAACAATTGGCCACTGTATTTTTACTCACAGTTACCTTTTTAAACGTGAACCTGCTCCTGTCTGTGCGCCTTGTGGGGAGACACAGACAGTTCGTCATGTGTTGCTGGAGTGTGGTCACCTGGCACACATTCGGTCATCTATGGGCATGCCAGCCTCTCTTGCCGAGGTACTGGCAGATGACCCAAGAGCAGTGGACAGGGTTTTTAAATTTTTAGGAACAGTTGCTTTTACCTTGACGTTTTAGTGTGATAGCAGCTTTTTAATTCTTTTAGTTTTAATGTGTTGGTTTTAGATGGAGTTTTATATTCAGCTCTGGTTAGAGGGCTGGACAGTTCTTTTACTTCTGTTTTCTACTCTTTTAGCTCTTTTACTTGTGTTTACTTTTTTTCAATGATATTTTCTTACTGCGTATTGCCAAGTGTTAATCATAAGTGCGCTGGTGACCTCGGCATTTGAGCGCCCTTAAACACCATTATCATCATCTTCTTCCGGGGCGAGCACGGATCGATGGCCATCATCTTTTCGAACAGAAATTTTCTATTGGAAAGGGATCCTCTCCCGTGGAAGAGATGGAACACGAGGATTCTGCACTCAATGCCAAACGAACAATGCCTAATAGGCAGGACCCTGCTCCTGGAAGCAATGCTAGTCCAACAGCAAAAAAGAAGAAATTAAACCGACCAGTACAACCGAATCTGTAGAAACGTTTTTCAATTTAATAACTATCCCATACTTTTAACAATGGCTATTCTAAAGTGGAACATACGCGGCATTCGACCCCATCGAGGCGAGCTTGAACTATTGCTCAACCAGAATCAGCCTCTAGTCGTTTGCCTATAAGAGACAAAACTCCGTCCGCAGGATTCTGTCACATTTAGACACTATTCTTCTGTACCGCGTGCCCCCCAGGGGCCTACTACGGTAGGTACGGGTTAGGCGCACCCGGGGTCCCGAGCCACCTTGACTCCCTCTGTGGGCAACCTCAGAGTGGTGAGGGAGCCAGAAGGTCAAAATGCCCACCCACGTGTAGGCCGTGCGTGGAGACCCGTGTCGGTGAAGAGGAATATCCTGGTTGGTTGAGGGTTGCGTACCTGAGCCTGGGCTTCTGTCTTTCAGTAACTGGGGAGGGTGCGCAGCCTAATACACCGCTTTGGTTTCTGATTTGCCTAAACGGGAGGCTAGGGACTAACCCACCCCTAGTCAATCGGCCAGGACTAGGTATTACACCGAACTCCAGGGTGAGTGGGACGGCGAGCCCGCTATATCCCCTGTGTAGCCCTGTCATCCCAGTGGGGTGACCCCTCGTTGGGCTCCGTGGTGGGTGGGGAGCACTGGGGGATGAATTTATACCATTTTTTCTATGGCACCAAAACAAAAAACCCTTAATAAAGACGTTGGAAAGGAAGTAGTCGAGTCATGTGGTCCTCGCTACTTGGTCATTCATAGGACAGAGGAAGGTAAGAAGTTTCTTACGGTGAGCCCTTTTACTATCCAAAAGGGTCTCGATGCCATTGCTGGTCCTGTTAAATCCTGCGTTCGAGCTCGCAATGGTACACTTCTTGTCGAAACCAACTCCGCCTCGCAAGCTGCAAGAATACTTAAAGCCACCATGTTAGCCAGCTATCCAGTGAAGGTCGAGGTGCACAAGTCGCTGAACTCCTCCCGCGGTGTAATAACAACCCGCGCGTTGGACGGTTTGTCCATTGAGGAGATCAAAGAAAATCTTGCGACTCAGGGTGTCTCAGCTGTTTATCGGGTACAACGTAAGATCAACGGTGAATTCCTGCCTACTCGTACCCTGTTTCTTACTTTTGATCGGGTTGATCTGCCTCAAAAGATTAGAGCAGGGTATGAAGCCATCGAAGTTAGGCCTTATATACCCAATCCGCTGAGGTGCTTTAAATGCCAACGTTTTGGTCACACAAGTGAGTTGTGTACCGGCAAGTCCACCTGCGTCCACTGCGGTGACATCTCCCACGATGGGGCCTGTGCTTCAGCTCCATCGTGTGTGAACTGTAACGGGGAACACCCATCTAGTTCCCGAGACTGCCCCCGTTTTGCAGAGGAACGAGCGATCCAGGAGATACGGGTGAAAGAGAAGGTGTCCTTCTTGGAAGCCCGGAAGCTCCTGCGACTCCGCCAACCCTCTGCCCCGAGGTCCGGTACCTATAGCTCAGTTGCAGCTAAACCGGTACCGCGTCGGGAAATCGCAACACAGACCGGCGATATGAACGGGGCTACAATTGCGGAAAAGGTTATTTTAGCCCAAGCGCTGCCAAAGCCTTCGGCACCTACACCCAAGTTGGTATCAACATCTGCCAAATCCGCTAGCTTACAGAATAGTCCTGCACAGTTGTCACCGAAAGCCTCGACCTCTGGAACTAAAGTTGGTAAATTCACGACGTCTTCTGCCCCGGAAAAACAGTTTAAGACCAAGTATGTACGACAAGACTTTTTGAAAGAGAATGTGCAATCTATTACCAAGTCATCTAAAGGTAAGAAAAGTTCACGCAACTCCACACGTGTATCCTCCTCTGAAGGGTCATCTGGGGAGGAGGGCGTGAATCGGCGACGGCCGTCTTCGCCGATCAGCACATCCAATCGGTTCGAACTACTTGGACCTAAAACTGCTCTTGAAAAAGGGACCTCCCTTGTGGAGGAGATGGACCAGGAGGATTCTGCCGCCACTGCCAGAGGGACAGTGCGGAAACGGCAGGATCGTGCTCCTGAAAATAGTACTAGCCCAACGCCTAAGAAGAACAAATTGAACCGACCAGCTAATCCCAATCTGCAGAAGCGTCTTTCGATTTGAAACTTATCCCATAATATACTCAATGGCTATCCTCCATTGGAACATACGCGGAATTCGACCACATCGACCAGAGCTTGACTTGTTGCTGCGCCAGCATGAACCCTTGGCTGTATGTTTACAAGAGACGAAGCTCCGTCCACAGGACACCGTTACCATCAGGCAGTACTCCTCCGTACGATGTGATATATCCCCGGAGGACGGTGTCCCGGCACATGGGGGCACTATGATGCTTATTCGAGATGATATTTTTGCCAACTCCGTACCCATACAATCTGCAATCCAGTCCGTTGCTGTCAGCATTAAGCTACCCTCCGCTTCATTCACCATTTGCAGTATCTATTTGCCTCCATCTGCGGACCTCTCGCACAGCGACTTAGAACACCTCATTTCGCAGTTGCCACCACCCTTTTTATTGGTAGGCGACGTGAATGCCCATCACCCTCTTTGGGGCTCTCCTCGGGCTTGTGCGAGAGGTACGCTACTTAAAGACTTCTTGGATAGTCAGAATCTTGCTCTCTTGAACACCGGAGAGCCCACCTTTCTATCTGACGCATTTCATAGTTTTTCACACATTGACATTGCAATTTGTTCCCCTCAGCTGGCAGTCACCTTATGCTGGAATATCATCTCGGATTTGCATTCTAGTGACCACTTTCCTTGTCGTATTAGTGTCTTGACACCCGTTGTATGTTCCACCCGTTTACCTAGTTGGCGCCTAGACCACGCCAGCTGGGAACTGTACTCCCACTTGGCTGAATTTAGCTACGAAGAGCACGACTCTGTGAACCACTTGGTCGAACATCTTACAGGGACCATTCTTTCTGCTGCTGAGCAATCCATTCCGCGTTCGACTGGCTACAGCCGTCGATTTCCGGTACCTTGGTGGACCGCTGACTGTCGGGATGCTATTCGCGCTCGCAGACGAGCTCTACGGGTTTTCCAGCGTTTTCCTACACTGGATAACCTGATACACTATAAACGGATGCGTGCACATTCTAGGCGGGTTATTAAGGATAGCAAAAAGATGTCATGGAATAAATTCGTGGGTTCCTTTAATCGACATACACCTTCCTCTGTCGTATGGGATAAGTTAAGACGTGTGGCTGGGAAACCGAACCATATGCCCATCGCCGGTCTGAAAACACCTACCGGAGCTGTTGTTGATACATTTGACGTGGCAAATACTTTAGGCAGTGCTTTCGCTCAGGTGTCTAGCTCAGGCAACTATTCCCCTGAGTTTCTTACAGTTAAGAACCAGGTGGAATCTCAAGAATTCTCGTTTCTTTCTGGCAACCTTGAGGATTATAATCGCCTTTTCACCCTGGCAGAGCTAGACAATGCACTCTCCTCTTCACGACACTCAGCACCAGGTCCAGATGGTATCCACGTCCAAATGTTGCAACATCTCTCTCCTGATGGCAAAGATTTCCTACTCGAGGTCTATAATCGTGTCTGGGTTGATGGCATTTTTCCAGACAAGTGGCGGGAGGCCACCATCATACCCATTCTTAAACCTGGAAAGGACCGCCATCTTCCTTCCAGTTACCGTCCTATTTCCCTCACCAGTTGCGTTTGCAAGGTGATGGAACGCATGATTAATGGACGGTTGGTGTGGTGGCTGGAATCCCACAATCTTCTGACGAACATCCAGTGTGGCTTTCGACGACGACGTTCAACTGCTGACCACCTTGTCTCTCTGTCAACTCAGATTATGGACGGGTTTCTTAAGAACAGCCCCACAGTTGGGATATTTTTTGACCTCGAGAAGGCCTACGACACGTGTTGGCGGGCGGGAATATTGCGTTCTCTGCACAACTGGAACATACGTGGACGCCTACCGTTGGTCATTCAGGAGTTCATGCGGGACCGCGTTTTTCGAGTGAGGGTGGGTTCGGTTTTTTCTAACCATTTTATTCAAGAGAACGGAGTGCCGCAGGGCTCGGTACTCAGCGTGACTCTATTTGCTATTGCGATAAATTCCATATCACTATGTGTGCCTCAAGGTGTCTCTTCCTGTTTATTCGTGGACGACTTTGCCATCTTCTGTACTTCTCAGCGTACACCGTTTTTGGAACGCCGTCTCCAGCGGTGTTTGGACAATCTCTATGCATGGAGCTCGAAACACGGTTTTCGTTTCTCCGCTGAGAAGACAGTCTGCGTTAACTTCTGGCGCCGTAAGTGGCATATGCCGCCGTCTCTTCTACTCGGGCCAGATTTACTTCCTTTCGCAGACGAGGCGAGATTCCTTGGTTTGATCTTCGATCGGAAACTTTGTTGGGCACCACAAATAGCACAGCTTAGAGCACGATGTGACCGTTCTCTAAATCTTTTACGGATACTAAGTGGCAAGTCTTGGGGTGCGGATCGGACGACATTGCTCCGTCTTTATCGTGCTGTGATTCGTTCGAAGTTGGACTATGGCAGCATTGTGTATTCTTCAGCTCGACCTTCAGTGCTCAGAAGGTTAGACACAGTCCATAACCAGGGCATCCGTGTGGCCGTTGGAGCTTTTCCAACGAGCCCAGTTGTTAGCCTCTACGCCGAATCGGGAGAACCTCCTCTGCGTTGTCGGCGTGATGTCCTGCTTGCTAATTATGGCTGTGGGCTGAAGTGTATGCCTGGGCATCCAACTTATCACGCGTTTTTCTCCCCTGAGCTGCACGAGCGATACTGCCTCCGCTCTCTGAGCCCCAGGCCAGCAGGTTTTCGTTTCCGTGAGCTTCTACGCCAGCACCATGTTGACATTCCTCGGCTGTTATCCAAGGGAGAGAAAATACACCCCCCTTGGTTACGCGCTACCTCCCATGTCGATCTCGGGATGACGCTCTACGGGAAATCTGTTACGCCTCTTGATAGTATTCGTCGTTGCTTTTTAGAATTTTTATCCAAATACAGTGGCCGTATTTGTATTTACACCGATGGTAGTAAGAGCCCCGACGGTGTTGGATGTGCCTTTGTAACTGGCACCGCAACTTCTACTTACGGTTTGCCTAGTTGCACATCTATATATTCTGCCGAGCTATATGCTATTTATCAAGCCCTTCTGTATATTCGACGTCGAAAATTAGGTGACTGCCTTATTCTTAGTGATTCCCTTAGTGCCCTTCAGAGCATTCGTGAGCTGTACAATTACCATCCTTTGGTGCAGCGCATCCAGGACGTTCTCCACATTTTGCACGCTTCTGGTTTTAATGTGGAGTGCGCATGGATTCCTGGACACGTTGGCTTGCCAGGGAATGACACGGCGGATTTGGCAGCGAAATCGGCAGTCACAGCGCCCAGTGTTACGATTACCCATTCAACAGCAGAAGATTTTAGAGTGGCTGTACGGAGAGCCGTTTTTTCGACTTGGCATGCGGAGTGGTCGGCTCTCCGTGGTAATAAGCTGCGAGAGGTGAAGGACCTCCCTGTCAACTGGGTAACCTCCTCTCGTTTATTCCGCCGGGAGGAGGTAGTACTAGCTCGGCTAAGAATTGGCCACTGTATTTTTACTCACAGTTACCTTTTTAAACGTGAACCTGCTCCTGTCTGTGCGCTCTGTGGGGAGGCACAGACAGTTCGTCATGTGTTGCTGGAGTGTGGTCACCTGGCACACATTCGGTCATCTATGGGCATGCCGGCCTCTCTTGCTGAGGTCCTGGCAGATGACCCAAGAGCAGTGGACAGGGTTTTTAAATTTTTAGCAAAACTTTCTTTTACCTTGACGTTTTAGTGTGATAGCGGTTTTTTAAACTCTTTTGGTTTTAATGTGTTGATTTTAGATGGAGTTTTATATCCAGCTCTGGTTAGAGGGCTGGACGTTTCTGTTACTTCCGTTTCAACTGTGTTAGCTCTTTTATTTGTGTTTACTTTTTTGTTTGGTATTTTCTTACTGGCTATTGCCAAGTTTTAATCATAAGGGCGCTTATGACCTCGGCAGTTGAGCGCCCTTAAACACCATCATCATCATCATCTTGTACCGCGTGATTTATCACCTACAGAAGGAACTCCAGCACACGGGGGCACTATGATGCTCATCAGAGATGATATTTACGCTGATTCTGTCTCCTTACAGTCCGAAATCCAGTCAGTCGCTGTGGGAATTACACTGCCATCTGCCAGATTTACCGTTTGTAGTATCTATCTGCCTCTCTCTTCCGACCTCTCGCGCACTGATTTAGACGACCTCATTTCCCAGCCATCAACACCATTCCTGTTGGTAGGGGACATGAAAGCCCACCACCCAATTTGGGGCTCACCGGGGGGATGTGCGAGAGGTCACGTACTCGCCGATTGCTTGGACACTAATAACCTCTCTCTCCTGAATACTGGAGAGCCCACATTTCTTTCTGACGCCTTGAATAGTTTCTCACACCAGGATATGGCAGTTTGTTCTCTACAGTTGGCGATTTCATTCCAATGGAATGTTCTCTCTTATTTACATTCTAGCTACCACTTTCCTATTCTCATTAGTCTCTTAGCACAAGCTCCATGTTCCACTGGTTTACCTATATGGCGCATCGATAGAGCTAATTGGCACCTCTATCCTAGCTTGGTCGTTTTCAGCTATACTGAGCACGACTCTTGTGAATCTTTTGGTCGAACACCTCACAGAGACAACTCTTTCTGCTTCCGAGCTTTCTATTCTGCGGTCAACTGGACAACCCCGTCATTTTCCTGTCCCATGGTGGACTGATAACTGCCGCAATGCTACTCGTGCTCCCAGAAGTGCTCTCAGAGTTTTCCAGTGTCGCCCTACGCTGGATAATCTCATACAATATAAACAAATGTGTGCTCAATGTAGACGAATTATTAAGGATAGCAAAAAGACATCCTGGAACAAATTTGCAGCCTCCTTTAACCGACATACGCCTTCCTCAGTCGTATGGGATAAGTTAAGGCTTGTGGCCAGAAAATCGACCCATCTACCCCTCGCCGGTCTCAACACACCTGCCGGAGCTGCTGTTGATACATTTGACGTGGCGAACACTTAAGGCAGTGAATTCGCTCAGGCGTCTAGCTCAGACATTTATTTCCCTGACTTTCTTACAGTTAAGGCTCAGGTGGAATCTCAAGGAATTTCTTTTCGTTCTGGAAACCTTCAGGATTATAATTGCCTTTTCGCCATGGCAGAGTTAAACAATGCACTTTCATGTTCGCGACACTCTGCACCAGGACCAGATTGTATCCACGTTCAAACGCTGCAATATCTCTCTCCTGGCGGTAAGGCTTTCCTACTCGAGGTCCCCCCAGGGGCCTACTACGGTAGGTACGGGTTTGGGGCACCCGGGGGTTCCCGAGCCGCTCACCGCCACTCCACCCTACCCATCGCCATTCACTGTTGCCACGTCTTTTGTTCTGCATTTGTTTGTTTCGTTTGTTTACTTTATCACCCTCTTCCTCTTCTAGGCTTATGGAACTTAGTAGTTTGTAAGGCATTAGCTTTATTAACTCCTGTCTCACCAGCAGGGATCTTTCACTATCCCCGTGGTTCCTGTCCCACGGTTTCAGCGCGGCTCCCAATTTGTGTGCTCTACGGAGGTCCCAGGCTTGAAGGTTGGGTGCACCCTCCCCACTGCCCCTATGTGTAGCCTTAGGTGCGGAGCCCGTCCATACCGTCAAGTACATTCACGTAGCTTGTTAGTAAGCCCGGCCTGTCCTGGTGTCCCGACGACCGCGTTACGTCGTTGGGATAGTTTCACGGGCCGGACGTGTTACCGCTGACGTTGCCCCGGCGTAATCAACCACAAGTCCCCAGAATCCGTGCACGTATTCTGTCACTGCACGGCCTAGAGCGGGGAGCCACAGGCGGTAATTCCTGTGGTAGGGGCTTAAAACCGGGGCGTGCATGGTGAACGGTATACGCATATGGACCAGCAGTGGTGTTTGGAGGGTAACCCTTGTGACGTAGGCCTTGGGTATCGGTCACGGGATGGTTCCCGTGACAGCACAGACCGTGGAGATTTGGTGTCTTTTCTTCTTTAACCCCCGGATGGCAGGCTGACACCGACGGTTCCGGAAGGGGGTCCTTTCAATATTTCAAACCGCGCACCACCTTCTTATTTTGTCCAGTTTATTGTTATGGCTATGTTGAACGAAACGAAGAAATTTTCAGACATAAGTCCATTCTACGTGCAAAGGGAAGTTGACAGGATCTGCGGCAAAGTTAAAACCGCGACAAGGCTGCGAGACGGTACGCTACTGGTAGAGGTCCACAATAAAGACCAATCGGACAAGCTACTTCGTGCTACTCTGTTGGGATCGTACAGCATCAAAGTTTACCCCCACAAGTCCAGGAACACCTGTAGAGGAGTTGTGACCACCTCTAGCTTAGACGACCTCTCCAATGAAGATATTGCCACCTATCTTTCAGAACAGCGAGTTTGTCAGGCGTACCGTCTACATGGTAAACGTGAGGGCAAGGAGTACCCATTGCGTACGATCTTTCTCACGTTCAAGGGTACTAGTGTTCCGGAGTTCATATACTGTGGTCCCCCCAGGGGCCTACTACGGTAGGTACGGGTTAGGCGCACCCGGGGTCCCGAGCCACCTTGACTCCCTCTGTGGGCAACCTCAGAGTGGTGAGGGAGCCAGAAGGTCAAAATGCCCACCCACGTGTAGGCCGTGCGTGGAGACCCGTGTCGGTGAAGAGGAATATCCTGGTTGATTGAGGGTTGCGTACCTGAGCCTGGGCTTCTGTCTTTCAGTAACTGGGGAGGGTGCGCAGCCTAATACACCGCTTTGGTTTCTGATTTGCCTAAACGGGAGGCTAGGGACTAACCCACCCCTAGTCAATCGGCCAGGACTAGGTATTACACCGAACTCCAGGGTGAGTGGGACGGCGAGCCCGCTATATCCCCTGTGTAGCCCTGTCACCCCAGTGGGGTGACCCCTCGTTGGGCTCCGTGGTGGGTGGGGAGCACTGGGGGATGAATTTATACAATTTTTTTTATGGCACCAAAACTTAAACCCCTGATTTCAAATAAAGACGTTGGAAAGGAAGTAGTCGAGTCATGTGGTCCTCGCTACTTGGTTATTCATAGGACAGAGGAAGGTAAGAAGTTCCTTACGGTGAGCCCTTTTACTATCCAAAAGGGTCTCGATGCCATTGCTGGTCCTGTTAAATCCTGCGTTCGAGCTCGCAATGTTACACTTCTTGTCGAAGCCAACTCCGCCTCGCAAGCTGCAAGGATACTCAAAGCCACCATGTTAGCCAGCTATCCAGTGAAGGTCGAGGTGCACAAGTCGCTGAACTCCTCCCGCGGTGTAGTAACAACCCGCGCGTTGGACGGTTTGTCTATTAAAGGAGATCCAAGAAAATCTAGCGACTCAGGGTGTCTCAGCTGTTTATCTGGTACAACGTAAGATCAACGGTGAATTCCTACCTACTCGTACCCTGTTTCTTACTTTTGATCGGGTTGATCTGCCTCAAAAGATTAGAGCAGGGTATGAAGCCATCGAAGTTAGGCCTTATATACACAATCCGCTGAGGTGCTTTAAATGCCAACGTTTTGGTCACACTAGTGAGTTGTGTACCGGCAAGTCCACCTGCGTCCACTGCGGTGACACCTCCCACGATGGGGCTTGTGCTTCAGCTCCATCGTGTGTGAACTGTAACGGGGAACACCCATCTAGTTCCCGAGACTGCCCCCGTTTTGCAGAGGAACGAGCGATCCAGGAGATACGGGTGAAAGAGAAGGTGTCCTTCTTGGAAGCCCGGAAGCTCCTGCGACTCCGCCAACCCTCTGCCCCGAGGTCCGGTACCTATAGCTCAGTTGCAGCTAAACCGGTACCGCGTCGGGAAATCGCAACACAGACCGGCGATATGAACGGGGCTACAATTGCGGAAAAGGTTATTTTAGCCCAAGCGCTGCCAAAGCCTTCGGCACCTACACCCAAGTTGGTATCAACATCTGCCAAATCCGCCAGCTTACAGAATAGTCCTGCACACTTGTCACCTAAAGCCTCGACCTCCGGAACTAAAGCTATTAAATTCACGACGTCTTCTGCCCCAGAAAAACAGTTTAAGACCAAGTATGTACGACAAGACTTTTTGAAAGAAAATGTGCAATCTATTACCAAGTCATCTAAAGGTAAGAAAAGTTCACGCAACTCCACACGTGTATCCTCCTCTGAAGGGTCATCTGGGGAGGAGGGCGTGAATCGGCGACGGCCGTCTTCGCCGATCAGCACATCCAATCGGTTCGAACTACTTGGACCGAAAACTGCTCTTGAAAAAGGGACCTCCCTTGTGGAGGAGATGGACCAGGAGGATTCTGCCGCCACTGCCAGAGGGACAGTGCGGAAACGGCAGGATCATGCTCCTGAAAATAGTACTAGCCCAACGCCTAAGAAGAACAAATTGAACCGACCAGCTAATCCCAATCTGCAGAAGCGTCTTTCGATTTGAAACTTATCCCATAATATACTCAATGGCTATCCTCCATTGGAACATACGCGGAATTCGACCACATCGACCAGAGCTTGACTTGTTGCTGCGCCAGCATGAACCCTTGGCTGTATGTTTACAAGAGACGAAGCTCCGTCCACAGGACACCGTTACCATCAGGCAGTACTCCTCCGTACGATGTGATTTATCCCCGGAGGACGGTGTCCCGGCACATGGGGGCACTATGATGCTTATTCGAGATGATATTTTTGCCAACTCCGTACCCATACAATCTGCAATCCAGTCCGTTGCTGTCAGCATTAAGCTACCCTCCGCTTCATTCACCATTTGCAGTATCTATTTGCCTCCATCTGCGGACCTCTCGCACAGCGACTTAGAACACCTCATTTCGCAGTTGCCACCACCCTTTTTATTGGTAGGCGACGTGAATGCCCATCACCCTCTTTGGGGCTCTCCTCGGGCTTGTGCGAGAGGTACGCTACTTAAAGATTTCTTGGATAGTCAGAATCTTGCTCTCTTGAACACCGGAGAGCCCACCTTTCTATCTGACGCATTTCATAGTTTTTCACACATTGACATTGCAATTTGTTCCCCTCAGCTGGCAGTCACCTTATGCTGGAATATCATCTCGGATTTGCATTCTAGTGACCACTTTCCTTGTCGTATTAGTGTCTTTACACCCGTTGTATGTTCCACCCGTTTACCTAGTTGGCGCCTAGACCACGCCAGCTGGGAACTGTACTTCCACTTGGCTGAATTTAGCTACGAAGAGCACGACTCTGTGAACCACTTGGTCGAACATCTTACAGGGACCATTCTTTCTGCTGCTGAGCAATCCATTCCGCGTTCGACTGGCTACAGCCGTCGATTTCCGGTACCTTGGTGGACCGCTGACTGTCGGGATGCTATTCGCGCTCGCAGACGAGCTCTACGGGTTTTCCAGCGTTTTCCTACACTGGATAACCTGATACACTATAAACGGATGCGTGCACATTCTAGGCGGGTTATTAAGGATAGCAAAAAGATGTCATGGAATAAATTCGTGGGTTCCTTTAATCGACATACACCTTCCTCTGTCGTATGGGATAAGTTAAGACGTGTGGCTGGGAAACCGAACCATATGCCCATCGCCGGTCTCAAAACACCTACCGGAGCTGTTCTTGATACATTTGACGTGGCGAATACTTTAGGCAGTGCTTTCGCTGAGGTGTCTAGCTCAGGCAACTATTCCCCTGAGTTTCTTACAGTTAAGAACCAGGTGGAATCTCAAGAATTCTCGTTTCTTTCTGGCAACCTTGAGGATTATAATCGCCTTTTCACCCTGGCAGAGCTAGACAATGCACTCTCCTCTTCACGACACTCAGCACCAGATCCAGATAGTATCCACGTCCAAATGTTGCAACATCTCTCTCCTGATGGCAAAGATTTCCTACTCGAGGTCTATAATCGTGTCTGGGTTGATGGCATTTTTCCAGACAAGTGGCGGGAGGCCACCATCATACCCATTCTTAAACCTGGAAAGGACCGTCATCTTCCTTCCAGTTACCGTCCTATTTCCCTCACCAGTTGCGTGTGCAAGGTGATGGAACGCATGATCAATGGACGGTTGGTGTGGTGGCTGGAATCCCACAATCTTCTGACGAACATCCAGTGTGGCTTTCGACGACGACGTTCAACTGCTGACCACCTTGTCTCTCTGTCAACTCAGATTATGGACGGGTTTCTTAAGAACAGCCCCACAGTTGGGATATTTTTTGACCTCGAGAAGGCCTACGACACGTGTTGGCGGGCGGGAATATTGCGTTCTCTGCACAACTGGAACATACGTGGACGCCTACCGTTGGTCATTCAGGAGTTTATGCGGGATCGCGTTTTTCGAGTGAGGGTGGGTTCGGTTTATTCTAACCATTTTATTCAAGAGAACGGAGTGCCGCAGGGCTCGGTACTCAGCGTGACTCTATTTGCTATTGCGATAAATTCCATATCACTATGTGTGCCTCAAGGTGTCTCTTCCTGTTTATTCGTGGACGACTTTGCCATCTTCTGTACTTCTCAGCGTACACCGTTTTTGGAACGCCGTCTCCAGCGGTGTTTGGACAATCTCTATGCATGGAGCTCGAAACACGGTTTTCGTTTCTCCGCTGAGAAGACAGTCTGCGTTAATTTCTGGCGCCGTAAGTGGCAAATGCCGCCGTCTCTTCGACTCGGGCCAGATTTACTTCCTTTCGCAGACGAGGCGAGATTCCTTGGTTTGATCTTCGATCGGAAACTTTGTTGGGCACCACAAATAGCACAGCTTAGAGCACGATGTGACCGTTCTCTAAATCTTTTACGGATACTAAGTGGCAAGTCTTGGGGTGCGGATCGGACGGCATTGCTCCGTCTTTATCGTGCTGTGATTCGTTCGAAGTTGGACTATGGCAGCATTGTGTATTCTTCAGCTCGACCTTCAGTGCTCAGAAGGTTACACACAGTCCATAACCAGGGCATCCGTGTGGCCGTTGGAGCTTTTCCAACGAGCCCAGTTGTTAGCCTCTACGCCGAATCGGGAGAACCTCCTCTGCGTTGTCGGCGTGATGTCCTGCTTGCTAATTATGGCTGTGGGCTGAAGTGTATGCCTGGGCATCCAACTTATCACGCGTTTTTCTCCCCTGAGCTGCACGAGCGATACTGCCTCCGCTCTCTGAGCCCCAGGCCAGCAGGTTTTCGTTTCCGTGAGCTTCTACGCCAGCACCATGTTGACATTCCTCGGCTGTTATCCAAGGGAGAGAGTATACACCCCCCTTGGTTACGCGCTACCTCCCATGTCGATCTCGGGATGACGCTCTACGGGAAATCTGTTACGCCTCTTGATAGTATTCGTCGTTGCTTTTTAGAATTTTTATCCAAATACAGTGGCCGTATTTGTATTTACACCGATGGTAGTAAGAGCCCCGACGGTGTTGGATGTGCCTTTGTAACTGGCACCGCAACTTCTACTTACGGTTTGCCTAGTTGCACATCTATATATTCTGCCGAGCTATATGCTATTTATCAAGCCCTTCTGTATATTCGACGTCGAAAATTAGGTGACTGCCTTATTCTTAGTGATTCCCTTAGTGCCCTTCAGAGCATTCGTGAGCTGTACAATTACCATCCTTTGGTGCAGCGCATCCAGGACGTTCTCCACATTTTGCACGCTTCTGGTTTTAATGTGGAGTGCGCATGGATTCCTGGTCACGTTGGCTTGCCAGGGAATGACACGGCGGATTTGGCAGCGAAATCGGCAGTCACGGCGCCCAGTTTTACGATTACCCATTCAACAGCAGAAGATTTTAGAGCGGCAGTACGGAGAGCCGTTTTCTCGACTTGGCATGCGGAGTGGTCGGCTCTCCGTGGTAATAAGCTGCGAGAGGTGAAGGACCTCCCTATCAACTGGGTAACCTCCTCTCGTTTATTCCGCCGGGAGGAGGTAGTACTAGCTCGGCTAAGAATTGGCCACTGTATTTTTACGCACAGTTACCTTTTTAAACGTGAACCTGCTCCTGTCTGTGCGCACTGTGGGGAGGCACAGACAGTTCGTCATGTGTTGCTGGAGTGTGGTCACCTGGCACACATTCGGTCATCTATGGGCATGCCGGCCTCTCTTGCTGAGGTCCTGGCAGATGACCCAAGAGCAGTGGACAGGGTTTTTAAATTTTTAGCAAAACTTTCTTTTACCTTGACGTTTTAGTGTGATAGCGGTTTTTTAAACTCTTTTGGTTTTAATGTGTTGATTTTAAATGGAGTTTTATATCCAGCTCTGGTTAGAGGGCTGCACGTTTCTGTTACTTCCGTTTCAACTGTGTTAGCTCTTTTATTTGTGTTTACTTTTTTGTTTGGTATTTTCTTACTGGCTATTGCCAAGTTTTAATCATAAGGGCGCTTATGACCTCGGCAGTTGAGCGCCCTTAAACACCATCATCATCATCATTACTACTACTACTACTACTACTACTACTACTACTACTACTACTACTACTACTACTACTACTACTACTGCTACTGCTACTGCTACTGCTACTGCTACTGCTACTGCTCCTGCTCCTGCTGGTGCTGCTGGTGCTGCTGGTGCTGCTGGTGCTGCTGGTGCTGCATTTCCAAGGAAAAGAAGCATTATGAGCACTTTTGTGGTAATTGTTTTCTCTTTTTGGACAAAAATAAAACAAAATTCTGAAAAGCTTAAAATGTATTTATTTTTTATAGCTACTTTACACTTCAATTGCTCTGTTGTCCCCCATATTTATGGTAGTTTTCAATGTACTAGATGAACTGTGTCCCAAGATAGGGTTTTTTCTAGCTACATAATATGTACAAAGTGAAATATTTAGGACCTTGTGTTTCCAAAGTTGCCGGTGATATATCCAACTCTATGTAGAATTATACTTAAGGTAAACATTATTTTCCGTATTTTTACGCTAGTTTATTCCATGCTTTCTGTACTGGTTTTCGAGTTTCTGTAGGATTAGAACATTTAAAAATGTTAGCTCATTGTGTTTCATTCTAAGATAGTTTTCAAATAGCAACCATCCCTCAACTATTTAATTGTAAGTGATTGCCCCATTTTTAAACACAGTTACAGATTTGTATATCTTATTTGTATCAAAATTAAGAGGAAAGAAATACTAAATAATGGTTGATAATTTATCACTTTAACTTTTTCCTAAAAAAAGGCGCTATAAAACATCGATGAGCTTAGTATTATTCGTTCTTCCCACAATCCCAGTGTAGGATAAGATTAGAAAGAGACAATGATATTGAATTTCCAAAAAATGCTACCATATAAAATGATGAGCCCGATGATGATAATATGTACGTGGTTTAGTGCATAGAATTATGTGGCCATTATGATTAAGGGAAGTCAATTTGTAGCTGAAATGGAGTATATTAAATTCAAATTTCATTTAAGGGGGCATTGGAAATGTTAGAAAAATACTAGTGGGAAAATCGGCTATAAGAAGCACATAAGAATTAATGTTACATTTGCCCTATTTTTATTTCTTAATACAACAGTTCAGCTTTTAATATTTAAAATATACTACAAAACTTTACAACACTTCAGGCGATAGCAATGCGGCAGATGGTATTCAGATAAGGTTTAAGTGATTGTATATTA
Source organism: Hymenopus coronatus (assembly GCA_030762935.1). Classification (NCBI taxonomy): domain Eukaryota; kingdom Metazoa; phylum Arthropoda; class Insecta; order Mantodea; family Hymenopodidae; genus Hymenopus; species Hymenopus coronatus. Next base: position 274,262,546 of record CM060900.1, on the reverse strand, counting down.
CACAAAATTTCATTCGGATATCAACCAGAAGAATTTATTATAGAGTATGTACTTTAAAATAAAGGACCTATAACTGAAATTTGCATAATCTTACCAAAATTACAGAGCTTGCAATACAAGCAAAGAGTTACACAGTTTGCGGGTGAGGTAGGGCTAAGGCGCCACCAGCGACTGCTAGCTTAACTATGGCACGCTATTTTGCAGCTTTACCTTCGTTGCGGGCTAAGCCACTCAACGTCCAGTTGAGCTTCTCATTAAGCACGTACTTAACAGATAGCGCTGTAGGTTATATTATTTATTATAGCAGTCTTTTTGTAAAGTATTAATATACTCTAGTTACGTACAAACATGAATATTGGTGACTTGTGATTGTTTTAGGTATGTTGTGCTATATAAGAAAAGCAGATGGCGGTAACGTGGTTATCTAAGAAAATATTTAGCCACTACACGTGCTGCATGGGGAGTTAAAACCTATGATCAAACGCATAAATTCAAGGAATGTGATAATGTTATGCAACTTCATTCCGACTATAAAAGTCCTGTATATTAGTTAAATACATTGCATTTTTGAAATATACACATAAATGTTGAAAAAACATTTTTGAGTATATCTAATTGTGAATAGAATAAACTCTTTAGCATAATGTCATACATTTTATATATTCAACTATCTAAACCGAAAATTCTGCATTTCAAAATAACATCTAACATTATCATATAACCCCCCAGGGGCCTACTACGGTAGGTACGGGTTAGGCGCACCCGGGGTCCCGAGCCACCTTGACTCCCTCTGTGGGCAACCTCAGAGTGGTGAGGGAGTCAGTAGGTCCAAATGCCCACCCACGTGTAGGCCGTGCGTGGAGACCCGTGTCGGTGAAAAGGAATATCCTGGTTGGTTGAGGGTTGCGTACCTGAGCCTGGGCTTCTGTCTTTCAGTAACTGGGGAGGGTGCGCAGCCTAATACACCGCTTTGGTTTCTGATTTGCCTAAACGGGAGGCTAGGGACTAACCCACCCCTAGTCAATCGGCCAGGACTAGGCATTACACCGAACTCCAGGGTGAGTGGGACGGCGAGCCCGCTATATCCCCTTTGTAGCCCTGTCACCCCAGTGGGGTGACCCCTCGTTGCACTCCGTGGTGGGTGGCAGCACTGGGGGATGAATTTATACCATTATTTAATGGCACCAAAACTAAAACCCCTTAATTTAAAAGCAGACGTTGGAAAGGAAGTAGTCGAGTCATGTGGTCCTCGCTACTTGGTTATTCATAGGACAGAGGAAGGTAGGAAGTTCCTTACGGTGAGCCCTTTTACTATCCAAAAGGGTCTCGATTGCATTGCTGGTCCGGTTAAATCCTGCGTTCGAGCTCGCAATGGTACACTTCTTGTCGAAGCCAACTCCGCCTCGCAAGCTGCAAGGATACTTAAAGCCACCATGTTAGCCAGCTATCCAGTGAAGGTCGAGGTGCACAAGTCGCTGAACTCCTCCCGCGGTGTAGTAACAACCCGCGCGTTGGACGGTTTGTCCATAGAGGAGATCCAAGAAAATCTTGCGACTCAGGGTGTCTCAGCTGTTTATCGAGTACAACGTAAGATTAACGGTGAATTCCTGCCTACTCGTACCCTGTTTCTTACTTTTGATCGGGTTGATCTGCCTCAAAAGATTAGAGCAGGGTATGAAGCCATCGAAGTTAGGCCCCCCAGGGGCCTACTACGGCAGGTACGGGTTAGGCGCACCCGGGGTCCCGAGCCACCTTGACTCCCTCTGTGGGCAACCTCAGAGTGGTGAGGGAGTCAGAAGTTCAAAATGCCCACCCACGTGTAGGCCGTGCGTGGAGACCCGTGTCGGTGAAGAGGAATATCCTGGTTGGTTGAGGGTTGCGTACCTGAGCCTGGGCTTCTGTCTTTCAGTGACTGGGGAGGGTGCGCAGCCTAATACACCGCTTTGGTTTCTGATTTGCCTAAACGGGAGGCTAGGGACTAACCCACCCCTAGTCAATCGGCCAGGACTAGGCATTACACCGAACTCCAGGGTGAGTGGGACGGCGAGCCCGCTATATCCCCTTTGTAGCCCTGTCACCCCAGTGGGGTGACCCCTCGTTGCACTCCGTGGTGGGTGGCGAGCACTGGGGGATGAATTTATACCATTATTTTATGGCACCAAAACTAAAACCCCTTAATTTAAAAGCAGACGTTGGAAAGGAAGTAGTCGAGTCATGTGGTCCTCGCTACTTGGTTATTCATAGGACAGAGGAAGGTAGGAAGTTTCTTACGGTGAGCCCTTTTACTATCCAAAAGGGTCTCGATTGCATTGCTGGTCCGGTTAAATCCTGCGTTCGAGCTCGCAATGGTACACTTCTTGTCGAAGCCAACTCCGCCTCGCAAGCTGAAAGGATACTTAAAGCCACCATGTTAGCCAGCTATCCAGTGAAGGTCGAGGTGCACAAGTCGCTGAACTCCTCCCGCGGTGTAGTAACAACCCGCGCGTTGGACGGTTTGTCCATAGAGGAGATCCAAGAAAATCTTGCGACTCAGGGTGTCTCAGCTGTTTATCGAGTACAACGTAAGATTAACGGTGAATTCCTGCCTACTCGTACCCTGTTTCTTACTTTTGATCGGGTTGATCTGCCTCAAAAGATTAGAGCAGGGTATGAAGCCATCGAAGTTAGGCCCCCAGGGGCCTACTACGGCAGGTACGGGTTAGGCGCACCCGGGGTCCCGAGCCACCTTGACTCCCTCTGTGGGCAACCTCAGAGTGGTGAGGGAGTCAGAAGGTCAAAATGCCCACCCACGTGTAGGCCGTGCGTGGAGACCCGTGTCGGTGAAGAGGAATATCCTGGTTGGTTGAGGGTTGCGTACCTGAGCCTGGGCTTCTGTCTTTCAGTGACTGGGGAGGGTTCGCAGCCTAATACACCGCTTTGGTTTCTGATTTGCCTAAACGGGAGGCTAGGGACTAACCCACCCCTAGTCAATCGGCCAGGACTAGGTATTACACCGAACTCCAGGGTGAGTGGGACGGCGAGCCCGCTATATCCCCTGTGTAGCCCTGTCACCCCAGTGGGGTGACCCCTCGTTGGGCTCCGTGGTGGGTGGGGAGCACTGGGGGATGAATTTATACAATTTTTTTTATGGCACCAAAACTTAAACCCCTGATTTCAAATAAAGACGTTGGAAAGGAAGTAGTCGAGTCATGTGGTCCTCGCTACTTGGTTATTCATAGGACAGAGGAAGGTAAGAAGTTCCTGACGGTGAGCCCTTTTACTATCCAAAAGGGTCTCGATGCCATTGCTGGTCCTGTTAAATCCTGCGTTCGAGCTCGCAATGGTACACTTCTTGTCGAAGCCAACTCCGCCTCGCAAGCTGCAAGGATACTCAAAGCCACCATGTTAGCCAGCTATCCAGTGAAGGTCGAGGTGCACAAGTCGCTGAACTCCTCCCGCGGTGTAGTAACAACCCGCGCGTTGGACGGTTTGTCTATTGAGGAGATCCAAGAAAATCTAGCGACTCAGGGTGTCTCAGCTGTTTATCGGGTACAACGTAAGATCAAAGGTGAATTCCTGCCTACTCGTACCCTGTTTCTTACTTTTGATCGGGTTGATCTGCCTCAAAAGATTAGAGCAGGGTATGAAGCCATCGAAGTTAGGCCTTATATACCCAATCCGCTGAGGTGCTTTAAATGCCAACGTTTTGGTCACACTAGTGAGTTGTGTACCGGCAAGTCCACCTGCGTCCACTGCGGTGACACCTCCCACGATGGGGCTTGTGCTTCAGCTCCATCGTGTGTGAACTGTAACGAGGAACACCCATCTAGTTCCCGAGACTGCCCCCGTTTTGCAGAGGAACGAGCGATCCAGGAGATACGGGTGAAAGAGAAGGTGTCCTTCTTGGAAGCCCGGAAGCTCCTGCGACTCCGCCAACCCTCTGCCCCGAGGTCCGGTACCTATAGCTCAGTTGCAGCTAAACCGGTACCGCGTCGGGAAATCGCAACACAGACCGGCGATATGAACGGGGCTACAATTGCGGAAAAGGTCATTTTAGCCCAAGCGCTGCCAAAGCCTCCGGCACCTACACCCAAGTTGGTATCAACATCTGCCAAATCCGCCAGCTTACAGAATAGTCCTGCACAGTTGTCACCGAAAGCCTCGACCTCCGGAACTAAAGCTATTAAATTCACGACGTCTTCTGCCCCAGAAAAACAGTTTAAGACCAAGTATGTACGACAAGACTTTTTGAAAGAAAATGTGCAATCTATTACCAAGTCATCTAAAGGTAAGAAAAGTTCACGCAACTCCACACGTGTATCCTCCTCTGAAGGGTCATCTGGGGAGGAGGGCGTGAATCGGCGACGGCCGTCTTCGCCGATCAGCACATCCAATCGGTTCGAACTACTTGGACCGAAAACTGCTCTTGAAAAAGGGACCTCCCTTGTGGAGGAGATGGACCAGGAGGATTCTGCCGCCACTGCCAGAGGGACAGTGCGGAAACGGCAGGATCGTGCTCCTGAAAATAGTACTAGCCCAACGCCTAAGAAGAACAAATTGAACCGACCAGCTAATCCCAATCTGCAGAAGCGTCTTTCGATTTGAAACTTATCCCATAATATACTCAATGGCTATCCTCCATTGGAACATACGCGGAATTCGACCACATCGACCAGAGCTTGACTTGTTGCTGCGCCAACATGAACCCTTGGCTGTATGTTTACAAGAGACGAAGCTCCGTCCACAGGACACCGTTACCATCAGGCAGTACTCCTCCGTACGATGTGATTTATCCCCGGAGGACGGTGTCCCGGCACATGGGGGCACTATGATGCTTATTCGAGATGATATTGTTGCCAACTCCGTACCCATACAATCTGCAATCCAGTCCGTTGCTGTCAGCATTAAGCTACCCTCCGCTTCATTCACCATTTGCAGTATCTATTTGCCTCCATCTGCGGACCTCTCGCACAGCGACTTAGAACACCTCATTTCGCAGTTGCCACCACCCTTTTTATTGGTAGGCGACGTGATTGCCCATCACCCTCTTTGGGGCTCTCCTCGGGCTTGTGCGAGAGGTACGCTACTTAAAGACTTCTTGGATAGTCAGAATCTTGCTCTCTTGAACACCGGAGAGCCCACCTTTCTATCTGACGCATTTCATAGTTTTTCACACATTGACATTGCAATTTGTTCCCCTCAGCTGGCAGTCACCTTATGCTGGAATATCATCTCGGATTTGCATTCTAGTGACCACTTTCCTTGTCGTATTAGTGTCTTGACACCCGTTGTAGGTTCCACCCGTTTACCTAGTTGACGCCTAGACCACGCCAGCTGGGAACTGTACTCCCACTTGGCTGAATTTAGCTACGAAGAGCACGACTCTGTGAACCACTTGGTCGAATATCTTACAGGGACCATTCTTTCTGCTGCTGAGCAATCCATTCCGCGTTCGACTGGCTACAGCCGTCGATTTCCGGTACCTTGGTGGACCGCTGACTGTCGGGATGCTATTCGCGCTCGCAGACGAGCTCTACGGGTTTTCCAGCGTTTTCCTACACTGGATAACCTGATACACTATAAACGGATGCGTGCACATTCTAGGCGGGTTATTAAGGATAGCAAAAAGATGTCATGGAATAAATTCGTGGGTTCCTTTAATCGACATACACCTTCCTCTGTCGTATGGGATAAGTTAAGACGTGTGGCTGGGAAACCGAACCATATGCCCATCGCCGGTCTCAAAACACCTACCGGAGCTGTTGTTGATACATTTGACGTGGCGAATACTTTAGGCAGTGCTTTCGCTGAGGTGTCTAGCTCAGGCAACTATTCCCCTGAGTTTCTTACAGTTAAGAACCAGGTGGAATCTCAAGAATTCTCGTTTCTTTCTGGCAACCTTGAGGATTATAATCGCCTTTTCACCCTGGCAGAGCTAGACAATGCACTCTCCTCTTCACCACACTCAGCACCAGGTCCAGATGGTATCCACGTCCAAATGTTGCAACATCTCTCTCCTGATGGCAAAGATTTCCTACTCGAGGTCTATAATCGTGTCTGGGTTGATGGCATTTTTCCAGACAAGTGGCGGGAGGCCACCATCATACCCATTCTTAAACCTGGAAAGGACCGCCATCTTCCTTCCAGTTACCGTCCTATTTCCCTCACCAGTTGCGTTTGCAAGGTGATGGAACGCATGATCAATGGACGGTTGGTGTGGTGGCTGGAATCCCACAATCTTCTGACGAACATCCAGTGTGGCTTTCGACGACGACGTTCAACTGCTGACCACCTTGTCTCTCTGTCAACTCAGATTATGGACGGGTTTCTTAAGAACAGCCCCACAGTTGGGATATTTTTTGACCTCGAGAAGGCCTACGACACGTGTTGGCGGGCGGGAATATTGCGTTCTCTGCACAACTGGAACATACGTGGACGCCTACCGTTGGTCATTCAGGAGTTTATGCGGGACCGCGTTTTTCGAGTGAGGGTGGGTTCGGTTTTTTCTAACCATTTTATTCAAGAGAACGGTGTGCCGCAGGGCTCGGTACTCAGCGTGACTCTATTTGCTATTGCGATAAATTCCATATCACTATGTGTGCCTCAAGGTGTCTCTTCCTGTTTATTCGTGGACGACTTTGCCATCTTCTGTACTTCTCAGCGTACACCGTTTTTGGAACGCCGTCTCCAGCGGTGTTTGGACAATCTCTATGCATGGAGCTCGAAACACGGTTTTCGTTTCTCCGCTGAGAAGACAGTCTGCGTTAACTTCTGGCGCCGTAAGTGGCATATGCCGCCGTCTCTTCGACTCGGGCCAGATTTACTTCCTTTCGCAGACGAGGCGAGATTCCTTGGTTTGATCTTCGATCGGAAACTTTGTTGGGCACCACAAATAGCACAGCTTAGAGCACGATGTGACCGTTCTCTAAATCTTTTACGGATACTAAGTGGCAAGTCTTGGGGTGCGGATCGGACGACATTGCTCCGTCTTTATCGTGCTGTTATTCGTTCGAAGTTGGACTATGGCAGCATTGTGTATTCTTCAGCTCGACCTTCAGTGCTCAGAAGGTTAGACACAGTCCATAACCAGGGCATCCGTGTGGCCGTTGGAGCTTTTCCAACGAGCCCAGTTGTTAGCCTCTACGCCGAATCGGGAGAACCTCCTCTGCGTTGTCGGCGTGATGTCCTGCTTGCTAATTATGGCTGTGGGCTGAAGTGTATGCCTGGGCATCCAACTTATCACGCGTTTTTCTCCCCTGAGCTGCACGAGCGATACTGCCTCCGCTCTCTGAGCCCCAGGCCAGCAGGTTTTCGTTTCCGTGAGCTTCTACGCCAGCACCATGTTGACATTCCTCGGCTGTTATCCAAGGGAGAGAGTATACACCCCCCTTGGTTACGCGCTACCTCCCATGTCGATCTCGGGATGACGCTCTACGGGAAATCTGTTACGCCTCTTGATAGTATTCGTCGTTGCTTTTTAGAATTTTTATCCAAATACAGTGGCCGTATTTGTATTTACACCGATGGTAGTAAGAGCCCCGACGGTGTTGGATGTGCCTTTGTAACTGGCACCGCAACTTCTACTTACGGTTTGCCTAGTTGCACATCTATATATTCTGCCGAGCTATATGCTATTTATCAAGCCCTTCTGTATATTCGACGTCGAAAATTAGGTGACTGCCTTATTCTTAGTGATTCCCTTAGTGCCCTTCAGAGCATTCGTGAGCTGTACAATTACCATCCTTTGGTGCAGCGCATCCAGGACGTTCTCCACATTTTGCACGCTTCTGGCTTTAATGTGGAGTGCGCATGGATTCCTGGACACGTTGGCTTGCCAGGGAATGACACGGCGGATTTGGCAGCGAAATCGGCAGTCACAGCGCCCAGTGTTACGATTACCCATTCAACAGCAGAAGATTTTAGAGTGGCTGTACGGAGAGCCGTTTTTTCGACTTGGCATGCGGAGTGGTCGGCTCTCCGTGGTAATAAGCTGCGAGAGGTGAAGGACCTCCCTGTCAACTGGGTAACCTCCTCTCGTTTATTCCGCCGGGAGGAGGTAGTACTAGCTCGGCTAAGAATTGGCCACTGTATTTTTACTCACAGTTACCTTTTTAAACGTGAACCTGCTCCTGTCTGTGCGCTCTGTGGGGAGGCACAGACAGTTCGTCATGTGTTGCTGGAGTGTGGTCACCTGGCACACATTCGGTCATCTATGGGCATGCCGGCCTCTCTTGCCGAGGTCCTGGCAGATGACCCAAGAGCAGTGGACAGGGTTTTTAAATTTTTAGCCAAACTTTCTTTTACCTTGAGGTTTTAGTGTGATAGCGGTTTTTTTAAACTCTTTTGGTTTTAATGTGTTGATTTTAGATGGAGTTTTATATCCAGCTCTGGTTAGAGGGCTGGACGTTTCTGTTACTTCCGTTTCAACTGTGTTAGCTCTTTTATTTGTGTTTACTTTTTTGTTTGGTATTTTCTTACTGGCTATTGCCAAGTTTTAATCGTAAGGGCGCTTATGACCTCGGCAGTTGAGCGCCCTTAAACACCATCATCATCATCATCATCGTAAGTGGCAAATGCCGCCGTCTCTTCGACTCGGGCCAGATTTACTTCCTTTCGCAGACGAGGCGAGATTCCTTGGTTTGATCTTCGATCGGAAACTTTGTTGGGCACCACAAATAGCACAGCTTAGAGCACGATGTGACCGTTCTCTAAATCTTTTACGGATACTAAGTGGCAAGTCTTGGGGTGCGGATCGGACGGCATTGCTCCGTCTTTATCGTGCTGTGATTCGTTCGAAGTTGGACTATGGCAGCATTGTGTATTCTTCAGCTCGACCTTCAGTGCTCAGAAGGTTACACACAGTCCATAACCAGGGCATCCGTGTGGCCGTTGGAGCTTTTCCAACGAGCCCAGTTGTTAGCCTCTACGCCGAATCGGGAGAACCTCCTCTGCGTTGTCGGCGTGATGTCCTGCTTGCTAATTATGGCTGTGGGCTGAAGTGTATGCCTGGGCATCCAACTTATCACGCGTTTTTCTCCCCTGAGCTGCACGAGCGATACTGCCTCCGCTCTCTGAGCCCCAGGCCAGCAGGTTTTCGTTTCCGTGAGCTTCTACGCCAGCACCATGTTGACATTCCTCGGCTGTTATCCAAGGGAGAGAGTATACACCCCCCTTGGTTACGCGCTACCTCCCATGTCGATCTCGGGATGACGCTCTACGGGAAATCTGTTACGCCTCTTGATAGTATTCGTCGTTGCTTTTTAGAATTTTTATCCAAATACAGTGGCCGTATTTGTATTTACACCGATGGTAGTAAGAGCCCCGACGGTGTTGGATGTGCCTTTGTAACTGGCACCGCAACTTCTACTTACGGTTTGCCTAGTTGCACATCTATATATTCTGCCGAGCTATATGCTATTTATCAAGCCCTTCTGTATATTCGACGTCGAAAATTAGGTGACTGCCTTATTCTTAGTGATTCCCTTAGTGCCCTTCAGAGCATTCGTGAGCTGTACAATTACCATCCTTTGGTGCAGCGCATCCAGGACGTTCTCCACATTTTGCACGCTTCTGGTTTTAATGTGGAGTGCGCATGGATTCCTGGTCACGTTGGCTTGCCAGGGAATGACACGGCGGATTTGGCAGCGAAATCGGCAGTCACGGCGCCCTGTTTTACGATTACCCATTCAACAGCAGAAGATTTTAGAGCGGCAGTACGGAGAGCCGTTTTCTCGACTTGGCATGCGGAGTGGTCGGCTCTCCGTGGTAATAAGCTGCGAGAGGTGAAGGACCTCCCTATCAACTGGGTAACCTCCTCTCGTTTATTCCGCCGGGAGGAGGTAGTACTAGCTCGGCTAAGAATTGGCCACTGTATTTTTACGCACAGTTACCTTTTTAAACGTGAACCTGCTCCTGTCTGTGCGCACTGTGGGGAGGCACAGACAGTTCGTCATGTGTTGCTGGAGTGTGGTCACCTGGCACACATTCGGTCATCTATGGGCATGCCGGCCTCTCTTGCTGAGGTCCTGGCAGATGACCCAAGAGCAGTGGACAGGGTTTTTAAATTTTTAGCAAAACTTTCTTTTACCTTGACGTTTTAGTGTGATAGCGGTTTTTTAAACTCTTTTGGTTTTAATGTGTTGATTTTAAATGGAGTTTTATATCCAGCTCTGGTTAGAGGGCTGCACGTTTCTGTTACTTCCGTTTCAACTGTGTTAGCTCTTTTATTTGTGTTTACTTTTTTGTTTGGTATTTTCTTACTGGCTATTGCCAAGTTTTAATCATAAGGGCGCTTATGACCTCGGCAGTTGAGCGCCCTTAAACACCATCATCATCATCATTACTACTACTACTACTACTACTACTACTACTACTACTACTACTACTACTACTACTTCTGCTACTGCTACTGCTACTGCTACTGCTACTGCTACTGCTCCTGCTCCTGCTGGTGCTGCTGGTGCTGCTGGTGCTGCATTTCCAAGGAAAAGAAGCATTATGAGCACTTTTGTGGTAATTGTTTTCTCTTTTTGGACAAAAATAAAACAAAATTCTGAAAAGCTTAAAATGTATTTATTTTTTATAGCTACTTTACACTTCAATTGCTCTGTTGTCCCCCATATTTATGGTAGTTTTCAATGTACTAGATGAACTGTGTCCCAAGATAGGGTTTTTTCTAGCTACATAATATGTACAAAGTGAAATATTTAGGACCTTGTGTTTCCAAAGTTGCCGGTGATATATCCAACTCTATGTAGAATTATACTTAAGGTAAACATTATTTTCCGTATTTTTACGCTAGTTTATTCCATGCTTTCTGTACTGGTTTTCGAGTTTCTGTAGGATTAGAACATTTAAAAATGTTAGCTCATTGTGTTTCATTCTAAGATAGTTTTCAAATAGCAACCATCCCTCAACTATTTAATTGTAAGTGATTGCCCCATTTTTAAACACAGTTACAGATTTGTATATCTTATTTGTATCAAAATTAAGAGGAAAGAAATACTAAATAATGGTTGATAATTTATCACTTTAACTTTTTCCTAAAAAAAGGCGCTATAAAACATCGATGAGCTTAGTATTATTCGTTCTTCCCACAATCCCAGTGTAGGATAAGATTAGAAAGAGACAATGATATTGAATTTCCAAAAAATGCTACCATATAAAATGATGAGCCCGATGATGATAATATGTACGTGGTTTAGTGCATAGAATTATGTGGCCATTATGATTAAGGGAAGTCAATTTGTAGCTGAAATGGAGTATATTAAATTCAAATTTCATTTAAGGGGGCATTGGAAATGTTAGAAAAATACTAGTGGGAAAATCGGCTATAAGAAGCACATAAGAATTAATGTTACATTTGCCCTATTTTTATTTCTTAATACAACAGTTCAGCTTTTAATATTTAAAATATACTACAAAACTTTACAACACTTCAGGCGATAGCAATGCGGCAGATGGTATTCAGATAAGGTTTAAGTGATTGTATATTACACAAAATTTCATTCGGATATCAACCAGAAGAATTTATTATAGAGTATGTACTTTAAAATAAAGGACCTATAACTGAAATTTGCATAATCTTACCAAAATTACAGAGCTTGCAATACAAGCAAAGAGTTACACAGTTTGCGGGTGAGGTAGGGCTAAGGCGCCACCAGCGACTGCTAGCTTAACTATGGCACGCTATTTTGCAGCTTTACCTTCGTTGCGGGCTAAGCCACTCAACGTCCAGTTGAGCTTCTCATTAAGCACGTACTTAACAGATAGCGCTGTAGGTTATATTATTTATTATAGCAGTCTTTTTGTAAAGTATTAATATACTCTAGTTACGTACAAACATGAATATTGGTGACTTGTGATTGTTTTAGGTATGTTGTGCTATATAAGAAAAGCAGATGGCGGTAACGTGGTTATCTAAGAAAATATTTAGCCACTACACGTGCTGCATGGGGAGTTAAAACCTATGATCAAACGCATAAATTCAAGGAATGTGATAATGTTATGCAACTTCATTCCGACTATAAAAGTCCTGTATATTAGTTAAATACATTGCATTTTTGAAATATACACATAAATGTTGAAAAAACATTTTTGAGTATATCTAATTGTGAATAGAATAAACTCTTTAGCATAATGTCATACATTTTATATATTCAACTATCTAAACCGAAAATTCTGCATTTCAAAATAACATCTAACATTATCATATAACCCCCCAGGGGCCTACTACGGTAGGTACGGGTTAGGCGCACCCGGGGTCCCGAGCCACCTTGACTCCCTCTGTGGGCAACCTCAGAGTGGTGAGGGAGTCAGTAGGTCCAAATGCCCACCCACGTGTAGGCCGTGCGTGGAGACCCGTGTCGGTGAAAAGGAATATCCTGGTTGGTTGAGGGTTGCGTACCTGAGCCTGGGCTTCTGTCTTTCAGTAACTGGGGAGGGTGCGCAGCCTAATACACCGCTTTGGTTTCTGATTTGCCTAAACGGGAGGCTAGGGACTAACCCACCCCTAGTCAATCGGCCAGGACTAGGCATTACACCGAACTCCAGGGTGAGTGGGACGGCGAGCCCGCTATATCCCCTTTGTAGCCCTGTCACCCCAGTGGGGTGACCCCTCGTTGCACTCCGTGGTGGGTGGCGAGCACTGGGGGATGAATTTATACCATTATTTTATGGCACCAAAACTAAAACCCCTTAATTTAAAAGCAGACGTTGGAAAGGAAGTAGTCGAGTCATGTGGTCCTCGCTACTTGGTTATTCATAGGACAGAGGAAGGTAGGAAGTTCCTTACGGTGAGCCCTTTTACTATCCAAAAGGGTCTCGATTGCATTGCTGGTCCGGTTAAATCCTGCGTTCGAGCTCGCAATGGTACACTTCTTGTCGAAGCCAACTCCGCCTCGCAAGCTGCAAGGATACTTAAAGCCACCATGTTAGCCAGCTATCCAGTGAAGGTCGAGGTGCACAAGTCGCTGAACTCCTCCCGCGGTGTAGTAACAACCCGCGCGTTGGACGGTTTGTCCATAGAGGAGATCCAAGAAAATCTTGCGACTCAGGGTGTCTCAGCTGTTTATCGAGTACAACGTAAGATTAACGGTGAATTCCTGCCTACTCCCCCCCAGGGGCCTACTACGGTAGGTACGGGTTAGGCGCACCCGGGGTCCCGAGCCACCTTGACTCCCTCTGTGGGCAACCTCAGAGTGGTGAGGGAGTCAGTAGGTGAAAATGCCCACCCACGTGTAGGCCGTGCGTGGAGACCCGTGTCGGTGAAGAGGAATATCCTGGTTGGTTGAGGGTTGCGTACCTGAGCCTGGGCTTCTGTCTTTCAGTAACTGGGGAGGGTGCGCAGCCTAATACACCGCTTTGGTTTCTGATTTGCCTAAACGGGAGGCTAGGGACTAACCCACCCCTAGTCAATCGGCCAGGACTAGGTATTACACCGAACTCCAGGGTGAGTGGGACGGCGAGCCCGCTATATCCCCTGTGTAGCCCTGTCACCCCAGTGGGGTGACCCCTCGTTGGGCTCCGTGGTGGGTGGGGAGCACTGGGGGATGAATTTATACAATTTTTTTTATGGCACCAAAACTTAAACCCCTGATTTCAAATAAAGACGTTGGAAAGGAAGTAGTCGAGTCATGTGGTCCTCGCTACTTGGTTATTCATAGGACAGAGGAAGGTAAGAAGTTCCTTACGGTGAGCCCTTTTACTATCCAAAAGGGTCTCGATGCCATTGCTGGTCCTGTTAAATCCTGCGTTCGAGCTCGCAATGGTACACTTCTTGTCGAAGCCAACTCCGCCTCGCAAGCTGCAAGGATTCTTAAAGCCACCATGTTAGCCAGCTATCCAGTGAAGGTCGAGGTGCACAAGTCGCTGAACTCCTCCCGCGGTGTAATAACAACCCGCGCGTTGGACGGTTTGTCTATTGAAGAGATCCAAGAAAATCTAGCGACTCAGGGTGTCTCAGCTGTTTATCGGGTACAACGTAAGATCAACGGTGAATTCCTGCCTACTCGTACCCTGTTTCTTACTTTTGATCGGGTTGATCTGCCTCAAAAGATTAGAGCAGGGTATGAAGCCATCGAAGTTAGGCCTTATATACCCAATCCGCTGAGGTGCTTTAAATGCCAACGTTTTGGTCACACTAGTGAGTTGTGCACCGGCAAGTCCACCTGCGTCCACTGCGGTGACATCTCCCACGATGGGGCTTGTGCTTCAGCTCCATCGTGTGTGAACTGTAACGGGGAACACCCATCTAGTTCCCGAGACTGCCCCCGTTTTGCAGAGGAACGAGCGATCCAGGAGATACGGGTGAAAGAGAAGGTGTCCTTCTTGGAAGCCCGGAAGCTCCTGCGACTCCGCCAACCCTCTGCCCCGAGGTCCGGTACCTATAGCTCAGTTGCAGCTAAACCGGTACCGCGTCGGGAAATCGCAACACAGACCGGCGATATGAACGGGGCTACAATTGCGGAAAAGATTATTTTAGCCCAAGCGCTGCCAAAGCCTTCGGCACCTACACCCAAGTTGGTATCAACATCTGCCAAATCCGCTAGCTTACAGAATAGTCCTGCACAGTTGTCACCGAAAGCCTCGACCTCTGGAACTAAAGTTGGTAAATTCACGACGTCTTCTGCCCCGGAAAAACAGTTTAAGACCAAGTATGTACGACAAGACTTTTTGAAAGAGAATGTGCAATCTATTACCAAGTCATCTAAAGGTAAGAAAAGTTCACGCAACTCCACACGTGTATCCTCCTCTGAAGGGTCATCTGGGGAGGAGGGCGTGAATCGGCGACGGCCGTCTTCGCCGATCAGCACATCCAATCGGTTCGAACTACTTGGACCTAAAACTGCTCTTGAAAAAGGGACCTCCCTTGTGGAGGAGATGGACCAGGAGGATTCTGCCGCCACTGCCAGAGGGACAGTGCGGAAACGGCAGGATCGTGCTCCTGAAAATAGTACTAGCCCAACGCCTAAGAAGAACAAATTGAACCGACCAGCTAATCCCAATCTGCAGAAGCGTCTTTCGATTTGAAACTTATCCCATAATATACTCAATGGCTATCCTCCATTGGAACATACGCGGAATTCGACCACATCGACCAGAGCTTGACTTGTTGCTGCGCCAGCATGAACCCTTGGCTGTATGTTTACAAGAGACGAAGCTCCGTCCACAGGACACCGTTACCATCAGGCAGTACTCCTCCGTACGATGTGATTTATCCCCGGAGGACGGTGTCCCGGCACATGGGGGCACTATGATGCTTATTCGAGATGATATTTTTGCCAACTCCGTGCCCATACAATCTGCAATCCAGTCCGTTGCTGTCAGCATTAAGCTACACTCCGCTTCATTCACCATTTGCAGTATCTATTTGCCTCCATCTGCGGACCTCTCGCACAGCGACTTAGAACACCTCATTTCGCAGTTGCCACCACCCTTTTTATTGGTAGGCGACGTGAATGCTCATCACCCTCTTTGGGGCTCTCCTCGGGCTTGTGCGAGAGGTACGCTACTTAAAGACTTCTTGGATAGTCAGAATCTTGCTCTCTTGAACACCGGAGAGCCCACCTTTCTATCTGACGCATTTCATAGTTTTTCACACATTGACATTGCAATTTGTTCCCCTCAGCTGGCAGTCACCTTATGCTGGAATATCATCTCGGATTTGCATTCTAGTGACCACTTTCCTTGTCGTATTAGTGTCTTGACACCCGTTGTATGTTCCACCCGTTTACCTAGTTGGCGCCTAGACCACGCCAGCTGGGAACTGTACTCCCACTTGGCTGAATTTAGCTACGAAGAGCACGACTCTGTGAACCACTTGGTCGAACATCTTACAGGGACCATTCTTTCTGCTGCTGAGCAATCCATTCCGCGTTCGACTGGCTACAGCCGTCGATTTCCGGTACCTTGGTGGACCGCTGACTGTCGGGATGCTATTCGCGCTCGCAGACGAGCTCTACGGGTTTTCCAGCGTTTTCCTACACTGGATAACCTGATACACTATAAACGGATGCGTGCACATTCTAGGCGGGTTATTAAGGATAGCAAAAAGATGTCATGGAATAAATTCGTGGGTTCCTTTAATCGACATACACCTTCCTCTGTCGTATGGGATAAGTTAAGACGTGTGGCTGGGAAACCGAACCATATGCCCATCGCCGGTCTCAAAACACCTACCGGAGCTGTTGTTGATACATTTGACGTGGCGAATACTTTAGGCAGTGCTTTCGCTCAGGTGTCTAGCTCAGGCAACTATTCCCCTGAGTTTCTTACAGTTAAGAACCAGGTGGAATCTCAAGAATTCTCGTTTCTTTCTGGCAACCTTGAGGATTATAATCGCCTTTTCACCCTGGCAGAGCTAGACAATGCACTCTCCTCTTCACGACACTCAGCACCAGGTCCAGATGGTATCCACGTCCAAATGTTGCAACATCTCTCTCCTGATGGCAAAGATTTCCTACTCGAGGTCTATAATCGTGTCTGGGTTGATGGCATTTTTCCAGACAAGTGGCGGGAGGCCACCATCATACCCATTCTTAAACCTGGAAAGGACCGCCATCTTCCTTCCAGTTACCGTCCTATTTCCCTCACCAGTTGCGTTTGCAAGGTGATGGAACGCATGATTAATGGACGGTTGGTGTGGTGGCTGGAATCCCGCAATCTTCTGACGAACATCCAGTGTGGCTTTCGACGACGACGTTCAACTGCTGACCACCTTGTCTCTCTGTCAACTCAGATTATGGACGGGTTTCTTAAGAACAGCCCCACAGTTGGGATATTTTTTGACCTCGAAAAGGCCTACGACACGTGTTGGCGGGCGGGAATATTGCGTTCTCTGCACAACTGGAACATACGTGGACGCCTACCGTTGGTCATTCAGGAGTTTATGCGGGACCGCGTTTTTCGAGTGAGGGTGGGTTCGGTTTTTTCTAACCATTTTATTCAAGAGAACGGAGTGCCGCAGGGCTCGGTACTCAGCGTGACTCTATTTGCTATTGCGATAAATTCCATATCACTATGTGTGCCTCAAGGTGTCTCTTCCTGTTTATTCGTGGACGACTTTGCCATCTTCTGTACTTCTCAGCGTACACCGTTTTTGGAACGCCGTCTCCAGCGGTGTTTGGACAATCTCTATGCATGGAGCTCGAAACACGGTTTTCGTTTCTCCGCTGAGAAGACAGTCTGCGTTAACTTCTGGCGCCGTAAGTGGCATATGCCGCCGTCTCTTCGACTCGGGCCAGATTTACTTCCTTTCGCAGACGAGGCGAGTTTCCTTGGTTTGATCTTCGATCGGAAACTTTGTTGGGCACCACAAATAGCACAGCTTAGAGCACGATGTGACCGTTCTCTAAATCTTTTACGGATACTAAGTGGCAAGTCTTGGGGTGCGGATCGGACGACATTGCTCCGTCTTTATCGTGCTGTGATTCGTTCGAAGTTGGACTATGGCAGCATTGTGTATTCTTCAGCTCGACCTTCAGTGCTCAGAAGGTTAGACACAGTCCATAACCAGGGCATCCGTGTGGCCGTTGGAGCTTTTCCAACGAGCCCAGTTGTTAGCCTCTACGCCGAATCGGGAGAGCCTCCTCTGCGTTGTCGGCGTGATGTCCTGCTTGCTAATTATGGCTGTGGGCTGAAGTGTATGCCTGGGCATCCAACTTATCACGCGTTTTTCTCCCCTGAGCTGCACGAGCGATACTGCCTCCGCTCTCTGAGCCCCAGGCCAGCAGGTTTTCGTTTCCGTGAGCTTCTACGCCAGCACCATGTTGACATTCCTCGGCTGTTATCCAAGGGAGAGAGTATACACCCCCCTTGGTTACGCGCTACCTCCCATGTCGATCTCGGGATGACGCTCTACGGGAAATCTGTTACGCCTCTTGATAGTATTCGTCGTTGCTTTTTAGAATTTTTATCCAAATACAGTGGCCGTATTTGTATTTACACCGATGGTAGTAAGAGCCCCGACGGTGTTGGATGTGCCTTTGTAACTGGCACCGCAACTTCTACTTACGGTTTGCCTAGTTGCACATCTATATATTCTGCCGAGCTATATGCTATTTATCAAGCCCTTCTGTATATTCGACGTCGAAAATTAGGTGACTGCCTTATTCTTAGTGATTCCCTTAGTGCCCTTCAGAGCATTCGTGAGCTGTACAATTACCATCCTTTGGTGCAGCGCATCCAGGACGTTCTCCACATTTTGCACGCTTCTGGTTTTAATGTGGAGTGCGCATGGATTCCTGGACACGTTGGCTTGCCAGGGAATGACACGGCGGATTTGGCAGCGAAATCGGCAGTCACAGCGCCCAGTGTTACGATTACCCATTCAACAGCAGAAGATTTTAGAGTGGCTGTACGGAGAGCCGTTTTTTCGACTTGGCATGCGGAGTGGTCGGCTCTCCGTGGTAATAAGCTGCGAGAGGTGAAGGACCTCCCTGTCAACTGGGTAACCTCCTCTCGTTTATTCCGCCGGGAGGAGGTAGCACTAGCTCGGCTAAGAATTGGCCACTGTATTTTTACTCACAGTTATCTTTTTAAACGTGAACCTGCTCCTATCTGTGCGCTCTGTGGGGAGGCACAGACAGTTCGTCATGTGTTGCTGGAGTGTGGTCACCTGGCACACATTCGGTCATCTATGGGCATGCCGGCCTCTCTTGCTGAGGTCCTGGCAGATGACCCAAGAGCAGTGGACAGGGTTTTTAAATTTTTAGCAAAACTTTCTTTTACCTTGACGTTTTAGTGTGATAGCGGTTTTTTAAACTCTTTTGGTTTTAATGTGTTGATTTTAGATGGAGTTTTATATCCAGCTCTGGTTAGAGGGCTGGACGTTTCTGTTACTTCAGTTTCAACTGTGTTAGCTCTTTTATTTGTGTTTACTTTTTTGTTTGGTATTTTCTTACTGGCGATTGCCAAGTTTTAATCATACGGGCGCTTATGACCTCGGCAGTTGAGCGCCCTTAAACACCATCATCATCATCCTGCCTACTCGTACCCTGTTTCTTACTTTTGATCGGGTTGATCTGCCTCAAAAGATTAGAGCAGGGTATGAAGCCATCGAAGTTAGGCCCCCAGGGGCCTACTACGGCAGGTACGGGTTAGGCGCACCCGGGGTCCCGAGCCACCTTGACTCCCTCTGTGGGCAACCTCAGAGTGGTGAGGGAGTCAGAAGGTCAAAATGCCCACCCACGTGTAGGCCGTGCGTGGAGACCCGTGTCGGTGAAGAGGAATATCCTGGTTGGTTGAGGGTTGCGTACCTGAGCCTGGGCTTCTGTCTTTCAGTGACTGGGGAGGGTTCGCAGCCTAATACACCGCTTTGGTTTCTGATTTGCCTAAACGGGAGGCTAGGGACTAACCCACCCCTAGTCAATCGGCCAGGACTAGGTATTACACCGAACTCCAGGGTGAGTGGGACGGCGAGCCCGCTATATCCCCTGTGTAGCCCTGTCACCCCAGTGGGGTGACCCCTCGTTGGGCTCCGTGGTGGGTGGGGAGCACTGGGGGATGAATTTATACAATTTTTTTTTATGGCACCAAAACTTAAACCCCTGATTTCAAATAAAGACGTTGGAAAGGAAGTAGTCGAGTCATGTGGTCCTCGCTACTTGGTTATTCATAGGACAGAGGAAGGTAAGAAGTTCCTGACGGTGAGCCCTTTTACTATCCAAAAGGGTCTCGATGCCATTGCTGGTCCTGTTAAATCCTGCGTTCGAGCTCGCAATGGTACACTTCTTGTCGAAGCCAACTCCGCCTCGCAAGCTGCAAGGATACTCAAAGCCACCATGTTAGCCAGCTATCCAGTGAAGGTCGAGGTGCACAAGTCGCTGAACTCCTCCCGCGGTGTAGTAACAACCCGCGCGTTGGACGGTTTGTCTATTGAGGAGATCCAAGAAAATCTAGCGACTCAGGGTGTCTCAGCTGTTTATCGGGTACAACGTAAGATCAAAGGTGAATTCCTGCCTACTCGTACCCTGTTTCTTACTTTTGATCGGGTTGATCTGCCTCAAAAGATTAGAGCAGGGTATGAAGCCATCGAAGTTAGGCCTTATATACCCAATCCGCTGAGGTGCTTTAAATGCCAACGTTTTGGTCACACTAGTGAGTTGTGTACCGGCAAGTCCACCTGCGTCCACTGCGGTGACACCTCCCACGATGGGGCTTGTGCTTCAGCTCCATCGTGTGTGAACTGTAACGAGGAACACCCATCTAGTTCCCGAGACTGCCCCCGTTTTGCAGAGGAACGAGCGATCCAGGAGATACGGGTGAAAGAGAAGGTGTCCTTCTTGGAAGCCCGGAAGCTCCTGCGACTCCGCCAACCCTCTGCCCCGAGGTCCGGTACCTATAGCTCAGTTGCAGCTAAACCGGTACCGCGTCGGGAAATCGCAACACAGACCGGCGATATGAACGGGGCTACAATTGCGGAAAAGGTCATTTTAGCCCAAGCGCTGCCAAAGCCTCCGGCACCTACACCCAAGTTGGTATCAACATCTGCCAAATCCGCCAGCTTACAGAATAGTCCTGCACAGTTGTCACCGAAAGCCTCGACCTCCGGAACTAAAGCTATTAAATTCACGACGTCTTCTGCCCCAGAAAAACAGTTTAAGACCAAGTATGTACGACAAGACTTTTTGAAAGAAAATGTGCAATCTATTACCAAGTCATCTAAAGGTAAGAAAAGTTCACGCAACTCCACACGTGTATCCTCCTCTGAAGGGTCATCTGGGGAGGAGGGCGTGAATCGGCGACGGCCGTCTTCGCCGATCAGCACATCCAATCGGTTCGAACTACTTGGACCGAAAACTGCTCTTGAAAAAGGGACCTCCCTTGTGGAGGAGATGGACCAGGAGGATTCTGCCGCCACTGCCAGAGGGACAGTGCGGAAACGGCAGGATCGTGCTCCTGAAAATAGTACTAGCCCAACGCCTAAGAAGAACAAATTGAACCGACCAGCTAATCCCAATCTGCAGAAGCGTCTTTCGATTTGAAACTTATCCCATAATATACTCAATGGCTATCCTCCATTGGAACATACGCGGAATTCGACCACATCGACCAGAGATTGACTTGTTGCTGCGCCAACATGAACCCTTGGCTGTATGTTTACAAGAGACGAAGCTCCGTCCACAGGACACCGTTACCATCAGGCAGTACTCCTCCGTACGATGTGATTTATCCCCGGAGGACGGTGTCCCGGCACATGGGGGCACTATGATGCTTATTCGAGATGATATTGTTGCCAACTCCGTACCCATACAATCTGCAATCCAGTCCGTTGCTGTCAGCATTAAGCTACCCTCCGCTTCATTCACCATTTGCAGTATCTATTTGCCTCCATCTGCGGACCTCTCGCACAGCGACTTAGAACACCTCATTTCGCAGTTGCCACCACCCTTTTTATTGGTAGGCGACGTGATTGCCCATCACCCTCTTTGGGGCTCTCCTCGGGCTTGTGCGAGAGGTACGCTACTTAAAGAATTCTTGGATAGTCAGAATCTTGCTCTCTTGAACACCGGAGAGCCCACCTTTCTATCTGACGCATTTCATAGTTTTTCACACATTGACATTGCAATTTGTTCCCCTCAGCTGGCAGTCACCTTATGCTGGAATATCATCTCGGATTTGCATTCTAGTGACCACTTTCCTTGTCGTATTAGTGTCTTGACACCCGTTGTAGGTTCCACCCGTTTACCTAGTTGACGCCTAGACCACGCCAGCTGGGAACTGTACTCCCACTTGGCTGAATTTAGCTACGAAGAGCACGACTCTGTGAACCACTTGGTCGAATATCTTACAGGGACCATTCTTTCTGCTGCTGAGCAATCCATTCCGCGTTCGACTGGCTACAGCCGTCGATTTCCGGTACCTTGGTGGACCGCTGACTGTCGGGATGCTATTCGCGCTCGCAGACGAGCTCTACGGGTTTTCCAGCGTTTTCCTACACTGGATAACCTGATACACTATAAACGGATGCGTGCACATTCTAGGCGGGTTATTAAGGATAGCAAAAAGATGTCATGGAATAAATTCGTGGGTTCCTTTAATCGACATACACCTTCCTCTGTCGTATGGGATAAGTTAAGACGTGTGGCTGGGAAACCGAACCATATGCCCATCGCCGGTCTCAAAACACCTACCGGAGCTGTTGTTGATACATTTGACGTGGCTTTAGGTAGTGCTTTCGCTCAGGTGTCTAGCTCAGGCAATTATTCCCCTGAGTTTGTTACAGTTAAGAATCAGGTGGAATCTCAAGAATTCTCGTTTCTTTCTGGCAACCTTGAGGATTATAATCGCCTTTTCACCCTGGCAGAGCTAGACAATGCACTCTCCTCTTCACGACACTCAGCACCAGGTCCAGATGTTATCCACGTCCAAATGTTGCAACATCTCTCTCCTGATGGCAAAGATTTCCTACTCGAGGTCTATAATCGTGTCTGGGTTGATGGCATTTTTCCAGACAAGTGGCGGGAGGCCACCATCATACCCATTCTTAAACCTGGAAAGGACCGTCATCTTCCTTCCAGTTACCGTCCTATTTCCCTCACCAGTTGCGTGTGCAAGGTGATGGAACGCATGATCAATGGACGGTTGGTGTGGTGGCTGGAATCCCACAATCTTCTGACGAACATCCAGTGTGGCTTTCGACGACGACGTTCAACTGCTGACCACCTTGTCTCTCTGTCAACTCAGATTATGGACGGGTTTCTTAAGAACAGCCCCACAGTTGGGATATTTTTTGACCTCGAGAAGGCCTACGACACGTGTTGGCGGGCGGGAATATTGCGTTCTCTGCACAACTGGAACATACGTGGACGCCTACCGTTGGTCATTCAGGAGTTTATGCGGGATCGCGTTTTTCGAGTGAGGGTGGGTTCGGTTTATTCTAACCATT
Organism: Hymenopus coronatus; assembly: GCA_030762935.1. Taxonomy (NCBI): domain Eukaryota; kingdom Metazoa; phylum Arthropoda; class Insecta; order Mantodea; family Hymenopodidae; genus Hymenopus; species Hymenopus coronatus. The sequence continues at coordinate 274,239,679 of CM060900.1, read as the reverse complement.
TTATTCAAGAGAACGGAGTGCCGCAGGGCTCGGTACTCAGCGTGACTCTATTTGCTATTGCGATAAATTCCATATCACTATGTGTGCCTCAAGGTGTCTCTTCCTGTTTATTCGTGGACGACTTTGCCATCTTCTGTACTTCTCAGCGTACACCGTTTTTGGAACGCCGTCTCCAGCGGTGTTTGGACAATCTCTATGCATGGAGCTCGAAACACGGTTTTCGTTTCTCCGCTGAGAAGACAGTCTGCGTTAATTTCTGGCGCCGTAAGTGGCAAATGCCGCCGTCTCTTCGACTCGGGCCAGATTTACTTCCTTTCGCAGACGAGGCGAGATTCCTTGGTTTGATCTTCGATCGGAAACTTTGTTGGGCACCACAAATAGCACAGCTTAGAGCACGATGTGACCGTTCTCTAAATCTTTTACGGATACTAAGTGGCAAGTCTTGGGGTGCGGATCGGACGGCATTGCTCCGTCTTTATCGTGCTGTGATTCGTTCGAAGTTGGACTATGGCAGCATTGTGTATTCTTCAGCTCGACCTTCAGTGCTCAGAAGGTTACACACAGTCCATAACCAGGGCATCCGTGTGGCCGTTGGAGCTTTTCCAACGAGCCCAGTTGTTAGCCTCTACGCCGAATCGGGAGAACCTCCTCTGCGTTGTCGGCGTGATGTCCCCCCCCAGGGGCCTACTGCGGTAGGTACGGGTTAGGCGCACCCGGGGTCCCGAGCCACCTTGACTCCCTCTGTGGGCAACCTCAGAGTGGTGAGGGAGCCAGAAGGTCAAAATGCCCACCCACGTGTAGGCCGTGCGTGGAGACCCGTGTCGGTGAAGAGGAATATCCTGGTTGGTTGAGGGTTGCGTACCTGAGCCTGGGCTTCTGTCTTTCAGTAACTGGGGAGGGTGCGCAGCCTAATACACCGCTTTGGTTTCTGATTTGCCTAAACGGGAGGCTAGGGACTAACCCACCCCTAGTCAATCGGCCAGGACTAGGTATTACACCGAACTCCAGGGTGAGTGGGACGGCGAGCCCGCTATATCCCCTGTGTAGCCCTGTCACCCCAGTGGGGTGACCCCTCGTTGGGCTCCGTGGTGGGTGGGGAGCACTGGGGGATGAATTTATACAATTTTTTTTTTATGGCACCAAAACTTAAACCCCTGATTTCAAATAAAGACGTTGGAAAGGAAGTAGTCGAGTCATGTGGTCCTCGCTACTTGGTTATTCATAGGACAGAGGAAGGTAAGAAGTTCCTGACGGTGAGCCCTTTTACTATCCAAAAGGGTCTCGATACCATTGCTGGTCCTGTTAAATCCTGCGTTCGAGCTCGCAATGGTACACTTCTAGTCGAAGCCAACTCCCCCTCGCAAGCTGCAAGAATACTTAAAGCCACCATGTTAGCCAGCTATCCAGTGAAGGTCGAGGTGCACAAGTCGCTGAACTCCTCCCGCGGTGTAATAACAACCCGCGCGTTGGACGGTTTGTCCATTGAGGAGATCAAAGAAAATCTTGCGACTCAGGGTGTCTCAGCTGTTTATCGGGTACAACGTAAGATCAACGGTGAATTCCTGCCTACTCGTACCCTGTTTCTTACTTTTGATCGGGTTGATCTGCCTCAAAAGATTAGAGCAGGGTATGAAGCCATCGAAGTTAGGCCTTATATACCCAATCCGCTGAGGTGCTTTAAATGCCAACGTTTTGGTCACACAAGTGAGTTGTGTACCGGCAAGTCCACCTGCGTCCACTGCGGTGACATCTTCCACGATGGGGCCTGTGCTTCAGCTCCATCGTGTGTGAACTGTAACGGTGAACACCCATCTAGTTCCCGAGACTGCCCCCGTTTTGCAGAGGAACGAGCGATCCAGGAGATACGGGTGAAAGAGAAGGTGTCCTTCTTGGAAGCCCGGAAGCTCCTGCGACTCCGCCAACCCTCTGCCCCGAGGTCCGGTACCTATAGCTCAGTTGCAGCTAAACCGGTACCGCGTCGGGAAATCGCAACACAGACCGGCGATATGAACGGGGCTACAATTGCGGAAAAGGTTATTTTAGCCCAAGCGCTGCCAAAGCCTTCGGCACCTACACCGAAGTTGGTATCAACATCTGCCAAATCCGCCAGCTTACAGAATAGTCCTGCACACTTGTCACCTAAAGCCTCGACCTCCGGAACTAAAGCTATTAAATTCACGACGTCTTCTGCCCCAGAAAAACAGTTTAAGACCAAGTATGTACGACAAGACTTTTTGAAAGAGAATGTGCAATCTATTACCAAGTCATCTAAAGGTAAGAAAAGTTCACGCAACTCTACACGTGTATCCTCCTCTGAAGGGTCATCTGGGGAGGAGGGCGTGAATCGGCGACGGCCGTCTTCGCCGATCAGCACATCAAATCGGTTCGAACTACTTGGACCGAAAACTGCTCTTGAAAAAGGGACCTCCCTTGTGGAGGAGATGGACCAGGAGGATTCTGCCGCCACTGCCAGAGGGACAGTGCGGAAACGGCAGGATCGTGCTCCTGAAAATAGTACTAGCCCAACGCCTAAGAAGAACAAATTGAACCGACCAGCTAATCCCAATCTGCAGAAGCGTCTTTCGATTTGAAACTTATCCCATAATATACTCAATGGCTATCCTCCATTGGAACATACGCGGAATTCGACCACATCGACCAGAGCTTGACTTGTTGCTGCGCCAGCATGAACCCTTGGCTGTATGTTTACAAGAGACGAAGCTCCGTCCACAGGACACCGTTACCATCAGGCAGTACTCCTCCGTACGATGTGATTTATCCCCGGAGGACGGTGTCCCGGCACATGGGGGCACTATGATGCTTATTCGAGATGATATTTTTGCCAACTCCGTACCCTTACAATCTGCAATCCAGTCCGTTGCTGTCAGCATTAAGCTACCCTCCGCTTCATTCACCATTTGCAGTATCTATTTGCCTCCATCTGCGGACCTCTCGCACAGCGACTTAGAACACCTCATTTCACAGTTGCCACCACCCTTTTTATTGGTAGGCGACGTGAATGCCCATCACCCTCTTTGGGGCTCTCCTCGGGCTTGTGCGAGAGGTACGCTACTTAAAGACTTCTTGGATAGTCAGAATCTTGCTCTCTTGAACACCGGAGAGCCCACCTTTCTATCTGACGCATTTCATAGTTTTTCACACATCGACATTGCAATTTGTTCCCCTCAGCTGGCAGTCACCTTATGCTGGAATATCATCTCGGATTTGCATTCTAGTGACCACTTTCCTTGTCGTATTAGTGTCTTGACACCCGTTGTATGTTCCACCCGTTTACCTAGTTGGCGCCTAGACCACGCCAGCTGGGAACTGTACTCCCACTTGGCTAAATTTAGCTACGAAGAGCACGACTCTGTGAACCACTTGGTCGAACATCTTACAGGGACCATTCTTTCTGCTGCTGAGCAATCCATTCCGCGTTCGACTGGCTACAGCCGTCGATTTCCGGTACCTTGGTGGACCGCTGACTGTCGGGATGCTATTCGCGCTCGCAGACGAGCTCTACGGGTTTTCCAGCGTTTTCCTACACTGGATAACCTGATACACTATAAACGGATGCGTGCACATTCTAGGCGGGTTATTAAGGATAGCAAAAAGATGTCATGGAATAAATTCGTGGGTTCCTTTAATCGACATACACCTTCCTCTGTCGTATGGGATAAGTTAAGACGTGTGGCTGGGAAACCGAACCATATGCCCATCGCCGGTCTCAAAACACCTACCGGAGCTGTTGTTGATACATTTGACGTGGCGAATACTTTAGGCAGTGCTTTCGCTCAGGTGTCTAGCTCAGGCAACTATTCCCCTGAGTTTCTTACAGTTAAGAACCAGGTGGAATCTCAAGAATTCTCGTTTCTTTCTGGCAACCTTGAGGATTATAATCGCCTTTTCACCCTGGCAGAGCTAGACAATGCACTCTCCTCTTCACGACACTCAGCACCAGGTCCAGATGGTATCCACGTCCAAATGTTGCAACATCTCTCTCCTGATGGCAAAGATTTCCTACTCGAGGTCTATAATCGTGTCTGGGTTGATGGCATTTTTCCAGACAAGTGGCGGGAGGCCACCATCATACCCATTCTTAAACCTGGAAAGGACCGCCATCTTCCTTCCAGTTACCGTCCTATTTCCCTCACCAGTTGCGTTTGCAAGGTGATGGAACGCATGATCAATGGACGGTTGGTGTGGTGGCTGGAATCCCACAATCTTCTGACGAACATCCAGTGTGGCTTTCGACGACGACGTTCAACTGCTGACCACCTTGTCGCTCTGTCAACGCAGATTATGGACGGGTTTCTTAAGAACAGCCCCACAGTTGGGATATTTTTTGACCTCGAGAAGGCCTACGACACGTGTTGGCGGGCGGGAATATTGCGTTCTCTGCACAACTGGAACATACGTGGACGCCTACCGTTGGTCATTCAGGAGTTTATGCGGGACCGCGTTTTTCGAGTGAGGGTGGGTTCGGTTTTTTCTAACCATTTTATTCAAGAGAACGGAGTGCCGCAGGGCTCGGTACTCAGCGTGACTCTATTTGCTATTGCGATAAATTCCATATCACTATGTGTGCCTCAAGGTGTCTCTTCCTGTTTATTCGTGGACGACTTTGCCATCTTCTGTACTTCTCAGCGTACACCGTTTTTGGAACGCCGTCTCCAGCGGTGTTTGGACAATCTCTATGCATGGAGCTCGAAACACGGTTTTCGTTTCTCCGCTGAGAAGACAGTCTGCGTTAACTTCTGGCGCCGTAAGTGGCATATGCCGCCGTCTCTTCGACTCGGGCCAGATTTACTTCCTTTCGCAGACGAGGCGAGATTCCTTGGTTTGATCTTTGATCGGAAACTTTGTTGGGCACCACAAATAGCACAGCTTAGAGCACGATGTGACCGTTCTCTAAATCTTTTACGGATACTAAGTGGCAAGTCTTGGGGTGCGGATCGGACGACATTGCTCCGTCTTTATCGTGCTGTGATTCGTTCGAAGTTGGACTATGGCAGCATTGTGTATTCTTCAGCTCGACCTTCAGTGCTCAGAAGGTTAGACACAGTCCATAATCAGGGCATCCGTGTGGCCGTTGGAGCTTTTCCAACGAGCCCAGTTGTTAGCCTCTACGCCGAATCGGGAGAACCTCCTCTGCGTTGTCGGCGTGATGTCCTGCTTGCTAATTATGGCTGTGGGCTGAAGTGTATGCCTGGGCATCCAACTTATCACGCGTTTTTCTCCCCTGAGCTGCACGAGCGATACTGCCTCCGCTCTCTGAGCCCCAGGCCAGCAGGTTTTCGTTTCCGTGAGCTTCTACGCCAGCACCATGTTGACATTCCTCGGCTGTTATCCAAGGGAGAGAGTATACACCCCCCTTGGTTACGCGCTACCTCCCATGTCGATCTCGGGATGACGCTCTACGGGAAATCTGTTACGCCTCTTGATAGTATTCGTCGTTGCTTTTTAGAATTTTTATCCAAATACAGTGGCCGTATTTGTATTTACACCGATGGTAGTAAGAGCCCCGACGGTGTTGGATGTGCCTTTGTAACTGGCACCGCAACTTCTACTTACGGTTTGCCTAGTTGCACATCTATATATTCTGCCGAGCTATATGCTATTTATCAAGCCCTTCTGTATATTCGACGTCGAAAATTAGGTGACTGCCTTATTCTTAGTGATTCCCTTAGTGGCCTTCAGAGCATTCGTGAGCTGTACAATTACCATCCTTTGGTGCAGCGCATCCAGGACGTTCTCCACATTTTGCACGCTTCTGGTTTTAATGTGGAGTGCGCATGGATTCCTGGACACGTTGGCTTGCCAGGGAATGACACGGCGGATTTGGCAGCGAAATCGGCAGTCACAGCGCCCAGTGTTACGATTACCCATTCAACAGCAGAAGATTTTAGAGTGGCTGTACGGAGAGCCGTTTTTTCGACTTGGCATGCGGAGTGGTCGGCTCTCCGTGGTAATAAGCTGCGAGAGGTGAAGGACCTCCCTGTCAACTGGGTAACCTCCTCTCGTTTATTCCGCCGGGAGGAGGTAGTACTAGCTCGGCTAAGAATTGGCCACTGTATTTTTACTCACAGTTACCTTTTTAAACGTGAACCTGCTCCTGTCTGTGCGCTCTGTGGGGAGGCACAGACAGTTCGTCATGTGTTGCTGGAGTGTGGTCACCTGGCACACATTCGGTCATCTATGGGCATGCCGGCCTCTCTTGCTGAGGTGCTGGCAGATGACCCAAGAGCAGTGGACAGGGTTTTTAAATTTTTAGCAAAACTTTCTTTTACCTTGACGTTTTAGTGTGATAGCGGTTTTTTAAACTCTTTTGGTTTTAATGTGTTGATTTTAGATGGAGTTTTATATCCAGCTCTGGTTAGAGGGCTGGACGTTTCTGTTACTTCCGTTTCAACTGTGTTAGCTCTTTTATTTGTGTTTACTTTTTTGTTTGGTATTTTCTTACTGGCTATTGCCAAGTTTTAATCATAAGGGCGCTTATGACCCCGGCAGTTGAGCGCCCTTAAACACCATCATCATCATCGGCGTGATGTCCTGCTTGCTAATTATGGCTGTGGGCTGAAGTGTATGCCTGGGCATCCAACTTATCACGCGTTTTTCTCCCCTGAGCTGCACGAGCGATACTGCCTCCGCTCTCTGAGCCCCAGGCCAGCAGGTTTTCGTTTCCGTGAGCTTCTACGCCAGCACCATGTTGACATTCCTCGGCTGTTATCCAAGGGAGAGAGTATACACCCCCCTTGGTTACGCGCTACCTCCCATGTCGATCTCGGGATGACGCTCTACGGGAAATCTGTTACGCCTCTTGATAGTATTCGTCGTTGCTTTTTAGAATTTTTATCCAAATACAGTGGCCGTATTTGTATTTACACCGATGGTAGTAAGAGCCCCGACGGTGTTGGATGTGCCTTTGTAACTGGCACCGCAACTTCTACTTACGGTTTGCCTAGTTGCACATCTATATATTCTGCCGAGCTATATGCTATTTATCAAGCCCTTCTGTATATTCGACGTCGAAAATTAGGTGACTGCCTTATTCTTAGTGATTCCCTTAGTGCCCTTCAGAGCATTCGTGAGCTGTACAATTACCATCCTTTGGTGCAGCGCATCCAGGACGTTCTCCACATTTTGCACGCTTCTGGTTTTAATGTGGAGTGCGCATGGATTCCTGGTCACGTTGGCTTGCCAGGGAATGACACGGCGGATTTGGCAGCGAAATCGGCAGTCACGGCACCCTGTTTTACGATTACCCATTCAACAGCAGAAGATTTTAGAGCGGCAGTACGGAGAGCCGTTTTCTCGACTTGGCATGCGGAGTGGTCGGCTCTCCGTGGTAATAAGCTGCGAGAGGTGAAGGACCTCCCTATCAACTGGGTAACCTCCTCTCGTTTATTCCGCCGGGAGGAGGTAGTACTAGCTCGGCTAAGAATTGGCCACTGTATTTTTACGCACAGTTACCTTTTTAAACGTGAACCTGCTCCTGTCTGTGCGCACTGTGGGGAGGCACAGACAGTTCGTCATGTGTTGCTGGAGTGTGGTCACCTGGCACACATTCGGTCATCTATGGGCATGCCGGCCTCTCTTGCTGAGGTCCTGGCAGATGACCCAAGAGCAGTGGACAGGGTTTTTAAATTTTTAGCAAAACTTTCTTTTACCTTGACGTTTTAGTGTGATAGCGGTTTTTTAAACTCTTTTGGTTTTAATGTGTTGATTTTAAATGGAGTTTTATATCCAGCTCTGGTTAGAGGGCTGCACGTTTCTGTTACTTCCGTTTCAACTGTGTTAGCTCTTTTATTTGTGTTTACTTTTTTGTTTGGTATTTTCTTACTGGCTATTGCCAAGTTTTAATCATAAGGGCGCTTATGACCTCGGCAGTTGAGCGCCCTTAAACACCATCATCATCATCATTACTACTACTACTACTACTACTACTACTACTACTACTACTACTACTTCTGCTACTGCTACTGCTACTGCTACTGCTACTGCTACTGCTACTGCTACTGCTACTGCTCCTGCTCCTGCTGGTGCTGCTGGTGCTGCTGGTGCTGCTGGTGCTGCATTTCCAAGGAAAAGAAGCATTATGAGCACTTTTGTGGTAATTGTTTTCTCTTTTTGGACAAAAATAAAACAAAATTCTGAAAAGCTTAAAATGTATTTATTTTTTATAGCTACTTTACACTTCAATTGCTCTGTTGTCCCCCATATTTATGGTAGTTTTCAATGTACTAGATGAACTGTGTCCCAAGATAGGGTTTTTTCTAGCTACATAATATGTACAAAGTGAAATATTTAGGACCTTGTGTTTCCAAAGTTGCCGGTGATATATCCAACTCTATGTAGAATTATACTTAAGGTAAACATTATTTTCCGTATTTTTACGCTAGTTTATTCCATGCTTTCTGTACTGGTTTTCGAGTTTCTGTAGGATTAGAACATTTAAAAATGTTAGCTCATTGTGTTTCATTCTAAGATAGTTTTCAAATAGCAACCATCCCTCAACTATTTAATTGTAAGTGATTGCCCCATTTTTAAACACAGTTACAGATTTGTATATCTTATTTGTATCAAAATTAAGAGGAAAGAAATACTAAATAATGGTTGATAATTTATCACTTTAACTTTTTCCTAAAAAAAGGCGCTATAAAACATCGATGAGCTTAGTATTATTCGTTCTTCCCACAATCCCAGTGTAGGATAAGATTAGAAAGAGACAATGATATTGAATTTCCAAACAATGCTACCATATAAAATGATGAGCCCGATGATGATAATATGTACGTGGTTTAGTGCATAGAATTATGTGGCCATTATGATTAAGGGAAGTCAATTTGTAGCTGAAATGGAGTATATTAAATTCAAATTTCATTTAAGGGGGCATTGGAAATGTTAGAAAAATACTAGTGGGAAAATCGGCTATAAGAAGCACATAAGAATTAATGTTACATTTGCCCTATTTTTATTTCTTAATACAACAGTTCAGCTTTTAATATTTAAAATATACTACAAAACTTTACAACACTTCAGGCGATAGCAATGCGGCAGATGGTATTCAGATAAGGTTTAAGTGATTGTATATTACACAAAATTTCATTCGGATATCAACCAGAAGAATTTATTATAGAGTATGTACTTTAAAATAAAGGACCTATAACTGAAATTTGCATAATCTTACCAAAATTACAGAGCTTGCAATACAAGCAAAGAGTTACACAGTTTGCGGGTGAGGTAGGGCTAAGGCGCCACCAGCGACTGCTAGCTTAACTATGGCACGCTATTTTGCAGCTTTACCTTCGTTGCGGGCTAAGCCACTCAACGTCCAGTTGAGCTTCTCATTAAGCACGTACTTAACAGATAGCGCTGTAGGTTATATTATTTATTATAGCAGTCTTTTTGTAAAGTATTAATATACTCTAGTTACGTACAAACATGAATATTGGTGACTTGTGATTGTTTTAGGTATGTTGTGCTATATAAGAAAAGCAGATGGCGGTAACGTGGTTATCTAAGAAAATATTTAGCCACTACACGTGCTGCATGGGGAGTTAAAACCTATGATCAAACGCATAAATTCAAGGAATGTGATAATGTTATGCAACTTCATTCCGACTATAAAAGTCCTGTATATTAGTTAAATACATTGCATTTTTGAAATATACACATAAATGTTGAAAAAACATTTTTGAGTATATCTAATTGTGAATAGAATAAACTCTTTAGCATAATGTCATACATTTTATATATTCAACTATCTAAACCGAAAATTCTGCATTTCAAAATAACATCTAACATTATCATATAACCCCCCAGGGGCCTACTACGGTAGGTACGGGTTAGGCGCACCCGGGGTCCCGAGCCACCTTGACTCCCTCTGTGGGCAACCTCAGAGTGGTGAGGGAGTCAGTAGGTCCAAATGCCCACCCACGTGTAGGCCGTGCGTGGAGACCCGTGTCGGTGAAAAGGAATATCCTGGTTGGTTGAGGGTTGCGTACCTGAGCCTGGGCTTCTGTCTTTCAGTAACTGGGGAGGGTGCGCAGCCTAATACACCGCTTTGGTTTCTGATTTGCCTAAACGGGAGGCTAGGGACTAACCCACCCCTAGTCAATCGGCCAGGACTAGGCATTACACCGAACTCCAGGGTGAGTGGGACGGCGAGCCCGCTATATCCCCTTTGTAGCCCTGTCACCCCAGTGGGGTGACCCCTCGTTGCACTCCGTGGTGGGTGGCGAGCACTGGGGGATGAATTTATACCATTATTTTATGGCACCAAAACTAAAACCCCTTAATTTAAAAGCAGACGTTGGAAAGGAAGTAGTCGAGTCATGTGGTCCTCGCTACTTGGTTATTCATAGGACAGAGGAAGGTAGGAAGTTCCTTACGGTGAGCCCTTTTACTATCCAAAAGGGTCTCGATTGCATTGCTGGTCCGGTTAAATCCTGCGTTCGAGCTCGCAATGGTACACTTCTTGTCGAAGCCAACTCCGCCTCGCAAGCTGCAAGGATACTTAAAGCCACCATGTTAGCCAGCTATCCAGTGAAGGTCGAGGTGCACAAGTCGCTGAACTCCTCCCGCGGTGTAGTAACAACCCGCGCGTTGGACGGTTTGTCCATAGAGGAGATCCAAGAAAATCTTGCGACTCAGGGTGTCTCAGCTGTTTATCGAGTACAACGTAAGATTAACAGTGAATTCCTGCCTACTCGTACCCTGTTTCTTACTTTTGATCGGGTTGATCTGCCTCAAAAGATTAGAGCAGGGTATGAAGCCATCGAAGTTAGGCCCCCCAGGGGCCTACTACGGCAGGTACGGGTTAGGCGCACCCGGGGTCCCGAGCCACCTTGACTCCCTCTGTGGGCAACCTCAGAGTGGTGAGGGAGTCAGAAGGTCAAAATGCCCACCCACGTGTAGGCCGTGCGTGGAGACCCGTGTCGGTGAAGAGGAATATCCTGGTTGGTTGAGGGTTGCGTACCTGACCCTGGGCTTCTGTCTTTCAGTGACTGGGGAGGGTGCGCAGCCTAATACACCGCTTTGGTTTCTGATTTGCCTAAACGGGAGGCTAGGGACTAACCCACCCCTAGTCAATCGGCCAGGACTAGGTATTACACCGAACTCCAGGGTGAGTGGGACGGCGAGCCCGCTATATCCCCTGTGTAGCCCTGTCACCCCAGTGGGGTGACCCCTCGTTGGGCTCCGTGGTGGGTGGGGAGCACTGGGGGATGAATTTATACCATATTTTCTATGGCACCAAAACAAAAACCCCTTAATGTTAATAAAGACGTTGGAAAGGAAGTAGTCGAGTCATGTGGTCCTCGCTACTTGGTTATTCATAGGACAGAGGAAGGTAAGAAGTTCCTTACCGTGAGCCCTTTTACTATACAAAAGGGTCTCGATGCCATTGCTGGTCCGGTTAAATCCTACGTTCGAGCTCGCAATGTTACACTTCTTGTCGAAGCCAACTCCGCCTCGCAAGCTGCAAGGATACTTAAAGCCACCATGTTAGCCAGCTATCCAGTGAAGGTCGAGGTGCACAAGTCGCTGAACTCCTCCCGCGGTGTAGTAACAACCCGCGCGTTGGACGGTTTGTCCATTGAGGAGATCCAAGAAAATCTTGCGACTCAGGGTGTCTCAGCTGTTTATCGGGTACAACGTAAGATCAACGGTGAATTCCTGCCTACTCGTACCCTGTTTCTTACTTTTGATCGGGTTGATTTGCCTCAAAAGATTAGAGCAAGGTATGAAGCCATCGAAGTTAGGCCTTATATACCCAATCCGCTGAGGTGCTTTAAATGCCAACGTTTTGGTCACACTAGTGAGTTGTGTACCGGCAAGTCCACCTGCGTCCACTGCGGTGACATCTCCCACGATGGGGCTTGTGCTTCAGCTCCATCGTGTGTGAACTGTAACGGGGAACACCCATCTAGTTCCCGAGACTGCCCCCGTTTTGCAGAGGAACGAGCGATCCAGGAGATACGGGTGAAAGAGACGGTGTCCTTCTTGGAAGCCCGGAAGCTCTTGCGACTCCGCCAACCCTCTGCCCCGAGGTCCGGTACCTATAGCTCAGTTGCAGCTAAACCGGTACCGCGTCGGGAAATCGCAACACAGACCGGCGATATGAACGGGGCTACAATTGCGGAAAAGGTTATTTTAGCCCAAGCGCTGCCAAAGCCTTCGGCACCTACACCCAAGTTGGTATCAACATCTGCCAAATCCGCCAGCTTACAGATTAGTCCTGCACACTTGTCACCGAAAGCCTCGACCTCCGGAATTAAGCTATTAAATTCACGACGTCTTCTGCCCCGGAAAAACAGTTTAAGACCAAGTATGTAAGACAAGACTTCTTGAAAGAGAATGTGCAATCTATTACCAAGTCATCTAAGGGTAAGAAAAGTACACGCAACTCCACACGTGTATCCTCCTCTGAAGGGTCATCTGGGGAGGAGGGCGTGAATCGGCGACGGCCGTCTTCGCCGATCAGCACATCCAATCGGTTCGAACTACTCGGACCGAAATTTGCTCTTGAAAAAGGGACCTCCCTTGTGGAGGAGATGGACCAGGAGGATTCTGCCGCCACTGCCAGAGGGACAGTGCGGAAACGGCAGGATCGTGCTCCTGAAAATAGTACTAGCCCAACGCCTAAGAAGAACAAATTGAACCGACCAGCTAATCCCAATCTGCAGAAGCGTCTTTCGATTTGAAACTTATCCCATAATATACTCAATGGCTATCCTCCATTGGAACATACGCGGAATTCGACCACATCGACCAGAGCTTGACTTGTTGCTGCGCCAGCATGAACCCTTGGCTGTATGCTTACCAGAGACGAAGCTCCGTCCACAGGACACCGTTACCATCAGGCAGTACTCCTCCGTACGATGTGATTTATCCCCGGAGGACGGTGTCCCGGCACATGGGGGCACAATGATGCTTATTCGAGATGATATTTTTGCCAACTCCGTACCCATACAATCTGCAATCCAGTCCGTTGCTGTCAGCATTAAGCTACCCTCCGCTTCATTCACCATTTGCAGTATCTATATGCCTCCATCTGCGGACCTCTCGCACAGCGACTTAGAACACCTCATTTCGCAGTTGCCACCACCCTTTTTATTGGTAGGCGACGTGAATGCCCATCACCCTCTTTGGGGCTCTCCTCGGGCTTGTGCGAGAGGTACGCTACTTAAAGATTTCTTGGATAGTCAGAATCTTGCTCTCTTGAACACCGGAGAGCCCACCTTTCTATTTGACGTATTTCATAGTTTTTCACACATTGACATTGCAATTTGTTCCCCTCAGCTGGCAGTCACCTTATGCTGGAATATCATCTCGGATTTGCATTCTAGTGACCACTTTCCTTGTCGTATTAGTGTCTTGACACCCGTTGTATGTTCCACCCGTTTACCTAGTTGGCACCTAGACCACGTCAGCTGGGAACTGTACTCCCACTTGGCGGAATTTAGCTACGAAGAGCACGACTCTGTGAACCACTTGGTCGAACATCTCACAGGGACCATCCTTTCTGCTGCTGAGCAATCCATTCCGCGTTCGACTGGCTACAGCCGTCGATTTCCGGTACCTTGGTGGACCGATGACTGTCGGGATGATATTCGCGCTCGCAGACGAGCTCTACGGGTTTTCCAGCGTTTTCCTACACTGGATAACCTGATACACTATAAACGGATGCGTGCACATTCTAGGCGGGTTATTAAGGATAGCAAAAAGATGTCATGGAATAAATTCGTGGGTTCCTTTAATCGACATACACCTTCCTCTGTCGTATGGGATAAGTTAAGACGTGTGGCTGGGAAACCGAACCATATGCCCATCGCCGGTCTCAAAACACCTACCGGAGCTGTCGTTGATACATTTGACGTGGCGAATACTTTAGGCAGTGCTTTCGCTCAGGTGTCTAGCTCAGGCAATTATTCCCCTGAGTATCTTACTGTTAAGAATCAGGTGGAATCTCAAGAATTGTCGTTTCTTTCTGGCAACCTTGAGGATTATAATCGCCTTTTCACCCTGGCAGAGCTAGACAATGCACTCTCCTCTTCACGACACTCAGCATCAGGTCCAGATGGTATCCACGTCCAAATGTTGCAACATCTCTCTCCTGATGGCAAAGATTACCTACTCGAGGTCTATAATCGTGTCTGGGTTGATGGCATTTTTCCAGACAAGTGGCGGGAGGCCACCATCATACCCATTCTTAAACCTGGAAAGGACCGCCATCTTCCTTCCAGTTACCGTCCTATTTCCCTCACCAGTTGCGTGTGCAAGGTGATGGAACGCATGATCAATGGACGGTTGGTGTGGTGGCTGGAATCCCACAATCTTCTGACGAACATCCAGTGTGGCTTTCGACGACGACGTTCAACTGCTGACCACCTTGTCTCTCTGTCAACTCAGATTATGGACGGGTTTCTTAAGAACAGCCCCACAGTTGGGATATTTTTTGACCTCGAGAAGGCCTACGACACGTGTTGGCGGGCGGGAATATTGCGTTCTCTGCACAACTGGAACATACGTGGACGCCTACCGTTGGTCATTCAGGAGTTTATGCGGGACCGCGTTTTTCCAGTGAGGGTGGGCTCGGTTTTTTCTAACCATTTTATTCAAGAGAACGGAGTGCCGCAGGGCTCGGTACTCAGCGTGACTCTATTTGCTATTGCGATAAATTCCATATCACTATGTGTGCCTCAAGGTGTCTCTTCCTGTTTATTCGTGGACGACTTTGCCATCTTCTGTACTTCTCAGCGTACACCGTTTTTGGAACGCCGTCTCCAGCGGTGTTTGGACAATCTCTATGCATGGAGCTCGAAACACGGTTTTCGTTTCTCCGCTGAGAAGACACTCTGCGTTAGCTTCTGGCGCCGTAAGTGGCAAATGCCGCCGTCTCTTCGACTCGGGCCAGATTTACTTCCTTTCGCAGACGAGGCGAGATTCCTTGGTTTGATCTTCGATCGGAAACTTTGTTGGGCACCACAAATAGCACAGCTTAGAGCACGATGTGACCGTTCTCTAAATCTTTTACGGATACTAAGTGGCAAGTCTTGGGGTGCGGATCGGACGGCATTGCTCCGTCTTTATCGTGCTGTGATTCGTTCGAAGTTGGACTATGGCAGCTTTGTGTATTCTTCAGCTCGACCTTCAGTGCTCAGAAGGTTAGACACAGTCCATAACCAGGGCATCCGTGTGGCCGTTGGAGCTTTTCCAACGAGCCCAGTTGTTAGCCTCTACGCCGAATCGGGAGAACCTCCTCTGCGTTGTCGGCGTGATATCCTGCTTGCTAATTATGGCTGTGGGTTGAAGTGTATGCCTGGGCATCCAACTTATCACGCGTTTTTCTCCCCTGAGCTGCACGAGCGATACTGCCTCCGCTCTCTGAGCCCCAGGCCAGCAGGTTTTCGTTTCCGTGAGCTTCTACGCCAGCACCATGTTGACATTCCTCGGCTGTTATCCAAGGGAGAGAGTATACACCCCCCTTGGTTACGCGCTACCTCCCATGTCGATCTCGGGATGACGCTCTACGGGAAATCTGTTACGCCTCTTGATAGCATTCGTCGTTGCTTTTTAGAATTTTTATCCAAATACAGTGGCCGTATTTGTATTTAAACCGATGGTAGTAAGAGCCCCGACGGTGTTGGATGTGCCTTTGTAACTGGCACCGCAACTTCTACTTACGGTTTGCCTAGTTGCACATCTATATATTCTGCCGAGCTATATGCTATTTATCAAGCCCTTCTGTATATTCGACGTCGAAAATTAGGTGACTGCCTTATTCTTAGTGATTCCCTTAGTGCCCTTCAGAGCATTCGTGAGCTGTACAATTACCATCCTTTGGTGCAGCGCATCCAGGACGTTCTCCGCATTTTGCACGCTTCTGGTTTTAATGTGGAGTGCGCATGGATTCCTGGACACGTTGGCTTGCCAGGGAATGACACGGCGGATTTGGCAGCGAAATCGGCAGTCACAGCGCCCAGTGTTACGATTACCCATTCAACAGCAGAAGATTTTAGAGTGGCTGTACGGAGAGCCGTTTTTTCGACTTGGCATGCGGAGTGGTCGGCTCTCCGTGGTAATAAGCTGCGAGAGGTGAAGGACCTCCCTGTCAACTGGGTAACCTCCTCTCGTTTATTCCGCCGGGAGGAGGTAGTACTAGCTCGGCTAAGAATTGGCCACTGTATTTTTACTCACAGTTACCTTTTTAAACGTGAACCTGCTCCTGTCTGTGCGCTCTGTGGGGAGGCACAGACAGTTCGTCATGTGTTGCTGGAGTGTGGTCACCTGGCACACATTCGGTCATCTATGGGCATGCCGGCCTCTCTTGCTAAGGTCCTGGCAGATGACCCAAGAGCAGTGGACAGGGTTTTTAAATTTTTAGCAAAACTTTCTTTTACCTTGACGTTTTAGTGTGATAGCAGTTTTTTTTTAAACTCTTTTAATTTTATTGTGTTGATTTTAGATGGAGTTTTATATCCAGCTCTGTTTAGAGGGCTGGACCGTTCTGTTACTTCTGTTTCAACTGTGTTAGCTCTTTTACTTGTGTTTTTTTCCTCTTTTTTTTTTTTTTTTTTTTTTTGGTATTTTCTTACTGCCTATTGGCAAGTTTTAATCGTAAGGGCGCTTATGACCTCTGCAGTTGAGCGCCCTTAAACACCATTATCATCATCATCATCCTTGGGTTAATCCCCGGCGGCCCCCCACTCTGACCTGTTGGGTTTTTCGTGGTTTTCCCCGGTCAGCAGGGAAATGCTGCTGTGGTTCATTCTCCACCAATACTTGTCCTCAACGATATAGGGGTAATATGCTAGTCTATGGTGATAAATTTTTCTTCGGGTGTAAACATTCTTAACATGACTTCCTTCGGAACGGAGGCAAAGCTGGTGGCTCACTAAAAATAACCTCAAGCCTGTAAAAGAGACTTCTGTGTAAATAAAGCGGGTTTTCACGCCCAATATAGAATTTTACTCTGAGAAGCACAACATGAGGCTCCATAAATAAAACTCATTTTCAACTTAGACCTTACTGGCAATTGCCTGTAAATGCCACTTTCTTGCATCTGTTTCAGGTTTTAAGGACCACGAGACGGAGTTCGGCGGGCTGTAGCTGGGCGATGGCTGAGCGCTCTGTAAGAGCTTCTCCCCTAACGTCGTTGCGGGAGCACTCTATCAGGGCCCACCTTGTGGACTTTCGAGAAACGCTGTGAGGCTCGGCCGCGGATATGTTTGATATGGAAACGTTAGGGAACCCTTACTTTCATATTATCCGGTTCAAGTCGATCTTCACCTCTTTCCCCTCATCCCTCCCTCCTGGGGAACAAATAAGCCGTAAAAGTCCACAAGAACCTACATGTGATGTTCTGCCCCATACTGTGGGGCCTCATCCGCAATAATGGTACACCAAAGCTCAAGTAGGCCCATATTTAAATAATACCTTAGCATTATTCTTAGTGATTTGCTCTTTAACAGCTTATTTTTATTGACGTTCTTACGGCGTGCAGGACACAGGCAAGGTATGTTAATAGCTCGTTCCATGAAAGATAACTTGGAAGGAATTTTTTGGAAGGAAATATTTCAGCTAATGGAGATCAAAGACAACCCAAAGGAAATCTCAGGTATATAGAATCGTCTTAGCAGAATTTATATATATAAAAGTTTCAGAAACCAACGTTGGGGCTAGGGAACCTTGGTGCTGACCTCATCATCTCCTTGTTTCGGATGGAAGACCGTTTATCTCTGCTTTGATATGTGGGCGTGAGATCAGCAGATGGTTGAGTACGCCTAGGCTCAGAAGGGCTGTAACATCATAGATTTAACTTTAAACTATCCGTAAAGGGGAAATATAACACTAAATATTTTAGAAGATATAGCGAATACTACTCAATATTCTTTGAAGATATATAGCTAGCACTGTTCAATATATTTTCGAATATGTAGCGAACACAATCAATGAACGTTTAAACATTTAAGGTTATAGCTATTTGGAAATATTTTAATGTTTAAAAAGAAAATTAAATATGAAGGTAAACCTTACAGGCAAGACTCTCTGTATACAAATGTTTAGTGTTCGTGCCCCATTATCGTTTTGATATTCCCAAGTTGTCTGCAGTTGGAAAATAAGTATTCTTACTCTAAATGTAGCAACGAGTGCAGCTATTTTAAACAAATGTTAGTCTTCAAAACAAAAGAATTTTCCTCAATTTGCGATTGTGTAGGTGCTTTGAACTATATTAAATATGATTTTCTAGAACTGTTCGACCCTTACGGAGATACATTATATAAAGTATTGCTTTTATTTAAATCGTAGCTATTTATTTTTAAAAACATTTGTAACGATTGCTAAGTTGGATGTAAGTATGACATTTTATAACAGTGTCATTTACATATATCATGTTAAATGTTTTAAAAATAAGGAGGATTATTTAAAGGGATATTTTGCTATAAAATTGGTTTTTGTGTTGGTTAAGTAACAAAAGTGATTAGTAATATTTAAAATGGGATGAGATAGGATATGATACGATAGGGTACGGCCGGAGGGGACTTGGCACCGAACCTGAGGTTATTGTACCTGCACCCCCAGGCGAGAGAGATGAGGATACACCAGGTGGTCAGAACCACGAGCGACGGAACAGCAATTACAGGATCCCTACAGTCTCCAGATTGAAGCACCGCGACAGGCAGACGGGGGCCCCGCTACATGATGATGATGATGGTGTTTAAGGGCGCTCAACTGCCGAGGTCATAAGCGCCCTTACGATTAAAACTTGGCAATAGCCAGTAAGAAAATACCAAACAAAAAAGTAAACACAAATAAAAGAGCTAACACAGTTGAAACGGAAGTAACAGAAACGTCCAGCCCTCTAACCAGAGCTGGATATAAAACTCCATCTAAAATCAACACATTAAAACCAAAAGAGTTTAAAAAAACCGCTATCACACTAAAACCTCAAGGTAAAAGAAAGTTTTGCTAAAAATTTAAAAACCCTGTCCACTGCTCTTGGGTCATCTGCCAGGACCTCGGCAAGAGAGGCCGGCATGCCCATAGATGACCGAATGTGTGCCAGGTGACCACACTCCAGCAACACATGACGAACTGTCTGTGCCTCCCCACAGAGCGCACAGACAGGAGCAGGTTCACGTTTAAAAAGGTAACTGTGAGTAAAAATACAGTGGCCAATTCTTAGCCGAGCTAGTACTACCTCCTCCCGGCGGAATAAACGAGAGGAGGTTACCCAGTTGACAGGGAGGTCCTTCACCTCTCGCAGCTTATTACCACGGAGAGCCGACCACTCCGCATGCCAAGTCGAAAAAACGGCTCTCCGTACAGCCACTCTAAAATCTTCTGCTGTTGAATGGGTAATCGTAACACTGGGCGCTGTGACTGCCGATTTCGCTGCCAAATCCGCCGTGTCATTCCCTGGCAAGCCAACGTGTCCAGGAATCCATGCGCACTCCACATTAAAACCAGAAGCGTGCAAAATGTGGAGAACGTCCTGGATGCGCTGCACCAAAGGATGGTAATTGTACAGCTCACGAATGCTCTGGAGGGCACTAAGGGAATCACTAAGAATAAGGCAGTCACCTAATTTTCGACGTCGAATATACAGAAGGGCTTGATAAATAGCATATAGCTCGGCAGAATATATAGATGTGCAACTAGGCAAACCGTAAGTAGAAGTTGCGGTGCCAGTTACAAAGGCACATCCAACACCGTCGGGGCTCTTACTACCATCGGTGTAAATACAAATACGGCCACTGTATTTGGATAAAAATTCTAAAAAGCAACGACGAATACTATCAAGAGGCGTAACAGATTTCCCGTAGAGCGTCATCCCGAGATCGACATGGGAGGTAGCGCGTAACCAAGGGGGGTGTATACTCTCTCCCTTGGATAACAGCCGAGGAATGTCAACATGGTGCTGGCGTAGAAGCTCACGGAAACGAAAACCTGCTGGCCTGGGGCTCAGAGAGCGGAGGCAGTATCGCTCGTGCAGCTCAGGGGAGAAAAACGCGTGATAAGTTGGATGCCCAGGCATACACTTCAGCCCACAGCCATAATTAGCAAGCAGGACATCACGCCGACAACGCAGAGGAGGTTCTCCCGATTCGGCGTAGAGGCTAACAACTGGGCTCGTTGGAAAAGCTCCAACGGCCACACGGATGCCCTGGTTATGGACTGTGTCTAACCTTCTGAGCACTGAAGGTCGAGCTGAAGAATACACAATGCTGCCATAGTCCAACTTCGAACGAATCACAGCACGATAAAGACTGAGCAATGTCGTCCGATCCGCACCCCAAGACTTGCCACTTAGTATCCGTAAAAGATTTAGAGAACGGTCACATCGTGCTCTAAGCTGTGCTATTTGTGGTGCCCAACAAAGTTTCCGATCGAAGATCAAACCAAGGAATCTCGCCTCGTCTGCGAAAGGAAGTAAATCTGGCCCGAGTCGAAGAGACGGCGGCATATGCCACTTACGGCGCCAGAAGTTAACGCAGACTGTCTTCTCAGCGGAGAAACGAAAACCGTGTTTCGAGCTCCATGCATAGAGATTGTCCAAACACCGCTGGAGACGGCGTTCCAAAAACGGTGTACGCTGAGAAGTACAGAAGATGGCAAAGTCGTCCACGAATAAACAGGAAGAGACACCTTGAGGCACACATAGTGATATGGAATTTATCGCAATAGCAAATAGAGTCACGCTGAGTACCGAGCCCTGCGGCACTCCGTTCTCTTGAATAAAATGGTTAGAAAAAACCGAACCCACCCTCACTCGAAAAACGCGGTCCCGCATAAACTCCTGAATGACCAACGGTAGGCGTCCACGTATGTTCCAGTTGTGCAGAGAACGCAATATTCCCGCCCGCCAACACGTGTCGTAGGCCTTCTCGAGGTCAAAAAATATCCCAACTGTGGGGCTGTTCTTAAGAAACCCGTCCATAATCTGAGTTGACAGAGCGACAAGGTGGTCAGCAGTTGAACGTCGTCGTCGAAAGCCACACTGGATGTTCGTCAGAAGATTGTGGGATTCCAGCCACCACACCAACCGTCCATTGATCATGCGTTCCATCACCTTGCAAACGCAACTGGTGAGGGAAATAGGACGGTAACTGGAAGGAAGATGGCGGTCCTTTCCAGGTTTAAGAATGGGTATGATGGTGGCCTCCCGCCACTTGTCTGGAAAAATGCCATCCACCCAGACACGATTATAGACCTCGAGTAGGAAATCTTTGCCATCAGGAGAGAGATGTTGCAACATTTGGACGTGGATACCATCTGGACCTGGTGCTGAGTGTCGTGAAGAGGAGAGTGCATTGTCTAGCTCTGCCAGGGTGAAAAGGCGATTATAATCCTCAAGGTTGCCAGAAAGAAACGAGAATTCTTGAGATTCCACCTGGTTCTTAACTGTAAGAAACTCAGGGGAATAGTTGCCTGAGCTAGACACCTCAGCGAAAGCACTGCCTAAAGTATTCGCCACGTCAAATGTATCAACAACAGCTCCGGTAGGTGTTTTGAGACCGGCGATGGGCATATGGTTCGGTTTCCCAGCCACACGTCTTAACTTATCCCATACGACAGAGGAAGGTGTATGTCGATTAAAGGAACCCACGAATTTATTCCATGACATCTTTTTGCTATCCTTAATAACCCGCCTAGAATGTGCACGCATCCGTTTATAGTGTATCAGGTTATCCAGTGTAGGAAAACGCTGGAAAACCCGTAGAGCTCGTCTGCGAGCGCGAATAGCATCCCGACAGTCAGCGGTCCACCAAGGTACCGGAAATCGACGGCTGTAGCCAGTCGAACGCGGAATGGATTGCTCAGCAGCAGAAAGAATGGTCCCTGTAAGATGTTCGACCAAGTGGTTCACAGAGTCGTGCTCTTCGTAGCTAAATTTAGCCAAGTGGGAGTACAGTTCCCAGCTGGCGTGGTCTAGGCGCCAACTAGGTAAACGGGTGGAACATACAACGGGTGTCAAGACACTAATACGACAAGGAAAGTGGTCACTAGAATGCAAATCCGAGATGATATTCCAGCATAAGGTGACTGCCAGCTGAGGGGAACAAATTGCAATGTCAATGTGTGAAAAACTATGAAATGCGTCAGATAGAAAGGTGGGCTCTCCGGTGTTCAAGAGAGCAAGATTCTGACTATCCAAGAAGTCTTTAAGTAGCGTACCTCTCGCACAAGCCCGAGGAGAGCCCCAAAGAGGGTGATGGGCATTCACGTCGCCTACCAATAAAAAGGGTGGTGGCAACTGTGAAATGAGGTGTTCTAAGTCGCTGTGCGAGAGGTCCGCAGATGGAGGCAAATAGATACTGCAAATGGTGAATGAAGCGGAGGGTAGCTTAATGCTGACAGCAACGGACTGGATTGCAGATTGTATGGGTACGGAGTTGGCAAAAATATCATCTCGAATAAGCATCATAGTGCCCCCATGTGCCGGGACACCGTCCTCCGGGGATAAATCACATCGTACGGAGGAGTACTGCCTGATGGTAACGGTGTCCTGTGGACGGAGCTTCGTCTCTTGTAAACATACAGCCAAGGGTTCATGCTGGCGCAGCAACAAGTCAAGCTCTGGTCGATGTGGTCGAATTCCGCGTATGTTCCAATGGAGGATAGCCATTGAGTATATTATGGGATAAGTTTCAAATCGAAAGACGCTTCTGCAGATTGGGATTAGCTGGTCGGTTCAATTTGTTCTTCTTAGGCGTTGGGCTAGTACTATTTTCAGGAGCACGATCCTGCCGTTTCCGCACTGTCCCTCTGGCAGTGGCGGCAGAATCCTCCTGGTCCATCTCCTCCACAAGGGAGGTCCCTTTTTCAAGAGCAGTTTTAGGTCCAAGTAGTTCGAACCGATTGGATGTGCTGATCGGCGAAGACGGCCGTCGCCGATTCACGCCCTCCTCCCCAGATGACCCTTCAGAGGAGGATACACGTGTGGAGTTGCGTGAACTTTTCTTACCTTTAGATGACTTGGTAATAGATTGCACATTCTCTTTCAAAAAGTCTTGTCGTACATACTTGGTCTTAAACTGTTTTTCTGGGGCAGAAGACGTCGTGAATTTAATAGCTTTAGTTCCGGAGGTCGAGGCTTTAGGTGACAAGTGTGCAGGACTATTCTGTAAGTTGGCGGATTTGGCAGATGTTGATACCAACTTCGGTGTAGGTGCCGAAGGCTTTGGCAGCGCTTGGGCTAAAATAACCTTTTCCGCAATTGTAGCCCCGTTCATATCGCCGGTCTGTGTTGCGATTTCCCGACGCGGTACCGGTTTAGCTGCAACTGAGCTATAGGTACCGGACCTCGGGGCAGAGGGTTGGCGGAGTCGCAGGAGCTTCCGGGCTTCCAAGAAGGACACCTTCTCTTTCACCCGTATCTCCTGGATCGCTCGTTCCTCTGCAAAACGGGGGCAGTCTCGGGAACTAGATGGGTGTTCCCCGTTACAGTTCACACACGATGGAGCTGAAGCACAGGCCCCATCGTGGGAGATGTCACCGCAGTGGACGCAGGTGGACTTGCCGGTACACAACTCACTTGTGTGACCAAAACGTTGGCATTTAAAGCACCTCAGCGGATTGGGTATATAAGGCCTAACTTCGATGGCTTCATACCCTGCTCTAATCTTTTGAGGCAGATCAACCCGATCAAAAGTAAGAAACAGGGTACGAGTAGGCAGGAATTCACCGTTGATCTTACGTTGTACCCGATAAACAGCTGAGACACCCTGAGTCGCAAGATTTTCTTTGATCTCCTCAATGGACAAACCGTCCAACGCGCGGGTTGTTATTACACCGCGGGAGGAGTTCAGCGACTTGTGCACCTCGACCTTCACTGGATAGCTGGCTAACATGGTGGCTTTAAGTATTCTTGCAGCTTGCGAGGCGGAGTTGGCTTCGACAAGAAGTGTACCATTGCGAGCTCGAACGCAGGATTTAACAGGACCAGCAATGGCATCGAGACCCTTTTGGATAGTAAAAGGGCTCACCGTAAGGAACTTCTTACCTTCCTCTGTCCTATGAATGACCAAGTAGCGAGGACCACATGACTCGACTACTTCCTTTCCAACTTCTTTATTAAGGGGTTTTTGTTTTGGTGCCATAGAAAAAAATGGTATAAATTCATCCCCCAGTGCTCCCCACCCACCACGGAGCCCAACGAGGGGTCACCCCACTGGGGTGACAGGGCTACACAGGGGATATAGCGGGCTCGCCGTCCCACTCACCCTGGAGTTCGGTGTAATACCTAGTCCTGGCCGATTGACTAGGGGTGGGTTAGTCCCTAGCCTCCCGTTTAGGCAAATCAGAAACCAAAGCGGTGTATTAGGCTGCGCACCCTCCCCAGTTACTGAAAGACAGAAGCCCAGGCTCAGGTACGCAACCCTCAACCAACCAGGATGTTCCTCTTCACCGACACGGGTCTCCACGCACGGCCTACACGTGGGTGGGCATTTTCACCTACTGACTCCCTCACAGGCCCCGCTACACGAAAGATTCAACACCCCCGTCTGGGGCAGTCCTCATCCCGGCAACCAGCCGAAATCGGGAAACGGAGATAATCGCTTTGAGCATCCATTTTCCCTGCCACGCCGCACCGAGTACCATTGCTGATACTTCCAACCCTGAAAGAAACCAACGTGATGAAGAATGAATGAAATGACAATAGAAACGGCATGGAGTATGCAAAAAGGGCCGCGCCGTGGCCGAGTGGTTAGACCACTCGACTCTCACCTAGACGGCCGGGGTTCGATCCCAAGCGACCGCATGTGAGATTTGTGGTGGACAAAACGGCGCTGGGGCGGGTTTTCTCCGGGTACTCCGGTTTCCCCCGCCATCGCATTCCACCGGTGCTCCATCATCATTCATGTATCATCAGTGTCACCGCCTGCGGTGCCATTAGTAGTTAAAGCGGGCGTTAAACACTACCAAAAAAAAAAAAAAAAAAGTATGCAAAAATTTGGGGGATGAAGGAAACGTACTCGGGAAAACCTAAAAACAAACCCGTGGTTCAGGTTAACACATGAAGCAAAACTCGCGACTCCCGAATGCGGATCACAGATGAAACCGCGTGAGCCATCCCCTGGGAATTAAAATGGGAAATTTAACAGTATGCAAATAAAACTTTTCCTTGGAGAAATAAACAACGTCGCAGAGGAAAATACGGCTTTTCGAAACTTAACCCCACTGTCAATTTTGTCCATCAGGGCAAATGCCCCACCTTACATATTTCAGTCGCCTAGGGGTTAGGAAATGTTTCATATGCCACATGAAACGATTATTTGTTACCTGAGGTTGCAACATTCCTAAAGGTAAAGTAAACTCTTGACTGACTTAAGGCACTTTGGTGACACGGAAGGCTAAATTTTGTCGAATTGGATAATCTTGTTCCAAAATTGTTTTCGACTTTCTATTTGGTTTAGGTAGATTAAGGATCAGGTTTCTTATGAAAGTGATTCCATATAACCTCAAGCATGTCGTGTGGAACCACGATTTACATTTGCAGTTCGGCTGTAACCATTTATTCCATTAAGACAAACTGAGAAATCTGTGTGGTTACTTCTACCACAGTATTTTTTCCAGTACGACGAATCAGGAAGCTCAGGCTTACATATGAGTATAGGTTTGTCTTCAGTTGTAAGAAATCGTCAACGATTGGAAGTAACGAAATAAATATATGCTACTTTCTATTTCCAGATTGGGTATTCTAGCCCTGGTCCTTATACATACAGACCCTATAAAATATGGACGGTCTTTCACTTTCTTCATATGATTTCTTTAAATGCGAAACGTTAGAGGTATAAAATGGGCACAAAATCCATTCGTGTCACTTTCTGTTTTGCATCAAAATACAACGAATGAACCAAATAATATTTTGGCGTTTTCTTATGTAGCATTGTTTTATAATTGTATTATGGAAAATAAATGTTTGACACTTAAACACAAAACTTTTTAGAGTGGCATAAATTATTTACACGATACGAACATGGAAAAATTATGCTTCTGCGAGAAAAGGAGGCAAGATATACCTTAAGGAGAAGAGTATTTCTTAAACTAAACACATAAATGCATTATGAAATCAAGTAAGCATTATGGTTATTATTGTGCTATTTGTATGCAAGAATGAATGAAAAGACTTAGCATGAGATTTTGCTAACATCAGAGGGTCCAAGATATACTGAAGTTCTATGTAGATTTTACTGACTAGATCAAGAAGAAAATGATGAAGTGATGTGTGTCAGAAGAAGGATGAGGGGTGCACTTAATTCAGAACTTCTTGAGAAAGAAAAGTTATAATGAAATAACAAATCAGGTTCGAGTTTAAGATCGACGTATATCCATACTTTTTATGGAGAAAAAACCTATAAATAGTAATTAAACTGAACTAACTCATAAACAAAAGATCAAAAAGATATTGTGTGTTCGCGTGTGTATGTGTGTGTGTGTGTGTGTATTCAAGTGGTATTCAAGTGTAGTATCTTCCAGGGATTCGACATGATATTTATTTTTTTAAGAAAATCCCCCACCCGAGCTACCCTATACAAGCACAAAACTTTAAAATTTCTCATTTTCTTAAAAATTGCCTTAACGATTTTGATTCAAATACCGCGTATTAAATATATTTACACGGTAAATAAAATGTATAACTTGAATTTTCTGTGAGTGGCCTCTGAAGATCACTTCTTTCTGGATAAATTTTGCATAAGCTGTGAACTCTAAGAGTTAGAAAAAAGCTTGCAACGCAAAAAAATGCAGATTTCGTTAAAACACAGTGTTTATGTTATATCCATTTTTTGTAGAGTAAACCTTTCCGAGGTATTACTTGTTATTGGGTTCAATTTTAAACAACTAAAACCTTTCTCAAACGGGAAGTCATCTTTCTTATCGACTCTCTTTGTTTTACTCCTGGCCATCAAGAAAGAACTGAACTTAAATTATTCACATACCTCTGAGCTGTTGAGTTTTGACTATCACCTTATCCTGGTGCATTTTATAATTTCCCCTCTACTTAGAAGGAAGCAGTTAATAAGAAAATTTATGCTAATGTTTATCCCGATTAGCATGATGTAGTAAAATAATATTTTGCAAGAATAGTTTATTAGCAGAATAGGTACAGAAAGGTATGTGAAAGGAACACATCGGATTTTTCTCTCAGTATTGGTGCCACGGTTGTTTCTTGTCAAACTGGAGCTTATGGAAGAGAAATCCGATACACGGCTCCTTTAATTTTCGATCAACTTTCACTATAAAATTCCAGCTCGATCTGTAACGTCAATGTTTTTTTTGTAGTGTTTGACGCCCGCTTTAACTACTTATGGCACCGCAGGCGATGACATTGATGATACATGAATGATGATGGAGTACCGGTGGAATGCGATGGCGGGGGAAACCAGAGTACCCGAGAAAACCCGCCCTAGCGCCGCTTTGTCCACCACAAATCTCACATGCGGTCGCTTGGGATCGAACCCCGGCCGTCTAGGTGAGAGGCGAGTGGTCTAACCACGCGGCCGTACATCATTGTTACAATGATCCCTTGCTATTAGAATAATTTTTAACCATCTGAGGGAGAAAATAATGTCAGTTAAGAATTGTCAATATTCTTATTATACTTTCTTCAATAACGTCCAATTACGAATTCAGAAATGTATTTCTCTGTCAGTTTGAGTCAGACCTAGGTGATATCGCAAGATTTTGTACAAATAAACCTGGTTTGTTATGTTCAAATTACTCTCGACCGTAATAATGACAATCTAGGTATTTCTGAATGCACCCAAGAATGCGAAAATATTCCGATGATTTTGGTTGTCAAGCAATATTACCCTAAAATTTTTGTTTATTTCTTTCATTCTTTGAATTTCTACAGTGTGCTTAGAACCAGTTTAAATACGGAAACAGCTATATTAAATGGTGCATTGCAAAAAATACTTATTTCATACCATGATAAAACTGCTTGCTTATATTTTAGTAACAAAACGATTTTAACAAATATGAATTTTAACATGGGTGGTACTATTAAAGTGTCTTGACAAGACAAACTTTTTAGGCATTGTTTTAGAAAAACCTTACTTGGCACGAAAAGATTGTTCATTTATGTACCAATTCCCCCCAGGAGTCTACTTCGGTAGGTACGGGTTTGGCGTACCCGGGGGTTCCCGAGCCACACACCGCCACCTCACCCTGCCCATCGCCATCCACTATTGCCACTTATTTTTTCTGGTTTTGTTTCTTTCGTTTGTTTGCTTTATCACCCTTTTCCTCTTTTAGGATTATGGCGATTATTGGTTTTAAGACCTTAGGATTATTTCTCCCAGGGGCTCACTTTTTGTGGGTATGGGTTTGGCGTTTCCGGGGTGCCCAGGCCATTCGCCCTCATTGTCATTCGCTCATTCCCATCTGTCTCAGCCACGTTAGTAACCAATTCATGTTACATATTTTCATTCCCGATTATAATAGTCTCTTCCTCTTCTAGGTTTATACACTTCTTAGGTTTAAGGTCCCTAGGTTTATGAACTCCTTTCTCACCAACAGGGATCTTACCTATCTCCGTAATTCCTGTCCCACGGTTTCGGCGCAGTTTTCAACTTGTGTAATCTTTGTAGGTCTCAAATGTAAAGGTTGAGTGCACCCTCCTCACTACCCCTTTCGTGCGACACTAGGTGCGGAGCCGTTCCGATGTCATGTATACCCACGTAGCTCCATGGAGCCGGGTCCCCGCGAGCAACTCGGCGGCCGTGAGTAGCTGGGTTGATCGGGGGGATCCGACGTGTTACCGATGTCTGGGGCCCGATGTAATCAACCAAAAGTCTCCTAAATCCGCGCTGACTCCGTAGAGGCAGCGTGGCTTATAGTGAAGGGCCACTGGTGGTTATTCCAGTGGTAGGAGCATAAAGACGGGCCCGCCGTCAGTGTAAATGTCGCATACCGGTTAGTAGTGATAGTCGGATGGGAAACTCCTCTGATGTACTTCTTGAGATCAGGTCTATAGCGGGTGTTCCAGGCTGGCACAGACCGGAAGATTTAGGTGTCTTTCTCTTTTATCCCCCGGATGGCAGGCTGACGCCGACGGTTCCGGAACGGGGACTATACCATTATGGCTCCTCTGCGCTTACCCTATTCAACACCCCATTTTTTCGTGATGCGACTTATGTGCGAGACAAGGACCATGAAGGATTTCAGTTCCTTTTATATTAAACAAGAACTGGACAGGATTTGCGGAAAGGTGACCAATGCCACAAGATGTAGAGACGGCACACTGTTGATTGAGATAACCACACCTGACCAACCGGCCAAGGTGATGAGTGCTTCTCTTTTGGGTTCTTACCCTATTAAGGTAGAGAAGCACAAATCCCTAAATAGTAGCCATGGTGTAGTGACGACCGCTAGTTTGGACAGCTTATCAAACGACGACATCTTGAATTGCCTTTCTGACCAAGCCGTTATCAGTGCGTATAGATTAATTGGCAAACGGGATGACAAGCCGTTCCCACCCCGCACAGTCTTTTTTACTTTTGACCGGACTGAAATTCCGGCTTTTATCATGTGTGGTTATGAAAGAGCACCCGTGCGCACATATATCCCGAACCCGATGCGCTGCTACCTCTGTCAGAAATTCGGCCATACGCAACAACGCTGACTAATTCACCGGTTTGTGCTCAGTGTGGGCAAGAAGCACACGATGGATCAGTATGCGCCCAAGGTCCCACCTGTGTCAACTGTGGAGAGGCGCATACATCAAATTCTAAGGAGTGTCCGCGTTTCCGTGAGGAGAAGACGAACCAGGAGATAAGGGTCAAAGAGCACTTAACTTTTCAAGTGGCACGGAAGCGCTATTTAGAGCTTAACCCGACCATTTCTTTGAATTTTTCTGCTGCTGTCCTCCAACTATTGCAGAAGCAGGATGCGATTGTTCACACCATCCCTAGTGCTCGTTCCCGTGTGTCTAAAGTGCACAGACCAATTTCTCCTCCGACAAGGTTTCGTTTCCAAAGACCACTTCTATGCCATCTCCCTCTTCGGCCCCTCTTCCTGATCGTATGGCACATAAGTCGCCCATCCGTCGCCCTACAAGTCGTTCGCGCTCTCCTAACCGCACCTGAACGACTTGTTCGGACACCGACACTAGTGTTGGCCAACCAGAAACATTGCCAGTTGGCGGCCACATTCGCCTGAGTCGTAGTCACACAAAAAAGAAAAAGATAAAACTCCGCCAAACCCTCCCGGTGACCTAATGATTCGATACCTTACCGGCGGTCGCCTTTTGAAACCAAGCCTTCTTACTGTCCTTGTTATGGCTCTCCTTCTGTGGAATATACGAGGTCTATGTTCACATCGATCCGGCCTGGATCTTCTAATAAGATCTTAATCCTCCCATCGTTTGCTTACAGGAGACAAAGCTACGCCTTCAAGATACCTTTGCTTTGTATAGGTACACACTGGTTCGCTTAGATCTGGAACCTGACGAGGGTTCTCCTGCGCACGGTGGGTCAATGATCATGATTCGAGACGACGTGTGCTTCCGACCTGTGCCGCTCACCACTCAATTACAAGCTATTGCTGTCCACGTTTCTGTTCCAGATTTTAGTTTATCCGTCTGTGGTCTTTAGATCCCTCCTGCTTCTCCCCTTACCATTGCAGACCTTGTGAGTTTAGCTTCCCAGTTACCTCCACCGTACCTCCTGGTGGGAGATTTTAATTTCCATCACCCTCTTTGGGGATCTCCCAGGGCGTGTGCAAGGGGAGCCGTAATCGCTGATCTGCTGGACCAACTGAACCTCTCTATTTTGAATACTGGTGAGCCTGCCTTTCTTTCAGACTCCACTGGTACCCTTTCTCACCTTGATTTAAATATCTGTTCAGCACAGCTTAGACACCGTTTAGAGTGGAATGTCGTCTCCGATGCACACTCCAGTGATCATTTTCCAGTTATTGTTACCTTTCTTCGTCGTCCTCCTCCATCTACTGGTATACCCAAATTCCAGTTTAGCAAGGCGGATTGGTCACTTTTTTCTCGTTTAGCCCATTTCTCCAATAGGGACTACCTCACTGTTGATGGCATGGTTGAGCATTTGACGTTTGTTATTTTGGCTGCTGCCGAGCACTCCATTCCTAGTACGTCTTCCGATCCCAGGCGTACCTCGGTTCTTTGGTGGAACGAGGAATGTGGCAAAGCCATTCGTGCGTGGAGAAGTGCTCTTATAATTTTCAAACGTCATCCAACGGCTGCTAACTCAATGGTGTGGACAGACTTCGGCGCGTAGCCGGTCAGGCAAAACCATGTACAATACCCGGTCTTAGGGTTGGGGGCGACATGCTGGTGGAGCCGTGTTTTATTGCTAACACGTTAGGCAGGACTTTTGAGGCTGGTTCCAGTTCCATGAATTATAATCGAGCATTTGCTTCCCTCAAGCTTGCGTTGGAAGCCCAGGAGTTGTCATTCCGGTCCGACAACCATTAGGACTACAAGCGCCCGTTTAGCTTGCGCGAACTAGAACATGCACTATATATTTCTAAGTATTCAGCTCCTGGGCCGAAAGCCATACATGTGTCGCTACTTCAGCATTTGTCTCCGGACGGTAAGCTATTTCTCCTCCAGCTCTGAAATCGCATCTGGCATGAAGGTGTGTTTCCTGCTGTTTGGCGCGATGCCACCGTAGTTCCTATACTGAAAACTGGAAAGGATCACCAACTACCTTCCAGTTACCGCCCAATTTCCCTAACTAGTTGCGTTTGCAAGGCTACGGAACGCATGATAGGTGGGCGGTTTACGTGTTATCTCGAATCTCGGGGCCTCCTATCGAATGTTCAGTGTGGTTTTCGTCGTCAACGCTCCACTATCGATCATCTGGTATCTCTTTCGACTCATGTTATGAACGGGTTCCTGAAAAAGAGCCAGACCGTGGCAGTGTTTTTTGATTTGGAGAAAGCTTACCACAAATGTTGGAGGACTGGCATTCTTCGTACAGTTCAGCAGTGGGGTTTCCGTGGTCGCCTCCCCATATTCATTCGGGAGTTCATGAAAGACCGGGCGTTACGTGTGCGCGTGGCTTCGCTTTTATCTGATTATTTTACTCAGGAGAACGGAGGACCTCAGGGTTCGGTACTTGGTGTTACACTGTTCCTGATAGCAATCAACCCTCTTGTTGACTGCCTTCCACCAGGGATTTCATCGTCGCTCTTTGTCGACGATTTTGTTGTGTATCTCACAGCTCGGCGTTCCTGTCTCCTTGAGCGTCGCCTTCAGCGTTGTCTTAGACCCCATTACCTCCTGGAGTTTGGCCAACGGCTTCAGGTTCTCCACTGAGAAGACGGTTTGTGTAAATTTCTGGCGCCGGAAAGAATTTCCTTCTCCTACTCTCCGGCTCGGCACTGAGATACTACCGTTTGCAAATGAGGCGAAATTCCTGGGGTTAATATTCGATCGAAAGTTATGCTGGTCCACCCATATAACTTATTTGAAGGCAAGGTGCATTCGTTCTCTCGATGTTTTACGTGTTTTAAGTGGTACATCCTGGGAAGCTGATAGGACCGTACTTCTAAACCTGTATCAAACATTGATCCGTTCCAAATTGGATTTTGGATGTATCATTTATTCTTCTGCGCGACCCTCTATCGTTCGTCGCTTAAACACTGTTTATCATCAAGGCATACGGCTAGCGACTAGCGCTTTCCACACTAGCCCAGTTAATAGTGTTTGTGCGGAAGCTGCAGAACCCCCGCTAAATTATCGCTGTATCTTCTGTGCAGCTGTGCATGCCGTCTATCTAGCATGCCTCAACGCCCAAGTCGTGCACCCTACTTCGACGATGCTTTGTATGCTTCTCGCTCCCTCGTCCTCTTGCCGCCAGGGGTGCGTTTTCGCAGACTGCTTGAGCAAATTGACATGACAATGCCTGCCGTCCTGCCCAAAAGAGAAACTACTTGCCCTCCTTGGCTTCATCCGCTAAACCCTATCCACCTAGTTTCCTCCAGTATTTCGAAGTCCAATACCCCTGGTTTCGTCCTTCGGGCCATCTTTTTAGCTCTGAAGGAGCAACTTGCCAACAGCATTTTTATTTATACTGACGGGTCGAAGAACGCTCAAGGTGTTGGATGTGCCTTTGTGGTTGGAAACCAAAGTTTTAAGTTTCGACTTTCGCGACAGTGTTCGATTTTTACCGCTGAGTATTTTAGTATTCTTCTGGCTCTTTTTTATGTGCGGCGACATATGATAACACTCTCTGCCATCTGTACCGATTCCCTCAGTGCCCTTCAAAGCCTTCGAGTGCTGTATATTTTCCACCCTATGGTACAGAGAATCCAGGTCTGTATTCACTCCCTTTCAGAAGCAGGTCTCAAAGTGACGTTCGTGTGGGTGCCTGGTCACACTGGAGTGGTCCGGAAAGAGGCAGCTGATTCTGCTGCCAAGAGAGCCATTTCATCTCCCAGGATTTTTTGTTCTTCCCTTCCCGCCAATGATCTGAAGGCGGTTTTTCGTGGGACCATTAATGCTCGTTGGGAGCTTGAATAGTCCCAAATTAGAGACACTAAATTGCGGGTAATTAAGCCACTCCCGGGAGCCTGGAAAACTTCTTGTCGTTCTTCCCGTCGAGAAGAAGTCATTTTATGTCGCCTACGTATCGGACAGTCATTTTAGCCAGTCATCTACTGCGGGGAGAGCCGGCTCCAGTGAAACACTTTTTAATCGACTGCCAATAATTAGCTCCTCTTCGTATGTCGTTGAGTTTGCCCCACGACATGCATGCCATCCTAGCGGACAGCCTGCATGCTATAGAACGGGGTTATCTTTCATACGACAGTGCCCTCCAATTGGCCATATATAGTTTTATTTCCGTCCTACAGCTTTAGCAATTTGGTATTTTATTCTTTATTTTAACCAACCGGACTGTTTTTAAAGTTTTAACATGGGGGGATGTATTAGTAAAATATATTCATTTTACCATAATATTTTAGCTAGAAGATTACTTTTATCATTAATTAATCCTTAATTTTAACCTACCGGACTGGTTTTAAAGTATTCTTGTTGGGGAGCTAATTAGTAAATTGAAATATTCATTTTACCATAATATTTTAGCTGGAAGATCAATTTTATGATTAATTTCTTCCTTATTTTAACCCACCGGACCATTTTAACGTTTTAACTTTGGGGGATATATTGGTCGGTTAACTTTTCATTTTACCGTGTTATTTTAGCTAGAAGATTAACTTTGTTTTATTTTGTTTTCTAGGGCACTAATAACCGTATAGGTTGGGAGTCCAAAAACTTTACTTCTCTCATACATGCACTTAATTAAATAAAGCATGCTTTGCGATTAGATGACTGAAAATTAGTTTGGACATTAACTGCTTGCTCACTGTATATTATGCCACGTACAATCAATTTTATCATACAATATTTTAATATGGGGATCTGCAACTAAAATAAATAGGGCATTTTTAATTCAGAAGAGAGTGCTAAGAATAATTTTTAATATAAAGCCAAGAGACTACTTAAAACGTGTCCCCCCTCCAGGGGCCTGCTAAAGTAGGTACGGGTTTGGCGCACCCCGGGGTTCCCAAGCCAATCGCCGCCATCTCATCATCCCCATCGCCATCAACTGAAGCACGTTTTGTGTTTGTGCCTATCTGTTTGTGTCTTTTTGGGGGAGCGAATTTACCCGCCTCATCTTCTCCCCCTTCTAGGCTTATACTTTACATATTTGGTTTTAAGGCTTTAGATTTATTAACTCCTGCCTCACCAACAGTGATCTTTATTCTATCGCCGTGGTTACTGTCCCACGGTTCCAACGCGGCTTCCAACATATGTGCTGTTCGGAGGTTTCAGGCGTGAAGGTTGAGTGGATCCCTCCTACTGCCCCTTAGTGTAAGCCTTAGGTACGGAGCCCGTCCATACTGTTATGTACACCCACGTAGCTTCCTCGGGGGGCGGTCCGTTTTAATTTCCCGACGAACGCTGCTCGTTGGGTTAAAATTACGGACCGGTCGTGTTACCGCTAACGGAAACCCGGTGAAATCAACCACAAGTCCCCTGAATCCATGTGTACTTTATTACGCAGCATGGCCTAAAGTGAAGTGCCACAGGTGGTTATAGCTGTGGTAGGGGCTTAAAGCCGGGCTGTACATGGTGAAGGGCTTACCCGTATGGACCAGCAGTGGTGGCTGGAGGGTAACTCCTTCTGAAGTATTCGGTCTGGTAGGGGCCTACCAGGCGGCACAGACCGGAAAGTATTTTGGTGTCTTTTCTCTCTACCCCCGGATGGCAGGCTGTTGCCGACGGTTCCGGAAGGGGTGCTTTCCATTATGTTATCTCCGCGCAAAATCTCTTCTTTTGACCGCTTTTTAGTTGTGACCTTGGCCTGCGAAAAGAAAACAATGCGAGATATTAGTTCCTTCTATATCCAACGAGAAATTGACCGGATTTGTGGTAAAGTGATCAATGCTATCAGAACAAGAGGGGGTACCCTTCTAGTGGAAACCAAGACAGAGGACCAGACAAGGAAGCTCATTAAGGCCAGTTTGTTAGGTTCGTACCCCATAAGAGTAGCTCGCACAAGTCTTTGAACACTTATAGAGGCATGGTGACCACCGCCTGTTTAGACGGCCTTTCAGATGCAGACATTGTTTCCAACCTCTCTGACCAGGGTGTATGTCAGGCGTACCGTCTTCTAGGTAAACATGATGGTCAGTCGGTTGCGTTGCGAACGGTATTACTAACGTTCAGAGGCACCACCTTACCTGAGGCACTTTACT
The DNA here is from genome assembly GCA_030762935.1 of Hymenopus coronatus. Classification (NCBI taxonomy): domain Eukaryota; kingdom Metazoa; phylum Arthropoda; class Insecta; order Mantodea; family Hymenopodidae; genus Hymenopus; species Hymenopus coronatus. Next base: position 274,203,928 of record CM060900.1, on the reverse strand, counting down.
GTGGTTATGAATGCGCTGCTCTGAGACCCTATGTACCGAATCCCATGCGTTGTTTTCGGTGTCAGAAATTCGGTCATACCCAAAGTCGGTGCACCTTCGACGCTACATGTGAACGTTACGGCCAACCTGTTTATGGAGAAAGTGCTTGTTCTCGGGACCCTTGCTGCGTCCACTGTAAAGGGAACCATTCGTCCAGCTCCCGGCAGTGTCCGCGTTTTCTAGAGGAAAAAACCATGCAGGAGTTGCGGGTTAAGGAACGCCTAACCTTTCCTGAAGCCCGGCATCGCTTCCAACAATTGCAGCCTGCGACCATCTCAATCCACGCATCAGTGCTCCGCCGCACTCCTGGTTCCTCAGTGGAACTACAAACCATGCCCGTAGCCAACGCGTGTACGCAAACAGAGCAGTCGCCGAGCAAAACAACCTTACAGTCAACATCCATAGCACCCACTACCTCAAGGTCTAATTCTCCAGAACCTGCTCGTAAGCCGCTTGTGCGACCGAAAGCACCTGTCGCTGCGCCTCATGAGCGCAGTCGTAAACAACTCAAGGCCATTGATAAACCTTCCAAGTCCCGTTCTCGTTCTACGAGCCGTAGTTGATCTTCCACATCCCGAACATCAGCGGATAGCGGCGACGAAAGTGGCTCTACCCTTGTGGGTCCAAAGACTGTAAAGAACTAGAAACGCCCACCTAAACCTCATCTACTTCGTTTCCACCATTCGTTTGCATCCCAGCTGCAAACTCATATTATGATTATTCGGTAACTTTTCACGCATCTAGCTGTGCTCCATGACTCTCCTGACGTGGAATATCCGCGGTGTCCGTACTCATATGGCCGAATTGCAGCTGTTACTACGGTCCTATAACCCCCTAGTTCTGTGTTTGCAGGAGACAAAGCTTCGCCCCCACGATACATTTGCCCTGTACCAATACCTTCCCATGTGGTTTGAAGTTACACCGGAGGAGGGCTCTGCTGCTCATGGGGGTGCTATGATCCTCACGCGCAATGACATCTGCGGTCAGCCAGTCTCGCTTACTACTACCTTGCAAGCTATTGCTACCCGACTTCCTCTTCCTGGTTTCTCCTTTACTGTATGTAATGTCTACGTTCCGCCCTCATGTATACTCTGCGCCGCTGACATGCTCCATCTCTTGTCACAGCTCCCGGCACCCTTTCTTCTGCTGGGTGATTTTAATGCCCACCATCCCCTATGGGGTTCCCCTATGGCCTGCGCGTGGGGGACTGTTCTTGCTGACCTTTTCGTTCAATAAAGTCTCTCTGTTCTGAACACTGGTGAACCTACTTTTATTTCTATTCTTCTGCCATGCTATCGCACCTGGGCCTTTCCTTTTACTCTGCACAGCTTGCTCACCGCTTTCAGTGGAACGTAGTACCAGCCGCTCATTCTAGTGATCATTGCCCTTGTGTCATTACTCTTATATCACACCACCTTTCCTCCTCGCGTGCGAGCTCTTGGCAGCTGTCTAATTCGAATTGGGCTCTCTTTTCCGCTCATGCTGTTTCAGCGACTGCCAGTTCGACTCCGTTGATCGGATGGTCGAGCACTTCAAGTCAGTCGTGATCTCCGCTGCCGAGCACTCAATACCGCGGTCGTCTGCCTACCCTAGACGATTACCGGTCCCTTGGTGGACTGCCGAGTGCCGCGGTGCCATTCGTTCTCGTAAGAGGGCTCTTAGGGTATTTCGCCATCACCCTACACTGGAGCATTTGATCATTTTTAAACAAACACGCGCACGGGCACGCCAAATTGTTCAGGACAGCAAAAGGTCTTCATGGAATTCGTTTGTGCCTACCTTTAATCGCACAACACCTTCATCCGTTGTATGGTAGAAACTCCGCCGTGTTGCCGGTAAGCAGACTGGTACCTCCATACCGGAGCTACACGTGGGCACCGACCCCGTAGTTGAACCGGTTGCTGTGGCAGACGTCCTTGGTAGCACATTCGCAAATGTGTTCAGTTCCGCCAGTTATCACCCTGCGTTCCGTGCTATTAAGACGGAGGTGGAGTCTCAGAGTCTCTCTTTCCGGTCCTGTGACACCGAGTGCTATAACACATATTTTAGCATGCGAGAGCTGGATGCCTCATTAGCATCTTCTGGGCATTCCGTTCCAGGACCTGATGGTATCCACATCGCAATGCTGCAGTACCTCTCTTCTGATAACAAACTCTATCTCCTGAGGCATATAACCGTGTTTGGCAAGAGGGTTTGTTTCCTACGGCTTGGCGTGAAGCCACGATTGTTCCCGTTCTAAAACCGGGAAAGGATCGTAGATTTCCTTCCAGTTACCGTCCAACTCCCTCACCAGTGCTGTTTGTAAGGTGATGGAACGCATGACCAATGGCCGGTTACGATGGTGGCTCGAGTCTGAGAAACTGCTCTGCAATATCCAGTGCGGCTTTCGCCGATGGCGCTCCTCGAGTGTCCCTCTTGACTCGCATTCTGAATGGACTTCTGCTCATGTGCCAAACTGTAGCCATATTTTTCGATCTCGAGAAAGCTTATGACACCTGGTGGAGGGCTGGCTTATTGCGTACGTTGCATAAGTGGGGCTGCCGTGGCCGCCTTCCAGTGTTCCTCCGGGAGTTTATGGAGAAGCGGGTATTTCGTGTACGTGTGGGTTCTGTTTGCTCCCGTGCATTTAGTCAGGAGAATGGAGTACCTCAAGGTTCGGTTCTCAGTTGCACCCTCTTAGCCATCACCATCAATCCTATCGCTGATTGTCTTGCTGCTGGTATTTCCGCATCCTTATTTGTTGACAGCTTTGCAGTTTATTGCAGCTCTCGGCGCACATGCCTTTTGGAGCGTTGCCTTCAGGCTTGCCTCAGCCGTCTGCACAATTGGAGCGTTGCAAATGGTTTCCGTTTTTCTGCCAAGAAAACCGTTTGTGTCAACTTCTGGCGCCGGAAACGTTACGCGCCGCCTTCCCTACACCTTGGGCCGGTACTGCTGCCCTTCGCCGAAACTGTGAAGTTTCTTGGCCTGGTGTTCGACAACAAGCTTAGTTGGTCGTCCCATATCTCTTCGCTGAAGGGTCGATGTGATCGAGCACTTAATATTTTACGTGTATTATGTGGCACATCTTGGGGAGCAGATCGCAAAGCTCTATTTCACCTATACCGTTCGCTTGTTCGCTCTAACCTTGATTAGGGGTGCATTGTGTACTCTTCGGCTTGTCTTTCAGTTCTACGAAGTTTAAACCCAGTTCAACATCGAGGGATTCGCCTGACACTGGGTGCGTTTCCGACGAGCCCAGTTATTAGTTTGCGGAGGCTGCTGAGCCTCCGCTGTGCCATAGGCGTGAGGTGCTTCTTTGCAGCTATGCTCTCCGCCTCCATGCCATGCCAGATCACCCGTCTTTCCAGTTATTCTTTGACGAGTCTCTTGACCGTCAATATGCTGTTAGTGCGCTGACCTTGCTTCCTGCCGGTGTTCGTTTTCGTGAACTGCTTCGGCTCTTGGATGTTCAGCTACCGAATGTGCTGTTACTTGGGGGAATGTTCATTCCCTCATTGGTTACGCTGCGACACCCCGATCCACCTACGCGTGGCATCCATGCCGAAATCAGTTACTCCGCCTTGAGACTTCCGCTTCGCTTTCTGAGAGTTGCAGGCTGAGTTTCCCCACCATTATGTTATTTTCACGGATGGTTCAAAGGATGACCGTGGTGTGGGATGTGCTTTCACTTTTAATTCGCGGAGTTACGCCTTTCATATTTTGGGGCAGTGTTCAATTTTTACCGCCGAACTTTTCAGTATCTATCAGGCTCTTCTTTTTATCCGAGGACAGGATTTTAGGCAGTTTGTTATATGTAGCGATTCCCTCAGTGCACTATAGGGTCTGCGTGAGCTGTACCCATTCCATACTTTGATACAGCGTATTTAGGATCGCCTGCATTCGCTCACTTATGCGGGCGTCAGCGTGTCGTTTGTTTGGGTTCCTGGCCACGTAGGTGTGAGCGGGAATGAGCAAGCGGACGCAGCTGCCAAGTCTGCAATTTTAAATCCTACTAGTTTTAGCTCCACTGTTCCTCCCAATGATGCTCGTGTCCTCCTGCGCCGGGCCATTCGTTCGTGCTGGTTTGCAGAATGGTCCGGGGTGCTGGGAAGAAACTGAGAGAGATCAAGTCCCTGCCTGCCCCCTGGACTACTTCCTCGAGTGCATGTCGCCGCGATGAAGTGAATTTAGCGCAACTGCGTATTGGACATTGCCGTTTTAGCCATCAGTACATTTTACGTGGGGAAGCTGCTCCGTGTAATGAGCCTTTGACGGTGCGTCATTTTTTATTGGAGTGCCGCCTTTTTACTGTGCTGCGTGGGTCCCTGTCTCTGTCTTCTGACCTCCCCATCCTGCTAGGCGACAATCTTGCTGCATGTGAGGGAGGGACTTTTAACTTTTCTTCGCCGCTGCGGAATGTATAGTCGGATCTAATTTTAATACGGGGTTCCATCTTTTAACCGACTTTTCAATCTCTCCGTTTTAATCTGGTTATGGTAGTCCTTTTATGATCATGACTTCTTGTGCGGTACTCCTGCTTTAGCGGCTTTTATGGCTGTACCCACAAAATTCAAGATATGCATTTCATTTGTCATCAAAATATCTTAAACATATGGCATTTTAATCGAAATGGTTGAACCATTATTGAGAAAATCAACATTTTCGAACACTGTTCCATGTAAATGGAAGTTGTGGGTAGGGGATTTTTTTGAAAATCTTCGTGTCATATCTTTGAAAGATACTGAGCTTATGTACCAAATTTGCTATTTAACCGACTTATCATTTCTTGCTATGATACCCACAGACGCGCGCGCACACACACACACACACACACACACACACACACACACACGCACAGAAGCACACAGTTATTTTTCTAAAAAATGCTCTTCTTTGGTTTCAAATTTCTTAAAAATATTTATTTCCTGTGAAATCTTGGTAGCAATTTTTGGGTGGAATACAATGCTTTCTCTATCTAGCCTGTACATTGTACATGCGTTCTAGAAAACGTAAAAAGGATGATTAATGTACTATATAATGTCTTTGTTACTTTCCCCCAAAAAACAAAATACGTTTTTGTCAGACCGATGTTAAAGCAAAGAACATTTTTGTTTATTATTCACTTTCTTTTTCATATTACTTACAAATAAACTGTGGTAGGCAGAAAAATTGTATTTCAGCTACAAATTTCATATTGAGATTTCACCTAACACACTTGTCCCAAACTACCCATTACATGGAAAAAATGACTGCGATATCGTAGGTTCGACATATTGATGTGAATAATTAAAGCACCTATTATATTTTATGTGAAGAACTTATGGGCTTCCATAATAGCAATTTATTTTTTATAACTATGAAGCCATAAGATGCACATAACATACGTATTTCAGGAAGAGCACACACACACACATTGTGAAATTAGCTACTTTTCTCCCAAATGCGAATACATTAATCTTCCGGGACATGCTTCAAGAGCTTCCAATTCCTTTTTATGTCTGCCATTGCTTTCTTTCCCCAAAACCTGTTGATATTCCACGGCAAGGAAATGCATTCTTCCATAATTATGGCTTCTGAGTTGCTTTCTCCGTACTTCATATAACATTTGAAGATTGTCTTTAGCTATTATAAATTCCTAAATACTTGTTGCTTTGTTTGAAATAATTTCCAGCTAAAAATATTGAATAAAATAACCCGCTAAGAATAATCATTTGATGAAATAAGCAAAAAAAGCGAATTTGTAATGAGTTGAGAAAGTCAAGTGACTGTACAACATTTCATTTTTTTAAAACAATGAAAATGAGCAAAATGTGTAAGCATGTTTTTTCAGTCAAACTTTGTTATTCTTATAATTTCGATTAGATAAATATGTAAGAATTTATAATCAGCTTCGTTATTGTTAATGGGCATGTAAACTGTGTATTGCTGCCTCACTCCTAAGGTAAACGTCTGGTCATTGTTGAGAGATTAGGTCAGTTTAGATTGCTTTTCCGTAGGCTTTACTTTTCACGGTTACATATCAAGCCCATCTTTAGCCGGAATACACCGTTGCCACTTTTTTCTTCTACGGTTTGATAACCTCTTGTTTATCAGCGGAGACGGAGAGCGGGTCATGCTCATTGAGCGAGGCAAAACTAAGATTGCTCATGGCGGTTCCTCAATGACAGGCCTTAACTTGAAACAACCCCGTTGAGTTCTGCATATCTTTTAACGCACGAATCTTTTATCTGCACAGTCAAATATGGAGTAGTTGGGCCACCTGGTATTGTTTCTGAACAACACTGTCGATTTACATAATTAAACCAGCACCGCCGGTGTGCCGGAATTTCGTCCCGCAGAAGTTCTTTTACAGTGTGTCAGATGACATGAAGCTGACCCTTGTTTTAAGTATATTTAAAAGAGCACGTGACCAGTTGGAACCCTTGAGCTTAAGATAAGATTGCTAGTGCCTAACCGAATCACCCAGACTGAAATTGTTACTATGATCACTGAGCTTCGAAGTTGTTCATAAACCCAAGCTGCTTTAGCCTCAGTCATTTCCATCGCACTGTGTCGGAATACTACAACTGGATATTAGAATCCACAGTCCACGGGGTTCGCAGCCCTTTTGGGCGCTTTGCGTCTAACGTGAGCCCGGGAAGGAGCAATGAGAGGAGAAACCCAAAGTACAACCGGATCCCAATGATGACCTGGCAAGAATTTACGGGATCCCTAACGGTTCCAGACTGAACGCCCGGGCCCGAAACTCGAGTCTTCGGGGGTTCCTCGAAGGGGCCCTAGCCCGAAAGCTCCGGAAGGAGAGGCCTGATGGGGCGGCACCGGAGGACGCCAGGAATAACCTCTACACTGTGCAAGCCACCATCCATCCGCAAGCCGACGAACCCTGCTTCAACCCTAAAATAGATGACTAGGAGGTAATGGGAACAAGAAATGGTGGGTAGGAAAATCGGGATATGTAATGACACTTCACAGCATTCCCCTGGGCACCTGGGGAAAGAGCGAAAAAACCAATGGGTCAAGAAGGCCGGCCGCGAAGTCGACCCACGATCCGCCTATACACTCACACACACATACATACACACACACACACACAGGACGTGATGTGAATGATGAATAAGTGCAAATAACTTGATATTCAGCCGAGAACAATGCGTGTAACACACAAGTATATCTCATTTTGTCCGATTGCTAAAGATGTTGTCAGGGTACCGTGTATGGAGAATATATTCAGTGGTTTTCAAATTGCATATTTTAGTTATATTTTTTAATGAACACAATTTTAATGTATATTTATTTTGATACCTAGATAATAACAGCACTTTACTTTGCTATGCACTGGTTAGTTTCGAATAATTTGCAGCCATTTAGTGCTCCTGTTTAAAGACCCAGGTAGCTTGCTTGTTGAGAAACTTTCTAACTCAAACGCATTAGTTCAGCAAAGAAGCAATAAACATTTACTTGGACTACATGGCTTTAGTTTTAACAGCTAAGAAGACATTAAATCTCGTACTTGTTGCATGTAATTTAACAACAGAATTGCGTTACGCTCTTAAAGGTATGTTCGTCCTTTATGCAACGTTTCTCAAGTGTTGTTGGTACGCAGATTAATTCTAGACACCAGCCTCTTCCTTTTTGTTTGTTGCTCTGTGTAGCTCAAACGGTTAGGCGCTAGTCTTCTGACCTCAAGGAAATGGGTTCAAACAGGGACCAGACCTGTGGTTTTCTTAAGTGTGATTTAAAGTGGCAGTCTCATGTCAGAAGATTTACTGACATTTAAAAGAACTCTTGAGACAAAATTCCGGGAAACCAACGGCGCTGTTGTGATCCTGGCAAATAACAGCTTCGTTAGCAGGCATTTAACTGTTTAAAGCCCCTGCTTTGCAAAGGCATAAATATTTATGCAAAAGCATCTTAACAATAATTTACTATTATTGGTATATTATTATAATTATTATTATTATTATTATTATTATTATTACTATTATTATTAGTCACCTTCATTATGAAATTTATTTGAATACAATTTACCGAATATATATTTTAATTTCGTAAAGCGGAAAGATCGTTATAAACGGAAATTTCACACTTTGCCGTTTAGTATACAGTTTTATACGTGTTACTATTATATGCGTATCTGCTGTCTTTAAAAGAAAGGGAAATTGGCATTTTATGTTTTACGTATATTAATAATTAATTAACAACAAAGAGAAATACACCCAAAGTTTATTTCGTTGATAGGTGTACAAGCACCAGTATTTCAGATTATTGTTCGATATTTTAAACACGATTGCTGATAGCGGATTCGTTTCCCCTTCATTTCCCATGTTTTCTATAACTTTCAATGCTACTGCTACTGCTACATAATAATAATAATAATAATAATAATAATAATAATAATAATAATAATTATAATAGTAATTATAATAATAATAATAATAATAATAATAATAATAATAATAATAATAATAATAATAATAATAATAATAATAATAATAATAATAATAATAATAATAATTACAACAGCAATGATAGTAGTCTGAATAGTTTGGACCGACCAACCCGACTGCCTACCTCACGGCCACACGTGTAGCACAGAGGTAAGCAATCATCCAGCCGACATGGAGAGTAGATGCGATTAGTATCTTGCGTCTTCTAGCTAGAAGGTTGGTTTGCGTGACCAAACGTAGAATGCGCATGTCAGCCGAAGATTAAAAAAAAAAAAAAAAAAAAAAAAACATACCTTATTCCAAATAAGTCTTATTTTGATAATTATTCCTTTGACTTCCAGCTTGTAATAAGTATTTTAAGTAAAACATCGCAGGTTTGAATTATTCTTACAAAAGATATCATTCAGGTTAATAGTAAAGTGAGTATCCTGTGAATCTCATGTTGGTGAATGAATTTTCCATAGCTTTTATAACATGTGAGCCATCAATTGTGGAATGAAAGTGTAGCACCGTTTAAAATATAAAACGTTTGTCTAATTAATCTTTTTGTAACATTTGTGTTTCCGAAATAATCACTATTATGTTTTAAGTTTTTCGAGGTTGATTTTGCGTGAAATATCTTGAATTTCTTTTTACGAATTGCTTATTTTTCATGCATGTGTTCGTTAGTAACAAAATCTGACTCTACTGGGAGCAGTCATGTTTGCTTTTCATATCATTCATTTAACCAATCCATATTAGCTAATTTTGTCATAAATCCATCAAAACTTAACGCAACTATAAAAAGTTAGGCTGCGTATGAATACTATGGGCTATAAGAATTATGCAGTTGGCAGAGAAATTAATGCTTTTGCAGTGCATTAAAATCTTTAATAATAAATCACAAAACAATACTGTTTTCACGTTCAAAAACATTTAAAAGCAGCTGTTTTGTTCGAATTAATTTTAACAAGACTAAAAGTCAAAGCTTACATGTATGATAACTGGAATAAAATATGAAAAGTATCACCTATTTATATTTTCCAAAAAATTAATATTTATTCTGTCTTGACTTCATTATCGATTCTGTGCGCCATATTGCGGAACAAATACTGTTTCAAGGATAAACTTGAGTAAGCGAGTAATTTCACTATGTTGTGCAGAACATTGGGCTGTTCGTCATCCCTCTAGTCCTGATTTAGTTATTGTTGTCATATTCGTGATGCTGTTCCCTACAGCAGGTTTTCAATAGGCACATTCCAGGTAACGCAGATTTAGCTGCAGTTTGTTAGCACTTCGTGAAAGAAACAGGAAAACAAATAGTTTTATAAGATCAGTCAACACCTGAATGAAGTAATGGTTTTGGTTATTTGGTGTAGCTTTTAGCTAAAAGATATTTCTGGAAACACTAATCTATTGTTGTCCCTACCTAATGCAAATTAGTTTAAAACGCTGTAATACTTAAAAGGCAGAATAAAACATTTGTGTAACGATTTAAAACCGACTAATATGTTTTCCGAATAGTTGCAACAGCTTACACGAATCATTTATGAGTGAAACAATGTGTCATTGTAAAATGAGGTTTTATAAGTTAAATAAGCACTGAATATTTTAGATGTCAAAACAGAGTTAACTTCATGAAATGTTCAGGTTTTAAAGTACAAAACTCTTTGGTTGAGTTGAGATCCAGCTAAGTTAATTTTGCATATCATGTTAATGCCATTGGAGTATTGTCCCGTAAAGTCACCTACTGTCGGTTCCGTTCTCTTAAGATTTCTATGGAAGTTTCTAAGATTTTTGGAACAATAAAGACAAACATATAAGATAAGATGAGTTAGAAGTTAAGAGTAGCATAAGGGATGTGTCTGCAGTAAATGCAGCACAAAATCACAGGTCGACCATAATGGGTGTTTTGGCTTACTACTTAGCCCTTGGGAGGAAGGGACGAAGGGGGACATTAAGGGTGAGCAGATCCGGACGACGATGTGCGCAAGCAAAGAAGGGCGCCTAACGATTCCAACATGTCTCTAGCCTTACGCTTGCTAGTTCTGTCTACGCTATTCGCAATCCAGGGATCCTGTGGCAGTTAAGGCATCTCCCAGGAAGGGGGCTCAATAAATCTCGTCAAAAGCCAAAAAATCCTGTCCTGCCGAAGTACACCAATCGCTCACATGGTTTTGCAAGCCTTAAGCTGATAAATAGAAATTATGGGGACAGAAAACTAATGGCAGAAAGGGAACTATCTCGGAATTAACCTACCGATACGGAGAAGCCGTGAAAGATCACATTGTGGCAGTTGCCGGCCAGACAGGAATCGCTCCCGGGACCTCGCGAATGCGAGCTTGCTACCGCAGAGCAAACTTACTCAGTCATTATAGATACACTTCTTAATTCTTCTCTAATATATAAGCATCCGGTAAGCTTTTCTGCCTGAAGAAATACGTTAAATTTGATTGTTATTGTTTGTATATTAGCTGCACTATTTCTAAAACAAGTGTAGTAACAGGTTTACTTTACAGTAATATATTATTTATTAATAGTAAGATAATTTCAATAATATTAAGCTCTAAAAAGCTAATTATTAAAATAAGATAAACGCTAACATAACCATTCTGGGCTAAAGCTGCTGTAAAGCAAGATACGGCTATACCTAAAATAAAATACAAATGCCAAAGTAAACACATTTGAATTTCTCCTATGATTATTATTTATTAAACAGAAAACCAAGCAAACATGCTTTAATATCATTTAAATAACTTCTGTTACAACCGAAGCTATTCGGCATCAGCGAGAATTTATCTTCTTAAATAGGAGTAGAGATACTGTAGGGCCCCGTCTTGTCGATATCACAATATACCTATTTACTATACACCTGAAATAGGCAACTTTCCTTATCCACTGTATTATCTATAACTGACACCTTCGGGTTTTGGTCTGCTTGGGTAATTTGAAGAAAGAATATATAAGGCTATTTTCTAGCTGCGATGTAAAGCAGGCCACCTACTCCTGCCAGGGAATTGAGATTTTTTTATTTGTTTTTGTATAACATTTAGGAGAAGCTCAGCCTCTGACTTACACCCGTAAAGGTAAAAACCAAAGATTAGGCAACGGCGGGGACACCTCACACACCGCGACCTATGTAGACCTATTGCGCATTAACACCCCCAGGAAGAAGGGATGAAGTAAGAGAACCACAAGCGGCCACAGACCGGGTGCAGACCGCCCATATAGTCACGTGGAATTGCCTAATTCTTTGAATGATAGTCTTTATCTCGGCACTAGGAGCGCCACGCAGCTGCTAACTCCACAGATTCCAGGTGTCGGCAACTGCCCCGATTCCCGCGAGTACAACGACCTCAACTCAGCCCCAATGCCGAGAACAGCATTCACAAAGAGTAAGAATTCGCGAGCCATCTGCCAGCATTGCCACACTTCACGAGTCCAGAGGAATATACACCCGAAGGATGATAAGGGATTGACACGAAAGGAACTGAGGAAATGAATTCATGGAGAATAAGCACCTCAGCATTCGCCTAAATGACAAGGGGAACTACGAAAAATCCCAAGTCAGAGTACAGGTTCGACGAGGATGGAACCCGCGACCTCTCGGAGGTGAGCTGCACACGACACCATCGTGGCATGTTGCTTGGTGACTAAACGCGGTACTTAGAGTATGGTGGACCTGTGATATGCAGTGTTTTATCTTTATAAGTATTTTATTTTAATTCAAATTGAAGTAAGATTTCCCCACAGAAATTTGTTTAAACACACTTCCAAGCATGGAATCAACTTTAACAATAGCGAACTTTCCTTTACCCTGACAACGCAAGGAAGGGCATTCCTACGTTTTACTCACAGATTATTAAAATTCAACTGCTTCTAATGTACAACGGAAATTAATCTTCCTGAAAGAGTTTTAGGACATCGAAAGTGGAATTATTCTGAAAGTTACGCCGTTAAAGCAGGACAGATTTTAATGCATATAAGAGCAGACTGCACAACGATTGGGCCCCCAGGGGCCTACTACGGTAGGTACGGGTTAGGCGCACCCGGGGTCCCGAGCCACCTTGACTCCCTCTGTGGGCAACCTCAGAGTGGTGAAAGAGTCAGTAGTTCAACATGCCCACCCACGTGTTGGCCGTGCGTGGAGACCCGTGTCGGTGAAAAGGAATATCCTGGTTGGTTGAGGGTTGCGTACCTGAGCTCCTGTCTTTCAGTAACTGAGGATGGTGCGCAGCCTAATACACCGCTTTGGTTTCTGATTTGCCTAAACGGGAGGCTAGGGACTAACCCACCCCTAGTCAATCGGCCAGGACTAGATATTACACCGAACTCCAGGGTGAGTGGGACGGCGAGCCCGCTATATCCCCTGTGTAGCCCTGTCACCCCAGTGCGGTGACCCCTCGTTGGGCTCCGTGGTGGGTGGGGAGCACTGGGGGATGAATTTATACTTTTTTTTATGGAGAAACCTAAACCAAAGTCTATATGCGTGGAAAAGAAGTAGTTGAGCCTCAAGGTCCTCACTACTTAGTTATATCTAGGACAGAGGAAGGAAAGTAGTTTTCGTCTGTGAGCCCTTTCGCTATCCAAAAGGGATTAGACAATATCGCTGGCCCGGTTAATTCTTGTGTTAGAGCTCGCAATGGTACCCTTCTGGTTGAGGCAATTTCAGCCTCCCAGGCAGCAAAAATTCTTCGAACTAAAATGCTAGGTAGCTATTCAGTTAAGGTGGAAAAGCACAAGACTTTGAACTCCTCGTTATCACCACCCAAGCATTGGACGACATGTCCAATGAGGAGCTTCAGGAAGATCTGGCAGACCAAGGCGTATCATCCGTCTATAGGGTTCAACAAAGAGTAAATGGTGAATTCCTGCCTACCCGTACCCTGTTCCTTACCTTTGACCGGGTAGATCTCCCTCAAAGGATTAAGGCAGGGTATGAAGCTATCGAGGTTAGGCCCTACATTCCCAACCCCTTACGCTGTTACAAGTGCCAGCGATTTGGTCATACGAGCGAATTTTGTACTGTTCAGTCCACCTGTGCTACCTGTGGTGACGCTTCGCACGATGGGGATTGCGGCATCCCTCCAACTTGTGTGAACTGCAGCGGGGAACACCCATCTAGTTCCTGGGATTGCCCCGTTTTGCTGAGGAGAGAGCGATCCAGGAGATACGGGTGAAGGAGAAGGTGTCCTCCAAAGCTCGTAAGCTCCTGCGTATCCTACAACCCTCTGTCCCGCGTTCCCGTTCTTATAGTTTTGCTGCAGCTAAACCGGTGCCGAGGCGGGAGATCGCAACACAGACCTACGATATCAACGGGGCACTATTGCCGAAAGAATTATCGTTGCCAGGACTAGTACGAAGACCTCTACAGCTGCGTCAGTGTCGGCATCGCCATCTGCCAAATCCGCCAACGTGAATCACACTCCAGGAAAATTGTCAGCACAACCATCGACTTCAGGCAATAAGACCGGTAAAACCGTTGAGTATTCTGCACCAAAAAGTGCTTTCAAGACCAGCTATGTTCGGACAGACTTCCTTAAAGAGCGTGTTTCGCCTGCGCCAAAAACATCCAAGGGTGGTAAATCTCCATGTCCCTCTCCCCGCAGATCCTCTTCGGAGAAATCTTCTGGGAGAAGCTCCAATCGGCGACGTCCATCTTCGCCGATCAGTACCTTAAATAAGATCCTCGAACCTAGGTTCTCTAATGGTAAGTGCTCCTCCCCTTTGGAGGAAATGGAACAGGACGATCCTGCCTCGACTGCCAAACGGACAGTCCGTAAGCGCCAGGATCATGCTCCTGGAAAAAGTGTTAGTCCGACGTCCAAAAAGAACAAACTCAACCGACCAGCACCGCCCAATATGCAGAAACGTCTATTTAATTAGACCTTATCCTGTATTATAGACCATGGCTATCCTACAGTGGAACATACGTGGCATTCGAACAATCGAGGAGAGCTTGAATTGTTACTCCACGCGTACCAACCTCTAGTCGCCTGCCTACAAGAGACAAAGCTCCGTCCACAAGACAGTGTTACATTCAGGCACTATTCTTCTGTACGGTTTGATTTAAGTCCGACAGAAGGTTTTCCCGCACACTAGGGCACTATGATGCTCATCAGGGATGATATTTATGCTGATTCCGTCTCCTTACAGTCTGACCTCCAGTCAGTTGCTGTAAAGATCACACTGCCATCTGCCAGCTTTACCATTTGTAGTATCTATCTGCCTCCCTCTAATGACCTCTCGCGCACCGAGTTAGAAGACCTCATTTCCCAGCTACCACCGCCATTTGTGTTGGTGGGGGACGTGAATGCCCAACACCCACACTGGGGCTCTCCTCGGGCTTGTGCGAGATGTCAGGTAATTGCAGACTTCTTAGACACTAAGAATCTTGCCCTCCTGAACACCGGAGAGCCAACCTTTCTTTATGACTCTTTTCAGAGTTTTTCACACCTTGACATAGCGATTTGTTCACCACAGATAGCGGTCTCGTTATCCTGAAATATCATCTCTGATTTGAACTCTAGTGACCACTTCCCATGTCTTATTAGTCTCTTGACACACGCTGCATGTTCCTCTCGCTTACCTAAATTTCGCTTATATCGCGCCAACTGGGACCTGTATTCCCGCTTGGCTAACTTCAACAACGATGAGCACGACTCCGTGAACTATTTAGTCGAACAGCTCACCAAGACAATTCTTTCCGCTGCTGAGCAATCCATTCCGCGTTGGACTGGCAAAACCCGTCGCTTTCCAGTACCCTGATGGACTGATGACTGTCGAAATGCTATTCGTGCTCGCAGACGTGCGCTTAGGGTCTTCCAACGTCGCCCTTCATTAGGTAATATAATATAAAAAGCTGCGTACGAAATCTAGACACATTATAAGGGATAGCACGAAGACATCCTGGAGTAATTTTGTATCATCTTTTAACCGAAATACACCTTCCTCTGTCGTATGGGATAAGTTACGGCGTGTGGCCGGAAAATCGGCTCAAATGTCTATCGCCAGTCTCAAAACACCTGCCGCAGATGTTGATACGTTTGACGTGGCGAACACCTTAGGCAGAGCATTCGCTCAGGTGTCTAGCTCAGACAACTATTCCCCTGAGTTTCTTACGGTTAAGACTCAGGTGGAATCTCAAGGATTTTCCTTTTCTTCGAGGAACCTTAAAGATTATAACCGTATTTTCACCATGGCAGAGCTAGATAATGCACTTTCGTCATCGCGACACTCAGCACCAGGACCAGATGGTATCCACGTCGAAATGCTGCAACATCTCTCTCCTGAAGGTAAGGGTTTCCTACTCGAGGTTAATAACCGTGTCTGGGTTGAAGCCACTTTTCCAGACAAGTGGCGGGGGGCTACCGTCATACCCGTTCTTAAACCTGGAAAGGACCGCCATCTTCCTTCCAGTTGCCGTCCTATTTCCCTCACCAGTTGCGTATGCAAGGTGATGGAATACATGCTCAATGGACGGTTGGTGTGGAGTCCCACAACCTTCTGACTAATATGCAGTGTGGTTTTAGACGACGTCGTTCGGCAACTGACCACCTCGTCTCACTGTCAACTCAGGTCTTGGACGGGTTTCTGAAGAACAGCCCAACAGTTGGGATATTTTTTGACCTCGAGAAGGCTTATGATACGTGCTGGCGGGCAGGGATTTTGCGGTCCCTCCACAGCCGGAATATACGTGGACGCCTACCGGTGGTCATTCAGGAGTTTATGAGGGACCGGGCTTTCCGAGTAAGGGTGGGCTCAGTTTTTTCTAATTATTTTATTCAGGAGAACGGAGTGCCGCAGGGCTCGGTACTCAGCGTGACGCTGTTTGCTATAGCGATTGCTCTGTGTTCCCCCAGGTGTCTCTTCTTGTTTATTCGTTGACGACTTTGCCATCTTCTGCACTTCTCAGCGTATGCCGTTTTTGGAATGCGTCTTCAGCGGTGTTTGGACAACCTTTAGGATTGGAGCTCCATGCTCTGTGTTCCCCCAGGTGTCTCTTCTTGTTTATTCGTTGACGACTTTGCCATCTTCTGCACTTCTCAGCGTATGCCGTTTTTGGAATGCGTCTTCGGCGGTGTTTGGACAACCTTTAGGATTGGAGCTCCAGAAACGGCTTCCGTTTCTCACCTGAGAAGACAGCCTGCGTTAATTTCTGGCGCCGAAGGTGGCGAATGTCACCTTATCTTCATCTCGGGCCGGATATACTTCCCTTCAAAGATGAGGTGAGATTCCTGGGGCTGATATTCGATTGAAAACTATGCTGGTCACCTCCTGTAGCACAGCTTAAAGCGCGGTGTGACCGTTCCCTGAATATTTTACGGATACTAAGCGGCAAATCTTGGGGAGCAGATCGGACAGTACTGCTGCGTCTTTATCGTTCACTGATCCGATCAAAGTTAGACCATGGATGTATTGTTTATGCCTCAGCACGCCCATCTGTGCTGAAAAAGTTGGATACGGTCCACAATGGGGGCATCCGGGTGGTTGTTGGAGCGTTTCCCACTAGCCCAGTTGTGAGCCTCTATGCCGAATCTGCCGAGCCCCCTCTGCGTTGTCGGCGGGATGTGCTTCTCTCTAACTATGGATGTAGCTTGAAGTGCATACGTGCGCATTCATCTTTTACTCCCTTTTTTGATTCTGGATTGGACGATCGTTATAGAAACCACTTAGTCCAACACCTGCAGAATTTCGCTTCCGGGAGATGCTTCGAACGTACGGTCTTGAAATGCCTGACATGTTTCCCAAGGGGGAGAGGGTGCATCCAACTTGGTTACGTGCTTCCTCCCACGTAGATCTGGGATGACAGCTTACGGGAAATCTTCTACGCCTATGTTCAGTATCTAATCTTGTTTTTTAGAATTGTTATCAAAATACAGTGGCCGGTGTCATATATATACCGATGGCAGTAAGTGCGCCGATGGAGTTGGCTCTGCCTTTGTCACTCCAAACGAATCCTTTACTTTCCGGTTGCCGAGTAGCACATCCACTTATTCATCAGAGCTGTATGCTATTTACCGAGCTGTTTTATATATTCGTTGTCGAAACTTGGGTGACTGGCTTATTGTGAGTGATTTCCTTAGTGCACTTCAGAGCCTTCGTGAGCTGTACATTTACCATCCCTTAGTACAGCGCATTCAGGACATGCTGCACATTTTGCACACTTCGGGTGTAAATGTCGAGTTCGCCTGGGTTCCTGGACACTTTGGCGTGCCGGGGAATGAACTGGCGGATTTGGCGGCAAGGAAGGCATCCTCTACGCCCAGTGCTTGCACTAACTTTGTCACGGCCGAAGATTTTAGACTTGTCCGTAGAGCCGCAATTTCGAGCTGGCATCGAGAGCGGTCCGCTCTTCGCGGAAACAAACTTCGGAAATTGAAGGAGCTCTCTATACAATGGGTGATTTCCTCACGTATCTCTCGTCGCGAGGAAGTTATTTTAGCAAGATTGCGTATAGGTCACTGTATTTTTAGTCATAGCCATTTATTTCAGAGGGAACCTCCACCTGTCTGTCCGCTCTGTGGGGTTGCCCTTTCAGTCCGACACGTGCTTGTAGAGTGTGCTCGTCTAGCACCACTACGAGCCACTCTACGACTGCCGGTTGGGCTTCCGCAGGTCCTGGCCGATGATCTTGGAGCGGTGGAGAACGTTTTTAAATTTTTATCTAAAATGACATACGCCTTACGTATCTAGTTTTATTTTGATTTTATCGATTTAGTGGAGATACTGGAAGGATACATGAGGTAATTGCAATTTTTATCACCCTTGAAATTTTAGTCACTAGTTTTATGTTTCCTTTTGTTTAAGGAGTTTAGTGTCATAGTTTTAACACTAGCTCTGGATTCAGGGCTGCATGGTTATTTTATCTTAGTTTTAGTTATTTATACAGATTGTATCCATATTTTAGCTTTTTTGATTGAGATGCTCTTCAGCATACTTTTAGCAAAGGTGTTTTAATTCCCAAGTTTTATGTTAAGCACGCTGATAACCTAGCAGTTGAGCGCCCTTAAACCCCATTCATCATCATCACAGCGATTGGGGAACTTGAATGTGGAATGAAAGGAAGAGTAATTATGAATTAAACAAGCTCGTTTCCATTACACAGAGTAATTAGAATAAAGAAAGCAGGCTACCATGTTGCGGTGGGTATCATTTTCATGCTTGCGTTGGTCGCCACAAAAATTGGTGATGATATTCTTGAATGTTGGGGGTAATATTAAGATCCTCCTAAATAAGACTGTGTTTTATAATTAATACTAGAGTACTATATATGAGCGATCTTAACCGGTTTCGGCGCTCGGTATTTCCGGTCTCTCTCAAATGCATGGACGCTCGCATCTATGATTTCTTTCCAATTGCTCTAAATTTCCCGAATGTTCGTGTTCTATTTTAACCACTAGAGCAAGATATTTGTGATAGTTAATGTACACAGTTTGGTATTTTTGGTGTGAGCACCTGCATTAAAATAGCATATACTAAATCGCAGTACTGCACTATAATCGGTGATTTACGACTCTGTCTGGCATAATGCAAACCGCAGTTTGATGTCCCTTGGTGAATAGTTGTTTGTCTCTATTTCCTTTTGTAATTTAACGCCGTAGTATTAGGTTTTCACAAATGTAAATGTATTTATAAAATATATACCACTGAGCACAAGGAAAAAATTACACAATGCAGAACACAATTTTAAAACAAGCTACATACTGTTAGTTTTAACGTAGCTGTCTCCATGTAAGTGGTTTTCTCATACTTAGCCTTTATTTCTATATTTGAAAGAAAAATGAGAAAAGCTGCAAAGGGTTGATGAGCCAATAAAATCACCTGATCGATGTTTACTTACTCCGACGGGGTCTTAACAGAGTAAATGTTGCTAAACTAAAGAACAGGATATTTTTGCAATTTCTTATATATTTAACCCAAAAAAGCATTTTTACGAAGATATTAACTGAAATAAACTTAAAAGCCTTGACATTTACCAGCGAGTCATATGTAGAAGGTGAGTCAAATCCACTTCGATTTTGCTGCTGCGGATAACAAAAGATTTCTTGAGACGAGGAAAAAAATGATACAGCTAAATAAACTAATCAACACAGGTCAGAAAAATGTTTGCTCCGAGCAGGAGTTGCTCAGACACCATTTAAAACACAAACAACAAAAGGCTACAGCACCAACTGCAACAGCAGATGGAATCTGAGCACAAGGAGTATTTGCGCGATATGGAACAATTTGAGATACAAACCTCTCAGTAGCAGATGAGATGCAGTATTAGGAGAACAACCAGAGGGGTGGCAAACTTGACGCTGCGTTATCTCAGAATGTAAAGCACTTAGATCTACTGAAACGCCCTGATAAAGAAGAAATATTTCAATGTTACAGGCAGCATCCTATGGAAACTGAAGTTTACCAGCCAAGGAGCATCAACTGGGTACAAAGGTGTCTAAGGGTCTAGAAAATTATCATTTGCTTCTTGTACATTAATCTGAGTAAGACAGGAGTTGAAAAAGTAGAGTCAGACTAAAAACTTCAATGCCATAGCCGGGATTTGAGCCACGGATCGCCTTTTTTCCATTCAATTGCTCTAATCACTGAGCTATCGTGGCAGCATGCCGACACGACATTAAATTCCGCGGCATTAAATCTCGAGTCAGTTGGAAAATTTAGTCCCATGTTGGAAATGTTGTATAGTAGCAAAGCGCAATATGTATTT
Source organism: Hymenopus coronatus (assembly GCA_030762935.1). Lineage (NCBI taxonomy): Eukaryota > Metazoa > Arthropoda > Insecta > Mantodea > Hymenopodidae > Hymenopus > Hymenopus coronatus. The sequence goes on along the minus strand of CM060900.1, from coordinate 274,183,771 downwards.
ACAATAATGCATAGTACAATTAATTCCATATTTGAGGGGCTGGGCCGTAGAATGTCTTAAGTGGCATATATTTGAGAATTTTGGTTTTTACTTATAAAACATGTTATGTGACCTGGATGTTTAGATACAGTATTGAGTACACACAGATACCACACAAATAACAATTAAATGGCGTTACTGCTTTCTGATGTAAGTAAAACACGTCCTTGCAAGTAAAACACCCATCTTGTATCAGAAGGGTGTTTAGACGTATGCAGCATGTGTTTCTTCGAATAGGTAACACCATGCTACCAAGCAATCGGCACAAGCTTCGTAGAGAAATTCATGCGATCATGAGTGGCTGCCGTGTACTCTACAGATGCCCGGCTAAAATATCTCCAAAAATCATGACAGAAACCCCCGTTTCTTTTCAAAGAATGTAAAACGAAAATTTCATGCCATTTTTTCCCGAGGTTCATTTATCAGGCAAAATTAACAAAACAAATCTTTCCATTTACTATCAGCAGTGCTATAAATTTAGTATTAGAAGTGAATGACTAAATGACCCTTTCCGCATACAGCTCATACATATGTTGGTGAGCCTTCCAGGATATCTCCAAACAAGCGAAGTCTTCCTTCCAATGAAACATTTCCTCCTACAAATGACTTACCTCAGGAACTTGAGAGATCCTGTTCCAATTGATGCCACGAAGCTTAAAGATGCATCGTCATGCTTTCAATAGATTCCTGCTCTTCATCTGCGGTATTGTTACAATATGAAGACTTCCAGCAGCGCAGACAATGAAAATCCTCGCGATAAGAAAATACAAGTACTATCTTAGTGATACTAAACTTGCAATACCTCAGTACCATAATGTGACTATCTTTGTGTCCCAATACATTTTGTGTTGATAAAACAACATTATAACGCTATGAGAAAAATAAGCTATTTAATTTGAAGAAAATGGTACATCTTGTCTTCATAAAGTAGATTTCCCTTCTTAGATAAAATATTTAACCCAAAATGAACAACTCAAGGATTCTATTCGTTCATATTTATAGCGGCATTGCGTTCCTTTTATTGTTTGTTTATTCTGAAGTCATATATTGTTGTAAATCTTGGATTTGTCGCCCTCCGTGGTGTAATGGTTACCGTGCTAACTTCTTACATCCAAGTTCACGGGTTCAAACCCGGCAGAGGACGATGGATTTTTTCGGACGTAAAAATCCTTAGCATGGCTTCCTTCGGAAGGGAAGTAAAGCCGTTGGTCCCGTGTCGTAGATTTACGGCACGTAAAAGAACCTCAAGCCTGATAGAGAGGCCTCTGAGCAAAATTAAGCGGTCTTTCACACCCAGTATAGAATGGGAAGCTGAGAACCATAGCAGTTAAAGAGCGTCCATAAATAACACACCATTTCCATTTCATTTAAATCTTGGATTGCTTATTTCTACCTTATTTAGGTTTTTAATTAACAGCTTTTACACAGAGATTCTCATTTATGAAAACGAATACAATTGGAGATTATTTTACTGCTACATGTTTTAATAGAGCGGTATTTTTATACTTTTGCCACCAAATATGTAAAAAATATTTGGAATAACATGGCAAACTATATTTTCTTTCCGCAAGACTAACAAGGTTGAACCAGCCAATTGCGTCGCATTCATACACACACTTTTGTTTACATTGCCACCCACCCACACACACATACATATATATATATATATATATATATATATATATATATATATATATCCCCTGCGTGGTGTAATGGTTACCATGCTAACTTCTTTTTTTTTTTTTTTTAATGCAGTTCCGGAGGCTTGTCAGGACTCATAGACACATTTACAAACACAGAAACACCCATGCCCATGCCCAAGGCGGGACTCGAACCCACGATCCTATGCAACACGAAGCGCCAAAGAGAAACACCTTAGCGAGCGCGGCCATCGGGATCGGCACATCTTCATACACCCAAGGTCGTGGGTTCAAACCCGGCGGAGGACGATGAATTTTTTCAGGTGTAAAAATCCTTAACGTGACTTCTTTCGGAAGGGAAGTGGTCCCGTGTCGTAGATTTACGGCACGTAAAAGAACTTCAAGCCTGATAGAGAGGCCTCTGAGCAAAATTAAACGGTCTTTCACGCCCAATATGGAATGGGACGCTGAGAACCATAGCAGTTAAAGAGCGTCCATAAATAACATGCCATTTTTTTTCCACCCACATATTCTTATACCAGAACTGGTTTAGTTTGTTTTCTTGCTATTTGGGTGTCACAAAGCATTTTATTGTTTCTGTTTGAGCAGTGGTGAGATGGATCCGGTTTATTTACGTTTGTTTTTAGATAAATCGTTGGATTTCAGGTTAAAGACGGTTAGTAGCTGTAGCCAAGTTTGTGGTATCATTTGTAATACTGAATGTATCATTGGTGGATGAATAAAGAATATTTGAGATGAGAAATCACCAGCTATGGCACTAATGCGTATGCTGAAGAGTAGATAGAGTAAGTCCGAGTTAATTTATTTGCAGATAAACTCTTAGTGTGAAACAGGTTGGTTTGCTTACGGACTACTGTGGAATAAATTGTTGGGAATCTGCTCAGTTCTCTCAGATGTAAAATAGATAAATCATAACCTATTTATTATCTCGCACAATCATTTAATTACTTATGGTACAAAATAACTGTTGTTTTCAAAATTGGGGAATTTATGCAAGAACAAAATACCGATTGAATATTTTCTAATATTCAAATATATTAAGCATTAGAAAAATCACATATCGTCTGCCAACAATGGGGGGGGGCGCTATTTTGTAGTGGTTTACAAGAGATGTGTCTCCTAGAAGTTTCTGAGAGATATGAACTGAAAGCTGGTATCGATACATCTGCAAAAACGAGCTTCAGGAATCACTACCACGTTTACAAAGAAGCAGTTTGTGTAGTGTGTTGGTCAAGGATTCGTTCAATCAATTGTAACATGCATATCGATTTAAAAGAGGCGATTGTTACCTACGACAGCCCGGCATTTAGAGTGCTGCGGAAGTGAGGTAGCCTGGTCTTCAGTTCGAGCACCGTAAAAAGTATGCGGAAGAGGATAATAGGGCTACACCGCTGCTATACAACACATAATAAGACACAAAGCTGTAAATTCCCTGGGCTGGATAAAGCGGATATTTTACGAGGAAGCAGCTGTGAAACCCGTAAATTCCATACTTCTTAACATGCGTTTTTGAAATTGTGTTGGAGTACGTCGTATTTTCACAAATATTCACACTGAAAATTTCATGCTCTTAATTCTACCATTTGGAGAAACATTATTTGTGAATTTTTGGATAACTTTTTCTACTAAATTCAATATGGGACCCATGCCAGGCATATTTGCATATGCATTGAAGTTGTAATATTATATTTAGAATTTATGTATTTATAATTTAACTCCTTATTTGTCTCTTACACAAGTAATGTTATAATAGTTAGTTCCTTTTGTATTATTATAATTTTTGTACTCCTTGTTACATACATTTCAAATTTTGTTACCAATGAACTCTGTGGTGCTCAGTTAAACTCTGTTAGAATTTGTTTCTTTACCTCTGGTAAGCTTTTTAGGCTGATTGTTTGAAAACACACACACACACACACACACACCACTTATGCCGTCTTTCGTGGTTTAGGTGTAATGTGTTAGCCTTTGGTTCTCAAAGTCAGGGGTTCAAACCCGGCGGAGAACAATAGGTTTCTTCGGACATAAAAATTCTTAACATTGCTTCCTTCGGAAGAGAAGTAAACCCATTGGTCCCGTGTCGTAGATTTACGGTGCGTAAAAGAAACTCAAGCCTGATAAAGTTACCTATGCAAAACATTAAGTGCTCTTTCACACCCAATATAAAATGGGACTCTCAGAACCACTGAGAAAATAAATACGTAAATTCAACAACACGCATATGCATACATGTATATTTATTTTGAGTGTATGAATATGCGCGCAAGCGCGTGTATACGTGTGTGTTACCACACTGGATATTTTATTTAGTGGCCATATACACTTTAAGGCTGAATATTTCCAGTCCCGGTCTTATAGGATTAGTATATAGTCTGCAGGTATCTTTTCACGCTTAAAAAATTGGATTTTCATTTTTGTTTCATTTCTATTCCGTGTTTAGTATCCAGGTCATAGCGGCGGCTTTTCCCCTTGGAACAATTGATCATGCCGATATTGTATACTGGTTTATTTTTTGTATCGATCTTAAATTTGTGATTTTTAGTTTTCTGCACACATTCAACTCTCATTCATACTCCAGATTTGAAGAATACAAGGTATAATATGCAGTGGAGACAAATTTTCATTATTAGTCGGAAATCCAACCATATCCATCGCACAGCAGCCAGGTGTGTTATGGATCCAACCCCAAATCATAATATTTTTTTCTTTCTTTCCTTTTTTCCCCATCTATAACTGCAGTGGTCATATCAGTTTTTTTTTTTTTTTTTTTTTTTTTTTTAACTTTGGAACACATTACTTATCGGCAGTAGTGTTAAAATGAAATTAAGTTTAACATACACGCTCTTTAACTACTATAGTTCTTAGTGTCCTATTCTCCGTTGGGAGTGAAAGACTGCTTAATTTTGTTCGGAGGCCCCTTTGTTCGGCTTGAGATTTCTTTACGTGCCGTAAATCTAAGACACAGGACCACGGCTTTACTTCCCTTCCAAAGGAAGACATGCTAAGGATTTTTACGCCCGAAAAAATACATCACCCTCCGCCTGGTTTGAACTCACGACCTTGGGAAAATTAGGCTAGTTTAATTACCACTACACCACGGAGAGAGATGGCAATTTTTTTGATCATAAACAGTTAGTTACCATTGGATCTGTTTTTTCCCTTCCTTTTTTGGGTTTTATACAATCTCTCTCTTTGCGTACATAATACATACATACATACATACATACATACATACATACATACATACATACATACATACATACATACATACATACATACATACATACAGACAGACAGACAGACAGACAGACAGACAGACAGACAGACAGACAGACACAACAGACAGACAGACATATCACATATTTACAGTCTCTTTATACTTCCAGGCGCTGGGGAATATAGGAAATAATCTTGGCTAGACCCCCAGGTGCCTACTACGGTAGGTACGGGTTTGGCGTTCCCGGGGGTTCCCGAGCCGCTCACCGCCACTTCACCCTACCCATCGCCATTCACTGTTGCCACGTCTTTTGTTCTGCATTTGTTTGTTTCGTTTGTTTACTTTATCACCCTCTTCCTCTTCTAGGCTTATGGAACTTAGTAATTTGTAAGGCTTTATTAACTCCTGTCTCACCAGCAGGGACCTTTCACTATCCCCGTGGTTCCTGTCCCACGGTTCCAGCGCGGCTCCCAATTTGTGTGCTCTACGGAGGTCCCAGGCTTGAAGGTTGGGTGCACCCTCCCCACTGCCCCTATGTGTAGACTTAGGGCGGAGCCCGTCCATACCGTCAAGTGCATTCACGTAGCTTGTTAGTAAGCCCGGCCTGTGCTGGTGTCCCAACGACCGCGTTACGTCGTTGGGATAGTTTCACGGGCCGGACGTGTTACCGCTGACGTTGCCCCGGCGTAATCAACCACAAGTCCCCTGAATCCGTGCATATGTTCTGTCGCTGCACGGCCTAGAGCGGGGAGCCACAGGCGGTTATTCCTGTGGTAGGGGCTTAAAACCAGGGCGTGCATGGTGAACGGTATACGCATATGGACCAGCAGTGGTGTTTGGAGGGTAACCCTTGTGACGTAGGCTTTGGGTATCGGTCACGGGATAGTTCCCGTGACGGCACAGACCGTGGAGATTTGGTGTCTTTTCTTCTTTAACCCCCGGATGGCAGGCTGACGCCGACGGTTCCGGAAGGGGGTCCTTTCAATATGTCAAACCGCGCACCACCTTCTTATTTTGACCAGTTTATTGTTATGGCTATGTTGAACGAAACGAAGAAATTCTCAGACATAAGTCCATTCTACGTGCAAAGGGAAGTTGACAGGATCTGCGGCAAGGTTAAAAACGCAACAAGGCTACGAGACGGTACGCTACTGGTAGAGGTCCACAATAAAGACCAATCGGACAAGCTACTTCGTGCTACTCTGTTGGGATCGTACAGCATCAAAGTTTACCCCCACAAGTCCAGGAACACCTGTAGAGGAGTTGTGACCACCTCTAGCTTAGACGACTTCTCTAATGAAGATATTGCCACCCATCTTTCAGAACAGCGAGTTTGTCAGGCGTACCGTCTACATGTTAAACGTGAGGGCAAGGAGTACCCATTGCGTACGATCTTTCTCATGTTCAAGGGTACTAGTGTTCCGGAGTTCATATACTGTGGTTACGAACGTGCTGCCGTCCGCCCGTATGTGCCGAACCGTATGCGGTGCTTCAAGTGCCAGCGCTTCGGGCATACCCAAGCCGCCTGTGCCCGACCCGCCACCTGCGATCGTTGTGGTCTAGTGGCACACGTTGACACCGTCTGTACGCGCGCACCGTGCTGTGTAAACTGTGAAGGCAGTCATCCGTCTAGCTCTCGACAGTGTCCCATGTACTTGGCAGAGAAAAGCATACAAGAAATACGTGTGAAGGAACATCTCACTTTTCTTGAGTCGAGACGGCGCTTTGAGCAGCTAAAGCCGGCCAACACCACAGGATACTCCTCAGCCGTTCGCCGTAGGCTTTTCCAATCCGTCGGTTTACAGACTGTGCCTGTCGCGGATGCGTCGACGCAAACTGACTTGTGCGATGCCGCTCCTTTACGTGCTCAATCATCTGCATCTCAGTGTACAACTTCTGATGCACAGCAGCCATCTCAGCCATCGACTAACCCATGTGCACCTAGTTCATCCTTCGCCGGAGATCGTTCCCGTCAACGTAGTAGACCGATGAGCCGAACTTCGGCAACGTCCCGCTCTCGTTCTGCGAACCGAAAGACTTCTTCTGACTCCCGACCACCAGTGGAGTCTGAGGAAGACACAGATTTTAGGTTAGTTGGAGCTAAATCTGCTAAGGTGAGAAAGAAAGAAATTACACCACATTAATTTCTATCTCACCATGGATATAATCCAATGGAATGTTAATGGGATCAGGGCCCGTATACCAGACCTTCAAACATATAATCAACAAGCGTTCACCCTCAATCCTCTGTCTCCAGGAAACCCACTTACATCCCCACCATACCCTTCCACTTCGTCATTTTCAATCCTTCAGACACGACTTTGTTGGTGGCCAGCGTGCTTGCAACGGTGTTGTTACTCTCGTGGCTCCTACCATCCTTGCCGCCAGTATTGCACTCAACACCCCACTACAAGCGGTAGCTGTGCGCGTAACATTGCCTTCCATCTACTTTTCTGTTTGCAATGTCTATTTGCCGCCGCACGATGTGATCTCAGACACTGAGCTTCGGGCATTGTTAGCACAAATTCCCTCGCCGCTGATCTTTTTGGGCGATGTCAATGCTTGCAATGTTCTTTGGGGTTCTTCTGCTGAAGATGCTCGAGGTACAATAATAGCAGACATTTGCGACAGGTCTGGTTTATTACTCTTAAACTCCGGGGCACCCACATTCTTATCTTCTGCATATGGCACCCTATCCGCCCTAGATGTAACTTTCTGTAGCCCTGCTTTACTACCCTTCCTGGATTGGTCGGTATTTTCCGATCTTCAGGGCAGTGATCATTTCCCCATTCACATTCGTTTTTCGGGACAATATCCCTTACCCGCTCAACATCCCCGCTGGATTATCTCCAAAGCTGATTGGGAAAAGTTTTCCTCTCTGCTCAATCTCAATTCCGATGGCCGTACCTCCATAGAAGACATGGTGGAGTATTTTACTTGCTCGGTTTTGCTCGCCGCAGAATCCAGTATTCCTCGGAGGTCTTCTACCCCTCGGCGTATTCCAGTGCCGTGGTGGACCGAAGACTGCAACTTGGCATTAAAGGCACGTAAAAAAGCTCTTCGTCTTTTGCACCTACACCCGACGGCGGAGAACTTTGTTGCTTTCAAACGCGCCCGGGCTAAGGCGCGCTATATCGTTCGTAATGCCAAGCGGAATTTGTGGAAAGCATGTCTCCTCGCTTTCTCGCAGGAGCTCCTCACAGAGAGTGTGGACTTCGGTGCGCCGCATGACCGGCAAATGTCTCAGGACATACATCCCTGGCCTTACCGTTCACGGCTCCACATTCACCAGCGAACGGGATGTTGCCGACGCTCTAGCCACCTCCTTCGCTGCGACAAGTGCAACGGGCAATTACGACAGTGCATTTCTTCCCATTAAGGAAGCTGCTGAGAGATTTCGCCTTGATTTTACTAGTGACTGTAGTGAGCCGTACAATGCACCCTTCACCCTTGCGGAACTAACTCATGCTTTACACGCTGCGAGGGACTCTTCTCCTGGTCCCGATGATATTCACCGACAAATGTTGCTTCACCTCCCACCTGCAGCCGTTACATTCCTTCTGGACCTCTATAACCGCATTTGGCGCGAACAGGTTTTCCCGCCTGTGTGGTGAGAGGGTATTGTCATTCCTATCCCTCGTCCTGGCAAAGACCGGACCCTCCCATCCTCTTACCGGCCGATTTGCCTCACGAGCGTCGTTTGCAAGACTTTGGAACGCATGATCAGTATTCGGTTTACTTGGTGGTTGGAGGCGAACGAAGTGCTCTGTTCCGAGCAGTGCGGATTTCGTCGCGGTCGTTCAAGCGTTGATAACCTGGGCGTATGGAAGCTTATGTACGGAATGCCTTCCTTCTGAAGCAGCAAGTCGTGAGTGTCTTTTTTGACCTCGAGAGGGCTTACGACACTACTTGGCGATATGGTATTCTGCGTAATTTGCACCGTTCAGGGTTACGCGGCCATCTGGCCCTATTTCTGTGCAACTTTCTCCAGCTGCGCCACTTTCGTGTCCGTATTGGCAATACTCTCTCGCGGGAGAAGATTCATGAGAACGGTGTACCCCAAGGTTCCGTTCTTAGTGTTATGCTTTTTGCCGTGGCCATCAACGGCATTACCAGCGTGATTCGTAGTGGGATATCATCGTCACTGTATGTGGATGACTTTGCGCTGTACTATCGCTCCTACAGCACTGAACATCTCGAACGACAACTCCAGCTCTCCATAAACTCCATCGCTGGTTGGGCGCTTCGCAATGGTTTTCGTTTTTTCCCTACGAAAACTCAGTGCATACACTTTCACCGTCTTCGCGGAGTACACCCTCCTCCTGACCTCCAATTGAACGGTGTGCCACTGCCTTTCGTTCCGTCCTTGAAGTTCTTAGGTCTCCACCTAGACCGTGAACTTTCTTGGGTACCCCACATCCGATACCTTCGTGCCTCCTGTGACCAATCGCTGTGGATCCTCAAACTACTTTCTGGTGCGTCGTGGGGCGGCGATCGTTCAGTGATGCTGCGTTTGTACCGATCACTCGTTCGCTCAAAACTAGACTACGGTTGTTTTATTTACGGCGCAGCGACCGCCTCTAAACTTCGCCTTTTAGACGCCGTTCATCATATCGGTTTACGTCTTGGTACAGGAGCCTTCCGCACTAGTCGTGTGGAATGCTTGTATGCCGATGCTGGTGAACCCCCACTGGCAGTGCGTCGCCCATTTTTACTTTGTTCGTATGCTGCTAAGTTGTCTGCGAACCCCCGCCATCCTTGTTTTAACCCTGTGTTACGCCCAGATTATTCAAACCGCTATCTGAGGAACGCCACTGCTTCACGCCCCTATGGTATTCGGTTTCGTGAACTGCTCTCGATAGGGGTCTCAGATTGCCTCCTGTGGAGCGTGTATTTGTTTATCCGGAACCTGCTTGGCAACTGAGGCGTCCCAGTTTCGACCTGACCCTCTCCAACCTTGTGAAACGTTCGACCGCTCCGGAGGTATTTCAGCGACTGTTTTACGAACTTTTAAGCAATTACCGGGCATATGCACCGGTATTCACTGACGGCTCACAGCTGGCAGGAGCTACAGGTTGTGCCTTTTATTTCAATGGAGTAACACATAATTATCGCCTTTCGGACGCCAGTTCGGTATTCACCGCCGAACTGTACGCTATCTTTTACTTTCTAGATTTTATCTCGCTTTTAGCACCTGGTAGTTTTCTTGTTTGCAGCGATTCCTTGAGTGCCCTACAGGCTCTGCAGCAGTATACTGGCTCATCATCACTCGTTATGCATGCAGCTACCAGTTCATCTTCACGTGGGTTCCAGGTCATGTCGGTATTGCAGGTAATGAGGTAGCGGATAGGTCTGCCAAGGCTGCCTGCTCCTTGCAGGATTATTCGGAAGCGGCTGTGCCCTCAGGTGATGCTTCACGTTACTTTCGCAGGTCTCTTCTTTTAGCTTGGCAGCAATCTTGGCAAAACTTAGCAGGTACACAGCTTCGCATACTCAAAGACACGGTACAGCCATGGCTCACATCTTGCCAGCCAAACCGGCGCCGCGAGGTTATCCTTACGCGTCTGCGTATCGGTCACACGCGGCTAACACATGACTACCTTCTGCGCGCTTAACCAGCTCCTATATGTCAGACCTGCGATGTTCGTCTGTCTGTGGCACATGTGTTGCTTGATTGTCCGAAATTTCATCGTGAACGGCAATCCATCGGCCCGTGTACCTCCTTACCTGCCATTTTATGCGACGACGTCAATTCCGTCGATATGGTGCTACGCTTTGTTGCCTCTATTGAGCTCAGCAAAGACATCTGACCTGTTTCATGCGTGTGTGCAATTTTAGCCTTTTTAACTTTTTAGACTGTGACTTTTAACATATGGGACCACTTTTTGTGTGTGTGTTTGTAGTTTTTTAACCCTTTAATCTTGGTTTTATTACCCGGGCCTTTTCTCGTGTGTGCCTTTGTAAGGGTTTTTAGCACATTTTAACTTTTCTTCTCTAGATTTGTTTTTAATGTATTTTTCCTTTTCTTAACTTCGGGCCCAAATGACCTAGTTGTCGACGGGCCCTTAAACACTACTCACTCACTCACTCACTCACTCACTCTTGGCTAGAATAAAATTCCCACCCCTAGTGGTAATCGAATCCGGTGCCCCTCGCACAGCAGGCAGATACTCTTAGGACTGAGCGACGGTGCCAGAATATACTGGAATTGTCGACTAAAACGGCAAAGGGTTGACAAAAGTGGATGAAGCATGAGAACCACAGGCATATAGATCACAGAGTCGCAAGGAAATCCTCAGCATAGTAGCTGAAGGTTCCTCATCGCGACGACAGAATCGTCCTGGCAGCCATCAGCAGCATGGGTTTTGGGTCTTGCCAAGCGTCCCCGCCACCAGAAGTACAGCGACCACAACGCCGCCTGAACGCCGAGAATAGCATTTACACTGCACATACGTCCGCGCCATCTGTCCAACACCGTCTTACACTACGAGCCTAGAAGCACACCTGGAAAATGATTAGAAAATTACATGAAAGGGAAATAATGCAAAGGAAGTCGTGGAGAATAAGCACCGCAGCATTCATCTAAGTGACTAGGAGAAGCCACGAAAATCTCCAGCTTTTAAAGTTGAGCACCGTGCCTGCATATACAACCTTGAGACAAATGACAATGAAGGAAGTGATGGACGGAAACTCATGCGGAAGAGGAATTATCCCAGCTTTAGACTGCCGACCCGGAGAAACAGTAGGTGGTCGCCCAGGATCGAAGCCCGAACCTTCCGAATGCGAGTCGCCGGTGTTAACGTGGCCTCACTTCGATCACAAGTAATCTACAGATATCTGATTCATTACGGATGGGATATTATTTTGTTAACATTTTTGTTCAAATTAATTGTATTACATTAATATTCATATTATGAACATTCTGTCAGATGAAGTATTACACTTTAAGAATAAACACTGTTTCCTTAGATAAATGTAGCAATACTTGTATACTTACTTCCTATGCAATGACATGCAATTATTTGCTGTTGTTGGTAGTTTAGCGTCCTTTAATTTGGTAGGTAATATCTGACGATGAATAAAGCTGCTGAAATTAAGCTCAAATGAGTTCGGAGTCCATGGAGTCTAAACTTACTCGACATTCTTCTTCTCAGCATAAGGACAAAACCCGAATAAAACCTTACATGAGTAACTCACCCTAACCGAGATTCGAACTTGGGACCTCTTGATTGTGAGTCAGATACGCTACTCCCATACTGAAAAGGCGGGTACTCATATTACTAGCAACATAGTGATAAAGCAGTATATATATATTTTACCATCCCTGAAGTTGTCATTTAGGTTAACCATTGGAACAAAGTAGTCAGCGATTCGAGAACGCTGAATATGTAGGTGCTGTATATTGGCTAGATATTCATGTTTTCATACTTAACAACAAAGAACCTGATTGCCTCCGTGCTCGAATGGTCAACGAGCTGAATTCTCACCCGTAGGTCCCGGGTTTGATTCCCGGCTGGGGCGGGAAAGTTTTCTTTAACCAGAATTATTCCCTTTCCACCTCATAGTCTGGAAGTATGTATGTGCTTGTGTTTGAGGAAAATAAAACGTTTAAACCCAACGTAAAGAATCTACAGACAACGAATTGTTTCTAATGCAAAGCCCCCGATATGACCTTAGATGTTAAAGGGGGCTATAAAATGAAAAAAAAAAAACAAACAAACAAAGAACATCTACCTCCACTTAATCAACAACCAACCATACTTTGCTTCAAGACAGAAGAACACCCGAACCGTTTTCTACTCTGTTACCCTTTGCATAATATTATTGCCCTTCTAGTCTTGAATTGATCGTGTTTTATTCGTTTATTTTTGTCTACCTGCAAGCAGCAGTGCAAACTTAAATTGAATTAGCGAGTGTATGTTCATGTAAGTTTTTGAACGCACCGCTGATCAGAGAGCCTCTATAATATTAAATCCGCCACGCTTACGTTCAGACAGGAGGGCGTTGGCGTGTTAATGGATACCAAGCTTGTTTTTTTAACATTAACTCCGCTGACACTTAACTCCCATGTGGTTATACAGTAGCAGTGCCTTTCTTACCGCATAACCATGAAGCTTCATAGCATTAAACGTCACGAGCACTAAAGTACGGCAAGTTGCTGCAGTAATAGGGCTTTACCGGTGTGTGATAAACAAACATTTTATTTATGAAGACCTTGTTTCTTTATGGTCTGTTGGAGTGAGAATCTTGTAAATTAAGGAACTCGTTGGGGTGGTTTTATTACGAGAAATACTGGGGGACAATTAGTCTCATTAGAATCGGCTTCCTTGTAGCTGCCCTGGATATTTTGCTAAAGAAGCGAGAGAGAGAGAGAGAGAGAGAGAGAGAGAGAGAATGAGCGAGAGAGAGGGGGGGCACATTTGTTAATGAAGAGCACGTGTACTTGAAATGCACTAAAAACAAATATTTATATTGACACCGGCAAAGCTGTATGAGCTAGCATGTAAACTATTTCTAGCTTTATTTAGTGCATGCCGTTGTAAGATATACGCTCCTGTTGGAAGAAAGTGCAAAATAAAGACAAGTTTAATATGATGTAACAGCGAAAGTAATCATAAAAACAACAAAAAGTGTGGCGAGTCTAATAAAACTAATAATATTAACTCAAAAAACTAACAAGGATAGAGTAGAATGCCGAGAAACATTTAAATAACCTTGCAGTCAACATTAAAAGCAAAATATTACAGCCCAGAGCATTTATAACGTTGGTGATAAATTATCATATTTTACAGATGAACGCATTAAGAAAAACTATTTCACAAAATTATACAGGCTGGGAGGTGAATAAGTGAAAATAATTTAATATTTATTAGAGAACAATGTGTATATAACATAAGATTATCTCATTTTTATCACTTACTAATAGCATTTTCATAAATGAAGCACAAATTTCAGTGTTTTGAACGGACTTAAGCAAAGTTGAGCAAAGGGCAGGGGCCAGAGAATGTTAATCAGTGAGAAACAACCGTATATGTGAGATAGGTAATAATAGCCATCCTAAAAATTTCGTGAAATTTTCCTCGAACTAACAACTTTAGAAAATAGTGAACAAAACTGCAAATACCGGATCAACACATCGTTCTCAGACGCTGGTACTGCCCATTCTCTAGATGTAACATTAAAATTAATTTATAGTTTCAATATGTTGGTCTAAGAGAGATAACGCTGTTTGTATGAAATTCCCCCAAGTAAATATGTGTGCAAAATTTACACATTCGAGCAATGCAGTAACTTGATTTGCTTATAGTATTGGGGGTTTCAGTCGGAACACATCAAGCGCTTGAAACGCCTGGTCCTTTAGCTGTGCAGCTGGACACACATTTGCCTTTAAAGTAGATTGCCCCTGTTTACAGCTGAAACTATAAAGTTGACTACTCACAAGGAAATCAAACTGAATATCAAGAGTGGTTGAGGTCCATACTAGTTTAGAAAACCTAACTGATGTACAGAATGCAGCTGCTAATTATTTACCTTTTATTTTGTTTAATTATTTACACTACCCACTCAAATGCACTCACAGATAGATAGATATACGCACATACACATCCACCTCCAGGATAGAAGTTTAAAACATAATGAGAAGAGGCATTCCTCGGTTGGATATATCAAACACTTAAAATAACTAAACATAAGAGTCGGGAATGACACCAAAGAGGGAAACTATTTAATAGCCTAATAAACATATAAATCTATGTAATAAATATTAAGTGAAAAATAAAAAAAAAAAAAAAAACGAAAGTCTGGCAATAGTATTAAAGCAGCATTATTCAATAAGGATAAATGTGAAACGTTACATGCATGCAGGAAACAGTTTAGCAGGAATAAGAACAGACCAGGAACGAAAGACTTTACCAATGCGCTGCCTTAGGCAATATTTACAACAAGCAGAATATGAAGCAGTGGAAGCATACATAATGCCGGGGGATTTCTAGTCACCCGAAATCACACTAGTGAACAGATAAAAAAATCAAGCGAAATAATATACGTAAAAATTTTATAGTGCATGCTTGCAGCCCTTTAAAATATGGAAGTAAAATAAAAAGTCACCAAAATCAGGTCAAAATAGAGTAAAAGATATTGAGCGTGAAGTAAACAAGTAGTCTAGCGTAATAGCTCAGTTTCTGACGATGGCAACATCACCATTCTAAGTTTTACCTTGGTGCTCATTCGAATGGTAGAATATTACCTGGAAGAGTTTTACGTCAGTGGGAAGTCATCTATGTGAGGTCAAAGAAACGATCAAAGCACGAGGAAGTTCCAATGTAACCACAATAAGCTAAACTGTTTATAACTGAGGTCCATATTTTTATTTGAGTGTGGGAATAGGCGAATGTGAAGTAATTTTTCAATAGTAGGGAGGATTACTCAAAGTGCGGAAATGGGAGGATAAATAAAGGGACAGTTACAAACTAATTGGTGGCATTTGTTTACCTCCGGTACACACACACCTCCTGAGAAGTAAGACTCTCAGTTTAAAGAAATTCTTCTCAGAAATTTACCTACCTCACTGGAGCTAGTCGAAGACAAAACATATTTTATCCCCTTTGTGCCAGGTGTAGCGTATTTTACAGAAATATTTTTGTTAGGGTTTAATATTTCATCAATGTCTTTTTAAATGTCTAAGTATACTAAACTTCAACAACAACAAAAATGTATATATTGTTGTTGAAGTTACAGCTACTCATATATATGAGTAGTTATAGCCAATTTGTATCAAAACATATTATATTTTAAATAAAATTGTTATTTTATACTTAAGAAAAAGCAAACGCAAGGTAACTGCAATCAATGTAAACCCTTTACTGTCCAAACAAGATATCACAACGGTTATTTTACTTGGGTCCTCCCCTTCCTTTAATGCAGTCGCTGTGTTTCGAACTCGCGATGTTTGGCTATAAAAGAACAGTCAGTCAATTTTTCTTGCTTTATGAATCACTATTATTCAAATCGCCTCTGTTGTGATTCACTTTTAATTGGAATATGAAGGCCTGTTTAAGAATTGGAGGACAAGCGCCATATGTAGTAAAATAAATCCGGTATTAAAGAATTAAAATCAACTCTTCCTACCAAGCAGAACTTATTCAGCCTACATCAATATTATCTACCTCCACTTCCCTCCTCCCCCCAGAAAAAAGAAAAAAAAAACAAAGAAAGAAAAACGCCATAGCCAACCTGGTCACAAGATGCGATAACATTTAGAAGTCCGCTTACTGTTGCAGTATCAGCTCATTCTCGTGAGGAGCTGTATAAAGTAAACGATGGCGTTATTGCTCCGAAATTCAAATATAAAGTGAGGGATTAAAGCACAGCCCATCTCCAACTGCCACACAGCTCACTAAATTATTTTGTAGAACTCATGATCTAATGTAGTCTCCTGTTTTACATTTATTAAAGGCAACAACATATACTTCACTGAACTGAAAGAACAGCCTTCTGAAGTTGTAATTGCAAATAATATTTTTTACCTTCTTACGAGCGAAAGAAAATGTTTATGCTGCATCTTAAATTGCAATAAATAATGTTTTACCTTATAAAATGTTGCGTAATTTGACAAACCCTACTTATCAAATATAGCATTTCTACAAATATGCATTCTAATAATCAAAACCAGATGACCAAAAACTAATTCAGAAGCTTAAAACATAGAACTGAGTAGTACATTTGCTATGTTAAAATAGTTCTATAATTGTCAAATGTGAAGATACAAATAAACACATTACACTTACAGCATTTAAGTCATATTGCTTTATCGGAGAGTTTTATTAATATCCGAATGGATGGTTTCTTGAGTTGAACAGAAATCCACCAGAAGAACATATATACATACTGTTAGGGCTATAATTACAGATAAGATTTATTGATAATTGAGACCAATGTAATGTAAACATTACATGCATATTTTCTTCATTTGCGGACTAATAATTTTACCTATTAAAAGCATAGTATGTTTTCAGGTTGGTTAGTACCTTCAAGTAGGTGAGGCACATACAAGCCATGCGAGTTAACTTCCTCGAGATGAAGAGTCAGAAGGCACAACGTTGAGTGGGCAGGTCTCGCGGTAACGAATGTATCGGAAGTGTGTTCGAATGCTTTATACTACAATTACACTACACTACCTAGGCCAGCAGGTCACGTATTATTGATGTGCGAAAACGTGGGTGCAAAACGGACACTCTCTACTGAAAGGTGTAGTTCATTTCAAGGCGCAATTAGGGCCGTGCAAAAACATCAGTAGTAAATTCTGCAACTAGTTTGTGAGAAAACTGTTAGAGGAAGGAAAAAAAGAAACAACACACCAAAGTGGATACACATCAAGGTACCCCCCCAGGGGCCTACTACGGTAGGTACGGGTTAGGCGCACCCGGGGTCCCGAGCCACCTTGACTCCCTCTGTGGGCAACCTCAGAGTGGTGAGGGAGTCAGTAGGTCAAAATGCCCACCCACGTGTAGGCCGTGCGTGGAGACCCGTGTCGGTGAAAAGGAATATCCTGGTTGGTTGAGGGTTGCGTACCTGAGCCTGGGCTTCTGTCTTTCAGTAACTGGGGAGGGTGCGCAGCCTAATACATCGCTTTGGTTTCTGATTTGCCTAAACGGGAGGCTAGGGACTAACCCACCCCTAGTCAATCGGCCAGGACTAGGTATTACACCGAACTCCAGGGTGAGTGGGACGGCGAGCCCGCTATATCCCCTGTGTAGCCCTGTCACCCCAGTGGGGTGACCCCTCGTTGGGCTCCGTGGTGGGTGGGGAGCACTGGGGGATGAATTTATACCATTTTTTCTATGGCACCAAAATTAAAACCCCTTAATAAAGACGTTGGAAAGGAAGTAGTCGAGTCATGTGGTCCTCGCTACTTGGTTATTCATAGGACAGAGGAAGGTAAGAAGTTCCTTACGGTGAGCCCTTTTACTATCCAAAATGGTCTCGATGCCATTGCTGGTCCTGTTAAATCCTGCGTTCGAGCTCGCAATGGTACACTTCTTGTCGAAGCCAACTCCGCCTCGCAAGCTGCAAGAATACTTAAAGCCACCATGTTAGCCAGCTATCCAGTGAAGGTCGAGGTGCACAAGTCGCTGAACTTCTCCCGCGGTGTAATAACAACCCGCGCGTTGGACGGTTTGTCCATTGAGGAGATCCAAGAAAATCTTGCGACTCAGGGTGTCTCAGCTGTTTATCGGGTAGAACGTAAGATCAACGGTGAATTCCTGCCTACACATACCCTGTTTCTTACTTTTGATCGGGTTGATCTGCCTCAAAAGATTAGGGCAGGGTATGAAGCCATCGAAGTTAGGCCTTATATACCCAATCCGCTGAGGTGCTTTAAATGCCAACGTTTTGGTCACACTAGTGAGTTGTGTACCGGCAGGTCCACCTGCGTCCACTGCGGTGACATCTCCCACGATGGGGCTTGTGCTTCAGCTCCATTGTGTGTCCCCCCAGGGGCCTACTACGGTAGGTACGGGTTAGGCGCACCCGGGGTCCCGAGCCACCTTGACTCCCTCTGTGGGCAACCTCAGAGTGGTGAGGGAGCCAGAAGGTCAAAATGCCCACCCACGTGTAGGCCGTGCGTGGAGACCCGTGTCGGTGAAGAGGAATATCCTGGTTGGTTGAGGGTTGCGTACCTGAGCCTGGGCTTCTGTCTTTCAGTAACTGGGGAGGGTGCGCAGCCTAATACACCGCTTTGGTTTCTGATTTGCCTAAACGGGAGGCTAGGGACTAACCCACCCCTAGTCAATCGGCCAGGACTAGGTATTACACCGAACTCCAGGGTGAGTGGGACGGCGAGCCCGCTATATCCCCTGTGTAGCCCTGTCATCCCAGTGGGGTGACCCCTCGTTGGGCTCCGTGGTGGGTGGGGAGCACTGGGGGATGAATTTATACCATTTTTTCTATGGCACCAAAACAAAAACCCCTTAATAAAGACGTTGGAAAGGAAGTAGTCGAGTCATGTGGTCCTCGCTACTTGGTCATTCATAGGACAGAGGAAGGTAAGAAGTTTCTTACGGTGAGCCCTTTTACTATCCAAAAGGGTCTCGATGCCATTGCTGGTCCTGTTAAATCCTGCGTTCGAGCTCGCAATGGTACACTTCTTGTCGAAGCCAACTCCGCCTCGCAAGCTGCAAGAATACTTAAAGCCACCATGTTAGCCAGCTATCCAGTGAAGGTCGAGGTGCACAAGTCGCTGAACTCCTCCCGCGGTGTAATAACAACCAGCGCGTTGGACGGTTTGTCCATTGAGGAGATCAAAGAAAATCTTGCGACTCAGGGTGTCTCAGCTGTTTATCGGGTACAACGTAAGATCAACGGTGAATTCCTGCCTACTCGTACCCTGTTTCTTACTTTTGATCGGGTTGATCTGCCTCAAAAGATTAGAGCAGGGTATGAAGCCATCGAAGTTAGGCCTTATATACCCAATCCGCTGAGGTGCTTTAAATGCCAACGTTTTGGTCACACAAGTGAGTTGTGTACCGGCAAGTCCACCTGCGTCCACTGCGGTGACATCTCCCACGATGGGGCCTGTGCTTCAGCTCCATCGTGTGTGAACTGTAACGGGGAACACCCATCTAGTTCCCGAGACTGCCCCCGTTTTGCAGAGGAACGAGCGATCCAGGAGATACGGGTGAAAGAGAAGGTGTCCTTCTTGGAAGCCCGGAAGCTCCTGCGACTCCGCCAACCCTCTGCCCCGAGGTCCGGTACCTATAGCTCAGTTGCAGCTAAACCGGTACCGCGTCGGGAAATCGCAACACAGACCGGCGATATGAACGGGGCTACAATTGCGGAAAAGGTTATTTTAGCCCAAGCGCTGCCAAAGCCTTCGGCACCTACACCGAAGTTGGTATCAACATCTGCCAAATCCGCCAACTTACAGAATAGTCCTGCACACTTGTCACCTAAAGCCTCGACCTCCGGAACTAAAGCTATTAAATTCACGACGTCTTCTGCCCCAGAAAAACAGTTTAAGACCAAGTATGTACGACAAGACTTTTTGAAAGAGAATGTGCAATCTATTACCAAGTCATCTAAAGGTAAGAAAAGTTCACGCAGCTCCACACGTGTATCCTCCTCTGAAGGGTCATCTGGGGAGGAGGGCGTGAATCGGCGACGGCCGTCTTCGCCGATCAGCACATCCAATCGGTTCGAACTACTTGGACCTAAAACTGCTCTTGAAAAAGGGACCTCCCTTGTGGAGGAGATGGACCAGGAGGATTCTGCCGCCACTGCCAGAGGGACAGTGCGGAAACGGCAGGATCGTGCTCCTGAAAATAGTACTAGCCCAACGCCTAAGAAGAACAAATTGAACCGACCAGCTAATCCCAATCTGCAGAAGCGTCTTTCGATTTGAAACTTATCCCATAATATACTCAATGGCTATCCTCCATTGGAACATACGCGGAATTCGACCACATCGACCAGAGCTTGACTTGTTGCTGCGCCAGCATGAACCCTTGGCTGTATGTTTACAAGAGACGAAGCTCCGTCCACAGGACACCGTTACCATCAGGCAGTACTCCTCCGTACGATGTGATTTATCCCCGGAGGACGGTGTCCCGGCACATGGGGGCACTATGATGCTTATTCGAGATGATATTTTTGCCAACTCCGTACCCATACAATCTGCAATCCAGTCCGTTGCTGTCAGCATTAAGCTACCCTCCGCTTCATTCACCATTTGCAGTATCTATTTGCCTCCATCTGCGGACCTCTCGCACAGCGACTTAGAACACCTCATTTCACAGTTGCCACCACCCTTTTTATTGGTAGGCGACGTGAATGCCCATCACCCTCTTTGGGGCTCTCCTCGGGCTTGTGCGAGAGGTACGCTACTTAAAGACTTCTTGGATAGTCAGAATCTTGCTCTCTTGAACACCGGAGAGCCCACCTTTCTATCTGACGCATTTCATAGTTTTTCACACATTGACATTGCAATTTGTTCCCCTCAGCTGGCAGTCACCTTATGCTGGAATATCATCTCGGATTTGCATTCTAGTGACCACTTTCCTTGTCGTATTAGTGTCTTGACACCCGTTGTATGTTCCACCCGTTTACCTAGTTGGCGCCTAGACCACGCCAGCTGGGAACTGTACTCCCACTTGGCTAAATTTAGCTACGAAGAGCACGACTCTGTGAACCACTTGGTCGAACATCTTACAGGGACCATTCTTTCTGCTGCTGAGCAATCCATTCCGCGTTCGACTGGCTACAGCCGTCGATTTCCGGTACCTTGGTGGACCGCTGACTGTCGGGATGCTATTCGCGCTCGCAGACGAGCTCTACGGGTTTTCCAGCGTTTTCCTACACTGGATAACCTGATACACTATAAACGGATGCGTGCACATTCTAGGCGGGTTATTAAGGATAGCAAAAAGATGTCATGGAATAAATTCGTGGGTTCCTTTAATCGACATACACCTTCCTCTGTCGTATGGGATAAGTTAAGACGTGTGGCTGGGAAACCGAACCATATGCCCATCGCCGGTCTCAAAACACCTACCGGAGCTGTTGTTGATACATTTGACGTGGCGAATACTTTAGGCAGTGCTTTCGCTGAGGTGTCTAGCTCAGGCAACTATTCCCCTGAGTTTCTTACAGTTAAGAACCAGGTGGAATCTCAAGAATTCTCGTTTCTTTCTGGCAACCTTGAGGATTATAATCGCCTTTTCACCCTGGCAGAGCTAGACAATGCACTCTCCTCTTCACGACACTCAGCACCAGGTCCAGATGGTATCCACGTCCAAATGTTGCAACATCTCTCTCCTGATGGCAAAGATTTCCTACTCGAGGTCTATAATCGTGTCTGGGTGGATGGCATTTTTCCAGACAAGTGGCGGGAGGCCACCATCATACCCATTCTTAAACCTGGAAAGGACCGCCATCTTCCTTCCAGTTACCGTCCTATTTCCCTCACCAGTTGCGTTTGCAAGGTGATGGAACGCATGATCAATGGACGGTTGGTGTGGTGGCTGGAATCCCACAATCTTCTGACGAACATCCAGTGTGGCTTTCGACGACGACGTTCAACTGCTGACCACCTTGTCGCTCTGTCAACTCAGATTATGGACGGGTTTCTTAAGAACAGCCCCACAGTTGGGATATTTTTTGACCTCGAGAAGGCCTACGACACGTGTTGGCGGGCGGGAATATTGCGTTCTCTGCACAACTGGAACATACGTGGACGCCTACCGTTGGTCATTCAGGAGTTTATGCGGGACCGCGTTTTTCGAGTGAGGGTGGGTTCGGTTTTTTCTAACCATTTTATTCAAGAGAACGGAGTGCCGCAGGGCTCGGTACTCAGCGTGACTCTATTTGCTATTGCGATAAATTCCATATCACTATGTGTGCCTCAAGGTGTCTCTTCCTGTTTATTCGTGGACGACTTTGCCATCTTCTGTACTTCTCAGCGTACACCGTTTTTGGAACGCCGTCTCCAGCGGTGTTTGGACAATCTCTATGCATGGAGCTCGAAACACGGTTTTCGTTTCTCCGCTGAGAAGACAGTCTGCGTTAACTTCTGGCGCCGTAAGTGGCATATGCCGCCGTCTCTTCGACTCGGGCCAGATTTACTTCCTTTCGCAGACGAGGCGAGATTCCTTGGTTTGATCTTCGATCGGAAACTTTGTTGGGCACCACAAATAGCACAGCTTAGAGCACGATGTGACCGTTCTCTAAATCTTTTACGGATACTAAGTGGCAAGTCTTGGGGTGCGGATCGGACGACATTGCTCAGTCTTTATCGTGCTGTGATTCGTTCGAAGTTGGACTATGGCAGCATTGTGTATTCTTCAGCTCGACCTTCAGTGCTCAGAAGGTTAGACACAGTCCATAACCAGGGCATCCGTGTGGCCGTTGGAGCTTTTCCAACGAGCCCAGTTGTTAGCCTCTACGCCGAATCGGGAGAACCTCCTCTGCGTTGTCGGCGTGATGTCCTGCTTGCTAATTATGGCTGTGGGCTGAAGTGTATGCCTGGGCATCCAACTTATCACGCGTTTTTCTCCCCTGAGCTGCACGAGCGATACTGCCTCCGCTCTCTGAGCCCCAGGCCAGCAGGTTTTCGTTTCCGTGAGCTTCTACGCCAGCACCATGTTGACATTCCTCGGCTGTTATCCAAGGGAGAGAGTATACACCCCCCTTGGTTACGCGCTACCTCCCATGTCGATCTCGGGATGACGCTCTACGGGAAATCTGTTACGCCTCTTGATAGTATTCGTCGTTGCTTTTTAGAATTTTTATCCAAATACAGTGGCCGTATTTGTATTTACACCGATGGTAGTAAGAGCCCCGACGGTGTTGGATGTGCCTTTGTAACTGGCACCGCAACTTCTACTTACGGTTTGCCTAGTTGCACATCTATATATTCTGCCGAGCTATATGCTATTTATCAAGCCCTTCTGTATATTCGACGTCGAAAATTAGGTGACTGCCTTATTCTTAGTGATTCCCTTAGTGCCCTCCAGAGCATTCGTGAGCTGTACAATTACCATCCTTTGGTGCAGCGCATCCAGGACGTTCTCCACATTTTGCACGCTTCTGGTTTTAATGTGGAGTGCGCATGGATTCCTGGACACGTTGGCTTGCCAGGGAATGACACGGCGGATTTGGCAGCGAAATCGGCAGTCACAGCGCCCAGTGTTACGATTACCCATTCAACAGCAGAAGATTTTAGAGTGGCTGTACGGAGAGCCGTTTTTTCGACTTGGCATGCGGAGTGGTCGGCTCTCCGTGGTAATAAGCTGCGAGAGGTGAAGGACCTCCCTGTCAACTGGGTAACCTCCTCTCGTTTATTCCGCCGGGAGGAGGTAGTACTAGCTCGTCTAAGAATTGGCCACTGTATTTTTACACACAGTTACCTTTTTAAACGTGAACCTGCTCCTGTCTGTGCGCTCTGTGGGGAGGCACAGACAGTTCGTCATGTGTTGCTGGAGTGTGGTCACCTGGCACACATTCGGTCATCTATGGGCATGCCGGCCTCTCTTGCTGAGGTCCTGGCAGATGACCCAAGAGCAGTGGACAGGGTTTTTAAATTTTTAGCAAAACTTTCTTTTACCTTGACGTTTTAGTGTGATAGCGGTTTTTTAAACTCTTTTGGTTTTAATGTGTTGATTTTAGATGGAGTTTTATATCCAGCTCTGGTTAGAGGGCTGGACGTTTCTGTTACTTCCGTTTCAACTGTGTTAGCTCTTTTATTTGTGTTTACTTTTTTGTTTGGTATTTTCTTACTGGCTATTGCCAAGTTTTAATCATAAGGGCGCTTATGACCTCGGCAGTTGAGCGCCCTTAAACACCATCATCATCATCATCTACGGGTTTGGCGTACCCGGGGGTTCCCGAGCCACACACCGCCACCTCACCCTGCCCATCGCCATCCACTATTGCCACTTATTTTTTCTGGTTTTGTTTCTTTCGTTTGTTTGCTTTATCACCCTTTTCCTCTTTTAGGATTATGGCGATTATTGGTTTTAAGACCTTAGGATTATTTCTCCCAGGGGCTCACTTTTTGTGGGTATGGGTTTGGCGTTTCCGGGGTGCCCAGGCCATTCGCCCTCATTGTCATTCGCTCATTCCCATCTGTCTCAGCCACGTTAGTAACCAATTCATGTTACATATTTTCATTCCCGATTATAATAGTCTCTTCCTCTTCTAGGTTTATACACTTCTTAGGTTTAAGGTCCCTAGGTTTATGAACTCCTTTCTCACCAACAGGGATCTTACCTATCTCCGTAATTCCTGTCCCACGGTTTCGGCGCAGTTTTCAACTTGTGTAATCTTTGTAGGTCTCAAATGTAAAGGTTGAGTGCACCCTCCTCACTACCCCTTTCGTGCGACACTAGGTGCGGAGCCGTTCCGATGTCATGTATACCCACGTAGCTCCATGGAGCCGGGTCCCCGTGAGCAACTCGGCGGCCGTGAGTAGCTGGGTTGATCGGGGGGATCCGACGTGTTACCGATGTCTGGGGCCCGATGTAATCAACCAAAAGTCTCCTAAATCCGCGCTGACTCCGTAGAGGCAGCGTGGCTTATAGTGAAGGGCCACTGGTGGTTATTCCAGTGGTAGGAGCATAAAGACGGGCCCGCCGTCAGTGTAAATGTCGCATACCGGTTAGTAGTGATAGTCGGATGGGAAACTCCTCTGATGTACTTCTTGAGATCAGGTCTATAGCGGGTGTTCCAGGCTGGCACAGACCGGAAGATTTAGGTGTCTTTCTCTTTTATCCCCCGGATGGCAGGCTGACGCCGACGGTTCCGGAACGGGGACTATACCATTATGGCTCCTCTGCGCTTACCCTATTCAACACCCCATTTTTTCGTGATGCGACTTATGTGCGAGACAAGGACCATGAAGGATTTCAGTTCCTTTTATATTAAACAAGAACTGGACAGGATTTGCGGAAAGGTGACCAATGCCACAAGATGTAGAGACGGCACACTGTTGATTGAGATAACCACACCTGACCAACCGGCCAAGGTGATGAGTGCTTCTCTTTTGGGTTCTTACCCTATTAAGGTAGAGAAGCACAAATCCCTAAATAGTAGCCATGGTGTAGTGACGACCGCTAGTTTGGACAGCTTATCAAACGACGACATCTTGAATTGCCTTTCTGACCAAGCCGTTATCAGTGCGTATAGATTAATTGGCAAACGGGATGACAAGCCGTTCCCACCCCGCACAGTCTTTTTTACTTTTGACCGGACTGAAATTCCGGCTTTTATCATGTGTGGTTATGAAAGAGCACCCGTGCGCACATATATCCCGAACCCGATGCGCTGCTACCTCTGTCAGAAATTCGGCCATACGCAACAACGCTGACTAATTCACCGGTTTGTGCTCAGTGTGGGCAAGAAGCACACGATGGATCAGTATGCGCCCAAGGTCCCACCTGTGTCAACTGTGGAGAGGCGCATACATCAAATTCTAAGGAGTGTCCGCGTTTCCGTGAGGAGAAGACGAACCAGGAGATAAGGGTCAAAGAGCACTTAACTTTTCAAGTGGCACGGAAGCGCTATTTAGAGCTTAACCCGACCATTTCTTTGAATTTTTCTGCTGCTGTCCTCCAACTATTGCAGAAGCAGGATGCGATTGTTCACACCATCCCTAGTGCTCGTTCCCGTGTGTCTAAAGTGCACAGACCAATTTCTCCTCCGACAAGGTTTCGTTTCCAAAGACCACTTCTATGCCATCTCCCTCTTCGGCCCCTCTTCCTGATCGTATGGCACATAAGTCGCCCATCCGTCGCCCTACAAGTCGTTCGCGCTCTCCTAACCGCACCTGAACGACTTGTTCGGACACCGACACTAGTGTTGGCCAACCAGAAACATTGCCAGTTGGCGGCCACATTCGCCTGAGTCGTAGTCACACAAAAAAGAAAAAGATAAAACTCCGCCAAACCCTCCCGGTGACCTAATGATTCGATACCTTACCGGCGGTCGCCTTTTGAAACCAAGCCTTCTTACTGTCCTTGTTATGGCTCTCCTTCTGTGGAATATACGAGGTCTATGTTCACATCGATCCGGCCTGGATCTTCTAATAAGATCTTAATCCTCCCATCGTTTGCTTACAGGAGACAAAGCTACGCCTTCAAGATACCTTTGCTTTGTATAGGTACACACTGGTTCGCTTAGATCTGGAACCTGACGAGGGTTCTCCTGCGCACGGTGGGTCAATGATCATGATTCGAGACGACGTGTGCTTCCGACCTGTGCCGCTCACCACTCAATTACAAGCTATTGCTGTCCACGTTTCTGTTCCAGATTTTAGTTTATCCGTCTGTGGTCTTTAGATCCCTCCTGCTTCTCCCCTTACCATTGCAGACCTTGTGAGTTTAGCTTCCCAGTTACCTCCACCGTACCTCCTGGTGGGAGATTTTAATTTCCATCACCCTCTTTGGGGATCTCCCAGGGCGTGTGCAAGGGGAGCCGTAATCGCTGATCTGCTGGACCAACTGAACCTCTCTATTTTGAATACTGGTGAGCCTGCCTTTCTTTCAGACTCCACTGGTACCCTTTCTCACCTTGATTTAAATATCTGTTCAGCACAGCTTAGACACCGTTTAGAGTGGAATGTCGTCTCCGATGCACACTCCAGTGATCATTTTCCAGTTATTGTTACCTTTCTTCGTCGTCCTCCTCCATCTACTGGTATACCCAAATTCCAGTTTAGCAAGGCGGATTGGTCACTTTTTTCTCGTTTAGCCCATTTCTCCAATAGGGACTACCTCACTGTTGATGGCATGGTTGAGCATTTGACGTTTGTTATTTTGGCTGCTGCCGAGCACTCCATTCCTAGTACGTCTTCCGATCCCAGGCGTACCTCGGTTCTTTGGTGGAACGAGGAATGTGGCAAAGCCATTCGTGCGTGGAGAAGTGCTCTTATAATTTTCAAACGTCATCCAACGGCTGCTAACTCAATGGTGTGGACAGACTTCGGCGCGTAGCCGGTCAGGCAAAACCATGTACAATACCCGGTCTTAGGGTTGGGGGCGACATGCTGGTGGAGCCGTGTTTTATTGCTAACACGTTAGGCAGGACTTTTGAGGCTGGTTCCAGTTCCATGAATTATAATCGAGCATTTGCTTCCCTCAAGCTTGCGTTGGAAGCCCAGGAGTTGTCATTCCGGTCCGACAACCATTAGGACTACAAGCGCCCGTTTAGCTTGCGCGAACTAGAACATGCACTATATATTTCTAAGTATTCAGCTCCTGGGCCGAAAGCCATACATGTGTCGCTACTTCAGCATTTGTCTCCGGACGGTAAGCTATTTCTCCTCCAGCTCTGAAATCGCATCTGGCATGAAGGTGTGTTTCCTGCTGTTTGGCGCGATGCCACCGTAGTTCCTATACTGAAAACTGGAAAGGATCACCAACTACCTTCCAGTTACCGCCCAATTTCCCTAACTAGTTGCGTTTGCAAGGCTACGGAACGCATGATAGGTGGGCGGTTTACGTGTTATCTCGAATCTCGGGGCCTCCTATCGAATGTTCAGTGTGGTTTTCGTCGTCAACGCTCCACTATCGATCATCTGGTATCTCTTTCGACTCATGTTATGAACGGGTTCCTGAAAAAGAGCCAGACCGTGGCAGTGTTTTTTGATTTGGAGAAAGCTTACCACAAATGTTGGAGGACTGGCATTCTTCGTACAGTTCAGCAGTGGGGTTTCCGTGGTCGCCTCCCCATATTCATTCGGGAGTTCATGAAAGACCGGGCGTTACGTGTGCGCGTGGCTTCGCTTTTATCTGATTATTTTACTCAGGAGAACGGAGGACCTCAGGGTTCGGTACTTGGTGTTACACTGTTCCTGATAGCAATCAACCCTCTTGTTGACTGCCTTCCACCAGGGATTTCATCGTCGCTCTTTGTCGACGATTTTGTTGTGTATCTCACAGCTCGGCGTTCCTGTCTCCTTGAGCGTCGCCTTCAGCGTTGTCTTAGACCCCATTACCTCCTGGAGTTTGGCCAACGGCTTCAGGTTCTCCACTGAGAAGACGGTTTGTGTAAATTTCTGGCGCCGGAAAGAATTTCCTTCTCCTACTCTCCGGCTCGGCACTGAGATACTACCGTTTGCAAATGAGGCGAAATTCCTGGGGTTAATATTCGATCGAAAGTTATGCTGGTCCACCCATATAACTTATTTGAAGGCAAGGTGCATTCGTTCTCTCGATGTTTTACGTGTTTTAAGTGGTACATCCTGGGAAGCTGATAGGACCGTACTTCTAAACCTGTATCAAACATTGATCCGTTCCAAATTGGATTTTGGATGTATCATTTATTCTTCTGCGCGACCCTCTATCGTTCGTCGCTTAAACACTGTTTATCATCAAGGCATACGGCTAGCGACTAGCGCTTTCCACACTAGCCCAGTTAATAGTGTTTGTGCGGAAGCTGCAGAACCCCCGCTAAATTATCGCTGTATCTTCTGTGCAGCTGTGCATGCCGTCTATCTAGCATGCCTCAACGCCCAAGTCGTGCACCCTACTTCGACGATGCTTTGTATGCTTCTCGCTCCCTCGTCCTCTTGCCGCCAGGGGTGCGTTTTCGCAGACTGCTTGAGCAAATTGACATGACAATGCCTGCCGTCCTGCCCAAAAGAGAAACTACTTGCCCTCCTTGGCTTCATCCGCTAAACCCTATCCACCTAGTTTCCTCCAGTATTTCGAAGTCCAATACCCCTGGTTTCGTCCTTCGGGCCATCTTTTTAGCTCTGAAGGAGCAACTTGCCAACAGCATTTTTATTTATACTGACGGGTCGAAGAACGCTCAAGGTGTTGGATGTGCCTTTGTGGTTGGAAACCAAAGTTTTAAGTTTCGACTTTCGCGACAGTGTTCGATTTTTACCGCTGAGTATTTTAGTATTCTTCTGGCTCTTTTTTATGTGCGGCGACATATGATAACACTCTCTGCCATCTGTACCGATTCCCTCAGTGCCCTTCAAAGCCTTCGAGTGCTGTATATTTTCCACCCTATGGTACAGAGAATCCAGGTCTGTATTCACTCCCTTTCAGAAGCAGGTCTCAAAGTGACGTTCGTGTGGGTGCCTGGTCACACTGGAGTGGTCCGGAAAGAGGCAGCTGATTCTGCTGCCAAGAGAGCCATTTCATCTCCCAGGATTTTTTGTTCTTCCCTTCCCGCCAATGATCTGAAGGCGGTTTTTCGTGGGACCATTAATGCTCGTTGGGAGCTTGAATAGTCCCAAATTAGAGACACTAAATTGCGGGTAATTAAGCCACTCCCGGGAGCCTGGAAAACTTCTTGTCGTTCTTCCCGTCGAGAAGAAGTCATTTTATGTCGCCTACGTATCGGACAGTCATTTTAGCCAGTCATCTACTGCGGGGAGAGCCGGCTCCAGTGAAACACTTTTTAATCGACTGCCAATAATTAGCTCCTCTTCGTATGTCGTTGAGTTTGCCCCACGACATGCATGCCATCCTAGCGGACAGCCTGCATGCTATAGAACGGGGTTATCTTTCATACGACAGTGCCCTCCAATTGGCCATATATAGTTTTATTTCCGTCCTACAGCTTTAGCAATTTGGTATTTTATTCTTTATTTTAACCAACCGGACTGTTTTTAAAGTTTTAACATGGGGGGATGTATTAGTAAAATATATTCATTTTACCATAATATTTTAGCTAGAAGATTACTTTTATCATTAATTAATCCTTAATTTTAACCTACCGGACTGGTTTTAAAGTATTCTTGTTGGGGAGCTAATTAGTAAATTGAAATATTCATTTTACCATAATATTTTAGCTGGAAGATCAATTTTATGATTAATTTCTTCCTTATTTTAACCCACCGGACCATTTTAACGTTTTAACTTTGGGGGATATATTGGTCGGTTAACTTTTCATTTTACCGTGTTATTTTAGCTAGAAGATTAACTTTGTTTTATTTTGTTTTCTAGGGCACTAATAACCGTATAGGTTGGGAGTCCAAAAACTTTACTTCTCTCATACATGCACTTAATTAAATAAAGCATGCTTTGCGATTAGATGACTGAAAATTAGTTTGGACATTAACTGCTTGCTCACTGTATATTATGCCACGTACAATCAATTTTATCATACAATATTTTAATATGGGGATCTGCAACTAAAATAAATAGGGCATTTTTAATTCAGAAGAGAGTGCTAAGAATAATTTTTAATATAAAGCCAAGAGACTACTTAAAACGTGTCCCCCCTCCAGGGGCCTGCTAAAGTAGGTACGGGTTTGGCGCACCCCGGGGTTCCCAAGCCAATCGCCGCCATCTCATCATCCCCATCGCCATCAACTGAAGCACGTTTTGTGTTTGTGCCTATCTGTTTGTGTCTTTTTGGGGGAGCGAATTTACCCGCCTCATCTTCTCCCCCTTCTAGGCTTATACTTTACATATTTGGTTTTAAGGCTTTAGATTTATTAACTCCTGCCTCACCAACAGTGATCTTTATTCTATCGCCGTGGTTACTGTCCCACGGTTCCAACGCGGCTTCCAACATATGTGCTGTTCGGAGGTTTCAGGCGTGAAGGTTGAGTGGATCCCTCCTACTGCCCCTTAGTGTAAGCCTTAGGTACGGAGCCCGTCCATACTGTTATGTACACCCACGTAGCTTCCTCGGGGGGCGGTCCGTTTTAATTTCCCGACGAACGCTGCTCGTTGGGTTAAAATTACGGACCGGTCGTGTTACCGCTAACGGAAACCCGGTGAAATCAACCACAAGTCCCCTGAATCCATGTGTACTTTATTACGCAGCATGGCCTAAAGTGAAGTGCCACAGGTGGTTATAGCTGTGGTAGGGGCTTAAAGCCGGGCTGTACATGGTGAAGGGCTTACCCGTATGGACCAGCAGTGGTGGCTGGAGGGTAACTCCTTCTGAAGTATTCGGTCTGGTAGGGGCCTACCAGGCGGCACAGACCGGAAAGTATTTTGGTGTCTTTTCTCTCTACCCCCGGATGGCAGGCTGTTGCCGACGGTTCCGGAAGGGGTGCTTTCCATTATGTTATCTCCGCGCAAAATCTCTTCTTTTGACCGCTTTTTAGTTGTGACCTTGGCCTGCGAAAAGAAAACAATGCGAGATATTAGTTCCTTCTATATCCAACGAGAAATTGACCGGATTTGTGGTAAAGTGATCAATGCTATCAGAACAAGAGGGGGTACCCTTCTAGTGGAAACCAAGACAGAGGACCAGACAAGGAAGCTCATTAAGGCCAGTTTGTTAGGTTCGTACCCCATAAGAGTAGCTCGCACAAGTCTTTGAACACTTATAGAGGCATGGTGACCACCGCCTGTTTAGACGGCCTTTCAGATGCAGACATTGTTTCCAACCTCTCTGACCAGGGTGTATGTCAGGCGTACCGTCTTCTAGGTAAACATGATGGTCAGTCGGTTGCGTTGCGAACGGTATTACTAACGTTCAGAGGCACCACCTTACCTGAGGCACTTTACTGTGGTTATGAATGCGCTGCTCTGAGACCCTATGTACCGAATCCCATGCGTTGTTTTCGGTGTCAGAAATTCGGTCATACCCAAAGTCGGTGCACCTTCGACGCTACATGTGAACGTTGCGGCCAACCTGTTTATGGAGAAAGTGCTTGTTCTCGGGACCCTTGCTGCGTCCACTGTAAAGGGAACCATTCGTCCAGCTCCCGGCAGTGTCCGCGTTTTCTAGAGGAAAAAACCATGCAGGAGTTGCGGGTTAAGGAACGCCTAACCTTTCCTGAAGCCCGGCATCGCTTCCAACAATTGCAGCCTGCGACCATCTCAATCCACGCATCAGTGCTCCGCCGCACTCCTGGTTCCTCAGTGGAACTACAAACCATGCCCGTAGCCAACGCGTGTACGCAAACAGAGCAGTCGCCGAGCAAAACAACCTTACAGTCAACATCCATAGCACCCACTACCTCAAGGTCTAATTCTCCAGAACCTGCTCGTAAGCCGCTTGTGCGACCGAAAGCACCTGTCGCTGCGCCTCATGAGCGCAGTCGTAAACAACTCAAGGCCATTGATAAACCTTCCAAGTCCCGTTCTCGTTCTACGAGCCGTAGTTGATCTTCCACATCCCGAACATCAGCGGATAGCGGCGACGAAAGTGGCTCTACCCTTGTGGGTCCAAAGACTGTAAAGAACTAGAAACGCCCACCTAAACCTCATCTACTTCGTTTCCACCATTCGTTTGCATCCCAGCTGCAAACTCATATTATGATTATTCGGTAACTTTTCACGCATCTAGCTGTGCTCCATGACTCTCCTGACGTGGAATATCCGCGGTGTCCGTACTCATATGGCCGAATTGCAGCTGTTACTACGGTCCTATAACCCCCTAGTTCTGTGTTTGCAGGAGACAAAGCTTCGCCCCCACGATACATTTGCCCTGTACCAATACCTTCCCATGTGGTTTGAAGTTACACCGGAGGAGGGCTCTGCTGCTCATGGGGGTGCTATGATCCTCACGCGCAATGACATCTGCGGTCAGCCAGTCTCGCTTACTACTACCTTGCAAGCTATTGCTACCCGACTTCCTCTTCCTGGTTTCTCCTTTACTGTATGTAATGTCTACGTTCCGCCCTCATGTATACTCTGCGCCGCTGACATGCTCCATCTCTTGTCACAGCTCCCGGCACCCTTTCTTCTGCTGGGTGATTTTAATGCCCACCATCCCCTATGGGGTTCCCCTATGGCCTGCGCGTGGGGGACTGTTCTTGCTGACCTTTTCGTTCAATAAAGTCTCTCTGTTCTGAACACTGGTGAACCTACTTTTATTTCTATTCTTCTGCCATGCTATCGCACCTGGGCCTTTCCTTTTACTCTGCACAGCTTGCTCACCGCTTTCAGTGGAACGTAGTACCAGCCGCTCATTCTAGTGATCATTGCCCTTGTGTCATTACTCTTATATCACACCACCTTTCCTCCTCGCGTGCGAGCTCTTGGCAGCTGTCTAATTCGAATTGGGCTCTCTTTTCCGCTCATGCTGTTTCAGCGACTGCCAGTTCGACTCCGTTGATCGGATGGTCGAGCACTTCAAGTCAGTCGTGATCTCCGCTGCCGAGCACTCAATACCGCGGTCGTCTGCCTACCCTAGACGATTACCGGTCCCTTGGTGGACTGCCGAGTGCCGCGGTGCCATTCGTTCTCGTAAGAGGGCTCTTAGGGTATTTCGC
This sequence comes from Hymenopus coronatus, assembly GCA_030762935.1. Lineage (NCBI taxonomy): Eukaryota > Metazoa > Arthropoda > Insecta > Mantodea > Hymenopodidae > Hymenopus > Hymenopus coronatus. Next base: position 274,150,170 of record CM060900.1, on the reverse strand, counting down.
CATCACCCTACACTGGAGCATTTGATCATTTTTAAACAAACACGCGCACGGGCACGCCAAATTGTTCAGGACAGCAAAAGGTCTTCATGGAATTCGTTTGTGCCTACCTTTAATCGCACAACACCTTCATCCGTTGTATGGTAGAAACTCCGCCGTGTTGCCGGTAAGCAGACTGGTACCTCCATACCGGAGCTACACGTGGGCACCGACCCCGTAGTTGAACCGGTTGCTGTGGCAGACGTCCTTGGTAGCACATTCGCAAATGTGTTCAGTTCCGCCAGTTATCACCCTGCGTTCCGTGCTATTAAGACGGAGGTGGAGTCTCAGAGTCTCTCTTTCCGGTCCTGTGACACCGAGTGCTATAACACATATTTTAGCATGCGAGAGCTGGATGCCTCATTAGCATCTTCTGGGCATTCCGTTCCAGGACCTGATGGTATCCACATCGCAATGCTGCAGTACCTCTCTTCTGATAACAAACTCTATCTCCTGAGGCATATAACCGTGTTTGGCAAGAGGGTTTGTTTCCTACGGCTTGGCGTGAAGCCACGATTGTTCCCGTTCTAAAACCGGGAAAGGATCGTAGATTTCCTTCCAGTTACCGTCCAACTCCCTCACCAGTGCTGTTTGTAAGGTGATGGAACGCATGACCAATGGCCGGTTACGATGGTGGCTCGAGTCTGAGAAACTGCTCTGCAATATCCAGTGCGGCTTTCGCCGATGGCGCTCCTCGAGTGTCCCTCTTGACTCGCATTCTGAATGGACTTCTGCTCATGTGCCAAACTGTAGCCATATTTTTCGATCTCGAGAAAGCTTATGACACCTGGTGGAGGGCTGGCTTATTGCGTACGTTGCATAAGTGGGGCTGCCGTGGCCGCCTTCCAGTGTTCCTCCGGGAGTTTATGGAGAAGCGGGTATTTCGTGTACGTGTGGGTTCTGTTTGCTCCCGTGCATTTAGTCAGGAGAATGGAGTACCTCAAGGTTCGGTTCTCAGTTGCACCCTCTTAGCCATCACCATCAATCCTATCGCTGATTGTCTTGCTGCTGGTATTTCCGCATCCTTATTTGTTGACAGCTTTGCAGTTTATTGCAGCTCTCGGCGCACATGCCTTTTGGAGCGTTGCCTTCAGGCTTGCCTCAGCCGTCTGCACAATTGGAGCGTTGCAAATGGTTTCCGTTTTTCTGCCAAGAAAACCGTTTGTGTCAACTTCTGGCGCCGGAAACGTTACGCGCCGCCTTCCCTACACCTTGGGCCGGTACTGCTGCCCTTCGCCGAAACTGTGAAGTTTCTTGGCCTGGTGTTCGACAACAAGCTTAGTTGGTCGTCCCATATCTCTTCGCTGAAGGGTCGATGTGATCGAGCACTTAATATTTTACGTGTATTATGTGGCACATCTTGGGGAGCAGATCGCAAAGCTCTATTTCACCTATACCGTTCGCTTGTTCGCTCTAACCTTGATTAGGGGTGCATTGTGTACTCTTCGGCTTGTCTTTCAGTTCTACGAAGTTTAAACCCAGTTCAACATCGAGGGATTCGCCTGACACTGGGTGCGTTTCCGACGAGCCCAGTTATTAGTTTGCGGAGGCTGCTGAGCCTCCGCTGTGCCATAGGCGTGAGGTGCTTCTTTGCAGCTATGCTCTCCGCCTCCATGCCATGCCAGATCACCCGTCTTTCCAGTTATTCTTTGACGAGTCTCTTGACCGTCAATATGCTGTTAGTGCGCTGACCTTGCTTCCTGCCGGTGTTCGTTTTCGTGAACTGCTTCGGCTCTTGGATGTTCAGCTACCGAATGTGCTGTTACTTGGGGGAATGTTCATTCCCTCATTGGTTACGCTGCGACACCCCGATCCACCTACGCGTGGCATCCATGCCGAAATCAGTTACTCCGCCTTGAGACTTCCGCTTCGCTTTCTGAGAGTTGCAGGCTGAGTTTCCCCACCATTATGTTATTTTCACGGATGGTTCAAAGGATGACCGTGGTGTGGGATGTGCTTTCACTTTTAATTCGCGGAGTTACGCCTTTCATATTTTGGGGCAGTGTTCAATTTTTACCGCCGAACTTTTCAGTATCTATCAGGCTCTTCTTTTTATCCGAGGACAGGATTTTAGGCAGTTTGTTATATGTAGCGATTCCCTCAGTGCACTATAGGGTCTGCGTGAGCTGTACCCATTCCATACTTTGATACAGCGTATTTAGGATCGCCTGCATTCGCTCACTTATGCGGGCGTCAGCGTGTCGTTTGTTTGGGTTCCTGGCCACGTAGGTGTGAGCGGGAATGAGCAAGCGGACGCAGCTGCCAAGTCTGCAATTTTAAATCCTACTAGTTTTAGCTCCACTGTTCCTCCCAATGATGCTCGTGTCCTCCTGCGCCGGGCCATTCGTTCGTGCTGGTTTGCAGAATGGTCCGGGGTGCTGGGAAGAAACTGAGAGAGATCAAGTCCCTGCCTGCCCCCTGGACTACTTCCTCGAGTGCATGTCGCCGCGATGAAGTGAATTTAGCGCAACTGCGTATTGGACATTGCCGTTTTAGCCATCAGTACATTTTACGTGGGGAAGCTGCTCCGTGTAATGAGCCTTTGACGGTGCGTCATTTTTTATTGGAGTGCCGCCTTTTTACTGTGCTGCGTGGGTCCCTGTCTCTGTCTTCTGACCTCCCCATCCTGCTAGGCGACAATCTTGCTGCATGTGAGGGAGGGACTTTTAACTTTTCTTCGCCGCTGCGGAATGTATAGTCGGATCTAATTTTAATACGGGGTTCCATCTTTTAACCGACTTTTCAATCTCTCCGTTTTAATCTGGTTATGGTAGTCCTTTTATGATCATGACTTCTTGTGCGGTACTCCTGCTTTAGCGGCTTTTATGGCTGTACCCACAAAATTCAAGATATGCATTTCATTTGTCATCAAAATATCTTAAACATATGGCATTTTAATCGAAATGGTTGAACCATTATTGAGAAAATCAACATTTTCGAACACTGTTCCATGTAAATGGAAGTTGTGGGTAGGGGATTTTTTTGAAAATCTTCGTGTCATATCTTTGAAAGATACTGAGCTTATGTACCAAATTTGCTATTTAACCGACTTATCATTTCTTGCTATGATACCCACAGACGCGCGCGCACACACACACACACACACACACACACACACACACGCACAGAAGCACACAGTTATTTTTCTAAAAAATGCTCTTCTTTGGTTTCAAATTTCTTAAAAATATTTATTTCCTGTGAAATCTTGGTAGCAATTTTTGGGTGGAATACAATGCTTTCTCTATCTAGCCTGTACATTGTACATGCGTTCTAGAAAACGTAAAAAGGATGATTAATGTACTATATAATGTCTTTGTTACTTTCCCCCAAAAAACAAAATACGTTTTTGTCAGACCGATGTTAAAGCAAAGAACATTTTTGTTTATTATTCACTTTCTTTTTCATATTACTTACAAATAAACTGTGGTAGGCAGAAAAATTGTATTTCAGCTACAAATTTCATATTGAGATTTCACCTAACACACTTGTCCCAAACTACCCATTACATGGAAAAAATGACTGCGATATCGTAGGTTCGACATATTGATGTGAATAATTAAAGCACCTATTATATTTTATGTGAAGAACTTATGGGCTTCCATAATAGCAATTTATTTTTTATAACTATGAAGCCATAAGATGCACATAACATACGTATTTCAGGAAGAGCACACACACACACATTGTGAAATTAGCTACTTTTCTCCCAAATGCGAATACATTAATCTTCCGGGACATGCTTCAAGAGCTTCCAATTCCTTTTTATGTCTGCCATTGCTTTCTTTCCCCAAAACCTGTTGATATTCCACGGCAAGGAAATGCATTCTTCCATAATTATGGCTTCTGAGTTGCTTTCTCCGTACTTCATATAACATTTGAAGATTGTCTTTAGCTATTATAAATTCCTAAATACTTGTTGCTTTGTTTGAAATAATTTCCAGCTAAAAATATTGAATAAAATAACCCGCTAAGAATAATCATTTGATGAAATAAGCAAAAAAAGCGAATTTGTAATGAGTTGAGAAAGTCAAGTGACTGTACAACATTTCATTTTTTTAAAACAATGAAAATGAGCAAAATGTGTAAGCATGTTTTTTCAGTCAAACTTTGTTATTCTTATAATTTCGATTAGATAAATATGTAAGAATTTATAATCAGCTTCGTTATTGTTAATGGGCATGTAAACTGTGTATTGCTGCCTCACTCCTAAGGTAAACGTCTGGTCATTGTTGAGAGATTAGGTCAGTTTAGATTGCTTTTCCGTAGGCTTTACTTTTCACGGTTACATATCAAGCCCATCTTTAGCCGGAATACACCGTTGCCACTTTTTTCTTCTACGGTTTGATAACCTCTTGTTTATCAGCGGAGACGGAGAGCGGGTCATGCTCATTGAGCGAGGCAAAACTAAGATTGCTCATGGCGGTTCCTCAATGACAGGCCTTAACTTGAAACAACCCCGTTGAGTTCTGCATATCTTTTAACGCACGAATCTTTTATCTGCACAGTCAAATATGGAGTAGTTGGGCCACCTGGTATTGTTTCTGAACAACACTGTCGATTTACATAATTAAACCAGCACCGCCGGTGTGCCGGAATTTCGTCCCGCAGAAGTTCTTTTACAGTGTGTCAGATGACATGAAGCTGACCCTTGTTTTAAGTATATTTAAAAGAGCACGTGACCAGTTGGAACCCTTGAGCTTAAGATAAGATTGCTAGTGCCTAACCGAATCACCCAGACTGAAATTGTTACTATGATCACTGAGCTTCGAAGTTGTTCATAAACCCAAGCTGCTTTAGCCTCAGTCATTTCCATCGCACTGTGTCGGAATACTACAACTGGATATTAGAATCCACAGTCCACGGGGTTCGCAGCCCTTTTGGGCGCTTTGCGTCTAACGTGAGCCCGGGAAGGAGCAATGAGAGGAGAAACCCAAAGTACAACCGGATCCCAATGATGACCTGGCAAGAATTTACGGGATCCCTAACGGTTCCAGACTGAACGCCCGGGCCCGAAACTCGAGTCTTCGGGGGTTCCTCGAAGGGGCCCTAGCCCGAAAGCTCCGGAAGGAGAGGCCTGATGGGGCGGCACCGGAGGACGCCAGGAATAACCTCTACACTGTGCAAGCCACCATCCATCCGCAAGCCGACGAACCCTGCTTCAACCCTAAAATAGATGACTAGGAGGTAATGGGAACAAGAAATGGTGGGTAGGAAAATCGGGATATGTAATGACACTTCACAGCATTCCCCTGGGCACCTGGGGAAAGAGCGAAAAAACCAATGGGTCAAGAAGGCCGGCCGCGAAGTCGACCCACGATCCGCCTATACACTCACACACACATACATACACACACACACACACAGGACGTGATGTGAATGATGAATAAGTGCAAATAACTTGATATTCAGCCGAGAACAATGCGTGTAACACACAAGTATATCTCATTTTGTCCGATTGCTAAAGATGTTGTCAGGGTACCGTGTATGGAGAATATATTCAGTGGTTTTCAAATTGCATATTTTAGTTATATTTTTTAATGAACACAATTTTAATGTATATTTATTTTGATACCTAGATAATAACAGCACTTTACTTTGCTATGCACTGGTTAGTTTCGAATAATTTGCAGCCATTTAGTGCTCCTGTTTAAAGACCCAGGTAGCTTGCTTGTTGAGAAACTTTCTAACTCAAACGCATTAGTTCAGCAAAGAAGCAATAAACATTTACTTGGACTACATGGCTTTAGTTTTAACAGCTAAGAAGACATTAAATCTCGTACTTGTTGCATGTAATTTAACAACAGAATTGCGTTACGCTCTTAAAGGTATGTTCGTCCTTTATGCAACGTTTCTCAAGTGTTGTTGGTACGCAGATTAATTCTAGACACCAGCCTCTTCCTTTTTGTTTGTTGCTCTGTGTAGCTCAAACGGTTAGGCGCTAGTCTTCTGACCTCAAGGAAATGGGTTCAAACAGGGACCAGACCTGTGGTTTTCTTAAGTGTGATTTAAAGTGGCAGTCTCATGTCAGAAGATTTACTGACATTTAAAAGAACTCTTGAGACAAAATTCCGGGAAACCAACGGCGCTGTTGTGATCCTGGCAAATAACAGCTTCGTTAGCAGGCATTTAACTGTTTAAAGCCCCTGCTTTGCAAAGGCATAAATATTTATGCAAAAGCATCTTAACAATAATTTACTATTATTGGTATATTATTATAATTATTATTATTATTATTATTATTACTATTATTATTAGTCACCTTCATTATGAAATTTATTTGAATACAATTTACCGAATATATATTTTAATTTCGTAAAGCGGAAAGATCGTTATAAACGGAAATTTCACACTTTGCCGTTTAGTATACAGTTTTATACGTGTTACTATTATATGCGTATCTGCTGTCTTTAAAAGAAAGGGAAATTGGCATTTTATGTTTTACGTATATTAATAATTAATTAACAACAAAGAGAAATACACCCAAAGTTTATTTCGTTGATAGGTGTACAAGCACCAGTATTTCAGATTATTGTTCGATATTTTAAACACGATTGCTGATAGCGGATTCGTTTCCCCTTCATTTCCCATGTTTTCTATAACTTTCAATGCTACTGCTACTGCTACATAATAATAATAATAATAATAATAATAATAATAATAATAATAATAATAATAATAATAATAATAATAATTATAATAGTAATTATAATAATAATAATAATAATAATAATAATAATAATAATAATAATAATAATAATTACAACAGCAATGATAGTAGTCTGAATAGTTTGGACCGACCAACCCGACTGCCTACCTCACGGCCACACGTGTAGCACAGAGGTAAGCAATCATCCAGCCGACATGGAGAGTAGATGCGATTAGTATCTTGCGTCTTCTAGCTAGAAGGTTGGTTTGCGTGACCAAACGTAGAATGCGCATGTCAGCCGAAGATTAAAAAAAAAAAAAAAAAAAAAAAAACATACCTTATTCCAAATAAGTCTTATTTTGATAATTATTCCTTTGACTTCCAGCTTGTAATAAGTATTTTAAGTAAAACATCGCAGGTTTGAATTATTCTTACAAAAGATATCATTCAGGTTAATAGTAAAGTGAGTATCCTGTGAATCTCATGTTGGTGAATGAATTTTCCATAGCTTTTATAACATGTGAGCCATCAATTGTGGAATGAAAGTGTAGCACCGTTTAAAATATAAAACGTTTGTCTAATTAATCTTTTTGTAACATTTGTGTTTCCGAAATAATCACTATTATGTTTTAAGTTTTTCGAGGTTGATTTTGCGTGAAATATCTTGAATTTCTTTTTACGAATTGCTTATTTTTCATGCATGTGTTCGTTAGTAACAAAATCTGACTCTACTGGGAGCAGTCATGTTTGCTTTTCATATCATTCATTTAACCAATCCATATTAGCTAATTTTGTCATAAATCCATCAAAACTTAACGCAACTATAAAAAGTTAGGCTGCGTATGAATACTATGGGCTATAAGAATTATGCAGTTGGCAGAGAAATTAATGCTTTTGCAGTGCATTAAAATCTTTAATAATAAATCACAAAACAATACTGTTTTCACGTTCAAAAACATTTAAAAGCAGCTGTTTTGTTCGAATTAATTTTAACAAGACTAAAAGTCAAAGCTTACATGTATGATAACTGGAATAAAATATGAAAAGTATCACCTATTTATATTTTCCAAAAAATTAATATTTATTCTGTCTTGACTTCATTATCGATTCTGTGCGCCATATTGCGGAACAAATACTGTTTCAAGGATAAACTTGAGTAAGCGAGTAATTTCACTATGTTGTGCAGAACATTGGGCTGTTCGTCATCCCTCTAGTCCTGATTTAGTTATTGTTGTCATATTCGTGATGCTGTTCCCTACAGCAGGTTTTCAATAGGCACATTCCAGGTAACGCAGATTTAGCTGCAGTTTGTTAGCACTTCGTGAAAGAAACAGGAAAACAAATAGTTTTATAAGATCAGTCAACACCTGAATGAAGTAATGGTTTTGGTTATTTGGTGTAGCTTTTAGCTAAAAGATATTTCTGGAAACACTAATCTATTGTTGTCCCTACCTAATGCAAATTAGTTTAAAACGCTGTAATACTTAAAAGGCAGAATAAAACATTTGTGTAACGATTTAAAACCGACTAATATGTTTTCCGAATAGTTGCAACAGCTTACACGAATCATTTATGAGTGAAACAATGTGTCATTGTAAAATGAGGTTTTATAAGTTAAATAAGCACTGAATATTTTAGATGTCAAAACAGAGTTAACTTCATGAAATGTTCAGGTTTTAAAGTACAAAACTCTTTGGTTGAGTTGAGATCCAGCTAAGTTAATTTTGCATATCATGTTAATGCCATTGGAGTATTGTCCCGTAAAGTCACCTACTGTCGGTTCCGTTCTCTTAAGATTTCTATGGAAGTTTCTAAGATTTTTGGAACAATAAAGACAAACATATAAGATAAGATGAGTTAGAAGTTAAGAGTAGCATAAGGGATGTGTCTGCAGTAAATGCAGCACAAAATCACAGGTCGACCATAATGGGTGTTTTGGCTTACTACTTAGCCCTTGGGAGGAAGGGACGAAGGGGGACATTAAGGGTGAGCAGATCCGGACGACGATGTGCGCAAGCAAAGAAGGGCGCCTAACGATTCCAACATGTCTCTAGCCTTACGCTTGCTAGTTCTGTCTACGCTATTCGCAATCCAGGGATCCTGTGGCAGTTAAGGCATCTCCCAGGAAGGGGGCTCAATAAATCTCGTCAAAAGCCAAAAAATCCTGTCCTGCCGAAGTACACCAATCGCTCACATGGTTTTGCAAGCCTTAAGCTGATAAATAGAAATTATGGGGACAGAAAACTAATGGCAGAAAGGGAACTATCTCGGAATTAACCTACCGATACGGAGAAGCCGTGAAAGATCACATTGTGGCAGTTGCCGGCCAGACAGGAATCGCTCCCGGGACCTCGCGAATGCGAGCTTGCTACCGCAGAGCAAACTTACTCAGTCATTATAGATACACTTCTTAATTCTTCTCTAATATATAAGCATCCGGTAAGCTTTTCTGCCTGAAGAAATACGTTAAATTTGATTGTTATTGTTTGTATATTAGCTGCACTATTTCTAAAACAAGTGTAGTAACAGGTTTACTTTACAGTAATATATTATTTATTAATAGTAAGATAATTTCAATAATATTAAGCTCTAAAAAGCTAATTATTAAAATAAGATAAACGCTAACATAACCATTCTGGGCTAAAGCTGCTGTAAAGCAAGATACGGCTATACCTAAAATAAAATACAAATGCCAAAGTAAACACATTTGAATTTCTCCTATGATTATTATTTATTAAACAGAAAACCAAGCAAACATGCTTTAATATCATTTAAATAACTTCTGTTACAACCGAAGCTATTCGGCATCAGCGAGAATTTATCTTCTTAAATAGGAGTAGAGATACTGTAGGGCCCCGTCTTGTCGATATCACAATATACCTATTTACTATACACCTGAAATAGGCAACTTTCCTTATCCACTGTATTATCTATAACTGACACCTTCGGGTTTTGGTCTGCTTGGGTAATTTGAAGAAAGAATATATAAGGCTATTTTCTAGCTGCGATGTAAAGCAGGCCACCTACTCCTGCCAGGGAATTGAGATTTTTTTATTTGTTTTTGTATAACATTTAGGAGAAGCTCAGCCTCTGACTTACACCCGTAAAGGTAAAAACCAAAGATTAGGCAACGGCGGGGACACCTCACACACCGCGACCTATGTAGACCTATTGCGCATTAACACCCCCAGGAAGAAGGGATGAAGTAAGAGAACCACAAGCGGCCACAGACCGGGTGCAGACCGCCCATATAGTCACGTGGAATTGCCTAATTCTTTGAATGATAGTCTTTATCTCGGCACTAGGAGCGCCACGCAGCTGCTAACTCCACAGATTCCAGGTGTCGGCAACTGCCCCGATTCCCGCGAGTACAACGACCTCAACTCAGCCCCAATGCCGAGAACAGCATTCACAAAGAGTAAGAATTCGCGAGCCATCTGCCAGCATTGCCACACTTCACGAGTCCAGAGGAATATACACCCGAAGGATGATAAGGGATTGACACGAAAGGAACTGAGGAAATGAATTCATGGAGAATAAGCACCTCAGCATTCGCCTAAATGACAAGGGGAACTACGAAAAATCCCAAGTCAGAGTACAGGTTCGACGAGGATGGAACCCGCGACCTCTCGGAGGTGAGCTGCACACGACACCATCGTGGCATGTTGCTTGGTGACTAAACGCGGTACTTAGAGTATGGTGGACCTGTGATATGCAGTGTTTTATCTTTATAAGTATTTTATTTTAATTCAAATTGAAGTAAGATTTCCCCACAGAAATTTGTTTAAACACACTTCCAAGCATGGAATCAACTTTAACAATAGCGAACTTTCCTTTACCCTGACAACGCAAGGAAGGGCATTCCTACGTTTTACTCACAGATTATTAAAATTCAACTGCTTCTAATGTACAACGGAAATTAATCTTCCTGAAAGAGTTTTAGGACATCGAAAGTGGAATTATTCTGAAAGTTACGCCGTTAAAGCAGGACAGATTTTAATGCATATAAGAGCAGACTGCACAACGATTGGGCCCCCAGGGGCCTACTACGGTAGGTACGGGTTAGGCGCACCCGGGGTCCCGAGCCACCTTGACTCCCTCTGTGGGCAACCTCAGAGTGGTGAAAGAGTCAGTAGTTCAACATGCCCACCCACGTGTTGGCCGTGCGTGGAGACCCGTGTCGGTGAAAAGGAATATCCTGGTTGGTTGAGGGTTGCGTACCTGAGCTCCTGTCTTTCAGTAACTGAGGATGGTGCGCAGCCTAATACACCGCTTTGGTTTCTGATTTGCCTAAACGGGAGGCTAGGGACTAACCCACCCCTAGTCAATCGGCCAGGACTAGATATTACACCGAACTCCAGGGTGAGTGGGACGGCGAGCCCGCTATATCCCCTGTGTAGCCCTGTCACCCCAGTGCGGTGACCCCTCGTTGGGCTCCGTGGTGGGTGGGGAGCACTGGGGGATGAATTTATACTTTTTTTTATGGAGAAACCTAAACCAAAGTCTATATGCGTGGAAAAGAAGTAGTTGAGCCTCAAGGTCCTCACTACTTAGTTATATCTAGGACAGAGGAAGGAAAGTAGTTTTCGTCTGTGAGCCCTTTCGCTATCCAAAAGGGATTAGACAATATCGCTGGCCCGGTTAATTCTTGTGTTAGAGCTCGCAATGGTACCCTTCTGGTTGAGGCAATTTCAGCCTCCCAGGCAGCAAAAATTCTTCGAACTAAAATGCTAGGTAGCTATTCAGTTAAGGTGGAAAAGCACAAGACTTTGAACTCCTCGTTATCACCACCCAAGCATTGGACGACATGTCCAATGAGGAGCTTCAGGAAGATCTGGCAGACCAAGGCGTATCATCCGTCTATAGGGTTCAACAAAGAGTAAATGGTGAATTCCTGCCTACCCGTACCCTGTTCCTTACCTTTGACCGGGTAGATCTCCCTCAAAGGATTAAGGCAGGGTATGAAGCTATCGAGGTTAGGCCCTACATTCCCAACCCCTTACGCTGTTACAAGTGCCAGCGATTTGGTCATACGAGCGAATTTTGTACTGTTCAGTCCACCTGTGCTACCTGTGGTGACGCTTCGCACGATGGGGATTGCGGCATCCCTCCAACTTGTGTGAACTGCAGCGGGGAACACCCATCTAGTTCCTGGGATTGCCCCGTTTTGCTGAGGAGAGAGCGATCCAGGAGATACGGGTGAAGGAGAAGGTGTCCTCCAAAGCTCGTAAGCTCCTGCGTATCCTACAACCCTCTGTCCCGCGTTCCCGTTCTTATAGTTTTGCTGCAGCTAAACCGGTGCCGAGGCGGGAGATCGCAACACAGACCTACGATATCAACGGGGCACTATTGCCGAAAGAATTATCGTTGCCAGGACTAGTACGAAGACCTCTACAGCTGCGTCAGTGTCGGCATCGCCATCTGCCAAATCCGCCAACGTGAATCACACTCCAGGAAAATTGTCAGCACAACCATCGACTTCAGGCAATAAGACCGGTAAAACCGTTGAGTATTCTGCACCAAAAAGTGCTTTCAAGACCAGCTATGTTCGGACAGACTTCCTTAAAGAGCGTGTTTCGCCTGCGCCAAAAACATCCAAGGGTGGTAAATCTCCATGTCCCTCTCCCCGCAGATCCTCTTCGGAGAAATCTTCTGGGAGAAGCTCCAATCGGCGACGTCCATCTTCGCCGATCAGTACCTTAAATAAGATCCTCGAACCTAGGTTCTCTAATGGTAAGTGCTCCTCCCCTTTGGAGGAAATGGAACAGGACGATCCTGCCTCGACTGCCAAACGGACAGTCCGTAAGCGCCAGGATCATGCTCCTGGAAAAAGTGTTAGTCCGACGTCCAAAAAGAACAAACTCAACCGACCAGCACCGCCCAATATGCAGAAACGTCTATTTAATTAGACCTTATCCTGTATTATAGACCATGGCTATCCTACAGTGGAACATACGTGGCATTCGAACAATCGAGGAGAGCTTGAATTGTTACTCCACGCGTACCAACCTCTAGTCGCCTGCCTACAAGAGACAAAGCTCCGTCCACAAGACAGTGTTACATTCAGGCACTATTCTTCTGTACGGTTTGATTTAAGTCCGACAGAAGGTTTTCCCGCACACTAGGGCACTATGATGCTCATCAGGGATGATATTTATGCTGATTCCGTCTCCTTACAGTCTGACCTCCAGTCAGTTGCTGTAAAGATCACACTGCCATCTGCCAGCTTTACCATTTGTAGTATCTATCTGCCTCCCTCTAATGACCTCTCGCGCACCGAGTTAGAAGACCTCATTTCCCAGCTACCACCGCCATTTGTGTTGGTGGGGGACGTGAATGCCCAACACCCACACTGGGGCTCTCCTCGGGCTTGTGCGAGATGTCAGGTAATTGCAGACTTCTTAGACACTAAGAATCTTGCCCTCCTGAACACCGGAGAGCCAACCTTTCTTTATGACTCTTTTCAGAGTTTTTCACACCTTGACATAGCGATTTGTTCACCACAGATAGCGGTCTCGTTATCCTGAAATATCATCTCTGATTTGAACTCTAGTGACCACTTCCCATGTCTTATTAGTCTCTTGACACACGCTGCATGTTCCTCTCGCTTACCTAAATTTCGCTTATATCGCGCCAACTGGGACCTGTATTCCCGCTTGGCTAACTTCAACAACGATGAGCACGACTCCGTGAACTATTTAGTCGAACAGCTCACCAAGACAATTCTTTCCGCTGCTGAGCAATCCATTCCGCGTTGGACTGGCAAAACCCGTCGCTTTCCAGTACCCTGATGGACTGATGACTGTCGAAATGCTATTCGTGCTCGCAGACGTGCGCTTAGGGTCTTCCAACGTCGCCCTTCATTAGGTAATATAATATAAAAAGCTGCGTACGAAATCTAGACACATTATAAGGGATAGCACGAAGACATCCTGGAGTAATTTTGTATCATCTTTTAACCGAAATACACCTTCCTCTGTCGTATGGGATAAGTTACGGCGTGTGGCCGGAAAATCGGCTCAAATGTCTATCGCCAGTCTCAAAACACCTGCCGCAGATGTTGATACGTTTGACGTGGCGAACACCTTAGGCAGAGCATTCGCTCAGGTGTCTAGCTCAGACAACTATTCCCCTGAGTTTCTTACGGTTAAGACTCAGGTGGAATCTCAAGGATTTTCCTTTTCTTCGAGGAACCTTAAAGATTATAACCGTATTTTCACCATGGCAGAGCTAGATAATGCACTTTCGTCATCGCGACACTCAGCACCAGGACCAGATGGTATCCACGTCGAAATGCTGCAACATCTCTCTCCTGAAGGTAAGGGTTTCCTACTCGAGGTTAATAACCGTGTCTGGGTTGAAGCCACTTTTCCAGACAAGTGGCGGGGGGCTACCGTCATACCCGTTCTTAAACCTGGAAAGGACCGCCATCTTCCTTCCAGTTGCCGTCCTATTTCCCTCACCAGTTGCGTATGCAAGGTGATGGAATACATGCTCAATGGACGGTTGGTGTGGAGTCCCACAACCTTCTGACTAATATGCAGTGTGGTTTTAGACGACGTCGTTCGGCAACTGACCACCTCGTCTCACTGTCAACTCAGGTCTTGGACGGGTTTCTGAAGAACAGCCCAACAGTTGGGATATTTTTTGACCTCGAGAAGGCTTATGATACGTGCTGGCGGGCAGGGATTTTGCGGTCCCTCCACAGCCGGAATATACGTGGACGCCTACCGGTGGTCATTCAGGAGTTTATGAGGGACCGGGCTTTCCGAGTAAGGGTGGGCTCAGTTTTTTCTAATTATTTTATTCAGGAGAACGGAGTGCCGCAGGGCTCGGTACTCAGCGTGACGCTGTTTGCTATAGCGATTGCTCTGTGTTCCCCCAGGTGTCTCTTCTTGTTTATTCGTTGACGACTTTGCCATCTTCTGCACTTCTCAGCGTATGCCGTTTTTGGAATGCGTCTTCAGCGGTGTTTGGACAACCTTTAGGATTGGAGCTCCATGCTCTGTGTTCCCCCAGGTGTCTCTTCTTGTTTATTCGTTGACGACTTTGCCATCTTCTGCACTTCTCAGCGTATGCCGTTTTTGGAATGCGTCTTCGGCGGTGTTTGGACAACCTTTAGGATTGGAGCTCCAGAAACGGCTTCCGTTTCTCACCTGAGAAGACAGCCTGCGTTAATTTCTGGCGCCGAAGGTGGCGAATGTCACCTTATCTTCATCTCGGGCCGGATATACTTCCCTTCAAAGATGAGGTGAGATTCCTGGGGCTGATATTCGATTGAAAACTATGCTGGTCACCTCCTGTAGCACAGCTTAAAGCGCGGTGTGACCGTTCCCTGAATATTTTACGGATACTAAGCGGCAAATCTTGGGGAGCAGATCGGACAGTACTGCTGCGTCTTTATCGTTCACTGATCCGATCAAAGTTAGACCATGGATGTATTGTTTATGCCTCAGCACGCCCATCTGTGCTGAAAAAGTTGGATACGGTCCACAATGGGGGCATCCGGGTGGTTGTTGGAGCGTTTCCCACTAGCCCAGTTGTGAGCCTCTATGCCGAATCTGCCGAGCCCCCTCTGCGTTGTCGGCGGGATGTGCTTCTCTCTAACTATGGATGTAGCTTGAAGTGCATACGTGCGCATTCATCTTTTACTCCCTTTTTTGATTCTGGATTGGACGATCGTTATAGAAACCACTTAGTCCAACACCTGCAGAATTTCGCTTCCGGGAGATGCTTCGAACGTACGGTCTTGAAATGCCTGACATGTTTCCCAAGGGGGAGAGGGTGCATCCAACTTGGTTACGTGCTTCCTCCCACGTAGATCTGGGATGACAGCTTACGGGAAATCTTCTACGCCTATGTTCAGTATCTAATCTTGTTTTTTAGAATTGTTATCAAAATACAGTGGCCGGTGTCATATATATACCGATGGCAGTAAGTGCGCCGATGGAGTTGGCTCTGCCTTTGTCACTCCAAACGAATCCTTTACTTTCCGGTTGCCGAGTAGCACATCCACTTATTCATCAGAGCTGTATGCTATTTACCGAGCTGTTTTATATATTCGTTGTCGAAACTTGGGTGACTGGCTTATTGTGAGTGATTTCCTTAGTGCACTTCAGAGCCTTCGTGAGCTGTACATTTACCATCCCTTAGTACAGCGCATTCAGGACATGCTGCACATTTTGCACACTTCGGGTGTAAATGTCGAGTTCGCCTGGGTTCCTGGACACTTTGGCGTGCCGGGGAATGAACTGGCGGATTTGGCGGCAAGGAAGGCATCCTCTACGCCCAGTGCTTGCACTAACTTTGTCACGGCCGAAGATTTTAGACTTGTCCGTAGAGCCGCAATTTCGAGCTGGCATCGAGAGCGGTCCGCTCTTCGCGGAAACAAACTTCGGAAATTGAAGGAGCTCTCTATACAATGGGTGATTTCCTCACGTATCTCTCGTCGCGAGGAAGTTATTTTAGCAAGATTGCGTATAGGTCACTGTATTTTTAGTCATAGCCATTTATTTCAGAGGGAACCTCCACCTGTCTGTCCGCTCTGTGGGGTTGCCCTTTCAGTCCGACACGTGCTTGTAGAGTGTGCTCGTCTAGCACCACTACGAGCCACTCTACGACTGCCGGTTGGGCTTCCGCAGGTCCTGGCCGATGATCTTGGAGCGGTGGAGAACGTTTTTAAATTTTTATCTAAAATGACATACGCCTTACGTATCTAGTTTTATTTTGATTTTATCGATTTAGTGGAGATACTGGAAGGATACATGAGGTAATTGCAATTTTTATCACCCTTGAAATTTTAGTCACTAGTTTTATGTTTCCTTTTGTTTAAGGAGTTTAGTGTCATAGTTTTAACACTAGCTCTGGATTCAGGGCTGCATGGTTATTTTATCTTAGTTTTAGTTATTTATACAGATTGTATCCATATTTTAGCTTTTTTGATTGAGATGCTCTTCAGCATACTTTTAGCAAAGGTGTTTTAATTCCCAAGTTTTATGTTAAGCACGCTGATAACCTAGCAGTTGAGCGCCCTTAAACCCCATTCATCATCATCACAGCGATTGGGGAACTTGAATGTGGAATGAAAGGAAGAGTAATTATGAATTAAACAAGCTCGTTTCCATTACACAGAGTAATTAGAATAAAGAAAGCAGGCTACCATGTTGCGGTGGGTATCATTTTCATGCTTGCGTTGGTCGCCACAAAAATTGGTGATGATATTCTTGAATGTTGGGGGTAATATTAAGATCCTCCTAAATAAGACTGTGTTTTATAATTAATACTAGAGTACTATATATGAGCGATCTTAACCGGTTTCGGCGCTCGGTATTTCCGGTCTCTCTCAAATGCATGGACGCTCGCATCTATGATTTCTTTCCAATTGCTCTAAATTTCCCGAATGTTCGTGTTCTATTTTAACCACTAGAGCAAGATATTTGTGATAGTTAATGTACACAGTTTGGTATTTTTGGTGTGAGCACCTGCATTAAAATAGCATATACTAAATCGCAGTACTGCACTATAATCGGTGATTTACGACTCTGTCTGGCATAATGCAAACCGCAGTTTGATGTCCCTTGGTGAATAGTTGTTTGTCTCTATTTCCTTTTGTAATTTAACGCCGTAGTATTAGGTTTTCACAAATGTAAATGTATTTATAAAATATATACCACTGAGCACAAGGAAAAAATTACACAATGCAGAACACAATTTTAAAACAAGCTACATACTGTTAGTTTTAACGTAGCTGTCTCCATGTAAGTGGTTTTCTCATACTTAGCCTTTATTTCTATATTTGAAAGAAAAATGAGAAAAGCTGCAAAGGGTTGATGAGCCAATAAAATCACCTGATCGATGTTTACTTACTCCGACGGGGTCTTAACAGAGTAAATGTTGCTAAACTAAAGAACAGGATATTTTTGCAATTTCTTATATATTTAACCCAAAAAAGCATTTTTACGAAGATATTAACTGAAATAAACTTAAAAGCCTTGACATTTACCAGCGAGTCATATGTAGAAGGTGAGTCAAATCCACTTCGATTTTGCTGCTGCGGATAACAAAAGATTTCTTGAGACGAGGAAAAAAATGATACAGCTAAATAAACTAATCAACACAGGTCAGAAAAATGTTTGCTCCGAGCAGGAGTTGCTCAGACACCATTTAAAACACAAACAACAAAAGGCTACAGCACCAACTGCAACAGCAGATGGAATCTGAGCACAAGGAGTATTTGCGCGATATGGAACAATTTGAGATACAAACCTCTCAGTAGCAGATGAGATGCAGTATTAGGAGAACAACCAGAGGGGTGGCAAACTTGACGCTGCGTTATCTCAGAATGTAAAGCACTTAGATCTACTGAAACGCCCTGATAAAGAAGAAATATTTCAATGTTACAGGCAGCATCCTATGGAAACTGAAGTTTACCAGCCAAGGAGCATCAACTGGGTACAAAGGTGTCTAAGGGTCTAGAAAATTATCATTTGCTTCTTGTACATTAATCTGAGTAAGACAGGAGTTGAAAAAGTAGAGTCAGACTAAAAACTTCAATGCCATAGCCGGGATTTGAGCCACGGATCGCCTTTTTTCCATTCAATTGCTCTAATCACTGAGCTATCGTGGCAGCATGCCGACACGACATTAAATTCCGCGGCATTAAATCTCGAGTCAGTTGGAAAATTTAGTCCCATGTTGGAAATGTTGTATAGTAGCAAAGCGCAATATGTATTTACAATAATGCATAGTACAATTAATTCCATATTTGAGGGGCTGGGCCGTAGAATGTCTTAAGTGGCATATATTTGAGAATTTTGGTTTTTACTTATAAAACATGTTATGTGACCTGGATGTTTAGATACAGTATTGAGTACACACAGATACAACACAAATAACAATTAAATGGCGTTACTGCTTTCTGATGTAAGTAAAACACGTCCTTGCAAGTAAAACACCCATCTTGTATCAGAAGGGTGTTTAGACGTATGCAGCATGTGTTTCTTCGAATAGGTAACACCATGCTACCAAGCAATCGGCACAAGCTTCGTAGAGAAATTCATGCGATCATGAGTGGCTGCCGTGTACTCTACAGATGCCCGGCTAAAATATCTCCAAAAATCATGACAGAAACCCCCGTTTCTTTTCAAAGAATGTAAAACGAAAATTTCATGCCATTTTTTCCCGAGGTTCATTTATCAGGCAAAATTAACAAAACAAATCTTTCCATTTACTATCAGCAGTGCTATAAATTTAGTATTAGAAGTGAATGACTAAATGACCCTTTCCGCATACAGCTCATACATATGTTGGTGAGCCTTCCAGGATATCTCCAAACAAGCGAAGTCTTCCTTCCAATGAAACATTTCCTCCTACAAATGACTTACCTCAGGAACTTGAGAGATCCTGTTCCAATTGATGCCACGAAGCTTAAAGATGCATCGTCATGCTTTCAATAGATTCCTGCTCTTCATCTGCGGTATTGTTACAATATGAAGACTTCCAGCAGCGCAGACAATGAAAATCCTCGCGATAAGAAAATACAAGTACTATCTTAGTGATACTAAACTTGCAATACCTCAGTACCATAATGTGACTATCTTTGTGTCCCAATACATTTTGTGTTGATAAAACAACATTATAACGCTATGAGAAAAATAAGCTATTTAATTTGAAGAAAATGGTACATCTTGTCTTCATAAAGTAGATTTCCCTTCTTAGATAAAATATTTAACCCAAAATGAACAACTCAAGGATTCTATTCGTTCATATTTATAGCGGCATTGCGTTCCTTTTATTGTTTGTTTATTCTGAAGTCATATATTGTTGTAAATCTTGGATTTGTCGCCCTCCGTGGTGTAATGGTTACCGTGCTAACTTCTTACATCCAAGTTCACGGGTTCAAACCCGGCAGAGGACGATGGATTTTTTCGGACGTAAAAATCCTTAGCATGGCTTCCTTCGGAAGGGAAGTAAAGCCGTTGGTCCCGTGTCGTAGATTTACGGCACGTAAAAGAACCTCAAGCCTGATAGAGAGGCCTCTGAGCAAAATTAAGCGGTCTTTCACACCCAGTATAGAATGGGAAGCTGAGAACCATAGCAGTTAAAGAGCGTCCATAAATAACACACCATTTCCATTTCATTTAAATCTTGGATTGCTTATTTCTACCTTATTTAGGTTTTTAATTAACAGCTTTTACACAGAGATTCTCATTTATGAAAACGAATACAATTGGAGATTATTTTACTGCTACATGTTTTAATAGAGCGGTATTTTTATACTTTTGCCACCAAATATGTAAAAAATATTTGGAATAACATGGCAAACTATATTTTCTTTCCGCAAGACTAACAAGGTTGAACCAGCCAATTGCGTCGCATTCATACACACACTTTTGTTTACATTGCCACCCACCCACACACACATACATATATATATATATATATATATATATATATATATATATATATATATATATATATATATATATATATCCCCTGCGTGGTGTAATGGTTACCATGCTAACTTCTTTTTTTTTTTTTTTAATGCAGTTCCGGAGGCTTGTCAGGACTCATAGACACATTTACAAACACAGAAACACCCATGACCATGCCCAAGGCGGGACTCGAACCCACGATCCTATGCAACACGAAGCGCCAAAGAGAAACACCTTAGCGAGCGCGGCCATCGGGATCGGCACATCTTCATACACCCAAGGTCGTGGGTTCAAACCCGGCGGAGGACGATGAATTTTTTCAGGTGTAAAAATCCTTAACGTGACTTCTTTCGGAAGGGAAGTGGTCCCGTGTCGTAGATTTACGGCACGTAAAAGAACTTCAAGCCTGATAGAGAGGCCTCTGAGCAAAATTAAACGGTCTTTCACGCCCAATATGGAATGGGACGCTGAGAACCATAGCAGTTAAAGAGCGTCCATAAATAACATGCCATTTTTTTTCCACCCACATATTCTTATACCAGAACTGGTTTAGTTTGTTTTCTTGCTATTTGGGTGTCACAAAGCATTTTATTGTTTCTGTTTGAGCAGTGGTGAGATGGATCCGGTTTATTTACGTTTGTTTTTAGATAAATCGTTGGATTTCAGGTTAAAGACGGTTAGTAGCTGTAGCCAAGTTTGTGGTATCATTTGTAATACTGAATGTATCATTGGTGGATGAATAAAGAATATTTGAGATGAGAAATCACCAGCTATGGCACTAATGCGTATGCTGAAGAGTAGATAGAGTAAGTCCGAGTTAATTTATTTGCAGATAAACTCTTAGTGTGAAACAGGTTGGTTTGCTTACGGACTACTGTGGAATAAATTGTTGGGAATCTGCTCAGTTCTCTCAGATGTAAAATAGATAAATCATAACCTATTTATTATCTCGCACAATCATTTAATTACTTATGGTACAAAATAACTGTTGTTTTCAAAATTGGGGAATTTATGCAAGAACAAAATACCGATTGAATATTTTCTAATATTCAAATATATTAAGCATTAGAAAAATCACATATCGTCTGCCAACAATGGGGGGGGGGGCGCTATTTTGTAGTGGTTTACAAGAGATGTGTCTCCTAGAAGTTTCTGAGAGATATGAACTGAAAGCTGGTATCGATACATCTGCAAAAACGAGCTTCAGGAATCACTACCACGTTTACAAAGAAGCAGTTTGTGTAGTGTGTTGGTCAAGGATTCGTTCAATCAATTGTAACATGCATATCGATTTAAAAGAGGCGATTGTTACCTACGACAGCCCGGCATTTAGAGTGCTGCGGAAGTGAGGTAGCCTGGTCTTCAGTTCGAGCACCGTAAAAAGTATGCGGAAGAGGATAATAGGGCTACACCGCTGCTATACAACACATAATAAGACACAAAGCTGTAAATTCCCTGGGCTGGATAAAGCGGATATTTTACGAGGAAGCAGCTGTGAAACCCGTAAATTCCATACTTCTTAACATGCGTTTTTGAAATTGTGTTGGAGTACGTCGTATTTTCACAAATATTCACACTGAAAATTTCATGCTCTTAATTCTACCATTTGGAGAAACATTATTTGTGAATTTTTGGATAACTTTTTCTACTAAATTCAATATGGGACCCATGCCAGGCATATTTGCATATGCATTGAAGTTGTAATATTATATTTAGAATTTATGTATTTATAATTTAACTCCTTATTTGTCTCTTACACAAGTAATGTTATAATAGTTAGTTCCTTTTGTATTATTATAATTTTTGTACTCCTTGTTACATACATTTCAAATTTTGTTACCAATGAACTCTGTGGTGCTCAGTTAAACTCTGTTAGAATTTGTTTCTTTACCTCTGGTAAGCTTTTTAGGCTGATTGTTTGAAAACACACACACACACACACACACACCACTTATGCCGTCTTTCGTGGTTTAGGTGTAATGTGTTAGCCTTTGGTTCTCAAAGTCAGGGGTTCAAACCCGGCGGAGAACAATAGGTTTCTTCGGACATAAAAATTCTTAACATTGCTTCCTTCGGAAGAGAAGTAAACCCATTGGTCCCGTGTCGTAGATTTACGGTGCGTAAAAGAAACTCAAGCCTGATAAAGTTACCTATGCAAAACATTAAGTGCTCTTTCACACCCAATATAAAATGGGACTCTCAGAACCACTGAGAAAATAAATACGTAAATTCAACAACACGCATATGCATACATGTATATTTATTTTGAGTGTATGAATATGCGCGCAAGCGCGTGTATACGTGTGTGTTACCACACTGGATATTTTATTTAGTGGCCATATACACTTTAAGGCTGAATATTTCCAGTCCCGGTCTTATAGGATTAGTATATAGTCTGCAGGTATCTTTTCACGCTTAAAAAATTGGATTTTCATTTTTGTTTCATTTCTATTCCGTGTTTAGTATCCAGGTCATAGCGGCGGCTTTTCCCCTTGGAACAATTGATCATGCCGATATTGTATACTGGTTTATTTTTTGTATCGATCTTAAATTTGTGATTTTTAGTTTTCTGCACACATTCAACTCTCATTCATACTCCAGATTTGAAGAATACAAGGTATAATATGCAGTGGAGACAAATTTTCATTATTAGTCGGAAATCCAACCATATCCATCGCACAGCAGCCAGGTGTGTTATGGATCCAACCCCAAATCATAATATTTTTTTCTTTCTTTCCTTTTTTCCCCATCTATAACTGCAGTGGTCATATCAGTTTTTTTTTTTTTTTTTTTTTTTTTTTAACTTTGGAACACATTACTTATCGGCAGTAGTGTTAAAATGAAATTAAGTTTAACATACACGCTCTTTAACTACTATAGTTCTTAGTGTCCTATTCTCCGTTGGGAGTGAAAGACTGCTTAATTTTGTTCGGAGGCCCCTTTGTTCGGCTTGAGATTTCTTTACGTGCCGTAAATCTAAGACACAGGACCACGGCTTTACTTCCCTTCCAAAGGAAGACATGCTAAGGATTTTTACGCCCGAAAAAATACATCACCCTCCGCCTGGTTTGAACTCACGACCTTGGGAAAATTAGGCTAGTTTAATTACCACTACACCACGGAGAGAGATGGCAATTTTTTTGATCATAAACAGTTAGTTACCATTGGATCTGTTTTTTCCCTTCCTTTTTTGGGTTTTATACAATCTCTCTCTTTGCGTACATAATACATACATACATACATACATACATACATACATACATACATACATACATACATACATACATACATACATACATACATACATACAGACAGACAGACAGACAGACAGACAGACAGACAGACAGACAGACAGACAGACAGACACAACAGACAGACAGACATATCACATATTTACAGTCTCTTTATACTTCCAGGCGCTGGGGAATATAGGAAATAATCTTGGCTAGACCCCCAGGTGCCTACTACGGTAGGTACGGGTTTGGCGTTCCCGGGGGTTCCCGAGCCGCTCACCGCCACTTCACCCTACCCATCGCCATTCACTGTTGCCACGTCTTTTGTTCTGCATTTGTTTGTTTCGTTTGTTTACTTTATCACCCTCTTCCTCTTCTAGGCTTATGGAACTTAGTAATTTGTAAGGCTTTATTAACTCCTGTCTCACCAGCAGGGACCTTTCACTATCCCCGTGGTTCCTGTCCCACGGTTCCAGCGCGGCTCCCAATTTGTGTGCTCTACGGAGGTCCCAGGCTTGAAGGTTGGGTGCACCCTCCCCACTGCCCCTATGTGTAGACTTAGGGCGGAGCCCGTCCATACCGTCAAGTGCATTCACGTAGCTTGTTAGTAAGCCCGGCCTGTGCTGGTGTCCCAACGACCGCGTTACGTCGTTGGGATAGTTTCACGGGCCGGACGTGTTACCGCTGACGTTGCCCCGGCGTAATCAACCACAAGTCCCCTGAATCCGTGCATATGTTCTGTCGCTGCACGGCCTAGAGCGGGGAGCCACAGGCGGTTATTCCTGTGGTAGGGGCTTAAAACCAGGGCGTGCATGGTGAACGGTATACGCATATGGACCAGCAGTGGTGTTTGGAGGGTAACCCTTGTGACGTAGGCTTTGGGTATCGGTCACGGGATAGTTCCCGTGACGGCACAGACCGTGGAGATTTGGTGTCTTTTCTTCTTTAACCCCCGGATGGCAGGCTGACGCCGACGGTTCCGGAAGGGGGTCCTTTCAATATGTCAAACCGCGCACCACCTTCTTATTTTGACCAGTTTATTGTTATGGCTATGTTGAACGAAACGAAGAAATTCTCAGACATAAGTCCATTCTACGTGCAAAGGGAAGTTGACAGGATCTGCGGCAAGGTTAAAAACGCAACAAGGCTACGAGACGGTACGCTACTGGTAGAGGTCCACAATAAAGACCAATCGGACAAGCTACTTCGTGCTACTCTGTTGGGATCGTACAGCATCAAAGTTTACCCCCACAAGTCCAGGAACACCTGTAGAGGAGTTGTGACCACCTCTAGCTTAGACGACTTCTCTAATGAAGATATTGCCACCCATCTTTCAGAACAGCGAGTTTGTCAGGCGTACCGTCTACATGTTAAACGTGAGGGCAAGGAGTACCCATTGCGTACGATCTTTCTCATGTTCAAGGGTACTAGTGTTCCGGAGTTCATATACTGTGGTTACGAACGTGCTGCCGTCCGCCCGTATGTGCCGAACCGTATGCGGTGCTTCAAGTGCCAGCGCTTCGGGCATACCCAAGCCGCCTGTGCCCGACCCGCCACCTGCGATCGTTGTGGTCTAGTGGCACACGTTGACACCGTCTGTACGCGCGCACCGTGCTGTGTAAACTGTGAAGGCAGTCATCCGTCTAGCTCTCGACAGTGTCCCATGTACTTGGCAGAGAAAAGCATACAAGAAATACGTGTGAAGGAACATCTCACTTTTCTTGAGTCGAGACGGCGCTTTGAGCAGCTAAAGCCGGCCAACACCACAGGATACTCCTCAGCCGTTCGCCGTAGGCTTTTCCAATCCGTCGGTTTACAGACTGTGCCTGTCGCGGATGCGTCGACGCAAACTGACTTGTGCGATGCCGCTCCTTTACGTGCTCAATCATCTGCATCTCAGTGTACAACTTCTGATGCACAGCAGCCATCTCAGCCATCGACTAACCCATGTGCACCTAGTTCATCCTTCGCCGGAGATCGTTCCCGTCAACGTAGTAGACCGATGAGCCGAACTTCGGCAACGTCCCGCTCTCGTTCTGCGAACCGAAAGACTTCTTCTGACTCCCGACCACCAGTGGAGTCTGAGGAAGACACAGATTTTAGGTTAGTTGGAGCTAAATCTGCTAAGGTGAGAAAGAAAGAAATTACACCACATTAATTTCTATCTCACCATGGATATAATCCAATGGAATGTTAATGGGATCAGGGCCCGTATACCAGACCTTCAAACATATAATCAACAAGCGTTCACCCTCAATCCTCTGTCTCCAGGAAACCCACTTACATCCCCACCATACCCTTCCACTTCGTCATTTTCAATCCTTCAGACACGACTTTGTTGGTGGCCAGCGTGCTTGCAACGGTGTTGTTACTCTCGTGGCTCCTACCATCCTTGCCGCCAGTATTGCACTCAACACCCCACTACAAGCGGTAGCTGTGCGCGTAACATTGCCTTCCATCTACTTTTCTGTTTGCAATGTCTATTTGCCGCCGCACGATGTGATCTCAGACACTGAGCTTCGGGCATTGTTAGCACAAATTCCCTCGCCGCTGATCTTTTTGGGCGATGTCAATGCTTGCAATGTTCTTTGGGGTTCTTCTGCTGAAGATGCTCGAGGTACAATAATAGCAGACATTTGCGACAGGTCTGGTTTATTACTCTTAAACTCCGGGGCACCCACATTCTTATCTTCTGCATATGGCACCCTATCCGCCCTAGATGTAACTTTCTGTAGCCCTGCTTTACTACCCTTCCTGGATTGGTCGGTATTTTCCGATCTTCAGGGCAGTGATCATTTCCCCATTCACATTCGTTTTTCGGGACAATATCCCTTACCCGCTCAACATCCCCGCTGGATTATCTCCAAAGCTGATTGGGAAAAGTTTTCCTCTCTGCTCAATCTCAATTCCGATGGCCGTACCTCCATAGAAGACATGGTGGAGTATTTTACTTGCTCGGTTTTGCTCGCCGCAGAATCCAGTATTCCTCGGAGGTCTTCTACCCCTCGGCGTATTCCAGTGCCGTGGTGGACCGAAGACTGCAACTTGGCATTAAAGGCACGTAAAAAAGCTCTTCGTCTTTTGCACCTACACCCGACGGCGGAGAACTTTGTTGCTTTCAAACGCGCCCGGGCTAAGGCGCGCTATATCGTTCGTAATGCCAAGCGGAATTTGTGGAAAGCATGTCTCCTCGCTTTCTCGCAGGAGCTCCTCACAGAGAGTGTGGACTTCGGTGCGCCGCATGACCGGCAAATGTCTCAGGACATACATCCCTGGCCTTACCGTTCACGGCTCCACATTCACCAGCGAACGGGATGTTGCCGACGCTCTAGCCACCTCCTTCGCTGCGACAAGTGCAACGGGCAATTACGACAGTGCATTTCTTCCCATTAAGGAAGCTGCTGAGAGATTTCGCCTTGATTTTACTAGTGACTGTAGTGAGCCGTACAATGCACCCTTCACCCTTGCGGAACTAACTCATGCTTTACACGCTGCGAGGGACTCTTCTCCTGGTCCCGATGATATTCACCGACAAATGTTGCTTCACCTCCCACCTGCAGCCGTTACATTCCTTCTGGACCTCTATAACCGCATTTGGCGCGAACAGGTTTTCCCGCCTGTGTGGTGAGAGGGTATTGTCATTCCTATCCCTCGTCCTGGCAAAGACCGGACCCTCCCATCCTCTTACCGGCCGATTTGCCTCACGAGCGTCGTTTGCAAGACTTTGGAACGCATGATCAGTATTCGGTTTACTTGGTGGTTGGAGGCGAACGAAGTGCTCTGTTCCGAGCAGTGCGGATTTCGTCGCGGTCGTTCAAGCGTTGATAACCTGGGCGTATGGAAGCTTATGTACGGAATGCCTTCCTTCTGAAGCAGCAAGTCGTGAGTGTCTTTTTTGACCTCGAGAGGGCTTACGACACTACTTGGCGATATGGTATTCTGCGTAATTTGCACCGTTCAGGGTTACGCGGCCATCTGGCCCTATTTCTGTGCAACTTTCTCCAGCTGCGCCACTTTCGTGTCCGTATTGGCAATACTCTCTCGCGGGAGAAGATTCATGAGAACGGTGTACCCCAAGGTTCCGTTCTTAGTGTTATGCTTTTTGCCGTGGCCATCAACGGCATTACCAGCGTGATTCGTAGTGGGATATCATCGTCACTGTATGTGGATGACTTTGCGCTGTACTATCGCTCCTACAGCACTGAACATCTCGAACGACAACTCCAGCTCTCCATAAACTCCATCGCTGGTTGGGCGCTTCGCAATGGTTTTCGTTTTTTCCCTACGAAAACTCAGTGCATACACTTTCACCGTCTTCGCGGAGTACACCCTCCTCCTGACCTCCAATTGAACGGTGTGCCACTGCCTTTCGTTCCGTCCTTGAAGTTCTTAGGTCTCCACCTAGACCGTGAACTTTCTTGGGTACCCCACATCCGATACCTTCGTGCCTCCTGTGACCAATCGCTGTGGATCCTCAAACTACTTTCTGGTGCGTCGTGGGGCGGCGATCGTTCAGTGATGCTGCGTTTGTACCGATCACTCGTTCGCTCAAAACTAGACTACGGTTGTTTTATTTACGGCGCAGCGACCGCCTCTAAACTTCGCCTTTTAGACGCCGTTCATCATATCGGTTTACGTCTTGGTACAGGAGCCTTCCGCACTAGTCGTGTGGAATGCTTGTATGCCGATGCTGGTGAACCCCCACTGGCAGTGCGTCGCCCATTTTTACTTTGTTCGTATGCTGCTAAGTTGTCTGCGAACCCCCGCCATCCTTGTTTTAACCCTGTGTTACGCCCAGATTATTCAAACCGCTATCTGAGGAACGCCACTGCTTCACGCCCCTATGGTATTCGGTTTCGTGAACTGCTCTCGATAGGGGTCTCAGATTGCCTCCTGTGGAGCGTGTATTTGTTTATCCGGA
The DNA here is from genome assembly GCA_030762935.1 of Hymenopus coronatus. NCBI lineage: Eukaryota > Metazoa > Arthropoda > Insecta > Mantodea > Hymenopodidae > Hymenopus > Hymenopus coronatus. The sequence continues at coordinate 274,121,901 of CM060900.1, read as the reverse complement.
ACCTGCTTGGCAACTGAGGCGTCCCAGTTTCGACCTGACCCTCTCCAACCTTGTGAAACGTTCGACCGCTCCGGAGGTATTTCAGCGACTGTTTTACGAACTTTTAAGCAATTACCGGGCATATGCACCGGTATTCACTGACGGCTCACAGCTGGCAGGAGCTACAGGTTGTGCCTTTTATTTCAATGGAGTAACACATAATTATCGCCTTTCGGACGCCAGTTCGGTATTCACCGCCGAACTGTACGCTATCTTTTACTTTCTAGATTTTATCTCGCTTTTAGCACCTGGTAGTTTTCTTGTTTGCAGCGATTCCTTGAGTGCCCTACAGGCTCTGCAGCAGTATACTGGCTCATCATCACTCGTTATGCATGCAGCTACCAGTTCATCTTCACGTGGGTTCCAGGTCATGTCGGTATTGCAGGTAATGAGGTAGCGGATAGGTCTGCCAAGGCTGCCTGCTCCTTGCAGGATTATTCGGAAGCGGCTGTGCCCTCAGGTGATGCTTCACGTTACTTTCGCAGGTCTCTTCTTTTAGCTTGGCAGCAATCTTGGCAAAACTTAGCAGGTACACAGCTTCGCATACTCAAAGACACGGTACAGCCATGGCTCACATCTTGCCAGCCAAACCGGCGCCGCGAGGTTATCCTTACGCGTCTGCGTATCGGTCACACGCGGCTAACACATGACTACCTTCTGCGCGCTTAACCAGCTCCTATATGTCAGACCTGCGATGTTCGTCTGTCTGTGGCACATGTGTTGCTTGATTGTCCGAAATTTCATCGTGAACGGCAATCCATCGGCCCGTGTACCTCCTTACCTGCCATTTTATGCGACGACGTCAATTCCGTCGATATGGTGCTACGCTTTGTTGCCTCTATTGAGCTCAGCAAAGACATCTGACCTGTTTCATGCGTGTGTGCAATTTTAGCCTTTTTAACTTTTTAGACTGTGACTTTTACCATATGGGACCACTTTTTGTGTGTGTGTTTGTAGTTTTTTAACCCTTTAATCTTGGTTTTATTACCCGGGCCTTTTCTCGTGTGTGCCTTTGTAAGGGTTTTTAGCACATTTTAACTTTTCTTCTCTAGATTTGTTTTTAATGTATTTTTCCTTTTCTTAACTTCGGGCCCAAATGACCTAGTTGTCGACGGGCCCTTAAACACTACTCACTCACTCACTCACTCACTCACTCTTGGCTAGAATAAAATTCCCACCCCTAGTGGTAATCGAATCCGGTGCCCCTCGCACAGCAGGCAGATACTCTTAGGACTGAGCGACGGTGCCAGAATATACTGGAATTGTCGACTAAAACGGCAAAGGGTTGACAAAAGTGGATGAAGCATGAGAACCACAGGCATATAGATCACAGAGTCGCAAGGAAATCCTCAGCATAGTAGCTGAAGGTTCCTCATCGCGACGACAGAATCGTCCTGGCAGCCATCAGCAGCATGGGTTTTGGGTCTTGCCAAGCGTCCCCGCCACCAGAAGTACAGCGACCACAACGCCGCCTGAACGCCGAGAATAGCATTTACACTGCACATACGTCCGCGCCATCTGTCCAACACCGTCTTACACTACGAGCCTAGAAGCACACCTGGAAAATGATTAGAAAATTACATGAAAGGGAAATAATGCAAAGGAAGTCGTGGAGAATAAGCACCGCAGCATTCATCTAAGTGACTAGGAGAAGCCACGAAAATCTCCAGCTTTTAAAGTTGAGCACCGTGCCTGCATATACAACCTTGAGACAAATGACAATGAAGGAAGTGATGGACGGAAACTCATGCGGAAGAGGAATTATCCCAGCTTTAGACTGCCGACCCGGAGAAACAGTAGGTGGTCGCCCAGGATCGAAGCCCGAACCTTCCGAATGCGAGTCGCCGGTGTTAACGTGGCCTCACTTCGATCACAAGTAATCTACAGATATCTGATTCATTACGGATGGGATATTATTTTGTTAACATTTTTGTTCAAATTAATTGTATTACATTAATATTCATATTATGAACATTCTGTCAGATGAAGTATTACACTTTAAGAATAAACACTGTTTCCTTAGATAAATGTAGCAATACTTGTATACTTACTTCCTATGCAATGACATGCAATTATTTGCTGTTGTTGGTAGTTTAGCGTCCTTTAATTTGGTAGGTAATATCTGACGATGAATAAAGCTGCTGAAATTAAGCTCAAATGAGTTCGGAGTCCATGGAGTCTAAACTTACTCGACATTCTTCTTCTCAGCATAAGGACAAAACCCGAATAAAACCTTACATGAGTAACTCACCCTAACCGAGATTCGAACTTGGGACCTCTTGATTGTGAGTCAGATACGCTACTCCCATACTGAAAAGGCGGGTACTCATATTACTAGCAACATAGTGATAAAGCAGTATATATATATTTTACCATCCCTGAAGTTGTCATTTAGGTTAACCATTGGAACAAAGTAGTCAGCGATTCGAGAACGCTGAATATGTAGGTGCTGTATATTGGCTAGATATTCATGTTTTCATACTTAACAACAAAGAACCTGATTGCCTCCGTGCTCGAATGGTCAACGAGCTGAATTCTCACCCGTAGGTCCCGGGTTTGATTCCCGGCTGGGGCGGGAAAGTTTTCTTTAACCAGAATTATTCCCTTTCCACCTCATAGTCTGGAAGTATGTATGTGCTTGTGTTTGAGGAAAATAAAACGTTTAAACCCAACGTAAAGAATCTACAGACAACGAATTGTTTCTAATGCAAAGCCCCCGATATGACCTTAGATGTTAAAGGGGGCTATAAAATGAAAAAAAAAAAACAAACAAACAAAGAACATCTACCTCCACTTAATCAACAACCAACCATACTTTGCTTCAAGACAGAAGAACACCCGAACCGTTTTCTACTCTGTTACCCTTTGCATAATATTATTGCCCTTCTAGTCTTGAATTGATCGTGTTTTATTCGTTTATTTTTGTCTACCTGCAAGCAGCAGTGCAAACTTAAATTGAATTAGCGAGTGTATGTTCATGTAAGTTTTTGAACGCACCGCTGATCAGAGAGCCTCTATAATATTAAATCCGCCACGCTTACGTTCAGACAGGAGGGCGTTGGCGTGTTAATGGATACCAAGCTTGTTTTTTTAACATTAACTCCGCTGACACTTAACTCCCATGTGGTTATACAGTAGCAGTGCCTTTCTTACCGCATAACCATGAAGCTTCATAGCATTAAACGTCACGAGCACTAAAGTACGGCAAGTTGCTGCAGTAATAGGGCTTTACCGGTGTGTGATAAACAAACATTTTATTTATGAAGACCTTGTTTCTTTATGGTCTGTTGGAGTGAGAATCTTGTAAATTAAGGAACTCGTTGGGGTGGTTTTATTACGAGAAATACTGGGGGACAATTAGTCTCATTAGAATCGGCTTCCTTGTAGCTGCCCTGGATATTTTGCTAAAGAAGCGAGAGAGAGAGAGAGAGAGAGAGAGAGAGAGAGAGAATGAGCGAGAGAGAGGGGGGGCACATTTGTTAATGAAGAGCACGTGTACTTGAAATGCACTAAAAACAAATATTTATATTGACACCGGCAAAGCTGTATGAGCTAGCATGTAAACTATTTCTAGCTTTATTTAGTGCATGCCGTTGTAAGATATACGCTCCTGTTGGAAGAAAGTGCAAAATAAAGACAAGTTTAATATGATGTAACAGCGAAAGTAATCATAAAAACAACAAAAAGTGTGGCGAGTCTAATAAAACTAATAATATTAACTCAAAAAACTAACAAGGATAGAGTAGAATGCCGAGAAACATTTAAATAACCTTGCAGTCAACATTAAAAGCAAAATATTACAGCCCAGAGCATTTATAACGTTGGTGATAAATTATCATATTTTACAGATGAACGCATTAAGAAAAACTATTTCACAAAATTATACAGGCTGGGAGGTGAATAAGTGAAAATAATTTAATATTTATTAGAGAACAATGTGTATATAACATAAGATTATCTCATTTTTATCACTTACTAATAGCATTTTCATAAATGAAGCACAAATTTCAGTGTTTTGAACGGACTTAAGCAAAGTTGAGCAAAGGGCAGGGGCCAGAGAATGTTAATCAGTGAGAAACAACCGTATATGTGAGATAGGTAATAATAGCCATCCTAAAAATTTCGTGAAATTTTCCTCGAACTAACAACTTTAGAAAATAGTGAACAAAACTGCAAATACCGGATCAACACATCGTTCTCAGACGCTGGTACTGCCCATTCTCTAGATGTAACATTAAAATTAATTTATAGTTTCAATATGTTGGTCTAAGAGAGATAACGCTGTTTGTATGAAATTCCCCCAAGTAAATATGTGTGCAAAATTTACACATTCGAGCAATGCAGTAACTTGATTTGCTTATAGTATTGGGGGTTTCAGTCGGAACACATCAAGCGCTTGAAACGCCTGGTCCTTTAGCTGTGCAGCTGGACACACATTTGCCTTTAAAGTAGATTGCCCCTGTTTACAGCTGAAACTATAAAGTTGACTACTCACAAGGAAATCAAACTGAATATCAAGAGTGGTTGAGGTCCATACTAGTTTAGAAAACCTAACTGATGTACAGAATGCAGCTGCTAATTATTTACCTTTTATTTTGTTTAATTATTTACACTACCCACTCAAATGCACTCACAGATAGATAGATATACGCACATACACATCCACCTCCAGGATAGAAGTTTAAAACATAATGAGAAGAGGCATTCCTCGGTTGGATATATCAAACACTTAAAATAACTAAACATAAGAGTCGGGAATGACACCAAAGAGGGAAACTATTTAATAGCCTAATAAACATATAAATCTATGTAATAAATATTAAGTGAAAAATAAAAAAAAAAAAAAAAACGAAAGTCTGGCAATAGTATTAAAGCAGCATTATTCAATAAGGATAAATGTGAAACGTTACATGCATGCAGGAAACAGTTTAGCAGGAATAAGAACAGACCAGGAACGAAAGACTTTACCAATGCGCTGCCTTAGGCAATATTTACAACAAGCAGAATATGAAGCAGTGGAAGCATACATAATGCCGGGGGATTTCTAGTCACCCGAAATCACACTAGTGAACAGATAAAAAAATCAAGCGAAATAATATACGTAAAAATTTTATAGTGCATGCTTGCAGCCCTTTAAAATATGGAAGTAAAATAAAAAGTCACCAAAATCAGGTCAAAATAGAGTAAAAGATATTGAGCGTGAAGTAAACAAGTAGTCTAGCGTAATAGCTCAGTTTCTGACGATGGCAACATCACCATTCTAAGTTTTACCTTGGTGCTCATTCGAATGGTAGAATATTACCTGGAAGAGTTTTACGTCAGTGGGAAGTCATCTATGTGAGGTCAAAGAAACGATCAAAGCACGAGGAAGTTCCAATGTAACCACAATAAGCTAAACTGTTTATAACTGAGGTCCATATTTTTATTTGAGTGTGGGAATAGGCGAATGTGAAGTAATTTTTCAATAGTAGGGAGGATTACTCAAAGTGCGGAAATGGGAGGATAAATAAAGGGACAGTTACAAACTAATTGGTGGCATTTGTTTACCTCCGGTACACACACACCTCCTGAGAAGTAAGACTCTCAGTTTAAAGAAATTCTTCTCAGAAATTTACCTACCTCACTGGAGCTAGTCGAAGACAAAACATATTTTATCCCCTTTGTGCCAGGTGTAGCGTATTTTACAGAAATATTTTTGTTAGGGTTTAATATTTCATCAATGTCTTTTTAAATGTCTAAGTATACTAAACTTCAACAACAACAAAAATGTATATATTGTTGTTGAAGTTACAGCTACTCATATATATGAGTAGTTATAGCCAATTTGTATCAAAACATATTATATTTTAAATAAAATTGTTATTTTATACTTAAGAAAAAGCAAACGCAAGGTAACTGCAATCAATGTAAACCCTTTACTGTCCAAACAAGATATCACAACGGTTATTTTACTTGGGTCCTCCCCTTCCTTTAATGCAGTCGCTGTGTTTCGAACTCGCGATGTTTGGCTATAAAAGAACAGTCAGTCAATTTTTCTTGCTTTATGAATCACTATTATTCAAATCGCCTCTGTTGTGATTCACTTTTAATTGGAATATGAAGGCCTGTTTAAGAATTGGAGGACAAGCGCCATATGTAGTAAAATAAATCCGGTATTAAAGAATTAAAATCAACTCTTCCTACCAAGCAGAACTTATTCAGCCTACATCAATATTATCTACCTCCACTTCCCTCCTCCCCCCAGAAAAAAGAAAAAAAAAACAAAGAAAGAAAAACGCCATAGCCAACCTGGTCACAAGATGCGATAACATTTAGAAGTCCGCTTACTGTTGCAGTATCAGCTCATTCTCGTGAGGAGCTGTATAAAGTAAACGATGGCGTTATTGCTCCGAAATTCAAATATAAAGTGAGGGATTAAAGCACAGCCCATCTCCAACTGCCACACAGCTCACTAAATTATTTTGTAGAACTCATGATCTAATGTAGTCTCCTGTTTTACATTTATTAAAGGCAACAACATATACTTCACTGAACTGAAAGAACAGCCTTCTGAAGTTGTAATTGCAAATAATATTTTTTACCTTCTTACGAGCGAAAGAAAATGTTTATGCTGCATCTTAAATTGCAATAAATAATGTTTTACCTTATAAAATGTTGCGTAATTTGACAAACCCTACTTATCAAATATAGCATTTCTACAAATATGCATTCTAATAATCAAAACCAGATGACCAAAAACTAATTCAGAAGCTTAAAACATAGAACTGAGTAGTACATTTGCTATGTTAAAATAGTTCTATAATTGTCAAATGTGAAGATACAAATAAACACATTACACTTACAGCATTTAAGTCATATTGCTTTATCGGAGAGTTTTATTAATATCCGAATGGATGGTTTCTTGAGTTGAACAGAAATCCACCAGAAGAACATATATACATACTGTTAGGGCTATAATTACAGATAAGATTTATTGATAATTGAGACCAATGTAATGTAAACATTACATGCATATTTTCTTCATTTGCGGACTAATAATTTTACCTATTAAAAGCATAGTATGTTTTCAGGTTGGTTAGTACCTTCAAGTAGGTGAGGCACATACAAGCCATGCGAGTTAACTTCCTCGAGATGAAGAGTCAGAAGGCACAACGTTGAGTGGGCAGGTCTCGCGGTAACGAATGTATCGGAAGTGTGTTCGAATGCTTTATACTACAATTACACTACACTACCTAGGCCAGCAGGTCACGTATTATTGATGTGCGAAAACGTGGGTGCAAAACGGACACTCTCTACTGAAAGGTGTAGTTCATTTCAAGGCGCAATTAGGGCCGTGCAAAAACATCAGTAGTAAATTCTGCAACTAGTTTGTGAGAAAACTGTTAGAGGAAGGAAAAAAAGAAACAACACACCAAAGTGGATACACATCAAGGTACCCCCCCAGGGGCCTACTACGGTAGGTACGGGTTAGGCGCACCCGGGGTCCCGAGCCACCTTGACTCCCTCTGTGGGCAACCTCAGAGTGGTGAGGGAGTCAGTAGGTCAAAATGCCCACCCACGTGTAGGCCGTGCGTGGAGACCCGTGTCGGTGAAAAGGAATATCCTGGTTGGTTGAGGGTTGCGTACCTGAGCCTGGGCTTCTGTCTTTCAGTAACTGGGGAGGGTGCGCAGCCTAATACATCGCTTTGGTTTCTGATTTGCCTAAACGGGAGGCTAGGGACTAACCCACCCCTAGTCAATCGGCCAGGACTAGGTATTACACCGAACTCCAGGGTGAGTGGGACGGCGAGCCCGCTATATCCCCTGTGTAGCCCTGTCACCCCAGTGGGGTGACCCCTCGTTGGGCTCCGTGGTGGGTGGGGAGCACTGGGGGATGAATTTATACCATTTTTTCTATGGCACCAAAATTAAAACCCCTTAATAAAGACGTTGGAAAGGAAGTAGTCGAGTCATGTGGTCCTCGCTACTTGGTTATTCATAGGACAGAGGAAGGTAAGAAGTTCCTTACGGTGAGCCCTTTTACTATCCAAAATGGTCTCGATGCCATTGCTGGTCCTGTTAAATCCTGCGTTCGAGCTCGCAATGGTACACTTCTTGTCGAAGCCAACTCCGCCTCGCAAGCTGCAAGAATACTTAAAGCCACCATGTTAGCCAGCTATCCAGTGAAGGTCGAGGTGCACAAGTCGCTGAACTTCTCCCGCGGTGTAATAACAACCCGCGCGTTGGACGGTTTGTCCATTGAGGAGATCCAAGAAAATCTTGCGACTCAGGGTGTCTCAGCTGTTTATCGGGTAGAACGTAAGATCAACGGTGAATTCCTGCCTACACATACCCTGTTTCTTACTTTTGATCGGGTTGATCTGCCTCAAAAGATTAGGGCAGGGTATGAAGCCATCGAAGTTAGGCCTTATATACCCAATCCGCTGAGGTGCTTTAAATGCCAACGTTTTGGTCACACTAGTGAGTTGTGTACCGGCAGGTCCACCTGCGTCCACTGCGGTGACATCTCCCACGATGGGGCTTGTGCTTCAGCTCCATTGTGTGTCCCCCCAGGGGCCTACTACGGTAGGTACGGGTTAGGCGCACCCGGGGTCCCGAGCCACCTTGACTCCCTCTGTGGGCAACCTCAGAGTGGTGAGGGAGCCAGAAGGTCAAAATGCCCACCCACGTGTAGGCCGTGCGTGGAGACCCGTGTCGGTGAAGAGGAATATCCTGGTTGGTTGAGGGTTGCGTACCTGAGCCTGGGCTTCTGTCTTTCAGTAACTGGGGAGGGTGCGCAGCCTAATACACCGCTTTGGTTTCTGATTTGCCTAAACGGGAGGCTAGGGACTAACCCACCCCTAGTCAATCGGCCAGGACTAGGTATTACACCGAACTCCAGGGTGAGTGGGACGGCGAGCCCGCTATATCCCCTGTGTAGCCCTGTCACCCCAGTGGGGTGACCCCTCGTTGGGCTCCGTGGTGGGTGGGGAGCACTGGGGGATGAATTTATACCATTTTTTCTATGGCACCAAAACAAAAACCCCTTAATAAAGAAGTTGGAAAGGAAGTAGTCGAGTCATGTGGTCCTCGCTACTTGGTCATTCATAGGACAGAGGAAGGTAAGAAGTTCCTTACGGTGAGCCCTTTTACTATCCAAAAGGGTCTCGATGCCATTGCTGGTCCTGTTAAATCCTGCGTTCGAGCTCGCAATGGTACACTTCTTGTCGAAGCCAACTCCGCCTCGCAAGCTGCAAGAATACTTAAAGCCACCATGTTAGCCAGCTATCCAGTGAAGGTCGAGGTGCACAAGTCGCTGAACTCCTCCCGCGGTGTAATAACAACCAGCGCGTTGGACGGTTTGTCCATTGAGGAGATCAAAGAAAATCTTGCGACTCAGGGTGTCTCAGCTGTTTATCGGGTACAACGTAAGATCAACGGTGAATTCCTGCCTACTCGTACCCTGTTTCTTACTTTTGATCGGGTTGATCTGCCTCAAAAGATTAGAGCAGGGTATGAAGCCATCGAAGTTAGGCCTTATATACCCAATCCGCTGAGGTGCTTTAAATGCCAACGTTTTGGTCACACAAGTGAGTTGTGTACCGGCAAGTCCACCTGCGTCCACTGCGGTGACATCTCCCACGATGGGGCCTGTGCTTCAGCTCCATCGTGTGTGAACTGTAACGGGGAACACCCATCTAGTTCCCGAGACTGCCCCCGTTTTGCAGAGGAACGAGCGATCCAGGAGATACGGGTGAAAGAGAAGGTGTCCTTCTTGGAAGCCCGGAAGCTCCTGCGACTCCGCCAACCCTCTGCCCCGAGGTCCGGTACCTATAGCTCAGTTGCAGCTAAACCGGTACCGCGTCGGGAAATCGCAACACAGACCGGCGATATGAACGGGGCTACAATTGCGGAAAAGGTTATTTTAGCCCAAGCGCTGCCAAAGCCTTCGGCACCTACACCCAAGTTGGTATCAACATCTGCCAAATCCGCCAACTTACAGAATAGTCCTGCACACTTGTCACCTAAAGCCTCGACCTCCGGAACTAAAGCTATTAAATTCACGACGTCTTCTGCCCCAGAAAAACAGTTTAAGACCAAGTATGTACGACAAGACTTTTTGAAAGAGAATGTGCAATCTATTACCAAGTCATCTAAAGGTAAGAAAAGTTCACGCAACTCCACACGTGTATCCTCCTCTGAAGGGTCATCTGGGGAGGAGGGCGTGAATCGGCGACGGCCGTCTTCGCCGATCAGCACATCCAATCGGTTCGAACTACTTGGACCTAAAACTGCTCTTGAAAAAGGGACCTCCCTTGTGGAGGAGATGGACCAGGAGGATTCTGCCGCCACTGCCAGAGGGACATTGCGGAAACGGCAGGATCGTGCTCCTGAAAATAGTACTAGCCCAACGCCTAAGAAGAACAAATTGAACCGACCAGCTAATCCCAATCTGCAGAAGCGTCTTTCGATTTGAAACTTATCCCATAATATACTCAATGGCTATCCTCCATTGGAACATACGCGGAATTCGACCACATCGACCAGAGCTTGACTTGTTGCTGCGCCAGCATGAACCCTTGGCTGTATGTTTACAAGAGACGAAGCTCCGTCCACAGGACACCGTTACCATCAGGCAGTACTCCTCCGTACGATGTGATTTATCCCCGGAGGACGGTGTCCCGGCACATGGGGGCACTATGATGCTTATTCGAGATGATATTTTTGCCAACTCCGTACCCATACAATCTGCAATCCAGTCCGTTGCTGTCAGCATTAAGCTACCCTCCGCTTCATTCACCATTTGCAGTATCTATTTGCCTCCATCTGCGGACCTCTCGCACAGCGACTTAGAACACCTCATTTCACAGTTGCCACCACCCTTTTTATTGGTAGGCGACGTGAATGCCCATCACCCTCTTTGGGGCTCTCCTCGGGCTTGTGCGAGAGGTACGCTACTTAAAGACTTCTTGGATAGTCAGAATCTTGCTCTCTTGAACACCGGAGAGCCCACCTTTCTATCTGACGCATTTCATAGTTTTTCACACATTGACATTGCAATTTGTTCCCCTCAGCTGGCAGTCACCTTATGCTGGAATATCATCTCGGATTTGCATTCTAGTGACCACTTTCCTTGTCGTATTAGTGTCTTGACACCCGTTGTATGTTCCACCCGTTTACCTAGTTGGCGCCTAGACCACGCCAGCTGGGAACTGTACTCCCACTTGGCTAAATTTAGCTACGAAGAGCACGACTCTGTGAACCACTTGGTCGAACATCTTACAGGGACCATTCTTTCTGCTGCTGAGCAATCCATTCCGCGTTCGACTGGCTACAGCCGTCGATTTCCGGTACCTTGGTGGACCGCTGACTGTCGGGATGCTATTCGCGCTCGCAGACGAGCTCTACGGGTTTTCCAGCGTTTTCCTACACTGGATAACCTGATACACTATAAACGGATGCGTGCACATTCTAGGCGGGTTATTAAGGATAGCAAAAAGATGTCATGGAATAAATTCGTGGGTTCCTTTAATCGACATACACCTTCCTCTGTCGTATGGGATAAGTTAAGACGTGTGGCTGGGAAACCGAACCATATGCCCATCGCCGGTCTCAAAACACCTACCGGAGCTGTTGTTGATACATTTGACGTGGCGAATACTTTAGGCAGTGCTTTCGCTGAGGTGTCTAGCTCAGGCAACTATTCCCCTGAGTTTCTTACAGTTAAGAACCAGGTGGAATCTCAAGAATTCTCGTTTCTTTCTGGCAACCTTGAGGATTATAATCGCCTTTTCACCCTGGCAGAGCTAGACAATGCACTCTCCTCTTCACGACACTCAGCACCAGGTCCAGATGGTATCCACGTCCAAATGTTGCAACATCTCTCTCCTGATGGCAAAGATTTCCTACTCGAGGTCTATAATCGTGTCTGGGTGGATGGCATTTTTCCAGACAAGTGGCGGGAGGCCACCATCATACCCATTCTTAAACCTGGAAAGGACCGCCATCTTCCTTCCAGTTACCGTCCTATTTCCCTCACCAGTTGCGTTTGCAAGGTGATGGAACGCATGATCAATGGACGGTTGGTGTGGTGGCTGGAATCCCACAATCTTCTGACGAACATCCAGTGTGGCTTTCGACGACGACGTTCAACTGCTGACCACCTTGTCGCTCTGTCAACTCAGATTATGGACGGGTTTCTTAAGAACAGCCCCACAGTTGGGATATTTTTTGACCTCGAGAAGGCCTACGACACGTGTTGGCGGGCGGGAATATTGCGTTCTCTGCACAACTGGAACATACGTGGACGCCTACCGTTGGTCATTCAGGAGTTTATGCGGGACCGCGTTTTTCGAGTGAGGGTGGGTTCGGTTTTTTCTAACCATTTTATTCAAGAGAACGGAGTGCCGCAGGGCTCGGTACTCAGCGTGACTCTATTTGCTATTGCGATAAATTCCATATCACTATGTGTGCCTCAAGGTGTCTCATCCTGTTTATTCGTGGACGACTTTGCCATCTTCTGTACTTCTCAGCGTACACCGTTTTTGGAACGCCGTCTCCAGCGGTGTTTGGACAATCTCTATGCATGGAGCTCGAAACACGGTTTTCGTTTCTCCGCTGAGAAGACAGTCTGCGTTAACTTCTGGCGCCGTAAGTGGCATATGCCGCCGTCTCTTCGACTCGGGCCAGATTTACTTCCTTTCGCAGACGAGGCGAGATTCCTTGGTTTGATCTTCGATCGGAAACTTTGTTGGGCACCACAAATAGCACAGCTTAGAGCACGATGTGACCGTTCTCTAAATCTTTTACGGATACTAAGTGGCAAGTCTTGGGGTGCGGATCGGACGACATTGCTCAGTCTTTATCGTGCTGTGATTCGTTCGAAGTTGGACTATGGCAGCATTGTGTATTCTTCAGCTCGACCTTCAGTGCTCAGAAGGTTAGACACAGTCCATAACCAGGGCATCCGTGTGGCCGTTGGAGCTTTTCCAACGAGCCCAGTTGTTAGCCTCTACGCCGAATCGGGAGAACCTCCTCTGCGTTGTCGGCGTGATGTCCTGCTTGCTAATTATGGCTGTGGGCTGAAGTGTATGCCTGGGCATCCAACTTATCACGCGTTTTTCTCCCCTGAGCTGCACGAGCGATACTGCCTCCGCTCTCTGAGCCCCAGGCCAGCAGGTTTTCGTTTCCGTGAGCTTCTACGCCAGCACCATGTTGACATTCCTCGGCTGTTATCCAAGGGAGAGAGTATACACCCCCCTTGGTTACGCGCTACCTCCCATGTCGATCTCGGGATGACGCTCTACGGGAAATCTGTTACGCCTCTTGATAGTATTCGTCGTTGCTTTTTAGAATTTTTATCCAAATACAGTGGCCGTATTTGTATTTACACCGATGGTAGTAAGAGCCCCGACGGTGTTGGATGTGCCTTTGTAACTGGCACCGCAACTTCTACTTACGGTTTGCCTAGTTGCACATCTATATATTCTGCCGAGCTATATGCTATTTATCAAGCCCTTCTGTATATTCGACGTCGAAAATTAGGTGACTGCCTTATTCTTAGTGATTCCCTTAGTGCCCTTCAGAGCATTCGTGAGCTGTACAATTACCATCCTTTGGTGCAGCGCATCCAGGACGTTCTCCACATTTTGCACGCTTCTGGTTTTAATGTGGAGTGCGCATGGATTCCTGGACACGTTGGCTTGCCGGGGAATGACACGGCGGATTTGGCAGCGAAATCGGCAGTCACAGCGCCCAGTGTTACGATTACCCATTCAACAGCAGAAGATTTTAGAGTGGCTGTACGGAGAGCCGTTTTTTCGACTTGGCATGCGGAGTGGTCGGCTCTCCGTGGTAATAAGCTGCGAGAGGTGAAGGACCTCCCTGTCAACTGGGTAACCTCCTCTCGTTTATTCCGCCGGGAGGAGGTAGTACTAGCTCGTCTAAGAATTGGCCACTGTATTTTTACACACAGTTACCTTTTTAAACGTGAACCTGCTCCTGTCTGTGCGCTCTGTGGGGAGGCACAGACAGTTCGTCATGTGTTGCTGGAGTGTGGTCACCTGGCACACATTCGGTCATCTATGGGCATGCCGGCCTCTCTTGCTGAGGTCCTGGCAGATGACCCAAGAGCAGTGGACAGGGTTTTTAAATTTTTAGCAAAACTTTCTTTTACCTTGACGTTTTAGTGTGATAGCGGTTTTTTAAACTCTTTTGGTTTTAATGTGTTGATTTTAGATGGAGTTTTATATCCAGCTCTGGTTAGAGGGCTGGACGTTTCTGTTACTTCCGTTTCAACTGTGTTAGCTCTTTTATTTGTGTTTACTTTTTTGTTTGGTATTTTCTTACTGGCTATTGCCAAGTTTTAATCATAAGGGCGCTTATGACCTCGGCAGTTGAGCGCCCTTAAACACCATCATCATCATCATCCATTGTGTGTGAACTGTAACGGGGAACACCCATCTAGTTCCCGAGACTGCCCCCGTTTTGCAGAGGAACGAGCGATCCAGGAGATACGGGTGCAAGAGAAGGTGTCCTTCTTGGAAGCCCGGAAGCTCCTGCGACTCCGCCAACCCTCTGCCCCGAGGTCCGGTACCTATAGCTCAGTTGCAGCTAAACCGGTACCGCGTCGGGAAATCGCAACACAGACCGGCGATATGAACGCGGCTACAATTGCGGAAAAGGTTATTTTAGCCCAAGCGCTGCCAAAGCCTTCGGCACCTACACCCAAGTTGGTATCAACATCTGCCAAATCCGCTAGCTTACAGAATAGTCCTGCACAGTTATCACCGAAAGCCTCGACCTCTGGAACTAAAGTTGGTAAATTCACGACGTCTTCTGCCCCGGAAAAACAGTTTAAGACCAAGTATATACGACAAGACTTTTTGAAAGAGAATGTGCAATCTATTACCAAGTCATCTAAGGGTAAGAAAAGTACACGCAACTCCACACGTGTATCCTCCTCTGAAGGGTCATCTGGGGAGGAGGGCGTGAATCGGCGACGGCCGTCTTCGCCGATCAGCACATCCAATCGGTTCGAACTACTCGGACCGAAATTTGCTCTTGAAAAAGGGACCTCCCTTGTGGAGGAGATGGACCAGGAGGATTCTGCCGCCACTGCCAGAGGGACAGTGCGGAAACGGCAGGATCGTGCTCCTGAAAATAGTACTAGCCCAACGCCTAAGAAGAACAAATTGAACCGACCAGCTAATCCCAATCTGCAGAAGCGTCTTTCGATTTGAAACTTATCCCATAATATACTCAATGGCTATCCTCCATTGGAACATACGCGGAATTCGACCACATCGACCAGAGCTTGACTTGTTGCTGCGCCAGCATGAACCCTTGGCTGTATGCTTACAAGAGACGAAGCTCCGTCCACAGGACAACGTTACCATCAGGCAGTACTCCTCTGTACGATGTGATTTATCCCCGGAGGACGGTGTCCCGGCACATGGGGGCGCTATGATGCTTATTAGAGATGATATTTTTGCCAACTCCGTACCCATACAATCTGCAATCCAGTCCGTTGCTGTCAGCATTAAGCTACCCTCCGCTTCATTCACCATTTGCAGTATCTATTTGCCTCCATCTGCGGACCTCTCGCACAGCGACTTAGAACACCTCATTTTGCAGTTGCCACCACCCTTTTTATTGATAGGCGACGTGAATGCCCATCACCCTCTTTGGGGCTCTCCTCGGGCTTGTGCGAGAGGTACGCTACTTAAAGACTTCTTGGATAGTCAGAATCTTGCTCTCTTGAACACCGGAGAGCCCACCTTTCTATCTGACGCATTTCATAGTTTTTCACACATTGACATTGCAATTTGTTCCCCTCATCTGGCACTCACATTATGCTGGAATATCATCTCGGATTTGCATTCTAGTGACCACTTTCCTTGTCGTATTAGTGTCTTGACACCTGTTGTATGTTCCACCCGTTTACCTAGTTGGCGCCTAGACCACGCCAGCTGGGAACTGTACTCCCACTTGGCTGAATTTAGCTACGATGAGCACGACTCTGTGAACCACTTGGTCGAACATCTCACAGGGACCATTCTTTCTGCTGCTGAGCAATCCATTCCGCGTTCGACTGGCTACAGCCGTCGATTTCCGGTACCTTGGTGGACCGATGACTGTCGGGATGCTATTCGCGCTCGCAGACGAGCTCTACGGGTTTTCCAGCGTTTTCCTACACTGGATAACCTGATACACTATAAACGGATGCGTGCAAATTCTAGGCGGGTTATTAAGGATAGCAAAAAGATGTCATGGAATAAATTCGTGGGTTCCTTTAATCGACATACACCTTCCTCTGTCGTATGGGATAAGTTAAGACGTGTGGCTAGGAAACCGAACCATATGCCCATCGACGGTCTCAAAACACCTACCGGAGCTGTTGTTGATACATTTGACGTGGCGAATACTTTAGGCAGTGCTTTCGCTCAGGTGTCTAGCTCAGGCAATTAGGTGGAATCTCAAGAATTCTCGTTTCTTTCTGGCAACCTTGAGGATTATAATCGCCTTTTCACCCTGGCAGAGCTAGACAATGCACTCTCCTCTTCACGACACTCAGCACCAGGCCCAGATGGTATCCACGTCCAAATGTTGCAACATCTCTCTCCTGATGGCAAAGATTTCCTACTCGAGGTCTATAATCGTGTCTGGGTTGATGGCATTTTTCCAGACAAGTGGCGGGAGGCCACCATCATACCCATTCTTAAACCTGGAAAGGACCGTCATCTTCCTTCCAGTTACCGTCCTATTTCCCTCACCAGTTGCGTGTGCAAGGTGATGGAACGCATGATCAATGGACGGTTGGTGTGGTGGCTGGAATCCCACAATCTTCTGACGAACATCCAGTGTGGCTTTCGACGACGACGTTCAACTGCTGACCACCTTGTCTCTCTGTCAACTCAGATTATGGACGGGTTTCTTAAGAACAGCCCCACAGTTGCGATATTTTTTGACCTCGAGAAGGCCTACGACACGTGTTGGCGGGCGGGAATATTGCGTTCTCTGCACAACTGGAACATACGTGGACGCCTACCGTTGGTCATTCAGGAGTTTATGCGGGACCTCGTTTTTCGAGTGAGGGTGGGCTCGGTTTTTTCTAACCATTTTATTCAAGAGAACGGAGTGCCGCAGGGCTCGGTACTCAGCGTGACTCTATTTGCTATTGCGATAAATTCCATATCACTATGTGTGCCTCAAGGTGTCTCTTCCTGTTTATTCGTGGACGACTTTGCCATCTTCTGTACTTCTCAGCGTACACCGTATTTGGAACGCCGTCTCCAGCGGTGTTTGGACAATCTCTATGAATGGAGCTCAAAACACGGTTTTCGTTTCTCCGCTGAGAAGACAGTCTGCGTTAACTTCTGGCGCCGTAAGTGGCAAATGCCGCCGTCTCTTCGACTCGGGCCAGATTTACTTCATTTCGCAGACGAGGCGAGATTCCTTGGTTTGATCTTCGATCGGAAACTTTGTTGGGCACCACAAATAGCACAGCTTAGAGCACGATGTGACCGTTCTCTAAATTTTTTACAGATACTAAGTGGCAAGTCTTGGGGTGCGGATCGGACGGCATTGCTCCGTCTTTATCGTGCTGTGATTCTTTCGAAGTTGGACTATGGCAGCATTGTGTATTCTTCAGCTCGACCTTCAGTGCTCAGAAGGTTAGACACAGTCCATAACCAGGGCATCCGTGTAGCCGTTGGAGCTTTTCCAACGAGCCCAGTTGTTAGCCTCTACGCCGAATCGGGAGAACCTCCTCTGCGTTGTCGGCGTGATGTCCTGCTTGCTAATTATGGCTGTGGGCTGAAGTGTTTGCCTGGGCATCCAACTTATCACGCGTTTTTCTCCCCTGAGCTGCACGAGCGATACTGCCTCCGCTCTCTGAGCCCCAGGCCAGCAGGTTTTCGTTTCCGTGAGCTTCTACGCCAGCACCATGTTGACATTCCTCGGCTGTTATCCAAGGGAGAGAGTATACACCCCCCTTGGTTACGCGCTACCTCCCATGTCGATCTCGGGATGACGCTCTGCGGGAAATCTGTTACGCCTCTTGATAGTATTCGTCGTTGCTTTTTAGAATTTTTATCCAAATACCGTTGCCGTATTTGTATTTACACCGATGGTAGTAAGAGCCCCGACGGTGTTGGATGTGCCTTTGTAACTGGCACCGCAACTTCTACTTACGGTTTGCCTAGTTGCACATCTATATATTCTGCCGAGCTATATGCTATTTATCAAGCCCTTCTGTATATTCGACGTCGAAAATTAGTAGACTGCCTTATTCTTAGTGATTCCCTTAGTGCCCTTCAGAGCATTCGTGAGCTGTACAATTACCATCCTTTGGTGCAGCGCATCCAGGACGTTCTCCACATTTTGCACGCTTCTGGTTTTAATGTGGAGTGCGCATGGATTCCTGGACACGTTGGCTTGCCAGGGAATGACACGGCGGATTTGGCAGCGAAATCGGCAGTCACAGCGCTCAGGGTTACGATTACCCATTCAACAGCAGAAGATTTTAGAGTGGCTGTACGGAGAGCCGTTTTTTCGACTTGACATGCGGAGTGGTCGGCTCTCCGTGGTAATAAGCTGCGAGAGGTGAAGGACCTCCCTGTCAACTGGGTAACCTCCTCTCGTTTATTCCGCCGGGAGGAGGTAGTACTAGCTCGGCTAAGAATTGGCCACTGTATTTTTACTCACAGTTACCTTTTTAAACGTGAACCTGCTCCTGTCTGTGCGCTCTGTGGGGAGGCACAGACAGTTCGTCATGTGTTGCTGGAGTGTGGTCACCTGGCACACATTCGGTCATCTATGGGCATGCCGGCCTCTCTTGCTGAGATCCTGGCAGATGACCCAAGAGCAGTGGACAGGGTTTTTAAATTTTTAGCAAAATTTTCTGTTACCTTGACGTTTTAGTGTGATAGCAGTTTTTTTTTTTAATCTCTTTTAATTTTAATGTGTTGATTTTAGATGGAGTTTTATATCCAGCTCTGTTTAGAGGGCTGGACCGTTCTTTTACTTCCATTTCAACCGTGTTAGCTCTTTTACTTGTGTTTTTTTTTTTCCTTTTTTTGGTATTTTCTTACTGCCTATTGCCAAGTTTTAATCGTAAGGGCGCTTATGACCTCGGCAGTTGAGCGCCCTTAAACACCATTATCATTATCATCATCACATCAAGGTACCATTTATCAACGTGCATATACCCTAACACACCGTATGTCAATTACTTATATTTTGCAGACTAATGGCAAGAGGTGTGATGCGTTCTTGAAATTCCATAGGTATATTTTCTTATGCTTTCATGAGAAATAATGTAACACTATAAATAACTCAAGGAGATATTTCATGTTTTATTGTCCCTTCCTTATCTTTGAGGGAACATAGAAGTGGTTTTAGTGATATGATTAAGAATGTCGATGTTTATATTGTTAGTTTAACAAATGTGTCACAATTTAAGTATACATTTGCAATGGTTTATTCTCCTAGGGCGCACGTAGTATGCGTTTCGGATGCTAATGATAGTCATTTTTCTCACGTTTAACATTTTTGTCATTTTTCCATATTCAAAAATATCTTGTTCTACAAAAATACAGCCAGAGGTATGAAAATGTTCCCAAAAGCAGTTCAAAATGTGAGTAAAGAAATATCTGGTTGTAATTTTGATAATGACCCTGAATTGGTTTTAGAAAATTAATTAGCGTAATGATGCAGTGCTTTTGCAGTTTTTGCTGCCGCTCTCAGGTGCACCTTGGTATATGAGTCGGTGCAGTTGCAGACCTTGTAACAACACAAGAAGTGCTGCTCGCCGGTAACCAGATACTGTGGAATGCGAGACGTCTCAACTCCTCTCGAAGCTTTGGCTTCCACAAGCTTCCCTAAAGTTCTGTATTATCATTTTTTAGCTATAAAAGGATGAAGAATTGCAAGTCGTATGTAGTCAGTTGTTTACTGAATTTTCGTGAATCGTGTGTGACTGGAGTCTTGGCACCGTCAACTATCTACGCGTTGAAGCGGCGAGTTATTTGTTTATAGTAATGAATGAAACACTTTATTTGTAATCATTGTTGAGGCAATAAAGATATCTGCTACAATATATACATTAAAAAGTATACTATGCACTTCAGAGGAATTTCAACCAAATGATATGTTACACATGTATTAAGTAGTGTAACTTAAAAACAGTGCATGCAGTTCAATATCTGTAGAAGCAGACGAATTATGATTTTTGCACATTAAATGGCATAAATTAATTTATGTATCCAGAACAAAACAAAATTTTGAACGTAACTTGGCTTGAATATTTCTGTGATTACCTGTACTGTCTCTACAAAAATTACTCTAGCTTCAAATACCGTATAAAATCACTTTTGTCGCTTCACCGTTCCCTGAAACAGTTTGTACCACCGCCGTAAGAAGGTGACATTGGCTGAATATTTATGGTATTTTGTCCTGCATTGTTGCTGATCTGTGACAGTAATTGATGATATTAGTGTCTTCGCTCTTCAGCTGCAGAACTCCAGCTACTAAAATCAGATGTATAATCTCATGAATGACTTAAATTAAACTTTGAAAGATACCTGTTTCAAAACAATAATGTTCTTCAGCATATCCTTAAAAACGTGAAACTCTTCCAAAAAAGTGTGTTTACCCTGTGGACGAGGTGGGTGAACGAGGCAGTTAATGCCTACTACGGTAGGTACGGGTTAGGCGCACCCGGGGTCCCGAGCCACCTTGACTCCCTCTGTGGGCAACCCCCCAGGGGCCTACTACGGTAGGTACGGGTTAGGCGCACCCGGGGTCCCGAGCCACCTTGACTCCCTCTGTGGGCAACCTCAGAGTGGTGAGGGAGCCAGAAGGTCAAAATGCCCACCCACGTGTAGGCCGTGCGTGGAGACCCGTGTCGGTGAAGAGGAATATCCTGGTTGGTTGAGGGTTGCGTACCTGAGCCTGGGCTTCTGTCTTTCAGTAACTGGGGAGGGTGCGCAGCCTAATACACCGCTTTGGTTTCTGATTTGCCTAAACGGGAGGCTAGGGACTAACCCACCCCTAGTCAATCGGCCAGGACTAGGTATTACACCGAACTCCAGGGTGAGTGGGACGGCGAGCCCGCTATATCCCCTGTGTAGCCCTGTCACCCCAGTGGGGTGACCCCTCGTTGGGCTCCGTGGTGGGTGGGGAGCACTGGGGGATGAATTTATACAATTTTTTTTTTATGGCACCAAAACTTAAACCCCTGATTTCAAATAAAGACGTTGGAAAGGAAGTAGTCGAGTCATGTGGTCCTCGCTACTTGGTTATTCATAGGACAGAGGAAGGTAAGAAGTTCCTTACGGTGAGCCCTTTTACTATCCAAAAGGGTCTCAATGCCATTGCTGGTCCTGTTAAATCCTGCGTTCGAGCTCGCAATGGTACACTTCTTGTCGAAGCCAACTCCGCCTCGCAAGCTGCAAGGATACTCAAAGCCACCATGTTAGCCAGCTATCCAGTGAAGGTCGAGGTGCACAAGTCGCTGAACTCCTCCCGCGGTGTAGTAACAACCCGCGCGTTGGACGGTTTGTCCATTGAGGAGATCCAAGAAAATCTTGCGACTCAGGGTGTCTCAGCTGTTTATCGGGTACAACGTAAGATCAACGGTGAATTCCTGCCTACTCGTACCCTGTTTCTTACTTTTGATCGGGTTGATCTGCCTCAAAAGATTAGAGCAGGGTATGAAGCCATCGAAGTTAGGCCTTATATACCCAATCCGCTGAGGTGCTTTAAATGCCAACGTTTTGGTCACACTAGTGAGTTGTGTACCGGCAAGTCCACCTGCGTCCACTGCGGTGACACCTCCCACGATGGGGCTTGTGCTTCAGCTCCATCGTGTGTGAACTGTAACGGGGAACACCCATCTAGTTCCCGAGACTGCCCCCGTTTTGCAGAGGAACGAGCGATCCAGGACATACGGGTGCAAGAGAAGGTGTCCTTCTTGGAAGCCCGGAAGCTCCTGCGACTCCGCCAACCCTCTGCCCCGAGGTCCGGTACCTATAGCTCAGTTGCAGCTAAACCGGTACCGCGTCGGGAAATCGCAACACAGACCGGCGATATGAACGGGGCTACAATTGCGGAAAAGGTTATTTTAGCCCAAGCGCTGCCAAAGCCTTCGGCACCTACACCCAAGTTGGTATCAACATCTGCCAAATCCGCAAGCTTACAGAATAGTCCTGCACACTTGTCACCGAAAGCCTCGACCTCCCGAACTAAAGCTATTAAATTTACGACGTCTTCTGCCCCGGAAAAACAGTTTAAGACCAAGTATGTACGACAAGACTTTTTGAAAGAGAATGTGCAATCTATTACCAAGTCATCTAAAGGTAAGAAAAGTACACGCAACTCCACACGTGTATCCTCCTCTGAAGGGTCATCTGGGGAGGAGGGCGTGAATCGGCGACGGCCGTCTTCGCCGATCAGCACATCCAATCGGTTCGAACTACTTGGACCTAAAACTGCTCTTGAAAAAGGGACCTCCCTTGTGGAGGAGATGGACCAGGAGGATTCTGCCGCCACTGCCAGAGGGACAGTGCGGAAACGGCAGGATCGTGCTCCTGAAAATAGTACTAGCCCAACGCCTAAGAAGAACAAATTGAACCGACCAGCTAATCCCAATCTGCAGAAGCGTCTTTCGATTTGAAACTTATCCCATAATATACTCAATGGCTATCCTCCATTGGAACATACGCGGAATTCGACCACATCGACCAGAGCTTGACTTGTTGCTGCGCCAGCATGAACCCTTGGCTGTATGTTTACAAGAGACGAAGCTCCGTCCACAGGACACCGTTACCATCAGGCAGTACTCCTCCGTACGATGTGATTTATCCCCGGAGGACGGTGTCCCGGCACATGGGGGCACTATGATGCTTATTCGAGATGATATTTTTGCCAACTCCGTACCCATACAATCTGCAATCCAGTCCGTTGCTATCAGCATAAAGCTACCCTCCGCTTCATTCACCATTTGCAGTATCTATTTGCCTCCATCTGCGGACCTCTCGCACAGCGACTTAGAACACCTCATTTCGCAGTTGCCACCACCCTTTTTATTGGTAGGCGACGTGAATGAACATCACCCTCTTTGGGGCTCTCCTCGGGCTTGTGCGAGAGGTACGCTACTTAAAGACTTCTTGGATAGTCAGAATCTTGCTCTCTTGAACACCGGAGAGCCCACCTTTCTATCTGACGCATTTCATAGTTTTTCACACATTGACATTGCAATTTGTTCCCCTCAGCTGGCAGTCACCTTATGCTGGAATATCATCTCGGATTTGCATTCTAGTGACCACTTTCCTTGTCGTATTAGTGTCTTGACACCCGTTGTATGTTCCACCCGTTTACCTAGTTGGCGCCTAGACCACGCCAGCTGGGAACTGTACTCCCACTTGGCTGAATTTAGCTACGAAGAGCACGACTCTGTGAACCACTTGGTCGAACATCTTACAGAGACCATTCTTTCTGCTTCTGAGCAATCCATTCCGCGTTCGACTGGCTACAGCCGTCGATTTCCGGTACCTTGGTGGACCGCTGACTGTCGGGATGCTATTCGCGCTCGCAGACGAGCTCTACGGGTTTTCCAGCGTTATCCCACACTGGATAACCTGATATACTATAAACGGATGCGTGCACATTCTAGGCGGGTTATTAAGGATAGCAAAAAGATGTCATGGAATAAATTCGTGTGTTCCTTTAATCGACATACACCTTCCTCTGTCGTATGGGATAAGTTAAGACGTGTGGCTGGGAAACCGAACCATATGCCCATCGCCGGTCTCAAAACACCTACCGGAGCTGTTGTTGATACATTTGACGTGGCGAATACTTTAGGCAGTGCTTTCGCTGAGGTGTCTAGCTCAGGCAACTATTCCCCTGAGTTTCTTACAGTTAAGAACCAGGTGGAATCTCAAGAATTCTCGTTTCTTTCTGGCAACCTTGAGGATTATAATCGCCTTTTCACCCTGGCAGAGCTAGACAATGCACTCTCCTCTTCACGACACTCAGCACCAGGCCCAGATGGTATCCACGTCCAAATGTTGCAACATCTCTCTCCTGATGGCAAAGATTTCCTACTCGAGGTCTATAATCGTGTCTGGGTTGATGGCATTTTTCCAGACAAGTGGCGGGAGGCCACCATCATACCCATTCTTAAACCTGGAAAGGACCGCCATCTTCCTTCCAGTTACCGTCCTATTTCCCTCACCAGTTGCGTTTGCAAGGTGATGGAACGCATGATCAATGGACGGTTGGTGTGGTGGCTGGAATCCCACAATCTTCTGACGAACATCCAGTGTGGCTTTCGACGACGACGTTCAACTGCTGACCACCTTGTCTCTCTGTCAACTCAGATTATGGACGGGTTTCTTAAGAACAGCCCCACAGTTGGGATATTTTTTGACCTCGAGAAGGCCTACGACACGTGTTGGCGGGCGGGAATATTGCGTTCTCTGCACAACTGGAACATACGTGGACGCCTACCGTTGGTCATTCAGGAGTTTATGCGGGACCGCGTTTTTCGAGTGAGGGTGGGTTCGGTTTTTTCTAACCATTTTATTCAAGAGAACGGAGTGCCGCAGGGCTCGGTACTCAGCGTGACTCTATTTGCTATTGCGATAAATTCCATATCACTATGTGTGCCTCAAGGTGTCTCTTCCTGTTTATTCGTGGACGACTTTGCCATCTTCTGTACTTCTCAGCGTACACCGTTTTTGGAACGCCGTCTCCAGCGGTGTTTGGACAATCTCTATGCATGGAGCTCGAAACACGGTTTTCGTTTCTCCGCTGAGAAGACAGTCTGCGTTAACTTCTGGCGCCGTAAGTGGCATATGCCGCCGTCTCTTCGACTCGGGCCAGATTTACTTCCTTTCGCAGACGAGGCGAGATTCCTTGGTTTGATCTTCGATCGGAAACTTTGTTGGGCACCACAAATAGCACAGCTTAGAGCACAATGTGACCGTTCTCTAAATCTTTTACGGATACTAAGTGGCAAGTCTTGGGGTGCGGATCGGACGACATTGCTCCGTCTTTATCGTGCTGTGATTCGTTCGAAGTTGGACTATGGCAGCATTGTGTATTCTTCAGCTCGACCTTCAGTGCTCAGAAGGTTAGACACAGTCCATAACCAGGGCATCCGTGTGGCCGTTGGAGCTTTTCCAACGAGCCCAGTTGTTAGCCTCTACGCCGAATCGGGAGAACCTGCTCTGCGTTGTCGGCGTGATGTCCTGCTTGCTAATTATGGCTGTGGGCTGAAGTGTATGCCTGGGCATCCAACTTATCACGCGTTTTTCTCCCCTGAGCTGCACGAGCGATACTGCCTCCGCTCTCTGAGCCCCAGGCCAGCAGGTTTTCGTTTCCGTGAGCTTCTACGCCAGCACCATGTTGACATTCCTCGGCTGTTATCCAAGGGAGAGAATATACACCCCCCTTGGTTACGCGCTACCTCCCATGTCGATCTCGGGATGACGCTCTACGGGAAATCTGTTACGCCTCTTGATAGTATTCGTCGTTGCTTTTTAGAATTTTTATCCAAATACAGTGGCCGTATTTGTATTTACACCGATGGTAGTAAGAGCCCCGACGGTGTTGGATGTGCCTTTGTAACTGGCACCGCAACTTCTACTTACGGTTTGCCTAGTTGCACATCTATATATTCTGCCGAGCTATATGCTATTTATCAAGCCCTTCTGTATATTCGACGTCGAAAATTAGGTGACTGCCTTATTCTTAGTGATTCCCTTAGTGCCCTTCAGAGCATTCGTGAGCTGTACAATTACCATCCTTTGGTGCAGCGCATCCAGGACGTTCTCCACATTTTGCACGCTTCTGGTTTTAATGTGGAGTGCGCATGGATTCCTGGACACGTTGGCTTGCCAGGGAATGACACGGCGGATTTGGCAGCGAAATCGGCAGTCACAGCGCCCAGTGTTACGATTACCCATTCAAAAGCAGAAGATTTTAGAGTGGCTGTACGGAGAGCCGTTTTTTCGACTTGGCATGCGGAGTGGTCGGCTCTCCGTGGTAATAAGCTGCGAGAGGTGAAGGACCTCCCTGTCAACTGGGTAACCTCCTCTCGTTTATTCCGCCGGGAGGAGGTAGTACTAGCTCGGCTAAGAATTGGCCACTGTATTTTTACTCACAGTTAACTTTTTAAACGTGAACCTGCTCCTGTCTGTGCGCCTGTGGGGAGGCACAGACAGTTCGTCATGTGTTGCTGGAGTGTGGTCACCTGGCACACATTCGGTCATCTATGGGCATGCCGGCCTCTCTTGCTGAGGTCCTGGCAGATGACCCAAGAGCAGTGGACAGGGTTTTTAAATTTTTAGCAAAACTTTCTTTTACCTTGACGTTTTAGTGTGATAGCGGTTTTTTAAACTCTTTTGGTTTTAATGTGTTGATTTTAGATGGAGTTTTATATCCAGCTCTGGTTAGAGGGCTGGACGTTTCTGTTACTTCCGTTTCAACTGTGTTAGCTCTTTTATTTGTGTTTACTTTTTTGTTTGGTATTTTCTTACTGGCTATTGCCAAGTTTTAATCATAAGGGCGCTTATGACCTCGGCAGTTGAGCGCCCTTAAACACCATCATCATCATCATCATCATCTCTGTGGGCAACCTCAGAGTGGTGAGGGAGTCAGTAGGTCAAAATGCCCACCCACGTGTAGGCCGGGCGTGGAGACCCGTGTCGGTGAAAAGGAATATCCTGGTTGGTTGAGGGTTGCGTACCTGAGCCTGGGCTTCTGTCTTTCAGTAACTGGGGAGGGTGCGCAGCCTAATACACCGCTTTGGTTTCTGATTTGCCTAAACGGGAGGCTAGGGACTAACCCACCCCTAGTCAATCGGCCAGGACTAGGTATTACACCGAACTCCAGGGTGAGTGGGACGGCGAGCCCGCTATATCCCCTGTGTAGCCCTGTCACCCCAGTGGGGTGACCCCTCGTTGGGCTCCGTGGTGGGTGGGGAGCACTGGGGGATGAATTTATACAATTTTTTTTTTATGGCACCAAAACTTAAACCCCTGATTTCAAATAAAGACGTTGGAAAGGAAGTAGTCGAGTCATGTGGTCCTCGCTACTTGGTTATTCATAGGACAGAGGAAGGTAAGAAGTTCCTTACGGTGAGCCCTTTTACTATCCAAAAGGGTCTCAATGCCATTGCTGGTCCTGTTAAATCCTGCGTTCGAGCTCGCAATGGTACACTTCTTGTCGAAGCCAACTCCGCCTCGCAAGCTGCAAGGATACTCAAAGCCACCATGTTAGCCAGCTATCCAGTGAAGGTCGAGGTGCACAAGTCGCTGAACTCCTCCCGCGGTGTAGTAACAACCCGCGCGTTGGACGGTTTGTCCATTGAGGAGATCCAAGAAAATCTTGCGACTCAGGGTGTCTCAGCTGTTTATCGGGTACAACGTAAGATCAACGGTGAATTCCTGCCTACTCGTACCCTGTTTCTTACTTTTGATCGGGTTGATCTGCCTCAAAAGATTAGAGCAGGGTATGAAGCCATCGAAGTTAGGCCTTATATACCCAATCCGCTGAGGTGCTTTAAATGCCAACGTTTTGGTCACACTAGTGAGTTGTGTACCGGCAAGTCCACCTGCGTCCACTGCGGTGACACCTCCCACGATGGGGCTTGTGCTTCAGCTCCATCGTGTGTGAACTGTAACGGGGAACACCCATCTAGTTCCCGAGACTGCCCCCGTTTTGCAGAGGAACGAGCGATCCAGGACATACGGGTGCAAGAGAAGGTGTCCTTCTTGGAAGCCCGGAAGCTCCTGCGACTCCGCCAACCCTCTGCCCCGAGGTCCGGTACCTATAGCTCAGTTGCAGCTAAACCGGTACCGCGTCGGGAAATCGCAACACAGACCGGCGATATGAACGGGGCTACAATTGCGGAAAAGGTTATTTTAGCCCAAGCGCTGCCAAAGCCTTCGGCACCTACACCCAAGTTGGTATCAACATCTGCCAAATCCGCAAGCTTACAGAATAGTCCTGCACACTTGTCACCGAAAGCCTCGACCTCCCGAACTAAAGCTATTAAATTTACGACGTCTTCTGCCCCGGAAAAACAGTTTAAGACCAAGTATGTACGACAAGACTTTTTGAAAGAGAATGTGCAATCTATTACCAAGTCATCTAAAGGTAAGAAAAGTACACGCAACTCCACACGTGTATCCTCCTCTGAAGGGTCATCTGGGGAGGAGGGCGTGAATCGGCGACGGCCGTCTTCGCCGATCAGCACATCCAATCGGTTCGAACTACTTGGACCTAAAACTGCTCTTGAAAAAGGGACCTCCCTTGTGGAGGAGATGGACCAGGAGGATTCTGCCGCCACTGCCAGAGGGACAGTGCGGAAACGGCAGGATCGTGCTCCTGAAAATAGTACTAGCCCAACGCCTAAGAAGAACAAATTGAACCGACCAGCTAATCCCAATCTGCAGAAGCGTCTTTCGATTTGAAACTTATCCCATAATATACTCAATGGCTATCCTCCATTGGAACATACGCGGAATTCGACCACATCGACCAGAGCTTGACTTGTTGCTGCGCCAGCATGAACCCTTGGCTGTATGTTTACAAGAGACGAAGCTCCGTCCACAGGACACCGTTACCATCAGGCAGTACTCCTCCGTACGATGTGATTTATCCCCGGAGGACGGTGTCCCGGCACATGGGGGCACTATGATGCTTATTCGAGATGATATTTTTGCCAACTCCGTACCCATACAATCTGCAATCCAGTCCGTTGCTATCAGCATAAAGCTACCCTCCGCTTCATTCACCATTTGCAGTATCTATTTGCCTCCATCTGCGGACCTCTCGCACAGCGACTTAGAACACCTCATTTCGCAGTTGCCACCACCCTTTTTATTGGTAGGCGACGTGAATGAACATCACCCTCTTTGGGGCTCTCCTCGGGCTTGTGCGAGAGGTACGCTACTTAAAGACTTCTTGGATAGTCAGAATCTTGCTCTCTTGAACACCGGAGAGCCCACCTTTCTATCTGACGCATTTCATAGTTTTTCACACATTGACATTGCAATTTGTTCCCCTCAGCTGGCAGTCACCTTATGCTGGAATATCATCTCGGATTTGCATTCTAGTGACCACTTTCCTTGTCGTATTAGTGTCTTGACACCCGTTGTATGTTCCACCCGTTTACCTAGTTGGCGCCTAGACCACGCCAGCTGGGAACTGTACTCCCACTTGGCTGAATTTAGCTACGAAGAGCACGACTCTGTGAACCACTTGGTCGAACATCTTACAGAGACCATTCTTTCTGCTTCTGAGCAATCCATTCCGCGTTCGACTGGCTACAGCCGTCGATTTCCGGTACCTTGGTGGACCGCTGACTGTCGGGATGCTATTCGCGCTCGCAGACGAGCTCTACGGGTTTTCCAGCGTTATCCCACACTGGATAACCTGATATACTATAAACGGATGCGTGCACATTCTAGGCGGGTTATTAAGGATAGCAAAAAGATGTCATGGAATAAATTCGTGTGTTCCTTTAATCGACATACACCTTCCTCTGTCGTATGGGATAAGTTAAGACGTGTGGCTGGGAAACCGAACCATATGCCCATCGCCGGTCTCAAAACACCTACCGGAGCTGCTGTTGATACATTTGACGTGGCGAATACTTTAGGCAGTGCTTTCGCTGAGGTGTCTAGCTCAGGCAACTATTCCCCTGAGTTTCTTACAGTTAAGAACCAGGTGGAATCTCAAGAATTCTCGTTTCTTTCTGGCAACCTTGAGGATTATAATCGCCTTTTCACCCTGGCAGAGCTAGACAATGCACTCTCCTCTTCACGACACTCAGCACCAGGCCCAGATGGTATCCACGTCCAAATGTTGCAACATCTCTCTCCTGATGGCAAAGATTTCCTACTCGAGGTCTATAATCGTGTCTGGGTTGATGGCATTTTTCCAGACAAGTGGCGGGAGGCCACCATCATACCCATTCTTAAACCTGGAAAGGACCGCCATCTTCCTTCCAGTTACCGTCCTATTTCCCTCACCAGTTGCGTTTGCAAGGTGATGGAACGCATGATCAATGGACGGTTGGTGTGGTGGCTGGAATCCCACAATCTTCTGACGAACATCCAGTGTGGCTTTCGACGACGACGTTCAACTGCTGACCACCTTGTCTCTCTGTCAACTCAGATTATGGACGGGTTTCTTAAGAACAGCCCCACAGTTGGGATATTTTTTGACCTCGAGAAGGCCTACGACACGTGTTGGCGGGCGGGAATATTGCGTTCTCTGCACAACTGGAACATACGTGGACGCCTACCGTTGGTCATTCAGGAGTTTATGCGGGACCGCGTTTTTCGAGTGAGGGTGGGTTCGGTTTTTTCTAACCATTTTATTCAAGAGAACGGAGTGCCGCAGGGCTCGGTACTCAGCGTGACTCTATTTGCTATTGCGATAAATTCCATATCACTATGTGTGCCTCAAGGTGTCTCTTCCTGTTTATTCGTGGACGACTTTGCCATCTTCTGTACTTCTCAGCGTACACCGTTTTTGGAACGCCGTCTCCAGCGGTGTTTGGACAATCTCTATGCATGGAGCTCGAAACACGGTTTTCGTTTCTCCGCTGAGAAGACAGTCTGCGTTAACTTCTGGCGCCGTAAGTGGCATATGCCGCCGTCTCTTCGACTCGGGCCAGATTTACTTCCTTTCGCAGACGAGGCGAGATTCCTTGGTTTGATCTTCGATCGGAAACTTTGTTGGGCACCACAAATAGCACAGCTTAGAGCACAATGTGACCGTTCTCTAAATCTTTTACGGATACTAAGTGGCAAGTCTTGGGGTGCGGATCGGACGACATTGCTCCGTCTTTATCGTGCTGTGATTCGTTCGAAGTTGGACTATGGCAGCATTGTGTATTCTTCAGCTCGACCTTCAGTGCTCAGAAGGTTAGACACAGTCCATAACCAGGGCATCCGTGTGGCCGTTGGAGCTTTTCCAACGAGCCCAGTTGTTAGCCTCTACGCCGAATCGGGAGAACCTGCTCTGCGTTGTCGGCGTGATGTCCTGCTTGCTAATTATGGCTGTGGGCTGAAGTGTATGCCTGGGCATCCAACTTATCACGCGTTTTTCTCCCCTGAGCTGCACGAGCGATACTGCCTCCGCTCTCTGAGCCCCAGGCCAGCAGGTTTTCGTTTCCGTGAGCTTCTACGCCAGCACCATGTTGACATTCCTCGGCTGTTATCCAAGGGAGAGAATATACACCCCCCTTGGTTACGCGCTACCTCCCATGTCGATCTCGGGATGACGCTCTACGGGAAATCTGTTACGCCTCTTGATAGTATTCGTCGTTGCTTTTTAGAATTTTTATCCAAATACAGTGGCCGTATTTGTATTTACACCGATGGTAGTAAGAGCCCCGACGGTGTTGGATGTGCCTTTGTAACTGGCACCGCAACTTCTACTTACGGTTTGCCTAGTTGCACATCTATATATTCTGCCGAGCTATATGCTATTTATCAAGCCCTTCTGTATATTCGACGTCGAAAATTAGGTGACTGCCTTATTCTTAGTGATTCCCTTAGTGCCCTTCAGAGCATTCGTGAGCTGTACAATTACCATCCTTTGGTGCAGCGCATCCAGGACGTTCTCCACATTTTGCACGCTTCTGGTTTTAATGTGGAGTGCGCATGGATTCCTGGACACGTTGGCTTGCCAGGGAATGACACGGCGGATTTGGCAGCGAAATCGGCAGTCACAGCGCCCAGTGTTACGATTACCCATTCAAAAGCAGAAGATTTTAGAGTGGCTGTACGGAGAGCCGTTTTTTCGACTTGGCATGCGGAGTGGTCGGCTCTCCGTGGTAATAAGCTGCGAGAGGTGAAGGACCTCCCTGTCAACTGGGTAACCTCCTCTCGTTTATTCCGCCGGGAGGAGGTAGTACTAGCTCGGCTAAGAATTGGCCACTGTATTTTTACTCACAGTTAACTTTTTAAACGTGAACCTGCTCCTGTCTGTGCGCCTGTGGGGAGGCACAGACAGTTCGTCATGTGTTGCTGGAGTGTGGTCACCTGGCACACATTCGGTCATCTATGGGCATGCCGGCCTCTCTTGCTGAGGTCCTGGCAGATGACCCAAGAGCAGTGGACAGGGTTTTTAAATTTTTAGCAAAACTTTCTTTTACCTTGACGTTTTAGTGTGATAGCGGTTTTTTAAACTCTTTTGGTTTTAATGTGTTGATTTTAGATGGAGTTTTATATCCAGCTCTGGTTAGAGGGCTGGACGTTTCTGTTACTTCCGTTTCAACTGTGTTAGCTCTTTTATTTGTGTTTACTTTTTTGTTTGGTATTTTCTTACTGGCTATTGCCAAGTTTTAATCATAAGGGCGCTTATGACCTCGGCAGTTGAGCGCCCTTAAACACCATCATCATCATCATCATCATCATCATCATCATCTCTGTGGGCAACCTCAGAGTGGTGAGGGAGTCAGTAGGTCAAAATGCCCACCCACGTGTAGGCCGGGCGTGGAGACCCGTGTCGGTGAAAAGGAATATCCTGGTTGGTTGAGGGTTGCGTACCTGAGCCTGGGCTTCTGTCTTTCAGTAACTGGGGAGGGTGCGCAGCCTAATACACCGCTTTGGTTTCTGATTTGCCTAAACGTGAGGCTAGGGACTAACCCACCCCTAGTCAATCGGCCAGGACTAGGTATTACACCGAACTCCAGGGTGAGTGGGACGGCGAGCCCGCTATATCCCCTGTGTAGCCCTGTCACCCCAGTGGGGTGACCCCTCGTTGGGCTCCGTGGTGGGTGGGGAGCACTGGGGGATGAATTTATACAATTTTTTTTTTATGGCACCAAAACTTAAACCCCTGATTTCAAATAAAGACGTTGGAAAGGAAGTAGTCGAGTCATGTGGTCCTCGCTACTTGGTTATTCATAGGACAGAGGAAGGTAAGAAGTTCCTTACGGTGAGCCCTTTTACTATCCAAAAGGGTCTCAATGCCATTGCTGGTCCTGTTAAATCCTGCGTTCGAGCTCGCAATGGTACACTTCTTGTCGAAGCCAACTCCGCCTCGCAAGCTGCAAGGATACTCAAAGCCACCATGTTAGCCAGCTATCCAGTGAAGGTCGAGGTGCACAAGTCGCTGAACTCCTCCCGCGGTGTAGTAACAACCCGCGCGTTGGACGGTTTGTCCATTGAGGAGATCCAAGAAAATCTTGCGACTCAGGGTGTCTCAGCTGTTTATCGGGTACAACGTAAGATCAACGGTGAATTCCTGCCTACTCGTACCCTGTTTCTTACTTTTGATCGGGTTGATCTGCCTCAAAAGATTAGAGCAGGGTATGAAGCCATCGAAGTTAGGCCTTATATACCCAATCCGCTGAGGTGCTTTAAATGCCAACGTTTTGGTCACACTAGTGAGTTGTGTACCGGCAAGTCCACCTGCGTCCACTGCGGTGACACCTCCCACGATGGGGCTTGTGCTTCAGCTCCATCGTGTGTGAACTGTAACGGGGAACACCCATCTAGTTCCCGAGACTGCCCCCGTTTTGCAGAGGAACGAGCGATCCAGGACATACGGGTGCAAGAGAAGGTGTCCTTCTTGGAAGCCCGGAAGCTCCTGCGACTCCGCCAACCCTCTGCCCCGAGGTCCGGTACCTATAGCTCAGTTGCAGCTAAACCGGTACCGCGTCGGGAAATCGCAACACAGACCGGCGATATGAACGGGGCTACAATTGCGGAAAAGGTTATTTTAGCCCAAGCGCTGCCAAAGCCTTCGGCACCTACACCCAAGTTGGTATCAACATCTGCCAAATCCGCAAGCTTACAGAATAGTCCTGCACACTTGTCACCGAAAGCCTCGACCTCCCGAACTAAAGCTATTAAATTTACGACGTCTTCTGCCCCGGAAAAACAGTTTAAGACCAAGTATGTACGACAAGACTTTTTGAAAGAGAATGTGCAATCTATTACCAAGTCATCTAAAGGTAAGAAAAGTACACGCAACTCCACACGTGTATCCTCCTCTGAAGGGTCATCTGGGGAGGAGGGCGTGAATCGGCGACGGCCGTCTTCGCCGATCAGCACATCCAATCGGTTCGAACTACTTGGACCTAAAACTGCTCTTGAAAAAGGGACCTCCCTTGTGGAGGAGATGGACCAGGAGGATTCTGCCGCCACTGCCAGAGGGACAGTGCGGAAACGGCAGGATCGTGCTCCTGAAAATAGTACTAGCCCAACGCCTAAGAAGAACAAATTGAACCGACCAGCTAATCCCAATCTGCAGAAGCGTCTTTCGATTTGAAACTTATCCCATAATATACTCAATGGCTATCCTCCATTGGAACATACGCGGAATTCGACCACATCGACCAGAGCTTGACTTGTTGCTGCGCCAGCATGAACCCTTGGCTGTATGTTTACAAGAGACGAAGCTCCGTCCACAGGACACCGTTACCATCAGGCAGTACTCCTCCGTACGATGTGATTTATCCCCGGAGGACGGTGTCCCGGCACATGGGGGCACTATGATGCTTATTCGAGATGATATTTTTGCCAACTCCGTACCCATACAATCTGCAATCCAGTCCGTTGCTATCAGCATAAAGCTACCCTCCGCTTCATTCACCATTTGCAGTATCTATTTGCCTCCATCTGCGGACCTCTCGCACAGCGACTTAGAACACCTCATTTCGCAGTTGCCACCACCCTTTTTATTGGTAGGCGACGTGAATGCCCATCACCCTCTTTGGGGCTCTCCTCGGGCTTGTGCGAGAGGTACGCTACTTAAAGACTTCTTGGATAGTCAGAATCTTGCTCTCTTGAACACCGGAGAGCCCACCTTTCTATCTGACGCATTTCATAGTTTTTCACACATTGACATTGCAATTTGTTCCCCTCAGCTGGCAGTCACCTTATGCTGGAATATCATCTCGGATTTGCATTCTAGTGACCACTTTCCTTGTCGTATTAGTGTCTTGACACCCGTTGTATGTTCCACCCGTTTACCTAGTTGGCGCCTAGACCACGCCAGCTGGGAACTGTACTCCCACTTGGCTGAATTTAGCTACGAAGAGCACGACTCTGTGAACCACTTGGTCGAACATCTTACAGAGACCATTCTTTCTGCTTCTGAGCAATCCATTCCGCGTTCGACTGGCTACAGCCGTCGATTTCCGGTACCTTGGTGGACCGCTGACTGTCGGGATGCTATTCGCGCTCGCAGACGAGCTCTACGGGTTTTCCAGCGTTATCCCACACTGGATAACCTGATATACTATAAACGGATGCGTGCACATTCTAGGCGGGTTATTAAGGATAGCAAAAAGATGTCATGGAATAAATTCGTGTGTTCCTTTAATCGACATACACCTTCCTCTGTCGTATGGGATAAGTTAAGACGTGTGGCTGGGAAACCGAACCATATGCCCATCGCCGGTCTCAAAACACCTACCGGAGCTGTTGTTGATACATTTGACGTGGCGAATACTTTAGGCAGTGCTTTCGCTCAGGTGTCTAGCTCAGGCAACTATTCCCCTGAGTTTCTTACAGTTAAGAACCAGGTGGAATCTCAAGAATTCTCGTTTCTTTCTGGCAACCTTGAGGATTATAATCGCCTTTTCACCCTGGCAGAGCTAGACAATGCACTCTCCTCTTCACGACACTCAACACCAGGTCCAGATGGTATCCACGTCCAAATGTTGCAACATCTCTCTCCTGATGGCAAAGATTTCCTACTCGAGGTCTATAATCGTGTCTGGGTTGATGGCATTTTTCCAGACAAGTGGCGGGAGGCCACCATCATACCCATTCTTAAACCTGGAAAGGACCGCCATCTTCCTTCCAGTTACCGTCCTATTTCCCTCACCAGTTGCGTTTGCAAGGTGATGGAACGCATGATCAATGGACGGTTGGTGTGGTGGCTGGAATCCCACAATCTTCTGACGAACATCCAGTGTGGCTTTCGACGACGACGTTCAACTGCTGACCACCTTGTCTCTCTGTCAACTCAGATTATGGACGGGTTTCTTAAGAACAGCCCCACAGTTGGGATATTTTTTGACCTCGAGAAGGCCTACGACACGTGTTGGCGGGCGGGAATATTGCGTTCTCTGCACAACTGGAACATACGTGGACGCCTACCGTTGGTCATTCAGGAGTTTATGCGGGACCGCGTTTTTCGAGTGAGGGTGGGTTCGGTTTTTTCTAACCATTTTATTCAAGAGAACGGAGTGCCGCAGTACTTTTTTGTTTGGTATTTTCTTACTGGCTATTGCCAAGTTTTAATCATAAGGGCGCTTATGACCTCGGCAGTTGAGCGCCCTTAAACACCATCATCATCATCATCATCATCGCAGCGGCCGGGCGGTAGGCCAAGGTTCCTTGTGAGCTGTCGTGCCACGGAGTTATTATATTCGTTATTACACCAACATCTATAAGCCTCAGCAACATATATAATTGGCACTATGGGTAGTAATTGGTGCAGTATTTATTGATTATATCGTAATTAATTTTATATCAATATTGATAAGAAACTGCGCAAATGTATCTTGTGAGGCTGTTGCAGTCCCCATAATCAGAAAATGTGGCAGAGGACTGGAATGTTTCCTTCCTAACTTGCTTTCCCAATTGCCATTTCATTTCACATATCGCTTTTAGTGCGCCATGTAGAAGAACTGTAGTTAAGTACTAACAATATAGTAAACTTATTTCACACGAGCTCAATATGTAAAACAAAATCTGATTTGTTCCAGTCACAAGAGTTTCTCTACCTTTTCTGCAAAAAAAAAATGTCCTTACAAAAGATTATTATTTAATCTATATGCTCTAATTGATACAAACATTAGCAGAAATGATCTTATTACTTGCTTCATTGTAATTAGAAGATAAATAAGGCAATGCACTAGACTAAACCGATAGACAAATCAGTTAAAAGCTGGTTCCTATGAGAAATAATTAAAATCCGGCTCTCTCTGTATGGCTAACAGTAAAATAAAAGATATACGAAACAAAAGACGACTTCCCGTTTGAGAAAATGTATTTCAGAATTAAAACCAATAAAAGGGAATATCTCGTGAATGCTTAATTCCACAAAGATGTATACGATAAAGATTGTGTGTATTAACGAGATTTACGTATCTTGCGTTGTTTTTGCCTGTCTATTATGGTTTACCAGTTATACAAAAGTCATCCTGAACGAAGAGGTCTTCGTAGGCCATTCCCAGAAAATTCAAGATATTCATTTCATTTGTACTGAAAATATCTTAACCGTATAGTGTTTTAATCAAAATCGTTAGAGCCATTTTTGAGAAAATCAAAGCTTTCGAAAAATGTTCCATGTAAAAGAAGTTGGGGTGGGGGTATTTTCCTGAAAATCAATTTTCGCATCCTTGGAAGATGCTTAAGTTAAATACCATGTTTGATATTTAACGGAATTTTCATTTCTGACCTATCTGCACCCGCCACACACACACACACACACGCACACATATACATAGAACTTCTTCTAATTTTTTTATTCAGGGGCCTCAAAACATATGCTTCTGCTAAAATTTCAGTGTCGGTTTTTTGATGGAATACTGTACCTCCTATGCCTACTACGTACATTGAACATATGTGGGCTAAAAAGCAATACCAACACGACCATTTTTGAAACTTTCGTAGATTTTAATTACTATCGAAATGGAACGGTCTATTCCTCAAAACCAAAATATTTCTGATTAGTGTTGCCACTGCTTGTTGGAAAACTTCTAATAGTTTACGGATAGTCTTGCACGAAAAAGCTAGAAACTAGGTAGGTATAATGACTTTTATTTCCTGCAATTATATGTTCTTATCTCAAGGAAAATCCAAGGTCCATAACTCTGCCAGAGATGTACCTGAACTGCTCAATTATGATCCTCTAATTGCTCATGAATATTACTGAAGTGTTTCATCTGAGCCTGTTTAAGGTAATGATTAGCATGAACATAAGTCTATGTTTGATTCACCTGATTTTGATTCGGCGTCCAAAATAGGCAAAATAGATTACTAATTACCTTATAATAAGCAATGCTGTAGTAAATTTAAATTTAATCTTAAAGGCTGTTCTGAATTAATAATAATAATAATAATAATAATAATAATAATAATAATAATAATGACGATGAAGCTGAAAGGATGTGTCACCTATGTTATGCTTTATCCTTAACAAGGAATGCTAATATGTTATTTTTAATTTTCTTTCATTACCACAATAAAAATTAATTAAAAGAGATACTCTGTATTCAGTATTAAAATAAGCATGAGGATTCATTTTAAAGTAATATATCTGTAAAATTTGGAAAATCTATAGCATATAAAATTTCTTATTGAAATTGGCACCAGTTATTATACACAATGATAAGGATATTTTTGGTATATATCAAAATTCTAGCTCACTTGGTTACTTAATAAGATTTCTTTTCTAAACTTGTTGTTCTAATGAGAGTAAGCCACTTGATGCAGTTTTATAAATATTGACACAAAAATAAAGTTTAACTGTAAATAAATTAACAAATATATCTGTCATATCATACTTCTTTATACTAAGCCTAATTATTCTAGAAAACAATTTAGATTTGTTACTCTCCAAAACTCTTGATTTTTCAAGTTTGAAAATTTATTTCTCAAAATGGAGTATTATTTCGAAAAAAATATTTGGTTATTTTCATGAATGTGCTTTTGAGAGGTAATATAATATTTTTAAACAAATTAGTAAAAAAACTGCATTCTGTGCACAATTTTAAGTAAATGTGGGAAAACAAGTTTTAAATTTGGAAGTGCCTGTTAATAAATATGCGACTGAACATTTATATTTTCAGTTAATTGGTTGTTAAATTACGCCAAGGGTGAAAATCGATATGTGTTATTTTATTATGAAAAAAATTAAAATCTTCACAGTTTTCGGGCAGATTTCACAGATGCATCACTTCAAACCTAATACCTCAGTGACAAATAATATTTCTTTGTTTGTGTGTGTGTCGGGGAGGGGGTATCATAGCTCAAAAAAGAAAGTCCGTTAAATGTCAAACTTGATATTTCAATTTATTATCTTCCAAGGATTTCAAGAAAATCCCCCATTCCATCTACCCTCTACATGGAAATTTCTTTTGAAAATACTTTTATTTCTAAAAATGGCTGGAAATATTTTTGGTTAAAATACCATATATAAAAGGTATATGTATATGTATTTACATGGCATATAAACTAGATATCTATATATATTACGTTTTCTGCGTATAACATCTTAAGACCTCTTCAGTCTGGATGAATTTTGAGTAACTGGTAAACCAAAAGACAGAAAAATAAACTTACTACTTAAAAATTATAGGTCTCGTTAAAAACATAAGTTATGACATATTCATCTTTTATAGGGTTAACCGTTTCCGAGATATTCCTTGTTATTGGTTTCAATTTTAAGCTACTTAAACGTTTCTCAAACGCGCAGTCCTCTTTCGTTTCATATCTCTTTTGTTTTACTCCTAGCAATGCAATAAGAAGCGTATTTTAATTGTTTGCAATACGACAAGGTTTTAAAGGATTTGACTATCGTTTTAGTCTAGTGCGTTCCCTCATTGCCCCTCTCCTCACAACGAAGCAAGTAACAAGAAAACTTCTGTTAATGTTTTTCTGGATTAGTATAGTATAGAAAATAATGATAATCGGTTGTAAGTATAGTTTTTTTGTAGAACATGTAGAGAAAGCCATATGAATTGCTCACATAAAATATTTAATGTATTTTTTATGAGCTAAAGTTGCGGCCTTGGATTTACGTGCTATACCACAGAATTTTGGTTTCTGAAGATGTTGCCCGCTGCGGCTGTATTGCTCACTTGGTTTCATTGCCTATAATCTTCAACGCTGATTTTGGAGTCCTGGGAATTGTATATCACAACGACATTCACTTATGTACCTAAAGAATATCACTGGAAAATACATTCACATTGATCATAAAAGAATTTTATTACCAATTTCTTGATCTTGGAGTTAATATTGAGAGGTTTTTCAAGTTAGTACGATTTTTATATGGCATAACAGGTGAATTGTTAGATATATTTTATAAATTAATTCAAATTAACTGAAAATATAAGATTTTCAGCAACATTGAGAAGTATTACGGATTGGGAGACAAGCCCAGAGCATAAGCGTATGCCATGTTTTAGAGCTTAGAAAATGGGTCCTGATGGGCAGAGCGAATGAGGGATGGCGAAAGAAAATTTTGTTAGGCTTTCAAATCAGCTCTGGTGGATTTAATGTCCTCTGTAGCAAATTGCCGATAACGTTCCACTTGCAGACTCGAATAGTTTCTAAACGATTTGATGAATAGTTCAGAAGAGTGGAGCGCAAACGTACAGCTGTCCACAACAGATTACCTGATTCGTTTCTCTAACTCATTCAGCCGCTCTGACCATAGTCAGTGGAACCAACATGCTCTGTGCACTAACTCGTTTACGGTGACAGAAATGGCACACATTGCGTTGCTGAACACGCACCAGTTCGTTCCGATAAAGTTTAGCATAATTCTAGAGAGTAACTACTACCATTCAGCGAGTCCTCACAGTTCTTGCATGAGTCATAATAAAAGTATTGGTCATTCTGGATCAAATACTACTAAAATGGTTTGAGAGGGCTGTCGAGACAACAGTAGGAGCAAAAGTGTTATACGCTAGGAAATATGCTGGTATGAGGCATAAGAAAGAAAAAAAGTAGATCCCAGATACAGAGATTTTAGGGCTACACAGAGCAGCGCCAAATGGGGTAGTAATGGTAGAATTAGGAAGACCAGTGCAGTGGTCCTAGAATGGACCCTGAAATATTGGTATAGCTGTATAAAGAGCGAAGATAAGAATCTATATAATTATGTGTGGGAAACAGCTCAAGATAATTAAGAGCGAGAAGAACGGCTGCTGGCAGTTAGAGGAAATCTTGACGAAAATAGAGATGGGGGACATATGAAGGAAGGGATCTGAAAATGAGAAACTTCTGGAAGTCAGTGAGAAAAAGGATAGAAGACATAGGTAAACAGGAAATTTGGGGTGAACTAGAAAATAAAAGGTTTACACAGCAAAATAAAGAATGAATGGTCACGAGAGGGGTAATAAATAAGAGAGCTAAGGAATAGTATAGGTGAGAACAGGAGCAATACTATTGAAATGGGTGAAGGGCAATAAACTAAAACGTTATATTTTATGCGGGGAGAGAAACAATATTGTTCACAGAATGCAAAGAGGTAAGAAATTGGAGTAAAGAAATTTGGGAACACAAATGCAATGGTATGCCCAGAGAG
This sequence comes from Hymenopus coronatus, assembly GCA_030762935.1. Lineage (NCBI taxonomy): Eukaryota > Metazoa > Arthropoda > Insecta > Mantodea > Hymenopodidae > Hymenopus > Hymenopus coronatus. Next base: position 274,080,573 of record CM060900.1, on the reverse strand, counting down.
AAAGAGAGAGAGAGAGATTGAGAGACAGAGAGAGAGAGGGGGGGGAGAACGAGAGCGCGAATGTCAAGGCAAAGAGAGGAATTACAGAAATAGACCAATATTTGTGAAAGGTAAAAGAAAAATGGATAAGATAAGACAGAGAGAGAGAGAGAGAGAGAGAGATATATATATATACAGAGATTGGGACGGAATAGGTAGCACAAACCAAAGGGCTACATTCGCTAACAGCCAGGGATCTATGGGGATTTAGTGCCTAAGTGATAATCATGTATATTTGGATACGCGAATTGGTTGAAGTAACAGGACATGATTTTGTAAAAAATTCTAAATCTTACCTAAGTGCAATAAATATTGTTGTTATTACAATTGTTATCATTATTATTAATATTATTATTATTATTATTACTCAATGTCACATTATTGTATGCTACAGTAGTGGTATTAATTCTGGACACCTTTGCCCTTAAATTAACATTCAAATTGACAGTACATTTAACTCTCATTCAGGATCATTCGTATTTAATTAATTCTTGGCAGGAAATACTAATATAATATAGCATTGAAGCTTTTATCAAACATTTAAGCTAATTTGTCCCTCAATGGTTTACTTTGTCCCAACTTTGGAAAATAGATTATTTTATAAATATTCCACACAGTTTTTATTTTATATTGTGAACAAAGTGAAAACTGGAATTATTGCTGTAATATATTGCTCAAAAATTGAACAAAACTCTTAATTTTGGGATAACAACACCTCACCATCGTTAACACCATTATCTTAAATACTCCAGAATTCCCCAGTTTTGAGACCCTCTACTTTACGAGAATAACAAATCATTGTTTCAAATTGGACCCTTATCGGGTAAAAATATAATCTCCCTTCATATATTGTATAACCCTCATAATATACTAGAGGGCTCAAAATCGGGGAAATATTGTAGTTTTTAGATTATGGTGTTCATGTTATTGAGGTTTCATAATCTTAAAGTTATTAGATTTCAAGCTTTTGAACTGTATATAATGCGAGAGAAATAATTTCAATTTTTACGCTAAACAGAATATACAATAAATTACAGATGTACATATTTATTAAGTCATGTCTTTTCTAAAATTGGGAGAAAGTAACTCAATAAGAGCCAATTAGCTCCTATTTATCGTAATAGGTTCAACGGTGTATTATGCTGATACTTAGTGGGATATAATGATACTGAATGAGAATTTAAGATTAATTTAATTAGAAAGTGTTTAGAGTTAATGCCACTGCTGTGTGCCAGATGGTTCACCAAACGATAATTCAGAGACTTCTTATAACTCGAATGACAAGTGAATTAGTTTCACGTTCCTCCAACCACATTTTTTTTAATTAATTGCACAATCATCTAGAACCGAGCGAGATGGCTCAAGGGGTTTTGTCTTGTAGTTTTCGGGTTCGCTTCCCATGGCCGATATATCTGATCCATGGGTTCTTTTTCGGGAAGTTCTGCGGGTCGCCAGGTAAATACTGGGTAGGTTTCTATCATCACCCAAATTTTCTGTCCCTCCATGTCGTTTCCATTGTCGTTTCATTCATCTCATTGGCTTCTTTAAGGGTTGGAAGTGTCGGCGATAGTGCTCGGTGTGGCGTGGCAGGGAAAAAGATGCTCAAAGTTTCTATCTCTGTCCCCCTACGCCGGCTGGTTGCCGGGATGAGGACGGTTCCTGACGGGGGCGTTGGTCCCCATATGAGGCGAGGACCCCAGTCTGCCTAACGAGGTGCTTTAATCTGGAAGCTGTAATGAAAATGTTGCACCTGGTTCCGGCCGCCAGGTGTATGCTCTCACTCATTCCTTCCTCCCGGGGTCCTCCTCGTGGAATATAGCTACAGTAACGTCAGGTCCGGTGCCGAGTCCCCTCCGACCGTATCCTATCCTATGTTCTAGTCGTTCTTATGGCGAATCATCATATTCATTCCTTAAACACACTATAATCTCGTATCGCCGTATGGTATTCCCAATAATGGATGTCTTGTTCACTCTGTCGGCTTACAGACTGTGCCTGTCGAAGACGCGTCGACGCAAACTGACTTGTGCGCAGCCTGTGCTCCTTTACCTGCTCGATCATCTGCATCCCCGTGTACGCCGTCTGATGCACAGCAACAAGCTCAACCGTCTGTTAATCCATGAGTTCCCAGTTCGTCCTTCGCAGGAGACCGTTTCCGCCAACGTAGTATACAGACGAGCCGAACGTCGACATCACGCTCTCGTTCCGCGAACCGAAGGGCTTCTTTGGACTCCCGACCAACGGTGGAGTGTGAGAACGACAGAGGTTTTACTATAGTTGCTTCCAAATCCGTTAAGGTGAGAAAGAGCACCGCCTTAATTTCTATTTCACCGTGGTTATAATCCAGTGGAATGTCAGTGGGATCAGGGCCCGTCTTGCGGAGCTTCAATATATAATCCACCACTGCTCACCCTCAATCCTTTCTCTCCAGGAAACCAACTAACATCCTCATCAAACCCTTCTTCTTCGTCATGTTCAATAATTCAGACAAGACTTTGTTGGTGGCCTGCGTGCTTGCAACTGTGTTGTTACTCTCATGGTGCCTACCATCCTTGCCTCAAGTATTAATCTCAACACCCCGCTACAAGCGGTAGCTGTGCATGTGACATTCCCTTCCATCTCCTTTTCTGTTTGCAATGTCTATTTACCACCGCACGATGTGATTATAGACACTGAGCTTCGGATATTGTTGGCAAAAATTTCCTTGTTGCTGATCTTTGTAGGCGATGTCAATGCGAGCAATGCTCTTTGGGGTTCTTCTGCTAACGATGCTCGGCCCCCCAGGGGCCTACTACGGTAGGTACGGGTTAGGCGCACCCGGGGTCCCGAGCCACCTTGACTCCCTCTGTGGGCAACCTCAGAGTGGTGAGGGAGTCAGTAGGTGAAAATGCCCACCCACGTGTAGGCCGTGCGTGGAGACCCGTGTCGGTGAAGAGGAATATCCTGGTTGGTTGAGGGTTGCGTACCTGAGCCTGGGCTTCTGTCTTTCAGTAACTGGGGAGGGTGCGCAACCTAATACACCGCTTTGGTTTCTGATTTGCCTAAACGGGAGGCTAGGGACTAACCCACCCCTAGTCAATCGGCCAGGACTAGGTATTACACCGAACTCCAGGGTGAGTGGGACGGCGAGCCCGCTATATCCCCTGTGTAGCCCTGTCACCCCAGTGGGGTGACCCCTCGTTGGGCTCCGTGGTGGGTGGGGAGCACTGGGGGATGAATTTATACCATTTTTTTATGGCACCAAAACCAAAACCCCTTATTTTAAATGCAAACGTTGGAAAGGAAGTAGTCGAGTCATGTGGTCCTCGCTACTTGGTTATTCATAGGACAGAGGAAGGTAAGAAGTTCCTTACGGTGAGCCCTTTTACTATCCAAAAGGGTCTCGATGCCATTGCTGGTCCGGTCAAATCTTGCGTTCGAGCTCGTAACGGTACACTTCTTGTCGAAGCCAACTCCGCCTCGCAAGCTGCAAGGATACTTAAAGCCACCACGTTAGCCAGCTATCCAGTGAAGGTCGAGGTGCACAAGTCGCTGAACTCCTCCCGCGGTGTAGTAACAACACGCGCGTTGGACGGTTTGTCCATTGAGGAGATCCAAGAAAATCTTGCGACTCAGGGTGTCTCAGCTGTTTATCGGGTACAACGTAAGATCAACGGTGAATTCCTGCCTACTCGTACCCTGTTTCTTACTTTTGATCGGGTTGATCTGCCTCAAAAGATTAGAGCAGGGTATGAAGCCATCGAAGTTAGGCCTTATATACCCAATCCGCTGAGGTGCTTTAAATGCCAACGTTTTGGTCACACTAGTGAGTTGTGTACCGGCAAGTCCACCTGCGTCCACTGCGGTGACACCTCCCACGATGGGGCTTGTGCTTCAGCTCCATCGTGTGTGAACTGTAACGGTGAACACCCATCTAGTTCCCGAGACTGCCCCCGTTTTGCAGAGGAACGAGCGATCCAGGAGATACGGGTGAAAGAGAAGGTGTCCTTCTTGGAAGCCCGGAAGCTCCTGCGACTCCGCCAACCCTCTGCCCCGAGGTCCGGTACCTATAGCTCAGTTGCAGCTAAACCGGTACCGCGTCGGGAAATCGCAACACAGACCGGCGATATGAACGGGGCTACAATTGCGGAAAAGGTTATTTTAGCCCAAGCGCTGCCAAAGCCTTCGGCACCTACACCCAAGTTGGTATCAACATCTGCCAAATCCGCCAGCTTACAGAATAGTCCTGCACAGTTGTCACCGAAAGCCTCGACCTCCGGAACTAAAGCTATTAAATTCACGACGTCTTCTGCCCCAGAAAGACAGTTTAAGACCAAGTATGTACGACAAGACTTTTTGAAAGAAAATGTGCAATCTATTACCAAGTCATCTAAAGGTAAGAAAAGTTCACGCAACTCCACACGTGTATCCTCCTCTGAAGGGTCATCTGGGGAGGAGGGCGTGAATCGGCGACGGCCGTCTTCGCCGATCAGCACATCCAATCGGTTCGAACTACTTGGACCGAAAACTGCTCTTGAAAAAGGGACCTCCCTTGTGGAGGAGATGGACCAGGAGGATTCTGCCGCCACTGCCAGAGGGACAGTGCGGAAACGGCAGGATCGTGCTCCTGAAAATAGTACCAGCCCAACGCCTAAGAAGAACAAATTGAACCGACCAGCTAATCCCAATCTGCAGAAGCGTCTTTCGATTTGAAACTTATCCCATAATATACTCAATGGCTATCCTCCATTGGAACATACGCGGAATTCGACCACATCGACCAGAGCTTGACTTGTTGCTGCGCCAGCATGAACCCTTGGCTGTATGTTTACAAGAGACGAAGCTCCGTCCACAGGACACCGTTACCATCAGGCAGTACTCCTCCGTACGATGTGATTTATCCCCGGAGGACGGTGTCCCGGCACATGGGGGCACTATGATGCTTATTCGAGATGATATTTTTGCCAACTCCGTACCCATACAATCTGCAATCCAGTCCGTTGCAGTCAGCATTAAGCTACCCTCCGCTTCATTCACCATTTGCAGTATCTATTTGCCTCCATCTGCGGACCTCTCGCACAGCAACTTAGAACACCTCATTTCGCAGTTGCCACCACCCTTTTTATTGGTAGGCGACGTGAATGCCCATCACCCTCTTTGGGGCTCTCCTCGGGCTTGTGCGAGAGGTACGCTACTTAAAGATTTCTTGGATAATCAGAATCTTGCTCTCTTGAACACCGGAGAGCCCACCTTTCTATCTGACGCATTTCATAGTTTTTCACACATTGACATTGCAATTTGTTCCCCTCAGCTGGCAGTCACCTTATGCTGGAATATCATCTCGGATTTGCATTCTAGTGACCACTTTCCTTGTCGTATTAGTGTCTTGACACCCGTTGTATGTTCCACCCGTTTACCTAGTTGGCGCCTAGACCACGCCAGCTGGGAACTGTACTCCCACTTGGCTGAATTTAGCTACGAAGAGCACGACTCTGTGAACCACTTGGTCGAACATCTTACAGGCACCATTCTTTCTGCTGCTGAGCAATCCATTCCGCGTTCGACTGGCTACAGCCGTCGATTTCCGGTACCTTGGTGGACCGATGACTGTCGGGATGCTATTCGCGCTCGCAGACGAGCTCTACGGGTTTTCCAGCGTTTTCCTACACTGGATAACCTGATACACTATAAACGGATGCGTGCACATTCTAGGCGGGTTATTAAGGATAGCAAAAAGATGTCATGGAATAAATTCGTGGGTTCCTTTAATCGACATACACCTTCCTCTGTCGTATGGGATAAGTTAAGACGTGTGGCTGGGAAACCGAACCATATGCCCATCGCCGGTCTCAAAACACCTACCGGAGCTGTTGTTGATACATTTGACGTGGCGAATACTTTAGGCAGTGCTTTCGCTCAGGTGTCTAGCTCAGGCAACTATTCCCCTGAGTTTCTTACAGTTAAGAACCAGGTGGAATCTCAAGAATTCTCGTTTCTTTCTGGCAACCTTGAGGATTATAATCGCCTTTTCACCCTGGCAGAGCTAGACAATGCACTCTCCTCTTCACGACACTCAGCACCAGGTCCAGATGGTATCCACGTCCAAATGTTGCAACATCTCTCTCCTGATGGCAAAGATTTCCTACTCGAGGTCTATAATCGTGTCTGGGTTGATGGCATTTTTCCAGACAAGTGGCGGGAGGCCACCATCATACCCATTCTTAAACCTGGAAAGGACCGCCATCTTCCTTCCAGTTACCGTCCTATTTCCCTCACCAGTTGCGTTTGCAAGGTGATGGAACGCATGATAAATGGACGGTTGGTGTGGTGGCTGGAATCCCACAATCTTCTGACGAACATCCAGTGTGGCTTTCGACGACGACGTTCAACTGCTGACCACCTTGTCTCTCTGTCAACTCAGATTATGGACGGGTTTCTTAAGAACAGCCCCACAGTTGGGATATTTTTTGACCTCGAGAAGGCCTACGACACGTGTTGGCGGGCGGGAATATTGCGTTCTCTGCACAACTGGAACATACGTGGACGCCTACCGTCGGTCATTCAGGAGTTTATGCGGGACCGCGTTTTTCGAGTGAGGGTGGGTTCGGTTTTTTCTAACCATTTTAGTCAAGAGAACGGAGTGCCGCAGGGCTCGGTACTCAGCGTGACTCTATTTGCTATTGCGATAAATTCCATATCACTATGTGTGCCTCAAGGTGTCTCTTCCTGTTTATTCGTGGACGACTTTGCCATCTTCTGTACTTCTCAGCGTACACCGTTTTTGGAACGCCGTCTCCAGCGGTGTTTGGACAATCTCTATGCATGGAGCTCGAAACACGGTTTTCGTTTCTCCGCTGAGAAGACAGTCTGCGTTAACTTCTGGCGCCGTAAGTGGCATATGCCGCCGTCTCTTCGACTCGGGCCAGATTTACTTCCTTTCGCAGACGAGGCGAGATTCCTTGGTTTGATCTTCGATCGGAAACTTTGTTGGGCACCACAAATAGCACAGCTTAGAGCACGATGTGACCGTTCTCTAAATCTTTTACGGATACTAAGTGGCAAGTCTTGGGGTGCGGATCGGACGACATTGCTCCGTCTTTATCGTGCTGTGATTCGTTCGAAGTTGGACTATGGCAGCATTGTGTATTCTTCAGCTCGACCTTCAGTGCTCAGAAGGTTAGACACAGTCCATAACCAGGGCATCCGTGTGGCCGTTGGAGCTTTTCCAACGAGCCCAGTTGTTAGCCTCTACGCCGAATCGGGAGAACCTCCTCTGCGTTGTCGGCGTGATGTCCTGCTTGCTAACTATGGCTGTGGGCTGAAGTGTATGCCTGGGCATCCAACTTATCACGCGTTTTTCTCCCCTGAGCTGCACGAGCGATACTGCCTCCGCTCTCTGAGCCCCAGGCCAGCAGGTTTTCGTTTCCGTGAGCTTCTACGCCAGCACCATGTTGACATTCCTCGGCTGTTATCCAAGGGAGAGAGTATACACCCCCCTTGGTTACGCGCTACCTCCCATGTCGATCTCGGGATGACGCTCTACGGGAAATCTGTTACGCCTCTTGATAGTATTCGTCGTTGCTTTTTAGAATTTTTATCCAAATACAGTGGCCGTATTTGTATTTACACCGATGGTAGTAAGAGCCCCGACGGTGTTGGATGTGCCTTTGTAACTGGCACCGCAACTTCTACTTACGGTTTGCCTAGTTGCACATCTATATATTCTGCCGAGCTATATGCTATTTATCAAGCCCTTCTGTATATTCGACGTCGAAAATTAGGTGACTGCCTTATTCTTAGTGATTCCCTTAGTGCCCTTCAGAGCATTCGTGAGCTGTACAATTACCATCCTTTGGTGCAGCGCATCCAGGACGTTCTCCACATTTTGCACGCTTCTGGCTTTAATGTGGAGTGCGCATGGATTCCTGGACACGTTGGCTTGCCAGGGAATGACACGGCGGATTTGGCAGCGAAATCGGCAGTCACAGCGCCCAGTGTTACGATTACCCATTCAACAGCAGAAGATTTTAGAGTGGCTGTACGGAGAGCCGTTTTTTCGACTTGGCATGCGGAGTGGTCGGCTCTCCGTGGTAATAAGCTGCGAGAGGTGAAGGACCTCCCTGTCAACTGGGTAACCTCCTCTCGTTTATTCCGCCGGGAGGAGGTAGTACTAGCTCGGCTAAGAATTGGCCACTGTATTTTTACTCACAGTTACCTTTTTAAACGTGAACCTGCTCCTGTCTGTGCGCTCTGTGGGGAGGCACAGACAGTTCGTCATGTGTTGCTGGAGTGTGGTCACCTGGCACACATTCGGTCATCTATGGGCATGCCGGCCTCTCTTGCCGAGGTCCTGGCAGATGACCCAAGAGCAGTGGACAGGGTTTTTAAATTTTTAGCCAAACTTTCTTTTACCTTGAGGTTTTAGTGTGATAGCGGTTTTTTTAAACTCTTTTGGTTTTAATGTGTTGATTTTAGATGGAGTTTTATATCCAGCTCTGGTTAGAGGGCTGGACGTTTCTGTTACTTCCGTTTCAACTGTGTTAGCTCTTTTATTTGTGTTTACTTTTTTGTTTGGTATTTTCTTACTGGCTATTGCCAAGTTTTAATCGTAAGGGCGCTTATGACCTCGGCAGTTGAGCGCCCTTAAACACCATCATCATCATCATCATCAACGATGCTCGAGGTACCATATTCGCAGTCGTTTGCGATGCGACTGGTTTATTGCTCTTAAACTCCGGTGCACCCACATTTTTATGTTCCGCTTATGGCACATCCTCCGCCCTAGACGTAACTTTTTGTAGCCCTGCTTTACTCCCGTTTCTGGATTGGTCGATATTTTCCGATCTCCATGGCAGTGATCATTATTCCATTGTAATTAGTTTTTCGGGACAACATTCACCACCCACAAGGCTTCCCCGCTGGATTATCTCTAAGGCTGATTGGGCAATGCTTTTTTCTCTGCTCAAACTCTATTATGATCGCTGTTCTTCCATTGAAGACATTGTGGAGTATTTTACTGGCCTGGTGTTGCTCTCAGAGAATCCTCAGAGATCTTCTACCCTTGGGCGTATTCCTGTGCTGTGGTGGAACCAGGACTGCAGCTTGGCATTAAAGGCACGGAAACGGGCTCTTCGTCTTTTCCACCTGCACCCAAAGGCGGAGAACTTTGTTGCTTTTAAACGCGCCCGGGCCAAGGCGCGCTACGTCGTCCGTGACGCCAAGCGGAAATCGTGGAAATCTTACGTCTCCTCCCTTTCTCGCAGGAGCTCTACCCAGCGTGTATGGGCCTCAGTGCAAATATATGTCCGGCAAATATCCAGGACGGTAATCCTTGGCCTTTCTGTTCACGGCGCCACATTCACAAGCGAAGCGGATATTGCCGACATCCTAGCCACCACTTTCGCTGCCACAAGTGCAAGCGACAGTTACGATAACGCTTTCGTTCCCCTAAAGGAAGCTGAGAGCATTCGCCTTGATTTTACTAGTGATTGTAGTGAGCCATACAATGCACCCTTCACCCTTTCGGAACTCACTCATTCATTACATATTTCGAGGGACTCTTCTCCTGGACCCGATGATATTCACTGGCAAATGCTACTTCACCTCCCACCTGCAGTCGTTACGTTCCTCTTGAATCTCTATAACCGAATCTGGCGTGAACAGGTTTACCCACCTATGTGGCGAGAGAGTATTGCCATTCCTATACCCCGTGCTGGCAACGACCGGATCGTTCCATTATCTTACCGGTCAATTTGCCTCACGAGCGTTGTTTGCAAGACCTTAGAAATGATCAGCATTCGGTTTACCTGGTGGTTGGAGACGCACGTTGTGCTGTGTTCCGCGCAGTGCGGATTTCGCCGCAATCGTTTCAGCATCGACAACCTGGCACGTATGGAGGCTTATGTGTAGAATGCCTCCCTTCTGAAGCAGCATGTCATGGATTTCTTTTTTTGACCTCGAGAAGGCTTACGACACTACTTAGCGGTATATAATTCTTCGTAGTTTGCACAGTTCCGGGTTACGTGGCCATCTGACCCTATTTGTGTGCAACTTTCTCCAGCTCCGCCGCTTTGCTGTCCGTATTGGCAATACTCTCTCGCAGGAAAAGATTCAGGAGAACGGTATACCCCAGGTTCGGTTCTTAGTGATATGCATTTCGCTGTGGCCATCAACAGCATTACTACCGTCGTTCGTAGTGGGATCTCATCGTCATTGTATGTGGACGACTTTGCGCTATACCATCGCTGCTACAGCCCTGATTATCTCGAACGACAAATCCAGCTGGCCATAAACTCCCTCGCTGGTTGCGCGCTATGTAGTGGTTTTCGTTTTTCCTCTACGAAAACGCAATGCATTCACTTCCACTGTCTTCGTGGAGTACACCCTTCTCCTGACCTTCACTTGAACGGTGTGCCGCTGCCTTTCGTTCTGTCTTAGGTCTCCACCTGGACCGGGAACCTTCTTTGGTGCCGCACATCCGACACCTTCGCGCCTTCTTATGATAGATCGCTTCGGAACCTCAAACTGCTTTCTGGTGCGTCTTGGGGCGGTGATCGTTCCGTGATGCTGCGTTTATACCGTTCACTCGTTCGCTCCACACCAGATTACGGCTGTTTTATTTACGGCGCAGCGACCGCCTCTAAACTTCGCCTTCTAGACACTGTTCATCATACCGGTATACGTCTTGCTACAGGAGCCTTCCGCACTAGTCGTGTGGAATGCTTGTATGCCGATGCTGGTGAACCCCCTCAGGCAGTGCGTCACTCCTTTTTACTTAGTTCTTATGCTGCTAAGTTGTCTGCGGACCCTTGCCATCCTTGTTTTAACCCTATGTTACGCCCGGAGTATTCACACCGCTATCTGAGGAACACCACTTTTTCACGCCCCTGTGGTATTCGGTTTCGTGAGCTGCTCTCCGATAGAGGTGTCAGATTGCCTCTTGTGGAGCGCGCTTTTGTATATCTGGAACCTGCCTGGCAACTGAGGCGGCCCAGTTTTGTTCTGACCCTGTCGAACGTTGCGAAACTCTCGACCGCTCCGGAGGTATTTCGGCGCCAGTTTAACGCACTTCTGTGCAGTTACCAGGCCTATTCACCGGTATTCACTGACGGTTCCCAGCTGGGAGGAGCTACAGGTTGTGCCTTTTATTTCAGTGGGGAAACATAATTATCGCCTTGCGGACACTTGTTCGGTATTCACCGCTGAACTCCATGCTATATTTTACTTTCTGGATTTTATCTATCTTGTATCACCTGGTGGTTTTATTGTTTGCTGCGATTCCCTGAGTGCCCTACAGACTCTGTGGCAGTATACCACCTCTTCATCACTCGTTTTTCACATTCAATCTCGCATTTCCGAATTGATTGATTTCGGCTACCAGTTCGTCTTTACATGGGCTCTAGGTCATGTCGGTATTACAGGTAATGAGGTAGCGGATAGGTCTGCCAAGGCTGCCTGCTTCTTACAGGATTACTCGGAAGCGTCTGCGCCCGCATGGGATGTTTCACGTCACTTCCGTACGTCTCTTCTTTTAGCCTGGCAGCAATTTTGGTTAAATTTAGCAGGTACGCAGCTTCGCACCCTCAAAAACACGGTGCACCCATGGCTCATATCTTGCCAGCCGAACCGGCACCGTGAGGTTATCCTTTCGTGTCTGCGTATCGGTCACACGCGGCTAATTCATGGCTACCTTCTACGCGCTGAGCCAGCTCCTGTCAGACCTGGGATGTTCGTCTCTCTGTGGTACATGTGTTGCTTGATTGTGCGAAATTCCATCGCGAACGCAATCCATCGGTCTAAATACCGCTTTACGTGTCATTTTATGTGACGACGACAATTCCATCGATAAAGCACTTCAAATATGTTGCCTCTATTGACCTGTTTCATGCCTGTGTGAAGTTTTAGCCATTCTATCCTTTTTGCCCCTGTCTTTTAGCACATGAGACTACTTTTTGTGTATGTGTAGTTTTTAGCTTTTTTAACCTATATAGTCTTGTTTGGATCACATAGGCCTTTTTTTCGTGCGTGGCTGAGTAAGGGTTTTTAGCACTTTTTAACGTTTCACTCCGTAGTTTTCTTTTTAATGTGTTCTCCTTTTTATTAACTTCGGGCCCAAATGAGCTAGTTATTGACGACCCCTCAAACACCATTCACTCACTCTCCCTTACGCTATTTCTGTTGGTGGGGGACATGAATGCCCACCACCCCCTTTGGGGCTTCCTTCGGGCTTGTGCGAGAGGTTCCTTACTCGCGAATTCCTTGACGCAAATCATCTCTCTGTTTAATACAGGAGAGCCTACATTCCTTTCTGATGCATTCTATAGTGCTTCACATCTGGATATAGCGGTTTGTTCTCCACAGTTGGTAGTTGCCTTACAAAGGAGTGTTATCTCTGATTTGCATTCTAGCGACCACTATCCAATTCTTACTAGTCTCTTAACCCAATATGTATGTTCCACGCGTTTGTAAAGGTGGCGCTTCTACAAAGCCGACTGGAACCTTTATTCCAGCCTGGCCGATTTTAATTGCAGAAAGCACAAATCTGTGAACTTATTAGTAGATCACCTCACAGAGACCATTCTTTCTGCTTCTGAGCTTTCAATTCCGCGGTCAACTGGACAACCCCGTCTCTTTCCTGTCCCCTGGTGGACAGATGACTGCCGGAGTACTATTGGTACTCGAAGACGTGCTGGAGGAAATTTGTAGCATCTTTTAACCGGTATAACCTTCTGTCGTCCCCCTAGGGGCCTTCTACGGTAGGTACGGGTTTGGCGCACCCGGAGGTTCCCGAGCCATTCACCGCTATTTCATCATCCCCCATTGCCACAAACTGAGCCATGTTTTGTGTTTGTGTGCACGTGTGTCTGTGCGTATTTGTTTGTTTCTGTTCTTAAGGGTGCGAGTTTACTCACCTCATCTTCTTCCTCTTCTCCCCCTCCCCAGGGGCGTACTACGGTAGGTACGGGATAGGCGTACCCGGGGTCCCGAGCAAACTTTTGACTCCTTCTGTGGGCAACCTCTAAGTCGGTTAAAATGCCCACCGACGTGGAGGCCATCCGTCGAGACCCATGTCGATGGAAAGGGATCCCCTGGTTGATTGAGGGTTGCGTATCTGAGCCTGGGCTTCTGTTTTTCATTAACTGGGAAGTCACACAGCTTTGAGGTTAGGGATTAACCCAGCCCTAGTCAATCGGCCAGGACTAGAGATTATACCGAACTCCAGGGTGAGTGGGACGGCAAGCGTGCTATATACCAGTAGGGTGACTCCTTGTTGGGCTCCGTGGTGGGTGGGGAGCACTGGGTGATGAAATCCAATACCATCTTTATGGCAAACCAAAAATCTAAAAATAAAATAATTAGTGGAAGAGAAGTAGTCGAGTGTAGTGGTCCTCGCTACTTAGTAATAACAAGGATGAAGGATGGTCGGACATTTACTTCCGTCAACCCTTTTGCAGTTCAAAAGGGTCTTGACAAAATCGCTGGTCCGCTACACGCACGTACTAAAACACGCAACGGTACTCTCCTGGTAGAAACATTTACGGCGTCCCAGGTAGGAAAGCTACTCAAAGCCAAAATGTTAAGCAGTTACCCAATTAAGGTCTAGCAGCACAAGACCTTCAACTCCATGCGCGGCGTCATCACCACCCGCACATTGGACGATTTGTCCAATGAGAAGCTTCAAGAAGATCGGACAGTCCAGGGCGTAACATCTGTTTATAGGGCTCAGCGGAAAGTTAATGGTGAATTTATTCTTACCCGTACCCTGTTCCTTA